>OY728128.1:1689148997-1690369110 GCA_963277665.1 Viscum album | reverse complement strand
TTGAGGAGCGACCTGTGGAGATCCAAGACCGCAAGGAGAATGTGTTGCACAGGCATTCCTTCCCTTTAGTTCATGTCTTGTGGTGACACAGTGGCATGGTGGAGAGTACATGGGAATATGAGTCACAGATACATGCTCAGTACCCAGAGTTGTTTGATGTTTAACTATTTTCATATAATGATTTTCCCATTGTTGTTAGACCTTTCCTGTTTTTTATGAATTTCTTTTATTGCTTCTGTGGATTGCTCTCTTTTGAGAGGTATCTCTTTGGGTGGTTGTTTGGACCCCATTTATTTTTTTCTCTTTAGGTGCGTTTTTAATTATCGAGGATGAGAATGTTTTAAGAGGTATCTAATGTAATGACATAGACCTCTCTGGTCCATTACTTTGTGAAAATATGGTGTTTGAGGTGTTCCGGGAGGACAAGGTGACTTATCCCCAATAAATTTTCCAAATTTCCATTTCTGTGAACAGTTCCATTGGTGAACAGTTCTATCTATAAACTCTATCGGTAACCTCTATTGGTAACCTCAATCGGTAACCTCTAACAGTAACCTCTCTTTCCTTTTCCAAATTTCCAATTCTGTAAACAGTTCCATCAGTGAACAGTTCTATTGGTAACCTCTAATGGTAACCTCTCTTTCTATTGGCAAATTTCCAATTCTGTGAACAGTTCCATCAGTGAACAGAGTTCTATTAGTGAGGTTCAGTGAACAGTTATTTATAAATGAGGTTCAGTGAACAATATTTTATTGGTTAGGTTAAATGAATAGTGTTATATCATTGTGGTTTAGTGAAAAGTTTTATATCAGTGAGGTTGGGTGAACAGTGTTCTGTCAGTGAGGTTTAGTGAACAATGTTCTCTCAATGAGGTTTAGTGAACAATGTTCTATCAGTGATTTTTAATGAACAGTGTTCTATCAGTGAGGTTCAGTGAATAGTCTTCTATCAGTGAGGTTTAGTGAATGGTGTTCTATTAGTGAGCTTCAGTGAACAGTGTTCTATCGTTGAGGTTCGGTGAATGGTGTTCTATTTGTGAGGTTCAGTAAACATTATTCTATAGGAGAGGTTCAGTGAACAGTGTTATATTATTGAGGTTCAATGAACATTTTTCTATCAGTGAGGTTCAATGAACAGTGTTCTATAAGTGAGGTTTAGTGAACAGTGTTCTATCAGTGAGGTTTAGTGAACATTATTCTATCAGTGACATTTCGTGAAAAATGTTCTATCAGTGAGGTTCACTGAACAGTGTTCTATCGGTGAGGTTCAGTGAACAGTGTTGTTTCAGTGAGGTTTAGTGAAAAATGTTCTATAACTGAGGTCCATTGAACACTGTTCTATCAGTAAGGTTCAGTGAACAGTGTTCTATCAGTGAGGTTTTGTGAACATTTCTATCAGTGAGTTTCAGTGAACAGTGTTTCTAGAACGGAGATGTCTATCGGTAACCACTATCGATAACCTCTAACGATAGGTGTACAATAACGGTAGGTGTACAATAATGGTAGGTGTACAGTGTTTCCAAAATGGTGAGGTCTATCGGTAACCTCTAATGGTAGGTGAATAGTAATAGTAGGTGTACAGTAACTGTAGGTGTACAGTGTTTCCAGCTTCCTACAGTTTCACCCCTTTGACGTTTCCTTTGACATGAAATACATTTGAGGCCTTATTTTAAGGACTCTTAAGGCCAATTCAAAGGCCATAAATCCTATATTAATTACTTCTATGGCTTGGGATGTTTTTACTTGGTCAAACCACCTAGTTTAATGCGATCCCCATTTAATGGGGTGTTAAGTGTATCTTAAATCGTCGCCACATTAAATCTTCAAAAGGAACAAGATATCCTCCTCCCTTATTCTTCCTCATTGTTCTCGGCTATGAAATGCTAGAACCATTCAATCCTTCCCATAGGATTTTCACAGTCAAGCTTTACTCCTAGGATTGGTTCCGCTCTGTTTTGATGCAACCAAGCTATATCGATCAATATTCGATATAAGGTATGTTTTATCACCATTCCTTTGGAATAATCTTCTCCTATTTCTCGTTTCAATATTATATCATCTAATACTCATGCTTATAATAGGGTTTTTCTAGGGTTTTGGTTGGTGCGGTCGTACCGTGGCATCCTCGGGTGGATGCAGTTGTTGCGAGAGGAGGATTGTGACCCATTGTGTGGTTAAAGAACGTCAAGAATTGTTAGAGGTAGAGGATTTGTTGCTTCTCTTTTCTTTTTTGTGCAACTGTATTATGATCATGTTTAATCCCACTAGATGACAATGCAATTGACATAATAAATATTTTAACGGGATAAATAAATTTTTATCGATTGAATGTTATTGCCTCATGTTTTTCTAGATAGTGTGATATCTATGCTTGCTTTGATTAGCTGTTTGATCTTGATGGAAATCGGTAAATAACATAAATTTGGATTATTTGATAATTGTTTGGCTAAAGATAAAAAGGCTTTTAAACGAATCTGTTTCTAGTTATAATTTAATGTTAATCAAATTGGAATAGTAAGCATGTTTAAGTATTTGTCATTCCTTACTGATTAGGTTTCCCTAAATTGGAACCTATGAACTACGAATCTATAAATGATATATGGATTAAAGAATTTATAGTTTGATAATACCTTATGGGTTTCTGATTTACCCTCATGATTGTTAAGAGTGAAATAGCCCAATTAATGTGGTGTTTTTTCCTTCTTCTTGTGATGTAATGTGATCCTGGATGGCTGTTGTGATATGTGAGGGCATTGATGCTTTTGGTTTTGGAAGCAGATGAAACCTATAGTGGTGATATGCATCGGTTTATGCATGTTGATGTCCGGGAGGACACTAGGGATAATGGAATGGGATGGTCTGATTCTTGGATTCTTGCTATTTTTTTGGTTGTTTATCTGCTTTACTTTTCCCCACTACTCAAGGCAGCTGGTTTTACTTACCCTTATTCTGAAAGCGGCGAATACACATGGGGTATGCCATGTGATTTCCGTGTTTATCTTTTCAAGGAAGGTTGGGTTTATGCTCTTGCTATAAGCGGAAAAGACTCGACAGGTAGTACATCTACTCACCGCGTTGTGCCCCCTTGAGTTTGGTTGCATAGATTGTTTTTGTAGAATGGCAGGGAATTTGGGAAAGTAATTACGTAATAAATAATTGAATAAATGGTGTTAACCCATGGGGATGGAGTTGCTGGAACATAATGATGAAGTTATAATTTTAAAGGAATCACTGACTATGGGTGTCATTCTTATGAAATTTAATGTGGAACTGTATATGGATAATTAATGTTTAAATAATTAATTAACATAAAGTGGAACTGATAAAAAGGGAATGAAGTAATCTAATAAAGCTCTTTAAATGGTTATGTGCTTATATGATACCTATTCTTATAAATAGTAGCCTGGAGTCTGAGAGATGTTTGGTACTGTAGTGTCTAAGACTAGGTTATGCCCATAGTGTGGTTGTGAGTTATAATATATTCTCTAATTTTTGTGTTTATTTAACCAACTCCACCCTATCAGTAAGGGAAACTGACACCCCAAGGATTCTATGCCCTATGGGGTGTTTTCCCCAACATTTCAGTGGAAGGATGGATGGATGACTACCCCCTTTGGAGCTTCTCTCTTCTCTTTGTAGTTACTGGTGCTAGCAGGCATATTGGATAGTTTTCCACATATAAGTGTGTAGAGGGCTATAGTGGCTTGTGGTTATTCACACACATATATTCTGGATATAGTTTTATGTGGAGTACTATAGTTGTAACATGTATAGTCTGTGATGGATTGAGGATCCCTACTCGGTGTATGAGATGTAATGGATTGAGGTATAATACCCGATGTATGATACACATTATGTGGGCTGTGGTGGCTCCTAGAAACTACCTGGTTACTTTTCTTACGTAGACATGGTGGTTTTGTTGCACGAGGTGCAAACTATTTTTCTTCTCCTAGGTGTTTGCGGGCAAGCCTTTTTGGAGAGAGATGCTCAGGACGTGTGACGTTGGGGAAAAGCTGCAACCCAATGGGGAAGTAGTAGCGGGTTAACATTTATATTCTTTGTTGTATGATATATTCTTGTATTCATTACTTAGTGAGAGTATCCATGGTGAGGTTGGGAACTTAGTATACCCGTTTAGGTGATGATTTAGTTTCACTTGTTGTTCACTATGCTTTAGCATGCTTTATTTACTTTTTTAAGAGAGGATTAATGGAGGATCCTAATGAGTATAATGTTATACTCACCCTATATATATGTATATATAAACTTTTTTTCAGGTCACATGGAGAAGGTTGGAGATCAAGTTGGTTTCTACTAGCTTGGGGTTGTAGGAGCTTTTCGGGCTGGTGGTTGCTGTTTTTTTACTTTCTTTTGGGTACTTGCAGTTTGTCCCTTCCAGTTGTAGGACTTCTTCATGAAATTTAATATGTGTACTTGGGTTTTCGATTATATTGCAGTTTGAGTTGGATTTGGTTGGTGAATATCTTATCTCTCTCTTCTTCATGTGTTTTCTTAGAGGGTAATGCCTCCCATTTTTGTGTGTTACTATACACTCGATGCTAGTCTCCAACCCGAGGCCTACAGGAGGCGGGACTCTGGGGTCATTATCTCCCTTCTCACATTGCCGGCCCAGGAGGGGTACAAATTGTGGGAAGGGGGTCATGACAAGGTATATATCATCACGAAAATTAGTTTCTCACATTAAATATCTCCAAATAAATAAATTTCAAATTTTTTGATATCCTCTTTTTAATTTTTCCAATAGTTTAATAATTACTGCATTAGTGTTGTGCGAGGATTTAAGGTTATAATTTTTTCCATAAAAAATGATTGTTTTTATTATAAATGAAAAAAATATTTTAATATAATATTTATAGCTGAACATGTCATCTTTATAATACCATTATAAAAATATATCTCTTATTAAAAACAGGACCGTGACATCTTTGACATCTAAATAATTAAAATATAATCAATGTTGTTTTTATATAAATATAAAAGAAAATCATTATATAATAGAACCTACAATCATAAGTGATGAAAATAAATCATTAAATAAAATTACATTGTTTTTTAGGTCAATTTTCTAGTTCTTATCATTTTATATTTACATTTAATTTCCCAATTTACCTTTTAATGATGAAATAAAAATTATTATGTTTAAAGATGATATTGTCTAAAAGTAAAAGGGATATATTTATTTAATTTTTAACCACTAATTAAAATATAAAATCATCTATTTTTAAAAAAAATCTGAATCACTTATTTTTTTGAATATAAATTTAATTATACCAAAATAAAGAAGTGAAAATTATTTTTTCGAAAAAAAATATCTTTCTTAAATATAAAATACATATTTATAAATTCAAGTATAAACCCCATAAAAATGTTAGTGGATTAAATTAAAGAAAAATTTACTACATTAATATTTTAAAAAAATCAATAAATTATTTTCCTTATAAATACTGTGACTATAAATGAAATTTTCAACCAAATCTATAATTTACAATCTTCTTGGAGAAATTAATATTATCATAAAATAAAAACTAATTAAAAATAAGGTAAAATTTACTTTTTGAATTCATAAATAAAATTATTTTTACAAAATTAAAATTCTATAATTGGAAAATTAAACATTTAAATATAACCATATAATAAATTAGTTTAATATAAAAATTTATATTTTTATTTAAGGAATTAAATAAATATTTATAATTTATTTAATTTTTAAATTAAATATTACTAATAAATATTGAAAAAAATATCCTATCAATTTATGAGTTTTTATATTCTCCCCCCTTTTAGAAACTATATCCTATAAATTTAATTCACTTAATAAATAAGTGGGGATTTATTTTCCCCATAGAAATTTAATATTCCATGGTTTATTCTTCATCCATATGATTTGCACAAAAAGTTAACCTGATTAATTAACTTATTCTATAATAAATTTTCTTTATGGCCACAAATCACAATTGGGGTATCCTCTTTTGAACGGTTCTTTCTTAATTAATCAACATCAGGCTCAAAACAAGAGATAGAGATGGAATATATATTCTTAATAATGAAACTTGAAAAAACATATGTCACTAAGATAAACATAGACATAGGGTCACATGATGTAAAACTAATCTATCTTTATCCAATATGTCATATATTTTAATGAACCATGGACTTAACATACCATTCTTAACAAAATTTGTAAAAATTTTCCACTGTGATGTTATATAAACAACAAGATCACTATCCTCAATTGAGAGGTATTTTCTCATATTATCTTCATAAATTTTCTTTATTATTTCAGATAATATCATTTGTAATTGAATAATTTTCACATTATTTGCCACTTCCTCTACATATTATAGTTTCATAAATATATTTTCAACTACTTAATTCCAAAATTATGGATTTTCAAATTTCATTCCATATAATTCCTCAAATGGTTGAATCTATATACTATAATTAACACTATTATTATAAGAAAAATCAACTAAATAATGTTGTCAACACCAAATTTCCTAGAAATCCATTTAACATGAAAGCCTAATTAAATCCATGGTTGGATTTTTAATTAGGAATTCCCTTCAGACATAGGAAGAAAGGGTATGATGAAATTAAATTAATTTACTGATAAATTATTAATTCCATTAAAAAATTTAGAATTGAAGTTGAAATCATAGTAAGATACAATATAGAGTGGAACTTCATGTAACCTGAAAATCTCTTAATGGTATAGTCATGAAATTTATTCTAAACAGAAATAATCTTGAATGATAAGTAATGTGCATATTTAGTTGTTCAATTTACAATGACATAGTTTTCATTTTATACCTCGAGAATTATTTGGTAGCACTACCATGAAATCCTATGATATTTTTACCATTTCAAACTAGGAACTATAAATGGATGAAGCACCCCCTTCAGTAATTTTCATTCTTCATTATCCTATAAAAAATTAAAATAATTCATGGTACAATTAATCATTTCTCTTTTCATTAATGTCCACCTGTAATCCTCTTGAATAAATCTATAAATTATAGTACTTACGAGATAAATAGAAAATATAAAATTATGATCCTTACATAACCATTCACTCTTCATTTTCAAATCCAAATGAAAACATTATATTTTTTAAAAACTTATCACACCATCATCCTCAACATTATAATTAGAAAATATAACCTACATAACATATTCTACATTTTTTTATAAATAAATTTCCACTTATAATATTTCATAATTCATTCTAATAGTGATTATTATACTGATACAAGAAAATGGGAGGTTCATGCATCTATAGAATATATACCAACATTTATCAAATCATTAACCAAAGGATCTTGTTCAAAATATATCATGGTTAATGATTCATGATGATTTTGAATCAAGACATCAACTACTTAGTTTTCATTATATGGTGGTAATTGATCATCAAATCATAATCCTTATTCAGTTCCAACCATCTTCCTTTCCTCATGTTCAATTATTTATGATGGAATATATACTTCAAACATTGATGATAAGGTTATATTTCACACAAGGATGTATATAAAGAATTTCACTTAACTGTTAAATAGAATACCACATCAGATAATTACAAATCATGTGTAAGATAATATATCTCATAATGTTTCTATTTCCATGAAGCAAAATCAATTACCAAATCATTATACATTAGAACACAACTATGTGTCTTAAATGAGGAATCATTATAGATAAATAAATCACCAATTCTTACATGTAGGTCCAGAACTAGATAATTCACCAATATTATTTTTATTTCTTTAAAACAATCATTACATTATTTTGTGCATATCAATTTCATCCCCTTTTGTGTTAAAAACGTTATTGGGATTGCAACTTCAGAAATGTTTTCAAAAAAATATGTGATATTAACCCTCCAAACCAATAAAAATATAAATATATTTTACAATAAATGATATTAGATTTTAATCAGAAATATTTTTAGTATGTTCTACAATAATTAATTATTTTGAAATAATATTCCATTGGAAAAGAATCTATCACAAACAAAATCATATTTCCAGAATTTCCCAAATTTTTTTATTATAGTATGTAGAAAAATCCATAAATTTTATTCGATTATTCTCATTAATAAATGAATAAACAACAATATCATTAATAAAAATATCCACAAATCAATACAAACATTAATGGAATATACTATTCATTAGATCTAAAATACAGTGGGGGAATTATCCAACATAAAAAAGTAACTACAAACTAAAAAAATTCTCATCTCTAATATGAAATTTAGTTTTCAGAATATATTAAACATTCATATTAAAATTATGGTACCCCCAATTGAGATAATCATTTCAAATATATTTCACCTCTGGAGATGATCAAACAAATCACCCATATGAGAAAAAAGGATACTAGATCTTAATAATGAAGTTATTAAATGATCCATAACAAATAAAACCCCACATGGACACAACTTTATTTTTAAAAAACAATATAGGATCACACCATGGTGTAGTTATATGATGAATAAAACAATGATTGAGAAATTCATACTTTTTATTTTTTATTTTAGGAATGATCAAATTGAGAAATTCTATAATGGTCTTTTGAAATATGGTTCATATACTGGAATATATCAATTGTAAAATCAACATCCCAATAGATAATTACTCTCTAATGATCATCATCAATATTATCTATGTATTCATTCAATACTGGCACATCATCAATCTGAATAGTTTTTTTTATTTTCAATGAAATTTTCAATGATATATTCAATTCCATTGCATGTAAATGTCTCATCATCTTGGTATATTATTAGGATTATTATATAATTTTACCAAACATTGTTATACATTCAATCAATATTTATATGAAAAACTAAAAAAACCCATGTGAAAAATAATATCAATATAAAATATGTATAGTCCAATAAGATTCAATGGAAGCATGATTTCAATTATTATAATATGAATTGTCCATAATATATTAGTTGATTTAATATTCCAACCTAATGTTTTTACCAAAACATCTATCATAATTTCATGAGTTGTAATTCCAAGAATTCTTAAAACAATATTAAAAATGAAAAAATGTGGACATATAGAATCAAATAGGGTTTTGGGAATATTGTAATACATATGGAGAACATGTCAACAATTAATTTCATATTCGAACACAAACCATAATAATATAAAAATATTTTTCAATTCCTTTTTTACTTTAAGTATTTATTATTTCTATTCTGAGTTACTACCTTTGGATGCACATTAGTAAAATTTCCCAATTTATAGAAATTAAAACATATTAAAATAATGTTTTCATTATTTTTATTTTAATTTTTCTTATAGTAATGACCCATGTGACCAGGCATTACGAATTAAAATTATTTTTCATATTTCCTGAGAAATTTCCATTCGATACTCTTACCACACTTTTCACAAGATGGGAATTTCATTTTATTATATCTAAATTTTATTTATGAATGATTCCCTATTACAATCCTTCCTTACCAAAATATAATATTATCATGAAGAGGCAAATACTTCTCTGAAAATAAGATATAAACATTTTCATCATAATGAAAATGTATCTCATATTTATTAAATTTTCATTAATCCGATAATTTTTTTAAAATTTGTTCCAAGACAAAGTAATATCTATTAATATATCTTTCAATGACCATAAAAAAATATAGTATGCACCTATATTTGTTTATGCTTTCATTCATAAACATTCACACATTATTAAAACGTATACCACGAGTTATGTAATTATTTCTTCAAAATGCATTCAACTTTAGTGTTAATATATTTATCTGTATAAAGAGCCAACAATGTAATGCCCCGACCCCAGTTACCCAGAGTTGGTGCATTATTACATAAAGTTGGCATGATCACAAATGATCATGTTTCAAAAGTCCGATTAGTTTAGTATCCTTAAAAACACTAGATACATTCATAATGTTTACATTACATCATAAAATGAAAACTACAACAACATAGTCCCCATTGTCCACACTCATATCCCCTCATATTATCCCAGCATGTCATTCATAAAATACTTCTTCACATCCTTGTAAAAATAAAACATATAAATGGGTGAGCTCAGATACCCATTAAGGATAACAATATAGCAGAAACTTTCATAAATAAGCATAAACAATTAAGGCAATGTCTAAATAAAACAAAAGCCTTTCAATATTGAACATCAGCATAGTATGGTAGAAATAAAATGAAATAATTCCATTTACTTATCCACATTCATAATCTACTAATCGAATAATAACATGGAATTTCAATAAGCACATTAATAATGATGGAATGCATAATGCCAGACTATCATAACCACATAGTCAAGGCCTTGTGCCAAGACTAAAAATAAGATTTTGTCAAGGCCTTCTTTGAAGACACTAGTTCGTCTCATGAGACCAACCAATGCATCGAGGATATATAGCAGGCTCCACCTATCACTTATTAAGTCCAATACATTCCTCATATGAACTGGTTTAAACATAACATAAACATTCATATTAAAACTAGCATACAAAATGTCAATACTTTATCTATAAACCATTAATGGTATAAGAATAAAACATCCACATTAAAACATATCACAAATCCTTCAATACTATATGGAAGTTATTTTATCATAATAAATCAACTTCATAGAAACTTAAATTGCATCAAAGGATGTTGACATAGATGAAATCAAAACTGTTTGAGAGAAATATCTCTATTTTTGAAGTCATTTAAAAGTCACATAATTATAAAATAAATAATTTACATTTAAAATATTCTTATAAGCTTTTAAGGTGAGTTTCAATGACTTTATAAATGTGGAATATAGCCGAAATTATCGTATAAGTTAAAAAAATACATTCTTACCTTAATTATGTCAAAAATTTTAAAAAGGACCTTGTTTGGAAAATGACAGAAATATTCCTTTATAAACATCTTATAAAAAGTAAACAAGGGTATAAATGAATTTAACCCATAGTCTGTAAAATATTAAGAATTATTTGAAATACATTTTTAAGAAACATGGATGTGGATGATAAAGAGGTCCCAGTAGATACATACATAAAAACAACCTCAGATAATGAAGAGATTGTGGAATAAACCCATACCTTGTACTTTTTCTTGGATGAGGGAAGGTTAAACTCCTGTATAATGGTGAAATAATTGCTTTTAAATTATTCATGAATCATATACAGTAATATGATATCATATATGATCTTTTAACATTGCTTTGTTAATAATATCTTAGTATTATCGTCGTTTCGGGTGTTAACTTACCCATTTTCTTTTATATGTTTTGTTACGTAAGCCATGTTTATAATGGATAGGTTGTATCTTATTCATATAAAGAATTATATCAAGTCCTTAAACATTATTTTTTATCATAAAATGACAATTATATTTGAATGGATACGATGGGGAATGAATACCATCGCGTTCGTGGAGACGGAAGTCCGTACATACGCATGAGCGATAATATCATTCTTTTGATATTAAAATAATATATAATTGGTTGGTATATATAATATATAAAGAATAATTATCATGTTATATTTATTATTTAATTAATTAAACATCATTATTATACGCATCCCAATAATAATGTTTTGAATAACAATTACACCATGACGTGGAGACGGTAGGCCGTACGTACGCACGTATGTTGACATGCCATTCAAAGGATGGATATAATACTGAATATGGTTGTACCATATTTATAATAACATCAAAATATATAAAAGATACTGGAGTTATTATTTTATAATGGAAATAACTAAGAAATAAGAAGTTGAAGAAGAAAGGAACATGAAAGAGAGTTGTGAAAACATTACCTCTTCTTCAGGTTCTTCCTTTTGATTTGATCAAAAGGGCTCCTCAGGTTGGATTTCTGACCAAAATAAGGACTATAGGTTGAATTGAGGTAAATTGAGAGAATATTTGGGTAGGTTTTGGCCGACCCAAAAGGCTTTGAAGGTGTAAATTAGAGATAAGGGGGAGTGCCCTTTTATAAGAGGGGTGAGGGGAACCTTTGGAAAAGCAAGAAATATTATTTTATAATAAATTCATATACTGTTTCTAATGTCTCCAAAGTGTATTATTAAAAGGTTAAGGTTGGGATGTGTCTAAATCCTTTCAACCAATAAATATCTGATAGGTTTGGGTCACTATATTAACCTTATCAATTATATTTAACTCTTAGTTAAATAGTTTGACACTTACCATGTCTCTTTGTATTTTTATATTATATAGGTAATAAACACACTATATACATCCTAGAGACCCAAAATTGGTCCATTAATGATACATATATCATCAAATAAGTCCTTTGGAAGAACCTTAGAATTTAGGAATATAATATGAATTATTAATATAATATTTTTCTTAAAAACTCATTTATTTCAATTATGACACTATTGGGTATATTATTTTTGATAATTTCATAAAAGAATTTTTACTTCAAAAAAAAATTATATAACCCATCCTAATATGTCATATTAACCTATAAAATTAGTGGAATTCATAAAATGTCTCAAATTAAATTTATTTTTATATTTATAATATCAATTATTTTTATATTTCATTAATTAGATAATTACTGCATCACCATCATGTCATAAATAAATTAAAATATATAATATCTAAAAATTATAAATAAAATAAAATTATGTATGAAATATTATTATCTTTCTTATGAA
Organism: Viscum album; assembly: GCA_963277665.1. Lineage (NCBI taxonomy): Eukaryota > Viridiplantae > Streptophyta > Magnoliopsida > Santalales > Viscaceae > Viscum > Viscum album. Next base: position 1,690,356,408 of record OY728128.1, on the reverse strand, counting down.
TATTTTTAATCGAATTTATCTTATGTATAACCCTATATTAAAAATTTTTTAGTTATTAAACATTGATTTTAAATCTTTTAACTCTTCTTTGAATTAAATAATAATAAATGTCCTAATCTAATCCAAGTGGACCAATATGATAATATTTTATTCCTAACATTGTTTTTGGTTGAGATAAACTTTTCCAATAGAATTATGACATGTGTTAGGGTAATATTAATATCATTTTTACCATTAATTACTCTATTTACTTTAAACCATGGTAAATAAAAATAAAAAAGTTACTATTCACCAAAAATTATTTTTATCTTATTGAACCACATTTTACTCCTTGATATTAACTGTGTTTCTCATATTTTCAAAATTCCACTCATAGAAGTGGAAAAATTAAGTCTTATGTCAATTTCCAAATTCTTCAAGAATGTGGGTAAAAGATGGTGAAATGTTCTATAAAATGTTTATATATATTTAAAATTATTCTAAACTAACACCAATGAATTATATTGAACATATATTGTTATTATGTATCCATTTTGACCATAATTAAAATTAAATTAAATAAAAAATTATTTAAATAAAAATTCTGTTTTAAATTATAACTCTGTGTTTTTTCACTATTCATCAAAATTAAATGTTTTTAGAAAAATACAAAAAATTCACCCTAAGATAATTTCGATATTCCGAATCCAAAAATAAAGTACATTTTGAAAGATAAAATTTATAAAATTTCAAAATGTGGGTATTACTATTCATAATGGCTAGTTTGATTGGTTGTGGTGTGTTTTAGAACATGAAGTTGAATACAACACACACTACTGTATTATTCAAAGAGAAGCGTACCAGGGAAGATTGGGGTGTTACAAAAAAATATCACATTCCACAACAGCATGATCATCATTATCTCTATATTCATACATAGAGTCCATCATCAATCAACATCACCTAAAATTTAGTACAAGGATAATTATACCTTTTCAAATTACATTAATTCCATGGAATTGAATTATTCTCTATCTAATTAATCAATTCATTATCTACCATAGGGAAATATGTTCGAATAAATTATAGGTGATATTTCCTTATAAAATTATATACAATCATCATTTTCTTTTGGGGTTGATATTACTGCTCTCTAACATAGATAAAACCACCATTTATAGATTGAGTCAATAGATACATTATTGTGAAAAACACCTCTTTTTCAACTCCAACCATATTAAGATGCTAATTTTTATTGATAATTTACCCTTGAATCTTTTACAACACAACTTCTCTATTTTTATTGTAGAAAGTCCATTCTGAATAGACATATTTTAGACAAATAAACATGGTAATCTTCAAATAATATATCATTACCACATATCCATAATGTTAAAATAATATATGGGTATCTATTATATTCATATTAACCTCTACGGTTATCTAAATATTATATTGATTCCAATTGGAAGGAGCCAACTTGAAAGATTACAAATTCTAGTAATTAAATTAAAAAAATTCACTTTTATATTATTCTGAGGATATGTTATGTTAATAGATTTATAGAATTAATAAAAATACTTATAAAGTTATCCCTTACATTTTATGTGGAAATTTTCTCACATTATTTGTTTCCACCAACTTTTTAAAAAAAACATGGTTTCTTTTCATGATAAAACATCATTATTTACATATTAACCAAATCCTTGTAACTATTCTTTATTAATCACCATGGATGTATTTTTAAAAACATTGTATGATGAAAAAATTTCAATAATAGACATAAAATAAGTTAAACCATTAGTAGAGAGAAAACCCATAAAAACTTTTTCTTATGAACTAGAATTTTTCCCCTAAAAAATTATTCATATTTAAAAAATATAATTTTCATAAATAAGATATCAATAAATACCACTAAAAACTAATTAAAAAACATAAATTTATGGTAGGTTACTTGGGATAACAGTTTTTATATCAGACTTACACATTTAGTAACAGACATGTTCAACTTAAAACATCGGTGTACCTAATGTATTATAGGTTATAACACAACCACATTCCATGGTTTTTCATATAACCACCAATATTTCTTTAATAAAATAAAAACACATACAAAAAATTCCTAATAACCTTATAATAATCATAAAGGAAGAATATTTTCATTATAAAAACACTCATAAGAGAAGTTACTTTTTCATTCTGAAGTACATTATTTTAGAAAAAACAATAGACATAAAAAGTAAAACATTTTTCGAGAAAATAACCATCAAATGTTATAAAAAATTATTAAATCCTAATAGAATCATAATAGTTGTCAAATAATATCATTCCATATAAGTATTAAATCATTATTTTTGGAATTTTTAAATTTTTTAAACATGAACCTTAAAAGATGATTTTTTATAAAAACATCCCCTCTCCTAAAACATTAAAATTATTTATTTTTTAGGAAATTAGATGGAAATAAAAAAATTAACCTTAAAAACATCCATTTCAATATATATACATTCATAAAAATAATTTTAAATACATTTACATAAAATATAAATATTTATCAAATAATTATCTAAAACATTTAGAAATGATGTTTCTTAGCTAAATTCTTACACCTTTAGTTTCAATCATAACATATTTTATTTATAATTCCAATTAATAAACATTGGACAAATTTTTACTTTATTTACAACCATTTTGAATTTTATTATTAAATATTTCACTTTTTACCATTTTATAAAAATTACTTAATTATTTATGTTAACACTGAATGCTTTGACTATATTTGGTTTATAAGTCCAGAATAACTTCAGTAGTTGACATTGGTCAAATAAATCAGAAATTAATCATCTAAAAAAACACATTCATGACATAAAAATAACTTTTATAAATTAATTATAATTATTAATCCAACAATCTAATATGTTTATGAATGATGAACTATAGTACAATCATGGAGATAGCGGACCATACATACACATGAGTAACATTTCCTTTTTCCATTGATCTATACGGAAAAAATAAAAGTATTATTATATCTATATATAATGTTAATAATATCATATAAATCATATAAATTTTTAAATATACATATATATATCATCCATGTGATGTGGTGATGAAAAAAATGAGTCACATCACTTCATGGAGGTGGGGGTTCACATTTAAACAAAAATAACATTATTATTTTTTTCCTCATGGAATTTTATGAAATTAATTGGTATATTATTTTTCCAAAATGATTATTAATTCTTGAATATCACATATAATGATTAATTCAATCATTAAATCAACCCATAAGAGTTGATAAATTAAAACCATTGACGTTAGTTTCTAAGGTGGTGGTTCACCGAACACCCAAATGGTGATTTTGTATTCTATTTGAATAATGGGGTGGTGGATGTAGTAGATTACATAAACATAATGACATATAATTATATGTATTATACTAGTTTTGTTATTTAATAACCGGTAATGATTTTTTATGGACATTAATGATGAAACAAAGCTAAGAAATGTAGAAAAAAAATGTACCTCTTATTTAGATATATTCCTCTCATAACAACTTAAAGATACTAATTCTTATACTATTCCAAAACCAGTATTTAACTACCCATGATTCCATGGTATGTTTCCCTTTGAATAATTAAATAGCTTGAATTGTATGCAACTTCGATATTCTAACACACCACGACCAATCAAACTTATCGTTATAAATAGTAATACACACTTTTTTAAATTTTATAAATTGTATTATTCGTAATGGACTTAATTTTTGGATTTTTAATATCAAAATTAGCTTAGGGTGAATTTTTGGTACTTGTCTGATTACATTCAATTTTAAGTTAGTACTTAAAAATACAATATTTTAATTAAAAAATATTTTTTTAATCAAAATATTTTATAGTGATAAATGATAAATTTTAGTGGTTATAAAGTATCAATATATTATATTTTTATAATTTAATATAATTTAGGTCATTTTATGTAATTTCACTTTTAAACTAGACATAAAGAAGTGTCCATCTTTTGATAGGTATTATATTTTAAAAACCCGCTTTTTGTTTTGTCAGCGGGAATTAATTTTAAATTACCATATTCCACGTCTGTTTTTTGAATTTGAAAACATATATTCCATATTTGGAATCAAGAGGTAAAAATTTCCTAAATAGGTAACTTTTATTTTTAGACATTATGAATATTTACTTCAGTTAATGTTTTATTTATCATGGTTAAAGGGTTAATCTGATAAATAAGGTTAAAAAATTATTATTATAATAATATTAAATTACTCTAACATTTAAAGACCTGTAAAATTAAATGGAAATTATTTTATTAAATTTATTTGGAAGTTTACAGGAACACATTTTCTGACGGCACCTGATTCCGAGGCCCAGTGCGCCCGGAATCAATTTTCGAAATTTAGCTCGGGTACGTTCTGTAAATGAACGAGCGGGTTTTCCTAACTTTTGAACCAGTGTTCAGAATCGAAATCTGAGGGCACTAATGGAACCAAAACCTCGTTAATTTCTTAAGAACAGCTTTTTCGAGGTTTCGTTTACTTGGGTGAGGTTTTTAATTAATTGGGTTAACTAATGAATAAAAATAAATTTTTTGCAACCAATTTTATTTTTATTTAAGGTAGCTTAAACCTATGCTTGGAGGTTGGGTTCTGTAACATCCCAAGTAAGTATTGAATAATAGATATTCTTATCTATATCTATTACTGAATTATATAGTGTTTTAGAGTCTTAAAATGAGAATAAATCCAATCTTAAGCATGAGATGCACTAATATTTTTAAAAGATTGTTTTACTGCCTTTTGAAGAAAAACCATTATTAAATATAAATTTTGAAAATTTTATTATATATATTTTTCAAAATAAACTTATTCTTTATGATTGGGACATTTAAATTCACTTTGGATAAATTTCTTGTATTTTTCTGATAATGTTCATTTTTAATGAATAGTGAAAATTGTTGTACTTTAACTCAAAACCACTTTTTAATATAATTTATTTATACAGATAAATTAGATATTTAATTGATTTTAAAGCTAAATTAGAATATATTTTTACCATTTAATCCAATGGTGGTCATTGTAATTAATATCACTTTGAGATTGGACATAAACGAGTGTCAATATTTTGATAGATATTGTTTCTTAAAAACACGCAATTTGTTTAGACAGCGGGATTTAATTATAAAATTAATTAATGAAACTTCTATGTTATGAATTTGGTAAAATAGACATAATTTTTGAATTCAGAGTATCAAATATAGCTTAGGGTGAATTTTTGGCATTTTTCTAAAAAACCATAATTTTTGATGAATAGTGAAACCACAAAGTGGTAGTTACAAAAACTGATTTTTCGTTTAAATGGAACTTTACCACTTCTGTGATTTGAATTTCAAAAATCCAATATAAATAATTTTCATTATTAAGTAAAATTTGGTTCAATGAGATGGAAATAATTTTTGATGAAAAGTAACTTTTAAGTTCTGTTAATCGCGATTAAAGGTATTTAGTGTGCTTTAAGGTAAAAATGATATTATAAAAAAATGAAAATATCATGAAACTTGTCCTAACCCTATTCGATGATTCATGTCCGACCAATACAACCCATGGGTCTATTTTTGGGACCCCATGGAGCCACTTGGGTAAGATAATGACATTAATGCCTTTTATTTAAAGTAAAAGTAAAAATGACACAAACATGAATTGTTTTACTAAAACAATTTTTCCATGGGGTTATAAAAGTCCTATTTTTGACTATTAATAGTCATTGGAAAGATAAAAATATTTTCTACATCATAGTATTTTTTTTATAGTTTTTATACATTAAATAAATTAAATTGGTTATGACATCATGATGTTGGAGCGATTACCTCATTATTTAACGATATAAATAAAATGAAACGATAATTTAAACTCTAAGACCTACACATGTCAAAAACCTATGGGATGGGTGGATTTCAAACTCTTATAACCTTATCCTAGAAATACATCAATGTGGGACCCTTAAAATCCGAATCTCATTTGAAAATAAAGTAACATTTGATACCTTTCCAAGAGTGCGCCTCCTCTCCTCTTATAAAAGGCCCCCACCTATACCTCCTTACCCACAGCTCTCAAGACTTTGGCTCAGCCAATATCTGATCATTTTGTCTCTAAACATCCTTCTCCTCATCCTAGAATCCTTACCTTAGGAATGAAGCTCTTCAAGAAACCCTTTTGGTTCAATCCAAAGGGTGTTACCTGATTTTAAGGTAATGTCTTCACCTGTGTTCTTTTGTTTTATTTTGCTTCTCCAACCCCGTAAACTCTTTTTCTTCATTTATTTTGTAACAAATACATTATATTAAATATACTAGGATGTTATTATAAGATTTATTCATGCTACACTTACACACACCTACATCTAATGGTTAAAGAACATACTGTTTCTATGGATGGTGAATCTCTGCCTCACGAAATGATGATTGTTCAATATTCTTTTAACACCATCAAAGGTGGCCATTAAGATGTCACTATATTTATATATGATATATAATATGATTATTTTTTTTTTATGCTTATGTATTTTTCATTTATGTAATTCCTTTTCGGTTTCCATTATGGGTAAACGTGATATCTTCATTTTAGGAAGTGCGGACTATCGCCCCCTCAAAGTGATTTGATTCGTTAATACCATATGTGCTACGTATAAAGGATATATTTAATGATATTATATATGATACCAAACTGGAATTATAATACTATTATTTATCATTATGTTTTAATTCCATTAAATAAGAAATAGAAATGGAAGTAGCGTTCATGCGTACGTACGGCTTACCGACTCCATGAACGGTGCATTTCATTTATCACCTCTAAATGGTAGGTAATATTATAAATTCGTGTATATACTAGATATATATGATATATATGATATATACATTATCAATATAATTCTGGATATAATGGATATTTTACCACATGAACAACATGTAATTATAAAGAGTTTATTGTTTACTCAGGTACCAATGATCAACAAAACGACCATTATTAACTTAAATAATTACATAGTGTTCAAAACATGGAAATAAGAGATATAAAAGGAAAAATGAACTTGAAAAGGGTTCTTAATCAAGTAGAAATTAACTCAAGTTTATTATTCAGTAGGTTAAATAACGATCGAGTCAAGTCGGACCCGAGGTATGGGACTTCGTCTCAATCTCCTTTCATTGAGGCAAATTTTATACACAACATTATTTTATACAGTCTATAAATCCCTTTGACATTTATGTTTATTAAAAATGAATATTTTTTATTCGAAGCATTTACTAAATGACAAAGGGGTTATTTATTTGTCGTACGTATGCGGCGAAAATGACATCTCCGCCGACGTGACCATTATTTGAGTTTCGGCTTCCTCTACAAGCCATAACATCTTTTAAAATGAAAAATAAATACCATTTTTTAATTTTCTTTTGTTTTGGTATTGAAAATGGTTTTCATAATGTTTTTATTATATCAATGTGTTGTATTGATATCTTGTGATTGAAATGTGGAAATGTTATGTTTTCTTTTACGCATGTTTTATGTGATATGATTATGTTATGGTTCATGGGAATTGTTATGAAGACAGGTGGTTCCATGATAAACTAAGGGTGGGTGATCCCGATATATCTCTCCAATGCATTGGGTAATGTGAAGGGGTTAAACGTTAAGGTTTTTTCGAAAAGATTTCGGTAATATACTGTGACGGGTATTTCAAACGTAACCAAGAGGGTTACTCCCTATGTAGGAATGTTATGAATGCCTCAGGTTACCTTTATGTATTATGATTTCTATAATTTGTTTTTCATTATTTGAGGAGTTATGTTTAATTGCTTATGTTTTATGGGTAATGTATGATTTCATTGATTCTTATGTATACATGTACTCATGTTTTCTTTCCATGTTTTTATATCCCTTTATGAGATTTTTATGCTCATCTAAAGATTTTGAATTTTTTTCACAGGTCAAGCGAAAGGTACATGATATGATGATAATGTCAATGAAGTGTTAAGAATGAATCCATGTTTTATTTTAAATATGTTTCGTTGATGGGAAAAATGAATACTATCTTTTATGTAACAACTTTGTTTAAATGTGGAATGTAATGCATGTTTTATGATCTAATTCTCTAAAACTCTAAACCTGAAAAGATCCTCAATGTGTATTCTTGAAATATCTCAAGATTAAGTAATGTTTAAGGCTGGGGCCTTATAGTTGGTATCAGATGTCGGTTTAGATAACTTTAGGAGTTAGAATTCTAATAAATCATTATCCAAATTTTTTTTATAGTCAAATTGAAATGATATAGAATTTTAAGATTACTATGTTTCTTCATCTAAGACATGTTTGTTCAGAATGGTTTTCCACAGAGGAAACAGGGAAGCAGTGCAAGGAAGGCATACAGAAGGAAATTACATTCTGAATCAACATCCTGAGATGGTCGGGATTAGAACTGAATAGTTTGTTGCAGTGTTGGAATAGTTGACTCAAGCGATATATGGTTGTGGAATCCATGCACGAGATCAGCCAGATCAACCCCAGAGGAACATGTCAGCGGTGGAACCTTTCATGAGGCAACATCCCCCAGCATTCATAGGATCATTTGACCCTATTCTAGTATAAGGGTGGATTAAAGAACTGGAGAATATTTTCAATGTCATTGGGTGTTCAGAAAATCAAAAGGTTAGTCTTGCAATTTACCATTGGAGGGTGAAGCAGAACAGTGGTGGTCAATGGTTAAAAATATCAGGGATGCTGATGAGATTGATGATCTCGATTAGGATTAATTCAAAGGTATGTTTCTTGAGAAATATTTTCCTAAGGATTTTCTACTTAGCATGGAAAAACAATTCTTGGAATTGAGGAAAGAGGAAGACTCAGTGGCTGCTTAAGAAGAAAGGTTCACTCGATTGGAAAGGTATGCTCTAAATTTTATCTCAGACCTTGATAGTTAAATCAATCATTTTTACACTGGATTAAATCCAAAATATCAAAGGGCATTAGCTTCTCATGAGTTCAAAAGTTATGAAAAGATTGTTCAATGTGCTGAGAAGGTGTAAATGGAGTTTGTCGATGATCAAGTGTTCTATAACAACCAGCAGAAGAAGAGACAGAGGTGGCAGGAGAAAGGGACTAATTCTTCAAAAAAGTCTGATGGTAAGAAAACTAAGTTTCCAGTTTGTGATAAATGTGGTAAAAGGCATGCTGAGGAATGTCTTCAGAATTCTGGAAAGTGCTACCGATGTGGTAATATGGGACATAAAGCTCTTGATTGCACTGGAAAAGATCAAGGTGATGGTAAGAACAAATTTTATTTACAATTAGTGAAATGTATTAAGTGCAATGAGATGGGTCGTTATGCAAATGTGTGTCCGATAAAGATCTCGAGTGATGGGAAGAAGTTAGACTACAAGCAGAAAGGGGGGGTGAAATACTTTGAAACTACTTTAGTAGATGTCGGTCTATCAAATGAAGTTGTATCAGGTACTTTTTTTGTTTTTTCAGATTATGCCAGTGTGTTGTTTGATTTGAGGTCTGCACATTCCTTCATCTTTGATAAATTTTCTATTAAAATGGGAATACCATCTCACGAAATGACTCTTCAACTTGTGGTAAAAACACCTGGTGGAAATGTTGAGGCAAAAAGAATTTATAAGAATCTTCCTATCCTTATCCGTGGAAAGAACTTACTTGAAAATCATATTTTTTTACCTCTAGTAGAGTTTTATGTAATCCTGGGTATAGATTGGATCTCTATTTACCATGATAAGATTGATTGTAGATCTAAAGAAGTTTTTTTTCAGAAAGACTTTCAGTTTGTGTAAAAGAATGAACCCTTACTGTTGATAACATATCAAGAGGCCGAGAAACTTGTAAAAGATAGAAATAAATGTTACCTTGCGCATATTGTTGAAAACAAAGGAACTGTTCATATTAATGATGTGCCAGTGGTAAATGAGTATCCTGATGTTTTTCCTGATGAGTTTCCTGGAATAATACCAGATCAGGAAGTTGAATTTACTGTTGACTTAGTTTCTGATGCTGAGACAATTTCAAAACCCCCTTATCGAATGGATCAAAGTGAAATTTTAGAGTTGAATGATCAATTGCATGATTTATTAGAGAAAGGTTTAATTAGACCTAGCACAAAACCATGGGGTGCTCCAGTTTTATTTGTTAAAAAGAAATATGGTTATATGAGACCTTGCATTGATTATAGATCCTTGAATAACATCACTGTTAAGAACAAATATCCGTTGCCTCATATCGATGATTTGTTTGATCAGCTCCAGGGAGCTCAGTTTTTTTCAAAAATTGACCTGAGATCGTGGTACCATCAGTTGAAGGTAAAGGAAGAAGATGTTCTGAAGATCTTGTTTCATACAAGATATGGCCATTATGAATTTGTAATAATTCTTTTTGGGATAACCAATGCACCTGCTGAATTCATGGACTTAATAAATTGAATTTTACATCATTTCATGGATAATTTTGTGGTGGTTTTCATTGATGATATTTGGGTGTTTTCTAAAAGATAATAGGAGCATGAAATACATTTAAGTTTTATTTTGAAAACCTTAAAAGAAAATAAATTGTATGGGAAATTCAACCAGTATGAGTTTTGGTTGTAACAAATTTCTTTCCATGGTCACATTGTTTTTAAAGATGGGATAACTATTGATCCTGCAAAAACAAAGGTTGTTGAAAAATGGAAAAGACCCACAAATTTAACTAAGATTCGTAGCTTCCTTGGTTTGGAATGCTATTATGGAAGGTTTGTTAGAAATACTTCCCGGTTATCTAGTCCAATGACTAAGCTAACTCAAAAGGGTGTTAAGTTTATCTGGACTAAAGAATGTGATGATTGTTTTCAGGAACTGAAAAGAAAATTGGTGAATGCTCCAGTTTTGGCACTACCTTCTAGGAATGGGGAGTTTGTTATCTACAGTGATGCTTCATTGAAAGGACATGGTTGCGTCCTAATGCAGAATGATCAGGTAATTTCTTATGCTTCATGTCAGTTGAAAACTCATGAGGTAAATTACCCTACACATGATTTCGAATTAGCTTCTGTTGTTTTTGCTTTAGAAATTTGGAGGCATCATTTTTATGGAGTAAAGTGTAAAATATATACCGATCACAAAAGTTTAAAGTATATACTCACACAGAAAAAACCGAACATGAGACAGAGGAGATGGCTAGAATTAATCAAGGATTATGATTGTATAATTCATTACCATCTGAGAAAAGTAAATAATTTGGATGATACTTTGAGTTGAAAATGTAAAGCTTTATTAACAATGTTGTGTTTGGAACGTGATCCTTTGGTTAAGGATTTAATGAACATTGGCATAGAAGTCGTTGGTGCAGGATATCCTTCTGTTTTGGTGGAGGATATCCATCTCTATCAGATAGAATTATGCAAGCATAGAAGCAAGACAGTGAGTTTTAGAAAAAGGTAGAGTTGGTTCAAAAGGGTATGTTTCCTGAATTCAACATTGATAATGATTGTGTTTTGAGATTTGGGAAGAGATTTTGTATGCCTTGTGATTCAAAGTTGATGGGAGAGTTTTTATGTGAAGCTCATAGTTCTCTGTTTTTAGTCCATCCAGGGAGTACTAAGATGTATAGAGATCTTCATGAGTGTTACTGGTGGGACAGAATGAAAAGAGATATTGCTGATTTTACTGTGAAGTGTTTGACTTGTCAACAGGTTAAACCAGAGCAGAAGTTACCGAAAGGGATGCTTCAGCCTTTACCAGTGCAAGAGTGGAAATGGGAAAATATATCCATGGACTTCGTTGTGGGATTGTCGAAGACACCTCGAGGTAATAATGCAGTCTGGGTTATTGTTGATCGCTTGACTAAATCTGCTCATTTCATTTCTATACAAGATACATTTTCCCTAGATCAAATTTCTCGTTTGTATCTTAAAGAGATAGTCAGGTTACATGGAGTTCCCCTCTCTATTGTATCCGATCATGATCCCTGGTGTACTTCTAACTCTTGAAAAGGCCTTCAGAAGTCATTGGGTACTAAATTAAATTTTAGTACAGCTTTTCATCCTCAATCAGATGGGCAGTCAGAACGAAAAATCCCGACTTTGAAGGATATGCTATGTGCTTGTTCAATGGTTTATCAAGGAAGTTGGGACCATCATCATTCTTTGGTTGAGTTTTCTTATAATAATAGTTTTCATTCTAGTGTACAGATGGCACCATTTGAGGCATTATATGGGAAACGGTGTCAAACTCCAGCTTTCTGGGATGAAGTGGGTGAAAGGAAGTTGATGGGACCGGAATTGGTAGAAGAGTTGGCAGAAAAAATTTACATGATATAGAGACACATGAGAATGGCTCAGAGTATACAGAAGAGTTATGTAGACAATAAGATGAAGGATCTCTCTTTTGAGGTAGGTGATCATGTTATTCTCAAAGTATCACTATGAAAAAGTGTGATGCGATTTGGTAAGAAAGGAAAGTTGAGTCCAATGTTCACTGGAACATATGAAATTCTTGAGAGAGTTGGATCAGTTGCATACCGAGTGGATTTACCTCCGAGTTTATCTTAGGTACACAATGTTTTTCATGTTTCAATGTTAAGGAAGTACATGCCAGATCAATCTCATGTTTGGAGTCTAGAGGTAGTTCAGCTGGAAGAGACTCTATCTTATAAGGAACAACAACTTCAGATTCTTAACCACATGGAGCAGGTGTTATGGAAAAAGTTGATTCTTCAAGTAATGTTTTTGTGAGAAAACCACATGAGTGAAGAGGTAACATGGGAATCTAAAAATGCAATGAGGGATAAATACCCCCACTAATTCGATAAGTAAAAAATTTGAGGGGACGCAATTTTCTAAAGGGGGGAAGGATGTAGCATCCCAATTAAATAATAAATAATAGATATTCTTATCTATGTCTATTCATGAATTATATAGTGTTTTAGAGGCTTAAAATGAGAATAAATCCAATCTTAAGCATGGGATACACTAATATTTTTAAATGATTGTTTTACTGCCTTTTGATGGAAAACCATTTTGAAATCTAACTTTTGAAACATTTATAAGCTATATTTGTCAAAATAAACTTATTCCTTATGATTGGGACATTGAAATTTACTTTCGATAAATTTCTGGTATTTTTCTGATAGTGTTAATTTATTTAATGAATAGTGAAAATTGTTGTATTTTAATTCAAAACCACTTTTTAATATAATATATTTATATAGTTATATTATCTTTTTAAATGTATTTAATGTGAAATTAGAATATATTTTTACCATTTAATCCAATGGTGTTCATTGGAATTAATATCACTTCGAGATTGGACATAAACGAGTGTCAATATTTTGACAGATATTGTTTCTTAAATAATGCTATTTGTTTTGACAGTGAGATTTAATTATAAAATTAATTAATGAAAATTATATTTTATGAATTTGTTAAAATATACAAAATTTCTGAATTTGGAATATCAAATATAGCTTATGGTGAATATTTGGTATTTTTTTGAAAAACCTTAATTTTTAATAAATAGTGAAACCACAAAGTGGTAATTACAAAAACTGATTTTTCGTTTAAATGGATCTTTACCACTTCTGTGATTTGAATTTCAAAAATCCAATATAAATTATTTTCATTATTAAGTAAAATTTGGTTCAATGGGATGAAAATAAATTTTGATGAAAAGTAACTTTTAAGTTTTATTAATCGCGATTAAAGTTAATTAGTGTGATTTAAGGTAAAAATGATATTATAATAAAATGAAAATATCTTTACAGTTTTCCTAACCCTATTGTATGAGTCATGGACAACCAAGAAACCCCATGGTTCAATTTTTGGGACCCCATGGAGGAACTTGGGTAAGATAATGACATTAATGCCTTTTATTTAATGTAAAAGTAAAAATGACACAAACATGTATTGTTTTACTAAAAAAAAATTATATGGGGTTATAAAAGTCATATTGTTGACTATAAATAGTCATTGGAAAGATAATATTATTTCCTACATCATAGTATTTTTTTAATAATTTTTAGACATTAAATAAATTAAATATTTTATGACATCATGATGATGCAGCGATTACCTCATTATTTAACGATTTAAATCAAATGAAAGGATAATGTCAAATCTAAGACCTAAACATGTCAAAAACCTATTTTATGGGTGGATTTAGAACTCTTATAACCTTATCCTCAAAATACATCAATGTGGGACCTTTAAAATCTGAAACTCATTTGAAAATAAAGTAACAGTTTATACCTTTCCAAGAGTGCCCCTCCTCTCCTCTTATAAAAGGCCCCCACCTCTACCTCCTTACCCACACTCCTAAAGACTTTGGATCAGCCAATAACTAATCATTTTATCTATCCACATCCCTTTCCTCATCCTAGAATCCTTACCATAGGCATGAAGCTCTTCAAGAAACCCTTTAGGTTCAAACCAAAGGAAGTTACCTGATTTTAAGGTAATGTCTTCACTTGTATTCTTTTGTTTTATTTTTCTTCTCCAATCCCCTAAACTATTTTTATTGAATTTTTTTGTAACAACTATAGTATCTTATGTATACTAGTATGTATTTATAAGAAGGATTCGAGCTACACTTACAAACACCTACATCTAATGGTTAAAGAACATACTGTTTCTGTCGATGGTGAATTTCTGCCTCACGAAATGATGATTGTTCAATATTCATTTAAGACCTTCAAAGGTTGCAATTAAGATGTCACTATATATATATATGATATATAATAAGTTTAGGTTTTCTTTAATATTCTGTATTTTTCATTGATGGCATACCTTTATGGTTTCCATTATGGGTAAAAGCGATATCTTCATTTTAGGAAGTGCAGACTACCGCCCCCACAAAGTGATTTGATTCGTTAATACCATATGTGGTATGTATAAAGGATAGATTTAATTATATTATATATGATAACATACTTTAATTATAATACTATTATGTATTATTATTTTTTATTTCCATTAAATATGAAATAGTAATGGAAGTAGCGTTCATGCGTACGTACGGCTTACCATCTCCATGAACAGTGCATTTCATTTCTCACCTCTAAATGTTATGTAATATTATAAATTAATGCATACACTGGATATATATGATATATATGATATCTATATCCTAAATATAATTCTGGATATAATGGATATTTTACCACATGAACAACCTGTAATTATAAAGAGTTTATTTTTGACTCAGGCACCAATGATCAACAAAACGACCATTATTAACATAAATAATTACATTGTGTTCATAACATGATAATAAGTCATATAAAAGGAAAAATGAACTAGAAAAACGTTCTTATGAAAGTAGAAATTAACTCATGTTTAATATTTAGGAGGTTAGAGAACGATTGAGTCATGTGGGACCCGAGGTATGGGACTTCGTCTCAATCTCCTTTTATTGAGGCATATTTTATACACATCATTTTTTAATACGGTGTATAAAACCCTTTGACTTTAACGTTAATTCAAAAGGAATCTTTTTTATATGAATAATTTACTAAAAGAAAAGGGGAATGTTTTTTTTGTCGTACGTATGTGTTGACAATGACATCTCCACTACCGTGACCATTATTTGAGTTTCGGCTTCCTCTACAAGCCATAACATCTTTTAAAATGAAAAATAAATACCTTGTTTTACTTTTCTTTTGTTTTGGTATTGAAAATGGTTTTCATAATTTTTTTATTATATCAATGTGTTTGATTGATATTTTGTGATTGAAATGTAAAAATGTTATGTTTTTAAGCATGTTTTATGTGATATGATTATGTTATGGCTAATGGGAATTGCTATGAAGACGGGTGTTTTCGTGATAAACTAAGGGCGGGTGAGCCCGATATAGCTCTCCAATGAATTGGGTACCGCGAATGAGTTCAACGTTAAGGTTTCTCCGAAGAGATTTAGAGAATATGTTGTGATTGGTATTCCAAACGTAACCAAGACGGTTACTCCCTACGTAAGAATGTTATAAATGCCTCAAGTTACCTTTATGTCTTATGATTTATATGATATTTTTTTCATGATTTGAGGAGGTATGTTGAAGTGCTTTTGTATAATGGGTAATGTATGATTTCATTGAGTCTGATGTATACATGTACTCATGTTTCCTTTCCATATTTTGGTATCCCTTATTGAACTTTTTATGCTCATCCAATGTTTTTGAAATGTTTTTTCGTAGGTCAAGAGAAAAGTTACCTGATATGATGATAGTGTCAAGGAAGTGTCAAGAAAGAATCCATGTTTTATTTTAAATATATTTCCGTTGATGGGAAAAGTGAATACTGTCTTTTATGTAACAACTTTGTTTAAATGTGGAATGTAATGCATGTTTTATGATCTAATTCTCTAAAACTCTAAACCTGAAAAGATCCTCAATGTGTATTCTTGAAATATCTCAAGATTAAGTAATGTTTAAGGATAGGCCCTTTATAGGGTGGGACCCAGTAGTTCCTAACTACCCTAGGTAAGATATTAGTGAAGTGGGTTCCACACGAGCCCCACACCTTTATTTCATTTTTACCTCCCATGTCCATTTAATATGGAAACTCACCCGCACCCCCTCTTAAATGCCAAGTCAACTCTCGCGTTTAATTGGATTATTAAACGCCTCATTAATTGGTCAATGCTCGATAATTAAATCATGATTTGATTTTAAATTTCAAAAACAGTTGGAATGAGAAATAAAATAAGGCAAAGCCTTATTTTATTATGTTGTTTTTGTTGTGCGAGAAGGATTTGAAGAGGAGATCTCAAGTCTTGGAATCCTCATCTTCCTCCATAAAGAACATGAAGAACGCACCATTTACAACGAAGAACGCCTGCCTACGATTAAGGACGAAGAAGGACATCGAATCCTAGGAGATCAACAATGTGACGCCGTGTACCGCGACGCCAACAATTCTCTTCTCCGAGAATTCAACGACGCTTACGGAACCTTCTTCCGCGATGATTATTTCCCACTATGAACATTCGTTCGACAAAGCCTTGAGGTAGGGGGTTTGATTTAATTTAATTTATGTGGATTATATCCTTGGCCTTTGATTAAATTGTTGAATGTTGTTTGAACCACTAATGCGGTGGGTGCGGACCAACGAACAAGTCTGAACCCACCAATTTTATGTTCTTGATGCGTGGAACAATGGGTGATGATGAAATGGGACCGTTGAGCAATTGGAGGCCATCACAGGAATCTACGGGTACCGAGACAACCCCAGGAATAGACGGGAGCAAGAATGGACCACCGGAGCGGCTCCGGCGGCCCGCGGACTACACCGGCGGCGCGGGTCGCCGGCACGGCGGCTGCGGCGGCCGGAGGCGGTGGCGTCCGGACGCGCCAACTGGAGGGTCCATCGCGTCTAAAGCTGCGGCGGCAGGTGACCGGTCCCGTGGCCGCATGGGACCCGGGGTAGACTCGGAGCCCAGCGTCGCATCCGTTGGCAGAAGGGAGCAGCCCCCACGTAGGGTCGTAGCTTCAATCAAGGGGGCAGCCGCCCATTTGTGCGTCTGCTCGCCCAACACTGAGCCGATCGCGCTCGGACAGCACCGAGCCGCCCCGGGCCGGACCGGCCGCACTGGGCCGGGCTGCCCAGGCCGGGTCGGGCTACGCCGGCGGGGCTGGGACGCGCCCTAATGGGATGGACCTGGACCCGGTTCGGGTCGACCCAGTTCGGGCCGACCTAGGGGGGGCCTTGGGCCGGGTCGGTCCGGGCCCAAAACCCCCTATTTCCGGACAGTTCCGTTCAAACGCCTGTATCATGGGTTACGGACCTCCGATCGATGCACCATCAGTTACGATGTGTTCCTTGGATCGAGTCGGTCATTTTGGTATAATAGAATCAAGGTTTCTGAGAACTTTGGGTATAGCCAGGTTGGTTTCAACAGGAAACCAACCGGGCCCTCAGAGCGGAAAATCTTATAACTTGTGCTCCGGACGTCTGATTGACCTGTCGTCAACTTTGTGGGATTCCTCTTATTGAGAAAGACCTTTTGGCTTACTCATCTAGAGGTTCGGACATAGTTGGAGTGCGGTTGGGTTGGTTTTGACTAAAAAACCAACCAGGCCCCTAGAATGAAAAAGCCAATAACTCTCAGACCGGGTGTCCGATTGACGCACCGTCTATCACGTTTAGTTCCTCCTGTCGAGATGGAACATTGGGATACATCAAATCCAGACTACATGTCAATTGATGTATTAACCCCCCTTTGGCTCATGGAGCGGACCCTCCCGGAAAAGAGCATGCTGTGTGCAGGAACCCTAGAGCTGGCTGCGACTGCGACTGTGAAGACTTCACTGAAATCTTATGTGGGTTTGGTAGTGATGAAGACCGTACTGGAATCTTCCTTGGGTTTGACGGTGATGAAGACTGCACTGAAATCCTATGTGGGTTCAGCAGCGATGAAGACCGTACTGAAATCCTCTGTGGGTTCAATAGAAATGAAGACTGCACTGAAATCCTATGTGGGTTCGGCTGCGATGAAGACCGTACTGAAATCATCCATGGGTTTGATGGTGATGAAGACTGCACTGAAATCCTATGTGGGTTTGGTAGTGATGAAGACTGTACTAAAATCCTTTGTGGGTTCGGTGGCGATGAAGACAGCACTGAAATCCTATGTGGGTTTGACAGAGATGAATTCCGCACAGAAATCCTCCGTGGGTTCGACGACAATGACTACTATTCCTGTATCCTACGTGGGTCTTGTTGTGTCTGACTCTGTTCTTACTATCCGACATGGGTCTGGCAGAGTAGCTGGTCTGTATCCTATGTGGGTCTGACAGCTTAGCTGGTTTAGTATCCTACGTGGGTCCCATCTTAGATGAATCAGTGGCTACATCAGATCATCACTATCACCTTAGGAAGAAGTATACATGTGTGAGCTGAGTCTTGAATTTCAATCATTATCTTCGATATGATTTACTTTCCTTCCTATGTGGATTGTGTTGTGCTTTACTGTGTGGATTGGGTTGTACTATCCTATGTGGACGTGATCGAACTTGGGCTCATATGTTGGAGTGAAACGGGAATTGATGACTTAGGTAGATGTATTGGAATATACCTAAGTAGTTTTGGTTGTTACTTAGTGATTGTATCTTTCCTTTGTGGATTATCCTTTGTGGATTCTGGGAGACCTTTGGGAGTCTCGCGGTCCCTACTGAGTAGTGTATTCTCACCCCTGCACGGTCTATGACCGCACTACGTTGTGTTGGATGCAGACGATGGACAACGCTGATCGTGGTTGAGGCTTGTGGAGCAGGTCGGTACCTAGAGCTGGACCACTGGGTGGGACGTACACGGAGCAGACGGCTGGACTGAAGGAGCTGAGGAGGCTATCTGTACCCACCCTTTAGGTGGGACTCCCAGTAGACGGCTAGAAGTTGGTGCCTTACTTTCAGTTTTTGTACTTTCTTTCCAGTTGTACTTTACATTCAGTTTGGCCTTGTATTCTGTCCCATTTACATTATGCACTTACTTTTGTACCCAGTTTTACTTAGTGTTTAATCTTCGGGCTTACTCTATGGATTTTGTTTACTTTATAAAGTCAATGGATTCCTCTTTTTGTCGGGATTTACATTTTGGTGCTAGTCTCTAGCCCCTGCCCTATGGGAGGTGGGCTTGCGTAGTCATGGCACAGGCCCCGAGGACGGGTCGTGAAAAATTGGTATCAATGGAGTCCATTTCTACCATAGAACTTAGGACTCTGATCTTTCTTCTATGTGAAGAAATAATGTTTAGGGTATTGAGTGTGGTTATCAGTCCAGGGAGTCCAGTGTTGGTGCGGCGACAGACGTATCCATACAACATGACCCTGACTTCTGATTTCTGACTCAATGCACGAAAACATTGATTGCATGTGTGTTTCAAAAGTTTTCTTTGTGATTACTTTGTGTTAGCTCACCAAGTATACTTTTTTGACCGTGGCACACCTGTTTCTTTTCAGGATAGCCCCATGACGGCAGCCAGCTAGGGTTCTGAGCTTTGTGCAAGACGACAGACCACCGAGCGACGAGGCCTCGGTGTAGGGCCATTTGATAGTGGAGGCACCTATGGTACCTCTACCCACCAAGACACAGATGCTACCAGCCCCAACCGCTGAGAGTGGATGTCGCCTTAGTGCACTTCACGAGTTTCAGCGTTAGAGACCGCCCAAGTTCCATGGGGAGATGGACCCTCAGGAAGCTTAGGATTGGCTGGAGGTGGTTGTTTGAGTTTTCAGGTTAGTGGGGACACTAGCTGACCTCATGGTGATCCTCGCAGCGAGCCTCCTGTACGCGGCAGCAGGCAGATGGTGGAGATTAATTCTCCAGGTGCATGACGAGGAATCTATCCTCTGGACGGACTTCAAGATCCTCTTCCACTCGGAGTTCGTCCCAGCCACCCTCCATGCGGTGCGCATCCAGGAGCTTCTACATCTGCGGCAGGGCAATATAACGCTCACCCAGTACTCAGCAAGTTTTACAGATCTCTCACGCTATTCGACGAACATGGTACGGGACCCATTCTTTCGGGCCTGGACCTTCGATCAGGGACTGAGGCTTGATATCAGGGCGTCGATGATATCCATCATCATTCCTACACAGGTAAGAGTACTGGAGTGAGCTATTTTCATAGAGAACTTTCTTGCTGAGCCTAAGCTAGTAGAGAGACCTATCGCAGGGCGGCATGTAGCAGAGTCGTCTGCAGTTGGTAGTCGACGGATGTCACAGGGGTCCAGGTGCACCGGACCATCAGGAAGACGACCTCAGGACACTGGCTCAGAGGTGCGGGGCATAGGGCGCAGAGCCAGCCTTCCAAGGAGCAGGCAGAGCTACGTGAGCGGCAGGCAGGGCCACATGGAACGTGACTGCCCGACCCGCCATGCAAAGGAGCAGCAGATGGTTGAGGGGCCACCCAGGTAGAGGCAAAGGGTCGACTGTGGTGGTCTTCCGAGATCAGGCGGACGAGGCAGGGGAGTTGGCCGAGATGCAGGTGGTGGGAGACGCTTTGAGGCTTTACCACCACCACCACCAGGAGGTCCACCCCTACCACAGGGAGCTGGCGGGAAGAGATAGGATCAGCTTCAGGCAGCGGAGGACTATGACCACGACATGCCAGATATGATTCGAGGTACTATATGTGTCTACTCCACCCTTGATACAGTTCTTATAGACACAGGAGCGAGTCATTCTTTTATTTCCTCTACCCTTGTTCGGAGCTCGGAAATTCCGACGGAGCCGTTGGCTCGATCCTTACGGCTAGAGACTCCCATGGCAGCCGACTCGATGATTACGTACTAGTTACTGAAATGTGACCTTACAATAGGATGCGATAGCTTCGGCTGGGATATTCTTGTAGTGGTGTCGAGGCCTTACGACATCATATTGGGCATGGATTTGTTATCCACAGTCCATGCTCAGATCGATTGTATTAGGCGCAAGGTGCGGTGTGTTAGAACCGATGGGAGCAGGTTCACCTTCACCGGCGAGAAGGGATCCTTTGCAGTACAGGATGGACTCATGCAGAAGAGAGGAAAACCCATCACTCATCAGTTGGCTAGCATCATCATAGGAGTAGTTGACGTGCGGAGTCTGAGTTTTCCTGTAGTGGTGGATCAGTATGCGGACGTTTTCCCCGATGACGTCCCAGGACTACCTCCTCGCAGAGAGGTAGACTTCAATATTGACCTATACCCGGGGATAGCCTTGATATCCAATCTAGCATATCAGATGGCCCCTTCTGAGCTTCGAGAGCTACGGGTACAACTGGAGGACTAGTAGAGAAAGGGATTCATCCGACCTAGTCTTTCACCCTGGGCTTCCCCGATAATGTTCGCCAAGAAGGCGGACGGGAGCTTGAGACTATGTTTCGATTATCGTCCCCTGAACCAGGTGACTGTGAGGAACAAGTATACGCTACCGTGGATTGAAGACCTCTTCAATCAGCTCAAGGGAGCAGAGTGGTTCTCGAAGATAGACCCCAGTTCAAGCTATCATCAGCTCAGAGTTCGAGACGAGGACGTGCAGAAGAAAGCCTTCAGATGTCGGTATGGCCACTATGAGTTCTTGGTTATGCCTATCGGCATAACCAACACTCCATATATGTTCATGAGTCTCATGAACATGATATTTCAGCCATACCTCGATCGATTTGTCGTGGTCTTCATCAAAGACATTTTGATATACTCGACCACTGAAGAGGAGCATGCCTACCACTTGTGGGTTGTACTGGACACACTATGAGAGCACCAGCTTTATGGTAAGCTCTTGAAGTGTTAGTTCTGGTTATGTGTGGTCCACATCTTGGGACACATCATCTCTAAGGTGGGAGTTGCAGTGGATCCTATGATGATCGAGGCAGTGCTAGCTTGGGAGCCACCTATGAGCGTGACAGAGGTGCGAAGATTCTTGGGGCTAGCTGGGTAATACTTGTGATTTTTTCCAGACTTTTCCAGAGTTGCGGAACCTCTCTCAGCTTTGACAAATAAGTGGAAACCCTTCATGTGGTTATGAAGAAGTCATCAGAGCTTCCAGGAGCTGAGACAGAGATTGACCAGCGCGCCTATCTTGAGGCTACCGGAGGAGGGAGTAGGGTATGTAGTCTACTACGATGAATCAGGGACCGGACTCGGATTTGTCCTGATGTAAGAGTGGGCCTTGATCACCTATGGATCATGTCAGTTGAGGCAGCATGAGAAGAACTAGGCTACCCATGACCTGGAGTTAGCAGCAATGGTCTTCGCTCTGAAGATGTGGTAACACTATGTGAGGGGTGAGCGCTTTATAGTCTACTCTGACCACCAGAGTCTCAGGTACATCTTCTCGCAGAAGTACCTGAATCTGAGACAACGGCGATGGATCGAGTTCCTCCAGGACTATGACATTGATATAGTCTATACTCTTGGAAAGGGGAACGTAGTAGCTAATGCTCTCAGTAGGAGGAAGGGCATTCAGCTACTCGGGGAGGCGACGGAGCAGCTAGCCGCTTTGTAGATATCCTTCATGGATAGATATGGAACCACCTTTCATCAGTCACTCACAGTCTCTCCTCCACTACTGCAGTGGGTCAGAGAGGCACAACGTGAGGACGCTGACTGTGAGACGCGGTGTGCACAGATATCCTCAGGACAAGAACCTGATGGATTCTCTATAGGGGGAGAGCACGACGTCCTTTTCATAGGACGTACCATGGTACCAGTTGCTTTACAGGAGGAGGCGATGAGAGTGTTTCGCACTTCCCCTTTAGCGATACCTCCAGGAGTGGAAAAGTTGTACCAGGATCTCAGATGGCAGCACTGGTGGCCAAGTATGAAGAATGTTGTGGCAGAGTTCATTTCTCGATGCCTCACCTGCCAGCAGGTGAAGGCAGAGAACCAGGTACCAATTGGCTTGGTACAGCCCTTGGAGGTCCCGGAGTGGAAGTGGGATGGGATATCTATTGATTTCGTGACTGAAATTCCATGCACTTCCAGAGGTCACGACTCTATTTGGGTGATTTTCGACTGACTCACCCAGTTAACCCACTTCTTACCCATCAAAGAGCAGGGCTTAGTAGAGAGCTTGGGACGTCTCTACGTTCAGTAGGTTGTACGACTTCATGGTTTCCATCATCTATCATCTCCAATCAAGATTCTATCTTTACTTCCAAGCTTTGGAAGGGGATTCAGGAGGCATTTGGGATACAGCTACATCTGAGCACCGCCTTTCAACCTCAGATGGATGGTTAAACGGAGAGGACCATTCAGACTCTCTAAGACATGCTCTGTGCATGTGTCCTAGACTTTGGTCGCAGTTGGGAGGACCATCTACGCTTGGTTGAGTTCTTATACAAAAACAGCTACCACTCCACCATCAGGATGGCACCATACGAGGCATTTTACGGCCAACCTTGTAGATCACCTATGTGCTGGACAGACCCTGGGGAGTCAGCACTTGTGGGACCAGAGAGGGTCCAGGCCATGACAGAGAAGGTCCAAGTCATCCAGGAGTGGATGAGGATAGCTCAGAACCGACATAAGTCTTATGCTGAAAGGAGGCGAAGGCCACTGGAGTTCGAGGATGGAAACCACATCTTCTTGTGGGTCTCACCACGACGTGGAATACAGATATTTGGTCGAGGAGGCAAGTTATCTCCACGCTTCATCGAACCATTCTAGGTCCTCAGTAGGGTAGGTTAGGTGGCTTACTGCCTGGCTATATCACCTTAGTTGCACCGAGTGCACGGCGTCTTCCACGTATCTCTGCTGAGGAGATACGTGCATGACCCGACACATATCATCGACAATGGGGAGCTAGAACTTGACGATGGGTCGACCTTTGTGAAGGCCTCGGTGGGGATCGAAGATTGACAGGAGTGGGTCCTATGTGGATGGTTGATTCCTTTAGTGCGCATCATATGGAAGCACGAGAACCTCTAGGAGAGATCTTGGGAGCGAGAGGCTCAGATGCGTGCTCTGTACCCACATTTGTTCCCCTAGTTTATGATGTATCTTTACGGGGATGTAAATCCCTGATGTGGGAGTAATGTAAAGACCCGTAAAATTCAAGGGGAATTTTTGTTATTTTTCTTTGGAATTTTACAAGAACATAGTTTCTGACGACACCTGATTCTGAGGCCCAGTGTGCCTGGAATCAATTTCTGAATTTTAGCTCAGGTACGCTCAGTAAACGAACGAGCGGGTTTTCCTAACTTTTGAACCAGTGCTCAGAATCGAAATCTAAGGGCACCGATGGAACCTTAGTGCTAGTAATTTCTTAATAACACCTTTTTAGGAGTTGTGTTTTCTCAGGTGAGGTTTTCAATTAATTGGGTTAACTAAAGAATAAAAATAAAATTTGTGCAACCAATTTTATTTTTATTTATGGTTTCTTAAACCTATGTTTGGAGGTTGGGGTGGTACCCACTAGTTCCTAACTACCCTAGGTATGATATTAGTGAAGTGGGGAACACACGAGTCCCACCCCTTTATTTCCTTTTTATATCCCACGTGCATTTAATATAGTAACTCAACTGCGACCCCTCTTAAATGCCAAGTCAACTCTCGCGTTTAATTGGATTATTAAACCCTCATTAATTGGTCAATGATCGATAATTAAATCGTGATTTGATTTTGAATTTCAAAAACAGTTGGTATGAGAAATAAAATAATTCAAATACTTATTTTATTATGTTCTTTTCGTTGTGCAAGAAGGATTTGAAGAGGAGAGATCAAGTCTTGGAATCCTCATCTTCCTCCTTGAAGAACACAAAGAACGCACCATCGGCGACGAAGAAAGTCAGCCTCCGACGAAGGATGATGAAGGACGCCGAATCCTCATAGATCAACGATGCAATGCCATGTACCTCGACGCCAATGATTCTCTTCTCTGAGACGTCGACGAAGCTTACAGAACCTTCTTCCTCGATGATTATTTCCCACGACGAACCATCGTTTGATGACGCCTTGAGGTAGGGGGTTTGGGTTAATTTAATTTATGTGGATTATATCCTCGACCTGTGATTAAATATTTGAATGTTGTTTGAACCACTAACGCGGTGGGTGTAGACCAAAAAACAAGTCTGAACCCACCGATTCTCTGTTCTTGATCTGTAGAACATTGGGCGACGATGAAATGGGAGCGTTGAGAGATAGGAAGCCATCGTAGTAATCTATGGATCCCGAGACGACTGCAGGCATAGACGGGAGAAAGAACGGACCACCGGAGCGGCTCCGGTGGCCCGCAAACTAAACTGGCATTGGCGGCCGGCACCGGTCGGCCGCCCGGAGGTGGCAGCTTCCCGGCATGCCGCCAGAAGGGACCGCCACGGTGGTAGGTGACCGGTCGCGCGGACGCGCATGACCTGGGGGAGACGCGGCGCCTAGCGCCGCGTATGTTGGTAGAAGGGAGCGACCCCCACGCGTGGCCATGGTATCAATCAAGGGGGAGGCCACCCCATTTGCGCGTCCGCTCGGCCAGCACCAAGCCACCCCGGGCAGGACCGCGCCCTAATGGGCCAGACCTGCACCCGGTTCAGGTCGACCCGGTTTGGGCCGACCTAGGGGGGTCTTGGGCCGGGTCGGTCCGGGCCCAAAACCCCCTATTTCCGGACAGTTCCATTCAAATGCACGTCTCTTGGGCTACGGACCTCCGTTCGACGCACCATCTGTTGCGATGCGATCCATGGATTGAGGCAGACATTTTGGTATATTACACTGAAGGTTTCAGAGAACGTTGAGTACGGACGGGTTGGTTCGAACACAAAACCAACTGGGCCCTCAGAGCGGAAGCCCTTATAACTTGAGCTCCAGAGGTCCGATTGACCTACCGCCGACTTTGGTGGATTCCGCTTTTTGAGATGGACCCTTTGGATTACTCCACTCGAGGTTTGGGCGCAGTTTCAGTGCGGTCGGGTTTGTTTTGACTTAAAAACCAACCGGCCCCCTAGAACGAAAAGGCCAATAACTCTCAGACCGGGCGTCCAATTAACGCGTCATCTGTCACATTTAGTTCCGATTGTAGAGATGGAACATTGGGATACATCATCTCCAGATTATGTGTCAGTTGATGTATCAACCCCCCCCCCCTTTTCTCGTGGAGCGGACCCTCCTAGAAAAGAGTATACAGTGTGCGGGAACCCTAGAGCTGGCTGCGACTGCGACTGTAAAGACTGCAATGAAATCTTATATGGGTTCGGCAGCGATGAAAGCCGTACTAAAATCCTCCTTGGGTTCAACGGAGATGAAGACTACAATGAAATCCTATGTGGGTTCGACAGTGATGAAAACCGTACTGAAATCCTCCGTGGGTTCGACAGCGATGAGGACTGCACTAAAATCCTATGTGGGTTCGACAGCGATGAAGACCATACTAAAATCCTCCGTGGGTTTGACGGTGATGAAGACTGCACTGAAATCCTATGTGGGTTCGGCAGCGATGAAGACCATACTGAAATCCTCTTTATGTTCGACGGCGATGAAGACTGTACTGAAATCCTATGTGGGTTCGGCAGCAATGAAGACCGTACTGAAATCCTTTGTGGGTTCGATGGAAATGACTATTGTTCTTGTATCCTATGTGGGTCTGGCAGTGTCTGACTCTGTTCTTTCTATCCTACATTGGTCTGGAAGAGTAGATGGTCTGTATCCTATGTGGGTTCGACAGCTTAGCTGGTGTAGTATCCTATGTGGGTCCCAGCTTAGATGAATCAGTGGCTACATCCGATCATCTCTATCACCTTACGAAGAAGTATACCTGTGTAAGCTGAGTCTTGACTTTCAATCATTATCGTCGATATGATTGACTTGCTTTCTTATGTGGATTGTGTTGTGATTTCTTGTGTGGATTGGGTTGTACTATCCTGTGTGGACATGATCCTACTTGGACTTGGATGTTGGAGCCGAATGAGAATTTATGACTTAGGTATATGTATGGGCATATACCTAAGTAGTGTTGGTTATTACTTTGTGATTGTTTCTTTCCATTGTGGATTATAATTTTTGGATTCTGGGAGACCTTCAGGGATCTCGGGGTCCCTACTGAGTAATGTATACTCACCCCTGCACGGGCTATGCCCGCACTACGTTGTGTTGGAAGCAGACGATGGATAGTGCTGATCGTGGTTGAGGCTTGTGGAGCAGGTCGGTACCTGGAGGTGGACCACTTGGCGGGACGTACATGGAGTGGACGGCTGGACCCAAGGAGCTGAGGAAGCTATCTGTACCCACCTTTGAGGTGGGACACCCAGTGGATGGCTCGACGTTGCTGCCTTACTTTCAGTTGTTTTACTCTCTTCCTAGTTGTACTTTGCGTTCAGTTTGGGTTTGTATTCTAGCCCATTTACTTTCTACACTTACTTTTATACCCAGTTTTACTTAGTTTTTACTTCTACTGGCTTACTCTATGGAGTTTTTTTACTTTATAAAGGGAATGCCTTCCCCTTTTTCGGGATTTATGCCTTTGTGCTAGTCGCCAGCCCCTGGCCTATGGGAGGCGGGCTTGGGGTAGACACGACCCGAGCCTCGAGGACGCGTCGTGACATAACATGTGTCCTATTCCTATTGTTTGATACATGTTAGACAATGAGAATCCTTGGGTTGATTTTGGGACCCCATGGAGAAACATGATAGTGATAACGACACTTTCAATTAATTAATTTAAAGTAAAGGCAAAAATGACATAAACCTATATCTTTTAGAAAATTAAATTACACATGGGGTTATATAAGTTATTTTTTTCAACTATAAATATTTATTTGAAAGATAATAATTTTTTATACACATGGGTATTTTTTATTTAATTTTTAGACTTTAAATAAATAAAATTATTTCTGACATAATAATGAAGCAATGTTTACCAGATTAATGAATGATTCGAATAAATGATTTTATAAAAATTAAAACAATACCAAAACTAGTAAAATTCTTATTGAATGATTTTATTTTGAACATGAAACATCTTATATTTGAATTTAATGATATTTGGACCCTTAGGAACCGAAAATCTTTATATTTTAAAATAATATTTTCAAATATTCCAAAGAGCTTCTCCTCCCCCTTATAAAAAGCCCCCAACTCTAACCCATTTCTTCCACCTCTCAAGCCACTTGGCTCATCCAACTGCTGCTCAATTAGCCTCCCAATATCCATATATTCCATATAAAATCCTTACCTTAGGAATAGGGAACTTCAAAAAATCATTTTGGTTCTATCCAAAGGGAGTTACCCAATATAAAGGTAACATCTTCTCATAAGTTAATTTATTTTATTTTACTTCTCCAACCCCCTAAACTCTATTTATTCATTTTTTTATAAAATAATCAGTATCCTCAACATACTAGGTTGTTTTTATGAGATGTATTTGAACTACACAAACACACACCTCCATATAATGGGTATAGAACATAATGTTTCATTGGACGGTGGACTACTGCCTCACAAAACAATGATTGTTCAATCTTCTACTACCCCCTATTATGGTGGCCATTATGATGGTACTGTAATTATATAAGATATTTATGATATTATATTATATATAATGTTCTGTAATTCTCTATTATATCAAACCTTTATTATTTTCATGTTGTTTATATATGATAATTTCATTTGAGAAAGTGTGGACTACCACCCCCTTAAAGTGATAGGAATCGTTCATACCTTACATGGAACATATAAAGGATGGTGTTATTGAAATTATATAACATATATAAAATATTATATTATACTATAATAATAATATTTCTATGTATCATTTTGTATTCTTTCTTTTTAAAATAAAATAATTTAAATGGAAGTAGAATTAGTGTGTATGTACGGATTACCCTCCCCACGAACGCAATGAGATTCATTCCCCATCATAACCATTAAAAAATAATTTTCAATTTTTTATTTACAATAATATTTAATAACATTATATCATTCTAGATATGAATAAAATAAATCCTATCCATAACAAACATGACTTACATAACAAAACTTATAAAGGAAAATGAATCAGTTAACACCTGAAACAATGATACTACTACAATATTATTAATAAAGCAATATTAGAAGATTATATTTGATATCATATTTATGTATGTGGTTCTTTTATAATTTAATAAAAATGATTGAACTATTATATAGTAGGTTAATATTCCCTAAAGGTAATGCCCTGACCCCAGTTACCCAGAGTCCGTGCATTATTATATAACATTGGCATGATACAAGGAATTCATGTCCCAAAAGACCGATCAGTTTAGTATCCTTGGAAATATTAGACACATTCATATGTTTTACATTACATTATAAAATTAAAACTATAACAAAATTGTTTCCATATAACACACTCATATCCCATCCGATTATCCCTGAAGGTCCTTCATAATATACTTCTTCACATCCTGGGAAAAATAAAACATAGATAGATATGAGCTCAGATGTTCAGTAAGGGTAACAATATAGCAGAAACATTCATAAATAAGCATAAAAATTTAAGGCAATTTATGACTCCAAAAAAGCCTTTTAAACATTAACTTCAGAATAATATGGAAAAGATAAAATCAAATAATTCCATTTACTGATTCACGTGGATATTCTACTAGTTTAATAATCACATTCAATATCAATATCCACATTCATAATGATTGAATGCATAATGCCAGACTTCATAACCACATAGTCCAGGCCTTGTGCCAAGAATACAAATAAGATGTTGTCAAGGCTTTGTTCCAAGACACTAGTTTGTCTCATTAGACCTACCATTGCATTGAGGAGCCATAGCGGGCTCCACCCATCACTTACTAAGTCCAATGCATTCCTCATATGAAATGTTTTAAACATAACATAAGCATTTGTATTAAAACTACAATATGAAATGTAAACACTTTATCCATAAACCATGAATGGTGTAAAAATAACACATCCACTATAAAACATATCACAAAACCTTTAATATAATATAAATGTTTTTTATCGTGATAAATCAACTTCAAAAAAACATAAAATCCATCAAAGGATATTGACATAGATGAAATCAAAACCTTTTTTAGAAAAATATCTCATTCTATTTATAAATCATTTAAAATTTTTATAATTATAAAAGAAAAAATTTATTCTTAAAATATTCTTATAAGCATGAAAGGGAAGAATCTATGATGTTATAATGGCAGAAAATAGCCGCACCCTCCATATAAGTTAAAAAAACATTCTTACCTTAATTTTGTCGAAAAGGTCATAAAGTACCTTGTTTAGAAAACGACGGAATGATTCCTTTCAAAACATATAAGGTCAAATAAGGGTATAAATTAATTTAACACATTGTCTCATAAATAGTTAAAATGTTTTCAAATACATTTTTAGGAAGCATGGATATGGATGATAAAGAGGTATCAGTAGATAGTTACGTAAAAACAATCTTGGATAGTAAAGAGATTGTGAAATTAACCCTTACCATGTACTTGTCCTTGGTAATGGGTATATTAAAGTCATGTATAATAGTTAAATAATTGTTATTAAATTATGAAATAACCATATACATAAATATGATATCATATATGATCTTCTAATATTGCTTTGTTAATAATATTTTAGTATTATTGTTGTTTCGGGTGTTAACTGATTTGTTTTCCATTATATTATTCGTAACATAAGTAATGTTTGTTATGGATAGGTTGTATCATATTAATATTCAGAATGATATTATTCCTTTAAACAATATTTTTAATCATCAAATGAAAATTAGTCATGAAAAGATATGATGGGGAATGAATCTCATCACGTTTGTGGAGACAGTAATCCTTACGTACGCACGAGCGACAATATCATTCTTTTGATATTAAAATCGTATATAATTGGATATTATATAATATAAAAAGATTCATTATCATGATATATTAATTATTTAAATAAAAAATACATCATTATTATACCCATCAAAATAATAATGTATTGAGCAACAACTACACCATGACATGGAGACGGTAAGCCGTACATTCGCAAGTATTGTGACATGTCATTCAAAGGATGGATAAAATAATGAATATGGTTGTACCATATTTATAAAAGCATGAAATTATATATAACATAGAAGAGATATTATTTAATAATGGGAACTACAATGAAATAGGATGTGGAAGAAATAAATAACTTGAAAGAGGTGATAAAATATTTATCTCTTCTTCGGTATCTTTCTTTTGATTTGATCGAAAGGGATCAAAAAGATGGTTTATTGACTAAAGAAATTCCTCTAGGATGAAGGGAGGAAATTTTAGAGGATATTTGGATAGGATTTGGCCGAGCCTAATGGCTTTTAAGGTTTGAAATTACGAAAAGGTGAAGTGCCCTTTTATAAGAGTGGTGAGGGAGCCTTAGGAAAAGATTGAATCATTATTTTATAATAAACCAATTTTCAGTTTATAATGGTTCCAAAATGATTTATTTAATGGATAAGGTGGGGATGGGTAGAAAACCACTCAACTAATATGTTTTAGATAGGTTTGGGTCACTATATTAACCTTATCATCAAGATTTAACTCATAGTTAATTAGTTTGACATTTATCATGTCTCTTCGTATTTTTATATTATATGGTAAATTTACTTACTATAAACATCCAGGAGAACCTCATGTGGTTCATTAATGACATATATAATATTATTTAATAGATGTTTAGGAATATAATATCAATTAATAATATAATATTTATTCAAAAAACTCTATAATGTCAATTTTGACACTATTTGCTATTTTGTTTTTTTAATTCTTAACAACATTATTAATTCAAGAAACATTCATTTAATCTATCCTAACATGTCACATTAACCTAGATAATTATTTTATGGTATCAAAACATTTATATTATATCTATTTTAACATCTATAATACCATTTATTTGATTCTTTCATTAATAATGAAAATACTCCATCTTCATTGTGTCATAAATAAATTTAATTATTCAATGTTTAAAATTTATTTATAAAATACCATTATTTAGGAAATATTTTTATCATTATAATGACAATTAATAGTCGATGAGATAACATATATAACCACATTTAAAAAAATTTATACTAAAAGATATATGCGTATGCCATTTTTTATTTACTTTAACTTAATTAATATAAAGTGTCATTATCATTTACAAGTGGCTCCATGGGGTCCGAAAATTGACTCATGAATGCCCATGGTCGGACATATAGCTTCCAATAGTGTTAGAACACATGTTAGGGTAATTTAATATTATTATTATATTTTTCCCTTATTTTCAGGATTTACCCTTTAACTATAGTAAATAAAATATTTACCAAAGTAATTATTCAAAACGTCTAAAAATAAAACAAACCTATTTACACAATTTTGACCTCCTGATTCTAAATAATGAACCCAATTTTTTAAATTCAAAACACGGAAGTGACAAAAATTAATTTATAATTAATTACAGTTTTCAAAAAAAAAAGCGTGTTTTAAGAAATAATAACTATCAAAAGATTGACATTTGCTTATGTCCAGTTTAAATGTGAAATTACATCCAATGAACAACATTGCATTAAATGGTAAAAATAATCTATTTATACTTAAAAACCACTCAATAGTATAATTTAGCACTATAAATTATTTTAATTGAAAAAATTGTTTTTAATTAAAATTTAATAATTTTAGCTATTCATAATCAACTGAATGTTTAATAAAAAATAAAAGAAATTCCCCTAAGATAATTTTGATATTCTGAACCCAAAAATGAGGTCCATTTTGAAAGATAAAATTGATATATTTTCAAAAAGTGGGTCTTACTGTTCATAACGGCAAGTTTGATTGGTCGCGATGTGTTAGAATCTCAAAGTTGTGTACAACACAAGATATTTCATTATTCAAAGGGAATCATACTATGGAAGCATGGGGTGTTACATTATCCTCTCCCTCAAATAATTTCGTACTTGAAATTTCTACAATATTTCTGCATAAAAAGATTCGGGTGGTTTATCATAATAAGTTCATTAGGTTCCCACATTGCCTCTTCCATTTTATGTTTTCTCCATAGAACATTTACCTGACGACTCATCTAGTTTCTCAACACAAGTTCTATTGTATCAAAAACCATGAAAGGCTCTTCACAATAAGACATATTGGGTTCCATTACTAATTCCTCATAGTTAAGTACATGCGTTGGGTCAGGCATGTATTTTCTCAAAAGTGATATGTGGAACACATCATGAACTTTAGAGAGACTTGGAGGCATTAACAACCGATAAGCTACAACCCCAATTTGTTCTATAATTTCAAAAGGTCTGATGTTCCTGGGACATAATCTACCCTTCATACCATATTGTATAACTCCCTTCCTTGGAGATACCTCCCTAAAAACATGATCTCTTACCTGAAATTTCAAATCCTTCCTTCGATTATCGGCATAGCTCTTATGCCTACTTTGAGCTACATTTATGTGGGTTTGGATTACCTTAACCTTTTACATCGTTTCATCAACAACTTCTCAGCCTACAAGTATTCCTTCACCAATATCATCCCAACAAGTTTTTGTGTGACATCTCTTTCCCTATAACGCGTCATATGGTGTCATCTGAATACTTGAATGGAAGTTATTATTAGAGGAAGATTCTACAAGAGGTAAATATTGATCCCACAAACCTTGAAATTCAGGTGAGCAAGATCTCAAAATGTCTTCTGAGGTTTGATAAGTCTGTTCTGATTTTCCATCAGTTTGAGGGTGGTAGGCAGTGCTCAAACGAAGTTCAGTATCCAAGACATTCTAAATACTTTTCTATAATCTTGATTCAAAATGGGGATCATGATTGGAAACAATCGACAGGGGTACTCCACGATGTCTTACAACTTCATATATATATATAGTCTTTCTAAAAATTCAAGTGGTAAATCTTCTCTTCTAGCAAGAAAATGTGCTAACATGGTAAGATGATAAAAAAGGACCCACATAGCATTATTCCTTCTATGATTCTTTGGTATTCCCATCAAAAAGTCCATTGTAATATTATCCCATTTCCACTCAGGTATGGGTAGAGGTTTCTTAACCCCTATAGTTTGTTGCCTTCCAACATTCACTTTTTTACAAACCATACATCTTGACACAAAATTAGCAATATCCCTCTCCATGTTGTCCCACCAAAAATGTTCCTTCAAATATCTATACATCGTTGTACCCCTAGGATGTATAGAGATATTTAGGCTATGAGCATCATCCAATAATTCTCTTTTTAGAATAGGAATATTGGGAACACAATGTCTCTACCCAAATTTCAAAATTCCATATTTATATACATAGTCACTCAATCTCTCATTATTCATAGACTTAATCTTCTTTTAAAACTCCTCATCATCAGCCTTAGAACTTTTTATCATTTCTGGTAAAGTGGTTTGGAAACCATTTGAAAAATCATTGATGTTTCAACTTCTATGGCTATTCCCATATCCATATTTACTAGATCCTGGTATATAGGATCCTTTTCACCTCTAATATTGTTCAAAACTCCATGATACATTATACTAAAAACATCTACCACCTTATTTTCCTTCCCAGGTGGTAGTGTGTGTGCAATCATAATCCTTGAGTAGTTAAAGCCATCACCTTGGCTTCATGTTGAGTTATTTTTGTGAGAAAATATACATAAAACTCCTATGATTAGTATAAATCTAACATTTCTCACCCTATAGATAGTGTCTCCATATCCTCAAAGTTAAGATTACATCTGCTAACTAAAGATCATGAGTATGATAGTTTTTTTAATTGATTTTCAGTTGTCATGATGCATTGTCAATAACCCTATCATTCTTTATAAGGAAACAACCAAGTCCTTTCTTTGAAGCATCACAATAAATAAAAAACCTATCATTCCCCGATGGTAGAGTAAATATAAGAGAATTGACTAATCTTCTATTCAATTATTCAAAAACATTATTCACAACCTCTTTTTTCTAAACAAATTTAACTTTTTTATGTGTGATCTTGAATATTGGGTATTCCAATTGGGAAAAGTTTTTGGATGAAAAGTCGATAATAACCTGTTAAACCAATAAAATTATGTACCTCAGTTATACGCATCGGTGTTTAGCATTCTTGGATAGCCTTGGTCTTTGAAGGATCAAAAGATATTCCATCCATAGAGATGATATGGCCAAGAAAAGAAATTTCTTGACACCAGAATTCACACTTGCTAAACTTCCCATATAATTCACTTCTTCTAAGAGTCTTTAGGATAATGTACAAGTGATTTTTAGGATCTTAGTAGGTTTGGAGTATACTAAGAAATCATATATAAATACCACTACAAAGTCATCAAGATATTCCTTGAAAACCATATTCATCAGATCGATGAAGACAGAGGGCGCATTAGACAATCCAAAAGGCATTACTATAAACTCGTAATCCTCGTACCTTCTTCGAAATGTTGTCTTTGGAATGTATTCCTTCTTCATGAACAACTGATGGTATCCGGATAGATGTTCAGTCTTTTAAAAATACTGAGCTCCTTGAATTTGGTTAAAAAAACATCAATGTGAGATAGGGGATACTTCTTATTTATTGTTATAGAATTGATCTCCCTATAGTCAATGCACAACCTAATAGATCCATCATTCTTCCTAACAAAATGGACAGGGGCTCCCATTGAGAAAAACACTAGGGAAAATAAATCCCTTATTACTCAATTCCTATAATTGTTACTTTTGTTCCCCTAATTCCGCAATGGAAATTCTATAAGGGTCTTAAATATGGGCCATGAAACAAGAATTAAATCCATGGAGAAGTCAATTTCTCATTTTGGAGGAGGTCCAGGTAAATCCTTTGGAAATACGTCAACATACCCTTGCACAATATGTACATCCTCTATTTGAACTCTCTTTTCCTCACCAATAGTTATTTGATTCTCTTCCTCCCCAATAATTGAATTTAGTTGAGCTACTGGAGGCGGATATAGATAAGAATCTAGTGATGAATCTTCTTCTCTAAAGATAAGGTGTTCTTTTTCATCGTCATCAAAAATCCTAACCTCTTTCATCTTAAAATAAATTTTTGCATCATGGTCCAAAATCCAATCCATACCAATAATTATATCAAATTCAATCATGGGTATGACGATGAGATCTGTAAATAAAAATCAATTATGCACCTTAATGGTAACTGATTCACAAAACATTGTAGCAATGATACATCCTTTAGTGGATTTGACTGACAACTCCCTTTTTAAATCAAATTGGAAATATCTAATTTTCATAAAAAAATGGGAAGATATGAAACAATGCGATGATCTAGAATCAAATAAAGCATTTTCTAAACATCAGGAAACCATTAAATTACCTTCCACCATGTCTTTCTGAGCTCCAACCTCAGTAGTAGTGATCACATAATCGTAGCCTTGATCCCATTGCCTTTTCTGAGGTATGTTTACTTAGAGATTAAGACATTAATTTGGTTAATTACCCTTTTCTCTACAATTGTAGTATTCAACATTGATAGTCTCTTTCTTGCCATTGCAATCACAAGCTAGGTGGCCTTTTTCACCTAACTTGTAACAGACTCCCATTCCCTTCAGACAAGTACCACGGTGTTTCTTCCTTTATTTACTATAGGATAGATATTCAACTTTTCCCTTCTTCCCCTTATTTCCATTTCCATAGTGTTCATCAGATCTCTTCTTCTCTTTATTTTCATTAAAGATGTAAGACTTGGATAATTTTATTTCTGTCTTGATAGCACATGACACAATGTCTTCATATGATGAGAAGGATTTTGAGACCAATGCTTGATAGAGAAACAGTTTTAGCCCATCAAAGAAACAATCAATCTTACTTCTGGGGTTATGTATATAATCTACTACATGCCTTGTTAACCTTGTAAAGTTAGCTTCATACATTGTGACATTCTCATCCTCTTTTTTCCTCAGAATTAGAAATTTCCTTTCCATATCTGCTCGATGGTCATGAGGATAGTATTTTACTAAGAAAATATATTTGAAATCCCTCTACTCCATATTTGATACTTCATCATCTTCCTTTGTGTTTTGAATCAATGACCACCATTGATCAGTATCTTTAGTGAGGTGGTAAACTGCCATGACACCTTTTTCCCTTTCACTACTCCTCAAGGAGTGGAATATTATCTCTAAGGAATTTATCCATTGATCAACTACTAATTGATTTGTACTCCCATATAATGTTGGTGGTTGTTTTTTCTTGAATAAATTTAACATTGGTTCACCACACTATAGATCAGGGTGCTCTATACGGGTAAGGTTATTATTCATAACATGAGTGAGTTGTCCCAGTATAGTGATAAGTTGATCAGCACCAGTTGCTTCCCCTTCTCCACTATAATTATCTTTAGTATGAAGGAAATACCTACATTGATTATTTGTGTTGATAAAGTTTCCATTCCTTCCACTATGCACCATTTCTAAACAATGGCATAAACTAGAGTAGTTTATGAATCAAAATACATAATTCCCAACTTGTAAAACACATAACATAAACTGAACAGTTTATGAATATAATTCATAATCATAAAAAAATTTCTTTGAGGAAGTATGTACTCATAAACCCTTTATAATGGTTTGTAAAGAAAATTAGAATTATCCTAAACATATCCCTCGGGAGTGTTATAACCAGGAGTACAGCAAGTTCCGTTGTCGTGCACCATTTCCCGTTTGAGTTTAGCTCAAAGTGGGGTTTTTGGGTTTTACCCCTAGGTACATATATGCCAGAGCAACCTCTACTTGCTCGTATCCAGACATGGATGTATTTCTTGGAAAACTCAAAAAATCTCTATAATACTAAAATTCTAGGAGGTTATTCTATAATAATCCTCAATATCTATCTTATGGTAACTTTCTCTAATCAGTGTTTATCTAAATCTAGATTACATGGTTTCTACTAAACATAATTTGATACAAACTGTAATGCCCAGACCCTAGTTACCCTGAGTCGGTGCATTATTACATAACATTGGCGTGATACAAGATAAATCATGTCCCGTAAGACCGGTCAGTTTAGTAGCCTTGGAAATACTAGATAATTTAATAACTTTTACATTACATTATAAAATTGAAAACTACAACAACCTTTTTTATATAGACCACACTCATATCTCGTCAGACTATCCCTACAAGTCATTTATAATATACTTCTTCGCATCCTGGAAAAAATAAAACATTAAAAGGGGTCAGCTCAGATGCTCGGTAAGGATAACAATATAGAGGAAAATTTCATAAATAAGCATAAACATTTAAGGCAATGTAAGACTAGACCAAAAGCCTATTAAATTTAAACTTCAAGATAATATGGGAAATATAAAATCAAATAATTCAATTTACTTATTCGCATGGATATTATTCTAGTCGAATAATCACATGAAATATCAATATCCACATTCATAATGATGGAATGCATAATGCTAGACTTCATAACCACATAGTCAAGGCCATGTGCCAAGACATCAAATAAGATTTTGTCAAGGCCTTGTGAAAAGACTGTAGTTGGTCTCATGAGACATACCGATGCATCGAGGAGCTATATCAGGCTCCCCCAATCACTTAATAAGTCTAATGCATTCCTCATATAAAAAGGGTTAAACATAACATAAACATTCATATTAAAACTATCATACGAAATGTAAACACTAAACCCATAAACCATGAATTGTGTAAAAATAACACATCCACATTCGAACATATCACAAAACCTTCAATACAAAATGGATGTTTTTTTATCATCATAAATCAACTTCAAATAATCTTAAAATCCATAAATGGATGTTGACATAAAAGAAATAAAAACCTTTATTAGGGAAATATCTCGTTCTATTTTGAAATAATTTAAATTTCATATAATTATAACAGAAAAGATTTATTTTTAAATGTTTTTATCATCTTGTAAGGGATGCTTCGATGTAACGTCTCGGCCAAGAAAACCACAAAACTGGTGGCTGGACCAGTTGCCATAAGACCTCAAGCGCACCTCCCCATACCCCAGAGGCTGTCGACTAGCAGCGAGGGACTAAGGATAGTCAGTGGGGAGACTATACCCTAATTTTAGTGTTCAAAAATAGACAATGGAAATAAATAGCAGAAATGGTATAATAAATGAATAATAAGAGGAAAACAGATTTTATAAATCTTGTACAAAACAAATGGACAATGCCAAATTATATAGAAGATGCATGCCTGGCATTCTAATGATACGAAAGTAGAAAACAGGGAAAAAAATAGAATTATTTACATTTCAATTCATAAATAAATAAATACTCAAATCCCCAAGGGAGATCTCCTCGACCATCCCGAGCCTCCGCTCGGTCCTATGCTTCAAACTCCCAAGTAAATTCAAACAACATAGTCCTGAATCCAAATAGATTCTACTCAGGTAACCAGTGCAATGGAGACCCAAGTAGGGTGTGAGATATAAATCTCAGTAGGTCGGGACCACTGGTGTCTACGCCAAAGAAGACTTTTAATAAATAACATATAACATGTGAAGGCATGCATAAACAATGTAACTGTATTCCCAAGTACCTCCTTCAGCCCTCAGCTGTTGTCTGAACTTTCATTATACATTCATCATACATACTCAATATTCATTACATAATCATTCATAATTTATTAATTATTCCAATCTTAATAAATGATGAGGGTCTTGAGATTTGGCCTACGCCCAACATCTCTCGTAAAAGTCACTCACCACAGATGTCTCTAAATACCATCTAATTAATCAAAGTAAAGACCAATTCCAAGCTTGTGATTTGGCTTGAATAAGTTGTCATAAGTTATTCAATTCAACCTTTCATATACTAAATCTGAGACTGTCCACTAAAAGTGGTTCACCCAATTCATAAAAAGTCAGAACCCTTTCTCATAATCAATTCACAAATCATCATGTCACAATAGCCTTCATTAACCATTAAACTCATTTCATGAATGAACAATTGGACCCACAGTCCAATGTTAATTAATTGGTGTAGATCATCATACCTATCACCCTCGTGAGAATTCGGAGCATCAGTCTATGTCCCACAACCCATGGTTATTTGGAGCATCAGACTCTGCCCCATAAAAGAATATATTCTTGCAAGCTGGGTGTAGAACTTCATGTCTAGCACCAAATGAGTATTTGGAGCATCAGTCCATGTCCCACAAACCGTTTGTCAATAATACAAATATATTTTTCATTGGTGTATAAATCCATGTCTAACACCCCACAACCATCCATAAATTATTTCATAAATTAATTAATCCAATCTGTTAATTAATTAAACAACTAATTACCAACATAAATCACCTATCAAAAGTCAGCCCTTAATTAACCATTCAACTTCTCAATAGTATATAATTAATTAACAATTAATTATTCTTAGAAATCCAAATATATAATTAACTCAACATTTAATTATCAAAATTTTTAACATGTATGAACCCATCCACTCAAACAGTGATTCGTCCAGGACATTAACAATTTAAATGCACATCATAATCTTCACAAAACATGCTGCACAAATCCAATATATTTAGCAACCATCTCATGCATCATCTCATAATATAAAACAACTCCATCCAAGACAAATTAATGCATGGAAATATAAAATGCATCAAAAAGGACCCTTAGCCAACAGTTGTAACAAACAATCAATTCACAATCTTAATTTTAATGCATGAAAATTAATTATTTCAAAAATTAATTAATTAAATATTATCTCTTTAACCAATCATAATTTAAATAACCATTTAAAATCTTAACATGTAATAATTAATCCATCCATTAATTATTACCAATTACCAATTTATATTTTTGAACATGTCAAACATTCAATATTCCCAATCATCAATAAAAGCCACAATTTTATTCTAACTCATGCCTTGAAAAATAATTCTACAATTAATTAAACTATTTCAAATTCTTTCCAATCAATTCATTTAACCGTTTAATCATATCACTATAACCAAATTATAAAAACATGATTAAAATCAACACATGTTCAAGACCTCATTTATCTCATGTGGGCGGCATCATTTAAAAACTTCAAAAGTCATTTATCAACATATTATATATCAAATTTATAAATTAATCAAACTCACTAAATTCACATTTAGATGATATAAAATATAAATACTACACTGCAAAAATTAAATATTCACAAAAACGCAGTGAGGATTTTTTTAATGTATTTATTAAAGCAGAACACATGGGAAGGGTCCCTACCTTGGGGTGGCACCATTTTAAAATCCAAAATGCTTTAATTTACATGGTGGAAACCAGTCCACAATTGGTCCATAATCGCACGCATGGAAACCTTTATATATATATATATATGTGTGTGTGTGTGTGTGTTGCCTACATTGATCAACAAAAATTCAATATATTAAACCGGCAACCAGAATCAAATCTGTAATGAACAACTCATCCCTAACGTGGTATTGAAAACTCATAAAAAAATTAATAGGCTTTAATATACCCTCTACAAAACCAAACAACGGGATTAGAAACCTACCAGAACCAATGGTGGCAAGACAATTCGAAACCATCCACCTTGCCCT
This sequence comes from Viscum album, assembly GCA_963277665.1. Classification (NCBI taxonomy): domain Eukaryota; kingdom Viridiplantae; phylum Streptophyta; class Magnoliopsida; order Santalales; family Viscaceae; genus Viscum; species Viscum album. Next base: position 1,690,314,389 of record OY728128.1, on the reverse strand, counting down.
TATCGGCTGATGCTGAATTATGTACCAATGGGTCCCGAGTCAACATTCACATATCCTAATAAAAAGACGAATGCAAGAATCAGATTAAACACGAACCTTCGAGTTTTAGTTGAGAAAACAGGGCGAGGGATAGAAGTCAAAAGATCAATGTGAATCACGAGTTATACGCAGATAGACTCATCTTGATGAGGCAGATAAGATTCGTGGAGAGTCTTAGGGGAATCTTCACACGCAAGGTGGAGTCTGGGAGAGGGGGTGGTGCGCCTCTAGGTTTTTCCTGGATGGGGGTCGCACCACAGAGGTTGTGCACTGCAGGAGCTCCGCCCAGATGTCGCGCTGCTCAAGGGAGGATCGCCCGGGGGTTTGCATGCCTCTTGGTCGGACCGATGGAAGGAGCTCACGCCGAGGAGGGATCTCAAAGGAGGGATGAAGGGGCTGCACCTTGGGGAGTGCTACTGCGTGCGTGCAACACCTTTTGTGTAGGGAGGAAGAAGAGGGGAATTTGATTCCCTTTATTATCTTTTTCAAACCCCTAAATTAATTGCCATTAATAATAGTTATTATTAAACTCATAAAAGACCATAATAATACTACCATTCATGTGATATTAATAATAATAAAAGATAAAAATAATACTCAGATTATTATTATTATTATACCCATTAAACTCTTATCTAAAATGTGATAAACTCCGAAAATTATCTAATATTATTATTTATAAAAATAAGATCCATAATTATCAATAATTATGATAATAATTAAACCATAATAATAAAAATATCATTATTATTACTCAAAAAATTTGATATAACCCAACACCTCTATTAAATAACATCACTCCTTCATTAAATTCAAAACTGCTTATTTTATTCATCATATTGTTCAGATACCCAACATCATCATTAAATTCACATATGTATTACACCCAATTAAATAAAAACAGAACTTTGATAAATATCATAATTAAGTTGAATTAAAAGAAACAGTAAAATGCTCATTTTGATTATGTCCAACCTCCCCATTTAAATCCACATTAATTAACTAATTCATTTTTAACCTTCATTTATTATTATCGTAATAAATGTTTCATAATAAATTATAAAACTCCCTATTGGTCATTAAATTATTTTAACATTTATTTAACAAAATAACCACAAAAATAATAAAAACATCATTGTTATTAATATTCAACCATTCATTAATTAAATACTCAGACCCCCAATTTATTACAATATTATTAATATGATAAAAAAAATCCAACCCATAACCCCTTATTTAATTAATTGTTTCTTTGAGAAGCTCAAAATCCACATATAATTCCCATTAATGATACGCTTCATTAACATGAAATTAAAATCTCAAAGTATCAAAATAATTTATGAATTTATAATAATAACAACGACATTATTATTAGCACATTCCTCCATTTAATAATAAATGGTCCTTTAATAATTCAAATTCTCTTTATTTAAAAAAACAGTTCTTTGATAAACCCAAAAGCCACGTCAATACCATCAAGTTCCATTTAATTAATTCTTTAACATTCAATAAATTGAACATCCACAATAAATGTAATATGAAGTTCATTATTATTATTATAAAAAAGGTTATGTTAATTAAACCAAATAAATTATATAATCATATTTAAAAAATAATAATTTATTAATTAAGATCAACTTCACAGGTTGGACCGCAACCATGCGTTGCCCATGCAGATTCATTAAACTGGATTTTTCCGGATCTGGTGCACCCGAGACTCATCGGGACACTCACTAAAATTTATCAGGTAATTACGCAAGTCCAGAAATGGCACCATTAGGTGTTCAAATACTCGGAATAAAAATAAAGAGATCAGTTTAAAATAACAAACCATTGATAAATCAATTTTTTTTGAAAATATTCGTATTTTAACCCAGTTGAAAAACATGGGAGTTTACAGTATACCCTCCTTATAAACTTCTTGTCCCCACGAAGCCATCGGGAACCACTACTAAAACAACCAACCTACTAAGTTCATTATGAAGATCATTCAAACTATTACCGAACAACTATGTTCTAAATTCTCGACATCACCTGCTAACACGTTAATTGAAAATAATGCAACAATAACCACCTTAGTATTTTTCATGACGTTGCAAGAAAAGATTAGCCACTCACTAGCGTGCTATTTCAGAACTCCTTAACACCTGCATGTGACATTCCTCAAACCATGATCACCATGTCAAACATAGACCATTAAAGATATAACATAAACCTGTCGGCGTTCCAAAATAGCTAAGTCCCAAGAAGTCCTCTCGAGAAGTGGGACGAAATTACATAAATTTCCTAAAACATTTTATGGATACTACCTAACATGGGTCAGCCCCTTATGATCATTAACGTCGACCCTCTCTCTTGGTTACACAAAACCAAAAACACAAGATTCAAAATCCCCCTTTTAATTTTTGCCATGTTAATTAATTCATTTCTACCTTTCATCATTTGAATGAATTTCATCAAACATGCTAGTACTTTATTTCACAACAATCCACTTGGTTTTCAAAATAATGACCTTTAGAAAAAATATGCATTTTATCACAAACATGCCCATTAAACATTTAAAATTCAGTGATATTCAAATATAAATAAGAAATTTGGCATCTAAATTCATTTAACGAAAAAGGAGACCTCCAATGATCCCATTTATTTAATACGAGTTCTTCAAAAGCAACCCCACAGTGCTTCTTTACAATCAAAACTCAGCAGTTTTACATTTATAACCATTTTCAAACACACTATCTCTATATAAGGTTAAAACACATGGGTGGACATCTATTAATCGATAAGGAGCCCATACACCTTACCACTAGAATGTTTCTCCCATTTATAACAATAACCATTCATTTTACATTTTAACTTCATCATCCCTTTCATATATCAAAACATTAATAGCATGTTAGCATAAACATTAACACAAAAACTTTCTATAACATAGAAGAATGTCACAATAACAAAACATGGTAATAACTAAAGCACTATAGAATATATTCACTCAAGAATGTTAAATCTATCATGAAAATATGTTATCTAGAGAGGCATGTGAAAGTAGTGAAAAATATTACATTTCACCCAATGAACAAAATCCAAATTAGCAGGCATCCTACTAATGCAACTGCATGGAATGTTATATGAATGACATGTGAATCTCTAAGTTCCTAAGATGATGAATGTACAAAACTTCATTTCCATATCATGGCTAAGACAATTTTTTTTTCAAATATTCTCAAAACCAATAAACAAGAGAAAATAAACCAGTCACTCAAGATGAAATCATATCAAATGTAACCTCTAATAGTACAAACATCAATTCCCATCCCTGGCCACATGGTCATTTCCCGTACATGAGATGATCAGTCCCACGCACGACTATAAACCCTAGCGCCAACACATTCTTAGTATCCTATCTACCAACCCCAAATCGGTGAGAAAAGAAAAATAAAGAAACCTAAACCTCCCATTGATACCACTATGTAACATCCCGACCCAACTCACCACTAAATCGGTGGCTGAATTGGTCGCCACATGACCTCAAGCACGCCTCCCCATACGCCAAAGGCTGTCAACAAGTAGCTAGGGTCTATGGATAGTCAGTGGGGAGACTATACCATAATTTTAGTTATAAAAAATAGACAGAGGAAATAAATAGTGAAAAAGGAATAATAAATGAATAAGAAGAAAAAAGCAGATTTCATAAATTTTGTACAAAACAAATGGCCCACGCCAAATTATACAGCATATGTATGTATGAAATGGAAGTAGAAAACAAAGAAAAAAATAGCATGATTTAAATTTCAATGCATAAATAAATAAATAATGACTCAAAGCCCAAAGGGTGATCTCCTCGAGCATCCCGATCCTCTACTTGGTCATGTGCTCCTAACTCTCAAGTAAATGAAAACATCATCATCCTACAACCAAATAGAATCTATTCAGGTATCCAGTGCAATGGCGGCCCGAGTAGGGTGTGAGATATAAATCTCAGTAGGCCGGGACCACCGGTGTGTACCCCAAACCAGACCTTTAATAAAAAACTTATAACATGTGAAGGCATGTATAAATTAAATAAACGGTACAATGTAACTATATATCCTATTACCTGCTTCAGCCCTTAGCTGGAGTCTGAACCTGCATTATACATTTTTCATACATACTCAATATTTATTACATAATCATTAATCATTTATTAATTATTCCAATCCTAATAAATTATGAATGTCTTGGGATTTGGCCTATTCCCAACATCTCCCATATAAGTCACTCACCACAGAAGTCTCTAAAGACCATATAAGTAATCAATGTAAAGACCGAATCCAAGCTTGTTCTTTGGCTTGAATAATGCATCATAAGTTATTCAATTAAACCATTCATATACTATGTCTAAGCCCATCCACTAAAAGTGGTTCACCCAATTCATAAAAATTCTGAACACTTTCTCATAATCAATTCACAAATCATCATGTCACAACAGCCTTCATTAACCATTAAACTCATTTCATGCATAAAGAATTGGACCCATAGTCCAATGTTAATTAATGTGTGTAGAAAATCATCTCTAGCACCCTCGTGAGTATTTAGAGCATCAGTCCATGTCTCAAAACCCATGGGTATTTGGATCATTAATCTCTGTCCCATAAAATAATGTTTGCTTGAAAGTTGGGTGCTCGACCTGGCATTCTACACCTACCTTGCAAGAAAATATTCTTTTATGGGATAGGGAATGATGTTCCAAGTACCCATTGGTTGTGAGACATGGACTGATGCTCCAAATAATCACGAGGGTGCTAAACATGATGTTCTACACCCATTAATTATCAATGGACTATGGGTCCAATTGTTTGTGCATGAAATGAGTTTAATGGTAAATGAATGTTGTTGTGACATGATGATTTGTGAATTGATTATGAGAAAGTGTTCAGTATTTTTATCAATTTGGTGAACCACTTTTAGTGGACGAGCTCAGACTTAGTATATGAATGGTTGAAGCGAATAACTTATGACACGTTATCCAATCCAAAGCACAAGCTTGGATTCGATCTTTACATTGATTACATAGATGATCTTTAGAGACGTCTCTGGTGAATAACTTATACGGGAGATGTTGGGAGTAGGCCGAATCTCAAGACCTTCATAATTTATTAAGAATGGAATAATTAATAAATGATGATTGATTATGTAATGAATATTGAGTATGTATGAAAAATGTATAATGCAGGTTCAGACACCAGCTGAGGGCTGAAGCAGTTAATTGGGTATACAGTTACATTGTACCATTTACTTAATTTATGCATGCCTTCACATGTTATATGTAATTTATTAAATGTCTGGTTTTTGGAAGACACTGGTGGGTCCGGCCTACTGAGATTTATATCTCACACCCTAATCAGGCTGTCATTGCACTAGTACCCGAGTAGATTCTATTTGCTTGCAGGACTATGTTGTTTGCATTTACTTGGGAGTTAGGAGCACAGGACTGAGCAGAGGCTCGGGATGCTCTAGGAGATTGCCCTTGGGGCTTTGAGTCATTATTTATTTATTCATGAATTGAAATTTAAATCATGATTTTTTGTTCACTATTTTCAACTTTTGTATCATTATCATGACATGAATGCATCAGCTGTACAATTTGTCGTTGGACATTTGTTTTGTACAAGATTTATAAAATCTTATTTCCGCTACTTATTCATTTATTATAATAGTTCCACTATTTATTGACTTTGTCTATTTTTGGACACTAAAATGAGGGTATAGTCTCTCCACTTACTATCATTAGACCCTCGCTGCTAGTCGACAGCCTCTGGCATATGGGGAGGCTCGCTTGAGGTCATGTGGTGACCGGTCCGGCGACCAGTTTAGTGGTGAGACGGGTCGGGACCTTAAACATCGATGATGTTATAATGGTGTAAAATAGTCAGACCCGTCATATAAGTTAAAAAAACATTATTACCTTAATTTTGTCGAAAAGGTCATAAAGTACCTTGAATGGAAAACAACAGATTTTTTTTTTCAAAACATATAAGGTCAAATAATTGTATAAATAAAGTTAAACCATTGTGTAGTAAATAGTAAAAATGTTTTGAAATACATTTTTAAGAAGCATGTATGTGGATGATAAAGAGGTCCCAGTAGATAGCTATGTAAAAACAATCTTGGATAATAAAGAGATTGAAAAATTATCCCTTACCTTTTACATTTCCTTTGTTAAGGGTACATTAACCTCATGTATAATAGTTAAATAATTGTTATTAAATTATACAATAACCATATACATAAAATTGATATTATATATAATCTTCTAATATTTATTTGTTAAAAATATTATTGTATAATTGTTGTTTCGGGTGTTAACTGATTCATTTTATTTTATATTCTTTGTTATGTAAGTAATGTTTTTTATGGATAGGATGTATCTTATTCATATTAAGAGTGATACTATGTATTTAAAAATTATTTTTAATCATCAATTGAAAATTATTCTGGAAAGGATACGATTGGTAATGAATCTCATCGCGTTCGTGGAGATGGTAATCTGTATGTATGTACGAGCGACAATATCAGTCTTTTGATATTAAAATCATATATTATTGGATGTTATATCCTATAAACAGAATAAATATCTTGATATATTAATTATTTAAATCAATTATATGCCATTATTATACCAATCCAAATAATAATGTATTTAACAAAAACTACACCACAACGGGGAGACGGTAAGCCATACGTTCGCACGTATGGTGACATGTTAATCAAAGGATGGATAGAATAATGAATATGGTTGAACCATATTTATAATGACATAAAAATATATATAAGATATTGGAGATATTATTTAATAATGGAAACAACAATGAAAGAGGAAGTTGGAGAAAAAAATAACTTGAATGAGGTGATGAAATATTTACATCTTCTTCGGGTTCTTTATTTTGATTTGATCAAAAGGGCTTGTTAGGTTGGATTTCTGACTAAAGGAAGGCCTCTATAATGAAGGTAAGATAGTAGAGAGGATATTTTGATAGGGTTTGGCTGAGCCAAATGGATTTGAAGGTTTTAAATTAAGATAAGGTGAAGTGACCTTTTAAAAGAGTGGTGAGGGGCAACTTAGGAAAAGATTGAAACATTATTTTATAATAAACCCATTTTCAGTTTATAATGTATCCAAAATGATTTATTTCGAGGATAAGGTGGAGATGGGTTGAAAAACACTCAACCAATAGGTTTTCGATAGGATTGGGTAGCTATATTAACCTTATCTTTATGATTTAACTCATAGTTAATTAGATTGACATTTATCATGTCTCTTCGCATTTTTATATAATATCATTAATTAACATACTCTAAACATCCAAGAGAACATAAAGTGGTTCATTAATGACATATATAATATTATTTTAGAACTTTTTCCAAACCATTGATTTTTAGAAATAGAATATTAAATAATAATATAATATTTATTTTAAAATCAATTTTAGGTCAATTTTGACCCTATTTTCTATTTTGTTTTTAAAAATTACAAAAAGAATTATTAATTCAAAAAAAATCATTTAATCAATTATAACATGTCACATTAACCATGAGATTTCGTGTATGACATCAAAAATTTCATATTATATCTATTATAACATCTATAATACCATTTATTTGATTCTTTATGGATTTAAAAAGGATTGATCTTGGAATTATAATGGAAGGGGAAAAATCTTATCTTTCTCAAATGAATGTACAACCATATATACATGTGAAGATTAAAGAGGCACAAAAAGAAGATGTAGAGTTACAAAAGAATGTGAGAAATGTTCCTGAATTCAACCTTGATTGTGATGGTATAATAATGTTCATGAATCAGGTTTCTGTTCCTCCCATACCTGAATTAAAGAAGGAGCTGCTGGATGAGGCTCATAGTTCCTCATTATCTATTCATCCTGGAAACACGAAGATGTATAGATACCTAAAAGAGTACTTCTGGTGGGATGGAATGAAAATAGATGTTGCTGAATATATCTCTCGATGCTTGGTTTGTAAGTAAGTTAAAGTTAAGAGACATAAGTCTACGACGATGATACAACTATTAACCATACATGAATGGAAATGGGAAAACATCACTATAGACATTGTTACCGGACATCCTAAAACATCCAAAGGCAATAATTCTATTTGGGTCATAGTTGAACTTCTTACAAAGTCTGCACACTTCATTGCTATGAGACAAGATTTCTCTCTAGATCAGCATGCCAGGATATATGTAAAGGAAGTGGTAAGATTTCATGGATTACCACATTACATTATATCTTATAGGGATCTGAGGTTCACCTCAATGTTATTTCTAAGTCTTCAGCATACTCTGGATACAGAGTTGACATTCAGCACTGCTTATCATCCTCAGACAGATGGTCAGTCTGAGTGAACAATTCGAACTCTAGAAGATATGTTGAGAGCTTGCTATATGGATTTCAAAGGTGTTTGCGATCAACACATAAATTTGGTGGAATTTTCTTATAATAATAGCTTTCACTCTAGTTTTCAGATGGCTCCTTATGAAGCTCTCTATGGAAATAAATGCTGAACCCCAACTTGTTGGGATGAAGTTGGGGAAAGAAAGAAATTATGACCGGATGTTGTTGATGAGATGGCAGAGAAGGTCCAATCTATTCAACAACACATAAGAGCATCTCAGAGTTGACAAAAAAGTTATGCCGATATCCGAAGAAAAGACCTAGAGTTTGAAGTGGGTGATAAAGTGTTCTTACGAATATCTCCTTGGAAGAGAATAATGATATTTGGAAAGAAGGGAATGTTGAGCCCTAGGTATATCGTTCCTTTCGAAATACTGGATCGTGTTGGGAAGGTAGCTTAACGATTGGTGCTTCCACCGAATCTCTCTCATGTTTACAATGTGTTCCATGTATCTCTCCTAAGAAAGTAAATACATGATCCTTCACATGTACTCAGCTCAGAAGTTTTACTGCTGGAGCAAGATCTTTCTTATGAAGAACAGCCAATAGATATTCTTGATCGTAGAGAAACATTCCTACAGAACAAGACCACTTGTGTGGTGAATGTTTTATAGAGGAATCACCAATTAGAAGAAGCTACATGGGAACTTGAGGATTAGATGGGGGAGAGGTATCCTCTTCTGTTTGTTACAAAGTGACAAATTTTGAGGGAAAAATTCATTTTAAGGGGGGATGAATGTTACACCCGAGACTCTTATGAGAAATATTTTGTTTTTATGTTATATACATCATAAAGGAATCTTTCACTACAAACAACAGTAGCTTGGCTTGATTTACATGCAATCATGACCTTCCTTGATAGCATGCATTGTACGCAATACCGAGTTTCACTAAACAGTGATATGCTATTAAAATATTATTAAAACTAGCCGTTATGAATAGTAATACCCAATTTTTGAAATTTTATAAATTTTATCTTTCAAAATGGACTTCCTTTTTGGATTCTGAATATCAAAATTATCCTAGGGTGAAATTTTTGTATTTTTCTGAAAACAATCAATTTTTTATGAATAGTGAAAACACTGGGTTACTATTTAAAAACCGACTTTTTATTTAAATAATTATTTATTTTATTTAAATTTATTTTATGTGAATATTTATACATAATACCTATATATGTTAAATTTAATTCATTGGAGTCATTTTATAATAATTTTAGACATATAAAAATTTTATTGAACTTTTCACCGTCTTTTACCCACCTCCTAGGAGAATTTGGAAATTTACATAAAACATAATTTTACCGCTTCTGTGAGTGGAATTTCAAAAATCTGAGAGACAAGGTTAATATCAAGGACTAAAATGTGGTTCAATGATATGAAAATAATTTTTGGTGAATAGTAACGTTTTACTTTTATTTACCACGTTTAAAATTAAATAGGGTAATTAAGGGTAAAATGATATTATTATTACCCTAAAACAAGTCCTAATTCTATTGGATAAGTGTAATTAGACCAAAAACAACCTTAAGAATACAATATTACCATTTAGGTCCATTCGAATTAGATTAGGACATTTATTATTAATTTATTTAAAGAAGGGTTAAAATAGTTAAAATCAAAGTTTAATAACAAAGTCATTTTTAATATAGTGTTATATAGAAGACAACTTCTACTATAAATATTCTTTAGAAAGATAAAAAGATTTACTACATAATGATATTTTATTTATAATTTTTAGACATTAAATAATTTAATTTATTTATGACACAATGATGATGGAGTAATTATCTTATTAATGAAATATTAACATAATTGATGTTATAAATAACCAAATAAATTTAATTTGAGACTTTTTATGAATTAAAATAAATTTTTAGGTTAATATGACATATTAGTATTGATTTAATTAACTTCTTGCGAACTAATAATGATGTTATGTGTTTCAAAAAAATCAATTACCAAATAGTGTCAAAAGTGACATAAAATAGTTTTTTAAAACAATATTATATTATTAATTGTAATTTTATTCCTAAAAATCTAAGGTTTGGAAAAATTACTTATATATGGTTATATATATTAATAATAAACATATTAGGGTTCGTTTGGCTTGTTATAGTATGTTTATTAACCATATAGTGTAAGAAAAGAAGAAGACACGGTAAAAGTTAAATTATTTAACTTAGAGTTAAATCTAAATGATAAGTTTAAAATAGTAAAAAAAACTTGTCTAAAATCAATTGGATGAGAGGATTTCTACCCATCCACACCTTAGAATCGAAATAAATCAATTTGGAGCTATTTAAAACTGAATATGACTTTATAATAAAATAATATTTTAAGTTTTTTCCAAGGTTCCCCTCTCCTCCCTTATAAAAGGGCACCTACTCCTTCTCCTCCTCGCACCACTTTGAGCCTTCATGCTCGTCCAAACCCTGAAAATTTAACATATAAACTTCCCTAGAAACATCCTAGAGGTCATGGTCTTCTTCAAAGACCATATTTAGTGCCCTAAGGGGAGGTTAAGAAGATGCGCTTCAAAGAAGAGGTAATGTCTGTTACCGATTCTTTCAACTTTATTTCTTCTTCTTCTTCTTCTTTAGGGTTTTCATTATGAATTAATAACATCAGTATCATTAATATACTGATATGTTATTATATTTGTTAAACATCCCTATTTCATCTTCTATCCATCCTACAGAAAATGAAATCACCGCGCTTGCGTACGTATGGAATACCGTCTCCACGCCGTGGTGTAATATATTTTCCACCACCACCTTACTTGGATGGGTATAATGGTGTAAAGAACAACTATATAAGATTATTGTAAAGTGGTATTGATTCTGAAATTGTATACATACACTTCAATACAATTCCACGATCATGAGAATGATATCATCACTCGTGCCTACGTACGACCTACTGTCTCCATGATGTGATGCTACTTGTTCTACATGATCTTCATTGCCTAATGATTATATAAATGAATTAAATGAATAATTATGATATATATTACAAAAACTGTTTTATGGAAATGAGGTATCTATATCCTAAGAGAAGAATAAGAATTTATTTGACAAAACATGCATAAGAAAAAAAAGAAATAAACACCCGAATAACAAGTAACAATGAAATATTAATAATAAGAAGCTAAGAATATGACCACATATGATATCATAACAACGAGTACGATTCTGGAATAATTCAAAAACATTATTTAAATCATTATATAGGAGGTTCAGACATGTACGAAGCAAATCAGACCTAAGGTAAGGGAAAATATCACAATATCATTTTTATCCCAGATTGTTTATACTTCAGAATTTATTGGGGAATATTTATCATCCACCTCCATGTTTCCTCAATATGTGATATTATTTCTATCCTCCTACAATTTTTTAACTAAAATTTTACCCTTCGATAAGTTTTTATTAGATGATATGAAAGGAATATTTTGTCGTTTTTAGTACGAGGTACTTTTTTGACTTTTCTGGCCAAAGTATGAGAAGAATGTTTTTTTAACTTATACGACATGAATGGATTTTTATGATTTCATAGAAAATTATTCCCATGAAGCTTCGATTACATGTTTTCATGTTTATTTATAATCAACTTCTTTTATTTTAAAGTTGTATGACATTTTAAGAATGGAAAAATGTTTTTGATGTAGAAAGGATATTTTCCTCAAGAATGGAGTTCAAGCGTTTTATCAAAATTATTTTCCATCTAAGATAATATAGGGTTCTATTTCTGTCCTTATTTTTAAATTGATTTGATTATGTTATGATGGAATTATTTTGATGATTTATTTTTATCTTATGATGGCATGATTTTTAAGAATCCCATTTTTATTAAATGGGTTATAATATGATTTACGATTTTGTGTGACACATAAGAATGGTTTCATTATGAGATGGGTGTGACCTATATCTCCCTCTAATGCATTGGGTAAAGATTTATATCTCATAAGATAGACATGAATGAGACAGAAGATTAAACCGGTTCAGTGAAACAAGACTGAAACAAGGAGGGAACTCGCTTCAGAAATGGACTTTTCCCACTAAGATAGTCTTGGGTATTAGTCTTGACTACTAAGAAATGATTCTCTATGATTATGTGTGTATGCCAAAAAAATTCATGTTTAATGTTATGATTATTGGGATTACATTTCACTACTATGATTTATCCCATGTTATGAAATTATGATCTCTATTGCAGGTTAAGATTTCCAAAATGTTATGTTCTTATTAATATGATGTGATTGATATTTCTTTTGTTTACCCTTACTGAGCATTTGATATCACCTTTTTGTATTTTTTCTTTTCCCCAGTTCAGGAAGAAAGATATTAAGTAATATATGTGAAAAGGGACTCTATATATGATAAAATAAAAGCGAGACAGTGTAGATGATTTATGAACCACTTGTTTATGTTTCCCAGTTTCTAAAGACACTATACCTATACGGTCATTTTCTGGTTTTGTTATATGTTTTAAAAAGTGTGCTTAAATTTTGAAGTAATAACAATCTATGTAACGTATGAGTCGTTATATTTTTCAAAAAAAATATTTGATTCCCAGTATTCATTGAAAAATCCATACTATCATAAAAATATAAAAAATTAAACATCAGATTATTTTGAAATTTATTTTTAAAAAATGTATTTATTTCAGTCGAATTGATATTATATAATTTGAACTTTTTTCTTTTAAATAAATATGAATAAAAAATATTTTAATAAAACTAGTAAATTTTTTATTTTATTTTTTTTTCAACATATTTATAATGATTTTACTATTTAATTCAATAATAATAAAAAAATAAATAAAAATTTGTATTAGTAGATAGGTTGTTACAAGGACCCAAGGTTCACCTCGGAGTTTAAAAAAATTCTTTTGTATGCACTGGATAAATATGTAACACCCCAAGATTTCATAGTGTGTTATTTTTCAAAATAATTCATTAACTTGCACTACATGCAACACCAAGTTCCAGAACACCATGACATACCAAACAAGCTATTCAAAAAAAGTAATAAATAGTATTAACTAAAAGTTGAACTTTGTATAATCCTTATAATTTTAGAATCCATATTATGAGTTTCTTAGACATAATTTAAGAAAAAAATCATTTTCAGTATTGCACTTTTACCAACTTTTAATAGTGAACACTTTTTAAATCCAATATTTTAAACTTTTATATATTCAATTTGACTAAAAAATTTACTTTTTAGAATGGTTACATCAAAAATTTACAATGAAACACCCTAATCTTCCATGGTACGCTTCTCTTTGAATAAAATAGTAGCGTGTGTTGTACGCAACTTCGAGTTCTAACACACACCACAACCAATCAAACTAGCCTTTATGAATAGTAATACGTACTTTTTGAAATTTTATAAATTTTATCTCTGAAAAGGGACTTCATTTTTGGAATTGGAATATCTAATTTAGTCTAGGGTGATATTTTGGTACTTTTCGGATAACTTTTATATTTTGGTGAATAGTAAAAATTACTAAATTTTAATTAAAAACAACCTTTTAAATCAAAATAATTAATAGTGGTAAATTATAAATTTGAGTGGGTTTAAAGTATAATTGGAATATATTTTTACCATTTAATAATTTTTTTGTCATTTTACATAATTTCATAGTTAAACTGGACATAAACAAGTGTCAATCTTTTGATTGTTATTATCTCTAAATAATACGCTTTGGGTTTTAACAACGGGAATTAATTTCAAATTAATTTCTGCAACTTATATGTTTTGAATTGGAAAAAATGGATTCCATATTTTGAATCAAGATGTTAAAATTGTGTAAATAGGTAACTTTTATTTTTAGACATTTTGAATAATTACTTCGGTAAATATTTTATTTATCATGGTTAAAGGGTAAATCCGGTAAATAAGGGTTAAAAATTAATATTATAATAATAAAAAATTGCCCAAAAACGTGTCCTAAAATTATTTTTTGATACATGTCTGACCATGGGCATCTTTGGGTCGATTATGGGACCGCATTAAGCCACTTGTAAGTGATAGGGACACTTTATTTTAATTAAGTTAAAACAAATAAAAAAAATGAAAAAAGCATATATAGTTTAGAAAACCAATTTGTACATATGGTTATGTATGTTGGATTTTTGACTATAAATATTCATTAGAAATATAAAATGAGTTCCTACATAATGGTATTTTATTTATAATTTTTAGACATAGTATAATTTAATTTATTTATGACACAATGGTGATGCAGTAATTACCATAATAGTGAAAAATTAGAATAATTGATATTATAAATACCCAAATAAATTTAATTTGAGAGTTTTTATAAATAAAAATAATTTTATAGGTTAATATGGAATGTTTTTATTGATTTAATTAACTTTTTTATAAGTTAAAATTCTGTTATGTGTTTTACAAAAATCAATTATTGAATAGTGTCAAAATTGACATAAAAGAGTTTTTTAAAAAAATATTTATATTATTAATTGATATTAAATTCCTAAAAATCTAAGGTTCGGCCACAAGACTTATATTATGATAGGTGTATCATTAAGGGACCACTTGGGGTTAGCTTAGATGTATATAGTAAGTTTATTAATGATACAATATAAAAATACAAAGAGACATTGTAAAAGTGAAACTAATTAACTAAGAGTTAATATTTAAAGATAAGGTTACTATAGTGACCCAAACCTATCTAAATTCTATTGGTTGAGTGGTTTTCGACCTATCCCCACCTTAACCTTTAAATAATACACTTTTGAGCCATTAGAAACAGAAAATTAATTTCATATAAAATAATATTTCTATCTTTTCCAATGGTGCCCCTCATCCCTCTTATAAATGGGAACTCCCCTTTATCATTAATTCTCCCCTTAAAAGCCTTTTGGTTCGGCCAAAACCTGCCCAAATACACAATCCACTTCCTCCACTACAACCTAGAGGCCTTAGTGTGATCAGAAATCCATCCTATGGATCCCTTTTAATCAAATCAAAAGGAAGAACCCGAAGAAGAGGTAATGTTTCCCCACCCTCTTTCAAGTTCCTTTCTTCTTCAACTTCTTATTTCTTTTTTATTCCCATTATAATATAATAACTCTAGTATATTATATATACTGTGATTTTATTATAAATATGGTACAACCATATTCAGTATTATATCCATCCTTTGAATGACATGTCACCATACGTGCGTACGTACGGCTTACCGTCTCCACCTCGTGGTGTAATTGTTATTAAATATATTATTATTTGGATTGGTATAATAATGAATTTTAATTCATGTAAATAATAAATATAACATGATAATGATTCTTTATATATGATATAACATCTAATTATATATTATTTTAATGTCAACACAATGATATTGTTGCTCGTGCGTACGTACGGACTACCGTCTCCACGAACGCGATGAGATTCATTCTCCATCATATCCATTCAAGTATAATTATCATTTTATGATTTAAAAATAATGTTTAAGGACTTGATATCATTCTAGATATTAATAATATACAACCTATCCATGAGAAACACGACTTATGTAACAAAACATATAAAAGAAAATGAGTAAGTTAACACCTGAAACAACGATAATACTAAGATGTTATTAACAAAGCAATGTTAAAAGATAATATATGATAACATAATAATGTATATGAATCTTGTATTATTTAATAACAATTATTTCACCATTATTACAGAGTTTATCCTACCCCCAACCTAGGAAAAGTACAAAGTAAGGGTTTATTTCACAATCTCTTCATTATCTGAGGTTGTTTATACGTAATAATCTACTAGGATTTCTTTATCATCCACATCCATGTTTCTTCAAAATGTATTTCAATTTTTTTTTAATATTTACAAAAATATGGGATAATGTTATTTATACCCTTGTTTTACTTTTAATAAGAGGTTTATAAAGGAATCTTTCTCTCGTATTCCAAACAAGGTGCTTTTTAACCATTTCGACAGAATTAAGGTTAGAATGTTTTTTTAACTTATACAGCGGGTGCGGCTATTTTCCGCCATTATAAAATCATTGAATCTTCCCATAAAATCTTATAAGAATATTTTCAAAGTAAATGTTTTCTCTAATAATTATGTGACATTTAAATGATTTCAAAAAAAGAGATATTTCTCTCAAACAGTTTTGATTTCATCTTTGTCAACATCCTTTGATGGATTTTACGCTTATTTGAAGTTGATTTATTATGATACAAAACTTCTATATGATATTGAAGGTTTTTTGATATGTTTTACTGTAGATGTGTTATTTTTATACCATTCATTGTTTATGGATTAAGTATTTACATTTCATATGCTAGTTATAATATGAATGTTTATGTTATGTTTAAACCTATTCATATGAGGAATGCATTGGACTTAATATGTGACGGGTGGAGCCCGCTATAGCTCCTCGATGCATCGGTAGGTCTCATGAGACAAACTAGTGTCTTGGCAGAAGGTCTTGAAAAAATCGTATTTGTATTCTTGGCATGAGGCCTTGACTATGTGGTCAGGACATTCTGGCATTATGCATTCCATCATTATGAAAGTGGTTATTGATATTGCATGTGATTATTCAATTAGTAGAATATCCATGTGAATAAGTAAATGGAATTATTTAATTTTATTTTTTCTATACTATGTTTAAGTTAAAGTTTAAAAGTCTTTTGTTTTATTTATACATTTCCTTAAATGTTTATTATTATTTATGAAAGTTTCTGCTATATTGTTATCCTTACTGGGCATTGGAGCTCACCCTTTTTCTATGTTTTATTTTTCCCAGGATGTGAAGAAGTAAATTATAAATGACCTGCAGGGATAGTATAAGGGGATAAGAGTGTGTACTATGGAGACTATGTTGTTTTAGATTTCATTTTTATGATGTAATGTGAAACTTTATTACTGTATCTAGTTATTCCAAGGCTACTAAACTAATCGGTATTTCAAGACATGATCTTTCTTGTGATCATGCCAATGTTATGTAATAATGCACTGACTCTGGGTAACTGGGTTCGGGGAGCTACAGTTGTTATCAGAGTATGTTTAGTACAAACCTTGGAAGCTATATTTAGATAAAATCTGATTAGAACTCATAGATTTACGATGGAATTTGAGGATTAGTATAGAATAACTTCCTAGAATTTTGGTATTGTAGAAATTTTGTGAGTTTTCTGAGAAATACATCCCTGTCTTGATATGAGTAGGTAGAGGCAGCTCCGGCATAGATGTACCTAGGGGTAAAACCCAAGAACACCACTTTGATATAGACTCAAAGAGGAACTGGTGCACGAAAACGGGCCTTGCTGCACTCTTGGTTACGACACTCCCAGGGGATATGCTTAAGATAATTCTCATTTTAATTACAAACCATTATGAAGGGTTTATGAGTATATACTTTCTCAAAAGAGACATTTTTATGATTATGGATTATATCCATAAACTATTTAATTTATGTTATGTGTTTTAAAAGTTTGGGATTAGTTATTGTTATTCATAAAATAATCTAATGTATGCCATTGTTTAGAAATGGTGACCAGTAGAAGGAATGAGAACTCCAGCAACGCACATAATCCAAAGAGAAAGAAGGATCATATATTTCATGGTCTTAAGCCAGAATTTATAAGAGAAATAGTCCTCCATGTATTATAATCATATGAAGAAATAATATCATGTGTTGACAAAATAAGTAAAGAGTTTACTGAGGCATATGGCCTTGAAAGGAAGCAAGAGAAGAAAAGGATGGAAGAAAAAATGATGGATAATGGGAAGAAGGAAAAAGAAGAATTTTCCCATATGTGATAACTATAGGAAGAAACACCATGGAACTTGCCTGAAAGGAATGGGATTTTGTTATAAGTGTGGAGGAAAAGGAAATTATGTACGTGACTCCAAGGGTAAGAAAATCGTTTCAAATGTACAGTGCTTCATTTTCAAGGAGTTTGGACACTACGCGAACCTATGTCCCAGTCATCATACTATTCCAAAAATGATGCTATTGGATAATAATCAAGTTATGATACTACCACAGATGATGAGGAATGATTAGAGTTCTTATTTTGATTATGTAATTTGAGTGTTGTATCAACAATGTACTTGTTATAATAATTATGGAGTATATAAGGATTGTACTGCAGTACTAGTTCATTAAGGACTTGAGATTGGGTGGAACAAAGAAAAGTGACTCAATAGCTGGTTAAATTTTTGGAAAATATATGGATGAGAGAAAGATAAACCATAATATGGTTCTGATACTGAGGTAGTGATTTTAGAATAATACATGATTGATTTGAATAAATTATATTGGATATTCTTGACTACCTTGAAACTGATTAAGGATTTGTATATTCCATCATTGTTGGGGTTTACAACATTTTTGGATTGAAGGAGTGTATCCATTATTCTTTAAGGAATAAGGGATCATGAATGTAATCAATAAGGTTTTATGGTAATTCAGGATGTTGCAGTGTTTTAAAAGAATTCATGATAAAGGTGTTCACATGTTATTACGCGGAAAAAAGTAAAATCATTGTGTTTACCTTCCATATAAATTTTGCACTGAAGTATTTTTGATATTTCTAGTTTGGATTATTTTGGATTTCCATAAAAGGACAACCCGGAGGTCAGACGACAACTCGTCACATCCGGCAAGGCTGAGAGACTTGAACCGACAACCGAAGGGCAACAAGGGTGTATCACCTACCACTGGCCCACGTGATGTCATGGATTGAATAATGTCGTTTTATTAATGGTTCTGCTAGATGAATTTTAAATTCATTTTTTAAACCCTATACGAATAGGATAAATAGATTATTATTTTTAAGTTCTATTATCTTTTATATTGAAAGATGAGTTTGTGGTAGAACTTAGTTAAAGGATGAGACTCTACTTGTCAAGTATATATTTTTCTTCTTCTCTTATTCAATGAAGAAATTAAATCTTATACATTAGTGAAGGGATCATAAAAAAAATGTGTTATCCTAATACCATATGTTTTGCTGAACCGATGGTATTTTAAATCATCATAAATTGATGAATTTAAGGCCCTCAATTTTACACTTTTTTGTGATTGATGACCTCAATCACAACCTATAAATATTTATTTTTTTCCTCCAATTATATGTCTCTAATTTGCACCAATGTTATCCTAATAGAGATCATAATTTTATAGTGACCCTTTCATTTCCCTTTTCCTCATATTAAGAATAAATTTTAGTAACCCAATTTCTGATGTGGGTTTTCCCACAAAGATATTTTCTATTTTCAAACTTTTATTTACAAAGAACAATTTCAAATTGTGAGGACATAATTTATTTAAGGAGGGGAGAATATAACACCCCAATATTTCATAGTGTGTTATTTCTTGAAAATAATTCAATAACCTGCACTACACGCAACACCGAGTTCAAGTGCACCATAACCTACCAAACAAGCTGTTCAAAAGAAGTTATGAATAGTATTAACTAAAATTTGAACTTTTTATAATCCTTATAATTTTATAATCCATATTATGAGTTTCTTAGACATAATGTAAGAACAAATTCATTTTTAGTATTGCACTTTTACCAACTATTAATAGTGAACAATTTTTAAATCCAATATTTTAAACTTTTATATATTCAATTTGAATAAATAAATTTACTTTTTAGAATGGGGGCATCAAAAATTTACAATGAAATACCCCAAGCTTCCATGGTACGATTCTCTTTGAATAAAACAGTAGCATGTGTTGTACACAACTTCGAGTTCTAACCCACACCACAACCAATCAAACTAGCCGTTATGAATAGTAATATCTAATTTTTAAAATTTTATAAATTTTATCTCTCAAAATGGACTTAATTTTTGGATTAGGAATATCAAATTTAGCCTAAGGTGAAATTTTTGTACTTTTTGGATAACTTTTATATTTTGATGAATAGTGAAAATTACTAAATTTTAATTAAAAACAACTTTTTTAATCAAACTAATTAATAGTGATAAATTATGAATTTGAGTGTTTTTAAAGTATATTTAGAGTATATTTTTACCATTTAATAAAATTTTGGTCATTGTACATAATTTCACAATTAAACCAGACATAAACAAGTGTCAATCTTTTGATATATATTATCTCCAAAAACACTCTTTTTGTTTTAACAATGGGAATTAATTTTAAATTAATTTCTGCCACTTCTGTGTTTTGAATTTGGAAAAATGGATTCCATATTTGGAATCAGGATGTTCAAATTGAGTAAATAGGTAACTTTTATTTTTATAAATTTTGAATAATTACTTCGATAAATATTTTATTTACCATGGTTAAAGGGTAAATCTGGTAAATAAGGGTTAAAAATAATATTATAATAATATAAAATTATCCTAAAACATGTCCTAACCTTATTTTTTGATACATGTCCGACCATGGGCATCTTTGAGTCGATTTTGGGACCCCATGGAGACACTTCTAAGTGATAGGGACACTTTATTTTAATTAAGTTAAAATAAATACAGAAATAAAAAAAGCATATATCTTTTAGGGAAAAAAATTTTACATAGTGTTATGTATGTTTGATTTTCGACTATAAATATTCATTATAATGATAAAAATATTTCCTATATAATGGTATTTTATTTATAATTTTTAGACATTAAATAATTTAATTTATTTATGAAACAATGGTGATGTAGTAATTACCACAATAGCGAAAAATTAGAATAATAGATATTATAAATACACAAATAAATTTAATATGAGACTTTTTATAAATAAGAATAATTTTATAGGTTAATATGGAATATTAGGATTTATTTAATTAACTTTTTTTGAAGTTATTATTCTGTTATAAGTTTTAAAAACCAATTATTGAATAGTATCAAAATTGACATAAAAGAGTTTTTACAACAAATATTATATTATTAATTGATATTAAATTCCTAAAAATCTAAGGTTCTTTCAAGAGACTTATATCATGATATGTGTATCATTAATGGACCACATGGGGGTATCTTGGATGTATATAGTAAGTTTATTAACCATATAATATAAAATTACAAAGAGACATTGTAAAAGTGAAACTAATTAAGTAAGAGTTAGTACTTAAAGGTAAAGTTAATATAGTCAGAAAAACCTGTATAAATTATATTTTTTGGGTGGTTATAGAACTATCCACACCTTAAACTTTAAATAATACACTTTGGAGCCATTATAAACGGAATATGAATTTATTAAAAAATAATATTTCCAGCTTTTCCAAAGGTTCCCCTCACCCCTCTTATAAAAGGGAACACCCCCTTGTCATTAATTTACACCTTCAAAGCCTTTTGATTCGGCCAAAACCAGTCCAAATACTCTATAAACTTCCCTAATTACAACCTAGAGGCCTTAGTTTGATCAGAAAGCCATCCTAAGGAGCCCTTTTGATCAAATCAGAATGAAGAATCCGAAGAAGAGGTAATGTTTTCACCACCCTCTTTCAAGTTCCTTTCTTCTTCAACTTCTTCCTTCTTTGTTATTACCAATCTATAATAATAACTCCAATATATTATATATACATTGATGTTACTATAAATATGGTACAACCATATTCTGTATTTTATCCATTCTTTGAATGACATGTCACAACACGTGCGTACGTACGACTTACAGTCTCCAAGTTGTGGTGTAAGTGTTATTCAATATATTATTATTTGGATTGGTATAATAATGACTTTTAATTCATGTGAATAATAAATATAACATGATAATGATTCTTTATATATGATATACCATCCAATTATATATTATTTTGAGATCAAAAGAATGATATTGACGCTCGTGCGTACGTACGGACTACCGTCTCCACGAACGCGATGAGATTTATTCTCCATCGTATCCATTCAAGTATAATTATCATTTGATGATTTAAAAATAATGTTTATGGACGTGATATCATTCTGGATATGAATAAAATACAACCTATCCATGACAAACACAACTTACGTAACAAAACATATAAAAGAAAACGAGTAAGTTAACACCTGATACAACGATAATACTAAGATATTATTAACAAAGAAATGTTAAAATATCATATATGATAACATAATAATGTATATGATTCTTGTATAATTTTATATCAATTATTTAACCATTATATAGGAGTTTAACCTACCCCCAAACAAGGAAAAGTACAAGGTAAGGGTTTATTTTGATATCTCTTCATTATCCGAGGTTGTTTATACGTAATAATCTACTGGGATTTCCTTATCATCCACATCCATTTTTTTCAAATTGAATTTCAAAATATTTTTACTATTTACAAGTATACGGGTTAAATTCATTTGTACCCTTGTTTGACTTTTTATAAGGGGTTTATAAAGGAATCTTTTCATCGTTTTCCAAACAAGGTTCTTTTTAACCTTTTCGACAGAATTAAGGTAAGAATGTTTTTTTAACTTATAGGGCGGGTGCGGCTATTTTCTGCAGTTATAAAATTGTTGAAGCTTCACTTACAAGCTTATAAGAATATTTTCAAAGTAAATTTTTTATTTTATAATTATGTGACTTTCAAACTATTTCAAAAAAAGAGATATTTCTCTCAAACAGTTTTGATTTCATCTATGTCAACATCCTTTGATGGATTTTACGCTTATTTGAAGTTGATTTATTATGATACAAAACATCTATATTTTATTGAAGGTTTTGTGACATGTTTGACTGTAGATGTGTTATTTTAATACCATTCATGTTTATTGATGAAGTATTTACATTTTGTATTCTAGTTTTAATAAGAATTTTTATGTTATGTTTAAACCTGTTCATATGAAGAATGCATTGGACTTAATATGTGACAGGTGGAGCCCACTATAGCTCCTCAATGCATCGGTAGGTCTCATGAGACAAACTAGTGTCTTGGAACAAGGCCTTGACAAAATCTTATTTGTAGTCTTGGCACGATGCCTTGGCTATGTGGTTATGATAGTCTGAAATTATGCATTCCATCATTAAGAAAGTGGTTATTGACATTGCAAGTGATTATTCGATTAGTAGAATATCCATGTGAATAAGTAAATGGATTTATTTCATTTTATTTTTTCCATACTATGTTTAAGTTCAAGTTTAAAAGGCTTTTGTTTTAGTTATACATTTCCTTAAATGTTTATTCTTATTTATGAATGTTTCCGCTATATTTTTATCCTTACAGGGAATTTGAGCTCACCACTTTTCTATGTTTTATTTTTCCTAGGATTTGAGGATGTAAATTATGAATGACCTGTAGGGATAATATAAGGGGATAAGAGTGTGGACTATGGATAATATGTTGTTATAGTATTCATTTATATTCTGTAATGTAAAACTTTATTAATGTATGTAGTTATTCCAAGGCTACTAAACTAATTGGTCTTTCGAGACTTGATATTTCTTGTGATCATGCCAATGTTATGTAATAATGCACTGACCCTGGTTAAATGGGGACAGAGCGCTACAACATATATGAGATTCAATATGGTGGTTCATCCTCATTTGGATAGTTAGTTTGAGAGAACTATTCAAACCCTAGAAGATGTTATAATATATTGTTTTGTTGATTTCAATGTTTTTTGGGTTCAACAAATCCCTATAGTGGAGTACCCTTACAATAATAGATTTCACTCAAGTTTTTAGATGAAACCATGTGATGCTTTATATGGAAACATTTGTAAAAATCCATCACTCTAGGATGATGTTGGGGAATGAAATATATTAGGACCTGAGATGGATGATATAATTGTATAGAAAGATAGATCCACTCATCAATACAAAATAGAATCATAAATTTAATAGATAAGTTATGAAGACAGACATCAACAAGATCTAGAATTTTATTTTTATGGAATTGGTTTGTGTAAATTTCATTATAAAAGATGGTTATGGGTTTTGGAAAAAATATTAAAATTGGATCCCTAGTTATATTGAGCCTTCAGAAATATGTATCGAGTAAGGATGCTTTCTTATATCGTGGGTTTTCCAATAAACTCTATCATGTCCCTGATGTGTTAATGGTATATCCAATGAGAAAATACATACATGATCCTTAACATGTACAAAAATAATAGGTCATACATGTTGATCATTATATTTCTTTTAAAAACCAATCTATATTGATTATGTATTATAGAGATATAGTTCAAAAAAACAATGCCACTTACATGGTGAATGTTTTGTGGAGAAATAAACATCTATAAGGAGATATATGGGAACCTGATAACAAGATGAAGCTGAAGTATCATAATTTTTTTTATGAAATTGATGATTTCTTTTGGTAAAATTAAGTATAAATTGAGTATAATGTAACAAATAAATATTTAAAGAAATATTTTTATTAAAATAAAATCAATTTCTTTAATATATTTTGTTATACATAACACAATGATTTAATATCCATGACAAACTAAAAATATTACAATTTAAAAATTATTTATTAAATAATGCTACTAGATGGAAGTATTAATAAAAATAATAATGTATTGAAATTTATTTATAATTTAAATATATAAATAATACATACTGATATACAATTAAATTATTTTCATTGAAGTCATTATATGGCTTAAATATTCATTTTTCTCAAAATAAATTTTTTCCACTAGAAAATTAGAAAGTAAATTTTTAACTGATTTGGAAATCATCATTAAAAATAGGATCAAACATTTTGTAATATACATGTCAAAATTATATTTTAGTGAATTTTATTTAATTTAATGAAAGGATTAATTTTTAGATAATTCCAAAAAATTGTGATTTAAATCATAAAATATATTTTCTATTACGGAAATTACAAGATATTTTATAATTTAAGGTGATTTTGAAAAAAAAACATATATTAATAATATCTTTATTAATACAAATGTTTAATTTAAATAAATATCATATTGAAATTTTTTATTAAATACTTTTATTCGTTTGAATGATATTACTCTAGAAGACTTCTTTTTCACAAATGTGGGATTAATTTAAAATTAAATTCTATCAATTCATTGAGTTAAATTGAAAAATTAGATTTTGAATTTGGACTACTAATATATTATATTATATAATAAGGTAAAAATTTAGTCATAATTAAATATAAAAATGTTAAATATTAGTTATTATGAATAATGTTAAAATGGGTTTACAGTGGGTTTAAAAAAATTGATAAATGTATTTATAGAAATAAAACATGTTTAGATAATATCTGATGGAAATATTTCAGCATTAAATGATACCTAAATCCAACCTATGATTATTGAGAATAATTATTCTTGGAAAGGAATTAACATTTTGGACTTTTTTTGGAAATTAGCATGTAGTTTCCATGTGGGTTTCATTCTCTACTTATAAATTTGAACTCCCACTCCTCCCCATATCACATTAAGAAATAATTTTTATTTGAAAAATCAATAACCATATCAGATACTTAATTCCCTCCCCAATCAAATAGGTATTATATTTATTAGAAATCCCTCCTAGGAAGTCTTTTGGTAATAAAATAATGAGGTTGTCTGAAAAAGAGGTATCATTCTTAACTGAAATTTTATGTTTTATTTATTTTTCCGCATCCAAAATATATTCTAAATTATGATGATATAATAAAACATGTTGTTACAATATAAATAGATTATATTTTATTAATTTAATATACAATATCTATCTCTATTAATATCATATTGGAAATGAAATATCTTATGATGTGTACAAAGGATTACCACCATAAGAACCACTGTAATTCATTTTCCATCACTACCTCTCATGACATGATAAAAGTACATATTTAAAATTTTAATATTATATTTACGAAAAAATTATAATTCAGGAATTATAATATCATGTATACCTTCTAAAATTTAAATACATTGGAAAATGACAACATCACTCATCCATATGGGTGGACTACCACCACCATGAAGTAATGCCATAAATATTCCATTTGATTCTTCCAGGGATGGTAATAATGATATTTTTAAAGAAGATATATAATATATATGATATATAAATTTTTTAGGAAATGTGTAATAATATTTAACTCTCTTTTATTCCTTCCATTGAGAAAGTAGAAACATAATTCTTGTTTATGCATGACCCACTATCTCAATTAACAGGGTAATTCATTTTTAGTATCTAATATTTATGAATTACATTAAATTAAAATATAGTAATGATATTTTATATTTATATCTTGGTTAAAATAATTTATATGATGGATCCATGATCAAAATAATTGATCCCAAAATTACAAAACAAATCATTCACAGAATAAATAATGTGGTTATTACCAGAAGCATGATGGAAACAAAATTTTCTTAAGGAATCTATAATATAATCACTAAAGTAAATGATAAATTGTGATATATATATATATATGAGTATGGTTTTTTAAAATATTTTAAATAAAACATATATTTATTATAAAAGAGTTCCTAATGTGTATGAAGATAGTGTGTAGTTTAGGTGATGTGTAACACCCCATGCTTCCACAATACGTTTCCCTTTGAATAATACAATATCTTGTGTTGCACGCAACTTCGAGTTGAAACACACCACAACCAAACAAAATAGCCATTATGAATAGTAATACCCACTTTTTAAAATTTTATAAATTTTTTCATTCAAATAGGACTTCATTTTTAGATTCATAATTTCAAAATTAGCTTAGGGTGATTTTTTGGTAGTTTTTTGAAAACATTAAATTTTGGGTGAATAGTAAAAAACACCAAGTTATTATTTAAAACAAACTTTTTATTTAAATAATTATTTGTTTTATTTGAATTTATTTTATTTGAAAACAGATACATAATACCTATATATGTTCAATGTAATTTATTGGAGTCATTTTATAATAATTTTAGATTTATGAAAATTTTATCAAACTTTTTACTGTCTTTTACCCACCTCCTAGGAGCATTTGTGAATTTGAATAAAGATTATTTTACCCCTTATGTGAATTAAATTTCCAAAATCCAAGAGACATGGTTGATATTATTAAGTAAAATTCTGTTCAATGAGATGAAAATAATTTTTTTGGGAATAGTAACTTTTGACATTTATTTATGACGGTTAGAAGTTAATATGGTAATTAAAGGTAAAAATGATATTATTATTACCCAAACACATGTCGTAATTATATAGGATAATTTTAATTCAACCAAAAACAACCTTAGGAAAAAAATATGATTCTTTAGGTCCACTTGGATTAGAATAGGAAATTTATTATTATTTAATTCAAAGAAGAGTTAAAAGTGTTAAATTAAAAGTTTATTAACAAAACAATTTTTAATATAGGGATAAACATAAGATAAATTTGACTATAAATATTCATTAAAAAGATAAAATGATTTTATACATAATGGTATTTTTTATAATTTTATGAAATTAAAAAATATAATTTATTTTTGACACAATGATGATGCAGTAATTACATTATTAATGAAATATTAAAATAATTGATATTATAAATACCCCAATAAAGGTAATTTGAGAATTTTTATGAATTAAAATAATTTTCTAGGTTAATATGACATGTTAGTGTTGATTAAATAAAATTTTCGAAGTAATAATGTGGTTAAGAATTTAGAAAATACAGATTATAGAAATTTTATTAACCATATAATATAAAAATACAAAGAGACATGGAAAATGTCAAACAAATTAACTAAGAGTTAAATCTAAAAGATAATGTTAATATAGTGACTCAAACTTACATAAAACCTATTGGTTGAGAGTATTTCGACCCATCCCCACCTTATCCTTGAAATAAATCATTTTGGAGCCATTATAAACATAATATTAATTTATTATAAAATAATTTTTCATTCTTTTCCTAAGGTTCCTCTCACACCTCTTATAAAAGGTCACTCACCCTTCTCTCAATTTGTCACCTCAAAAGTCTTTTGACCCATCCAAACCCTACCCCAATATCCTTTAAACATTCCTCCATTCATCCTAGAGTCCGTACTTTTGTCAGAAATCCATCCTAAGGATCCCTTTTGGTAAAATCAAAAGGAAGAACCTGAAGAAGAGGTAAATATTTCATCACCTCTTCCAAGTTCTTTTCTTCTTCCACATATTCTTTCCTTTTTGTTTCCATTAAAAAATATTAATTTTAGGATCTTCTATATACTGTGATGTTATTATGATTATGGTACAACTATATTAATTATTTTATCCATTCTATGAATTTCATATCACCATACGTGTGTATGTACGGCTTACCGTCTCCATATCGTGTGTAGTTGTTATTCAATACAATATTATTTGGATGGATATAATAATGATGTATAATTTATGTAAATAATAAATATAAAATGTTAATGATCATTTATATATGATATACCATCTATTTACAAACTATTTTAAATCAAAAAAATGTTATTCTCTCTTGTGCATACGTACGGATTACCGTCTCCACGAACGCGATGAGATTCATTTCCCCAATGTAATCATTAAAGAATAATTTTACATTTATGATTAAAAATAATGTTTAAGAACTCAATATCATCCGTATATGAATCAAATAAATCTTATCCATAACAAACACATCTTATGTAAAAAAACATATAAAGGAAAACAAATCAGTTAACACCCGAAACAATGATAATACTAAAATATTATTAACAGTGAAATATTATAAGATCGTATATGATATCATATTTATGTATATGGTTCTTTTATAATTTAATAACAATTATTTAACTATTATATAGGAGTTTAACCTACCTTTGACCAATGAAAATTAAAAGGTAAGGGTTAATTCTATAATCTCTTTATTATCTAAGGTTGTTTTTATGTAAGTATCTACTTGGACCTCTTTATCATCCAGATGCATGTTTCATAAAAATGTTTTCAAAAAATTATTACTATTTACTAGACAATGGTTTAAATTCATTTATACCCTAATTTTAACTTATCTGTCTTGAAAGGAATATTTCATTCATTTTCCAAACAAGGTGCTTTATGACCTTTTCGACAAAATTAAGATAAGAAAGTCTTTTTTTGTCTTATACAGTGGGTGAGCTTATTCTCTACCTTTATAACATCTTCGAATATTTCCTTACAATCTTATAAGAATATTATAAAAATAAATGGTTCTTTTATAATTATTCTAATTTAAATGATTTCAAAAAAAGAAAGAGATATTTCTCTCAAATAGTTTTGATTTCATCAATGTCAGCATCCTTTGATAGATTTTATTGTTGTTGAAAGTAAATTAATTATGATACAAATATTTCATATTGTATTGAATGTTTTGTTATATGATTGACTATGGATGTGTTATTTTTATACCATTCAAAGTTTATTATTAAAGTATTCTAATTTTGTATTCTAGTTTTAATACGAACATTTATGTTATATTTCAAAATTTTCATATGAGGAATGTATTGGAATTAATAAGTGACGGTTGGAGCCTGCTATATCTCCTCAATGCATCAGTAGGTCTCATTGGACAACTATATGTGGAATTGGCAGAGGCCTTTCCCAATTTGATATATAGTTTTGGCTCAGGCCTTAATCATTTTTTGATGTCTTGGATGAGGCCTTGACAAAATGTTTCAGAATGTTTGAAATTATACATTCCCCAATTATAAAAATAATATTTGTGGTTCATGTGGTTATTTGACTAGTAGAATACCCATGCCTATGTTTTATTATGGAACTATTTAATTAGCTCATATTCCTACCATAAAAGTGTTCATGTTTATTATTTGTAAAGGCATGTGTTTTCAATTATTCAACAGGCCTAATATTTATGTTATCTTCAAATATATTCCTTACCCATAATGAGCATTTGACCTCACCCCATTCTTATGTTTCATCTTCCCAGGATATGAAAATTTTAATTATGAGTGACTTGCAGGAATAATCTAGGAGTCTTGGATGTTTCGAATGGAATAAATTAGTGTTTTATTTCTTTTCAAGTTTTAAAGTTGAACTTATATATGAATTCAGTTTCCAATAATACTAAACCGATCTGTCATTCAGGACATGATTACCTTATGATCATGCCAATGATATGTAGTAATGTACTGACTCTGGGTAACTAGGGTCAGGGCATTACAATTGGTATTATAGAATGTTTAGTACAAACCATGGAAACTAGATTTAGATAAACTCTAATTAGATAACATTATCCTGTGATATACTTTGAAGATTAGTAATGATGAACTTCCTAGAATTTTGGTATTGAAGATATTTTGTGTGTTTTCTAAGAAATAAATATTTGTCTGAATACAAACAAGTAGAGGCGGCTCTTGCACCGATGTACCTAGGGGTAAAACCCAAAAACACCGCATTGAGCTTGAATCGAACGGGAACTGGTGTTAGACTACTATCCTTGCTGCACTCTTGGTTACGACACTTTCGGGGATATGCTTATGATAATTCTAATTTTCTTTACAATCCATTATGAAATGTTTTATGAGTCTATAATTACTCAAGGAAAACATTTTTATGAGTATGGATTATATACAAAAAAATGTTCAATTTATGTTAAGTGTTTTACAAGTAAGGAAATATGTATTTCAATTTATAAACTAATCTAGTTTATGCCATTGTTTAGAAATGGTGCCTAGTGGATGGAATGGAAGTAGTATCAATGTATGTAATACAAGTAGCTATTTCCCTCTTACTCAAGATATTTATAGCGGAGATAGTGATAAAACTGGTGCTGATCATCTTATCACTGTTCTGAGACAACTCTTCAGGTTATAAATAATAAACTTACCCGTATGGAGCACCCTGATCCACAATGTAGAGGATCAATGGTAGACCGCTTCATGAGACAACAACCACCAACATTTAATGGTAATACAATTCCATTCATAGCTTAAAATTGGATTATTTTCTTAGAGAAAATACTTTATGCTTTGGGGAGTAGAGAAAGGGAAAAAACTATCCGGGCAGTTCATTGCCTCACAGGAGATGCAGATCAATGGTGGTCATTAATTCAAAACACAAATGAGGATGAAAAAGTATCATGAATGGAATAGAGGGAGTTTAAATAAATTATCTTTGAAAAATACTTTCCTCGTGACCATCAAGCTGATATGGAAAGGAAATTTCTTAGTTTGAGGAAAAAGAAGGATGAGAATGTTGCAAAGTATGAGGCTAGATTTACAATATTAAAAAGGAATGCTATAGATTATATACGTAATCCAAGAAGTAAGATTGAACATTTCTTTAATGGGCTGAAACTATTTCTCCTTCAAGAAGTAGTATCACAATCCTTCTCATCAAACGATGATATTGTCTCAAGTGCTATCAAGACAGAAAAAGAATTCTCTAAGTCTTATGACATTAATTCAAAGAAAGAGAATAAGAGGCCAGCTGAACACTCCGGGAAAGGAAATAAGGTAACATGAAAGAAGGGAAGAGTTTAATTTCCACCCTGTGATAATTGCAGAAGAAATCACCTTGGTGCCTGTCTAAAAAGAAAGGGAGTATGCTACAAATGTGGACAGAAAGGACATCTTGCTAGTGATTGTAAGGGAAAGAAAAAAGCTACCAATGTTCAATTCTAAAATTGTAGGGAGATGGAAAATTATTCAGATGAATATCATAAGATCCAAGGAAGCTTAACTCAAAAAAGGCCAAGGGATCAAGTCCAAGATTATGTGATCACTACTGCCGAGGTTGTGGCTCCGAAAGACATGGTGGTAGGTATTTTAATGGTTTCCTCAAGTTTACCAAATGCCTTATATTATTCTAGATCATCACATTTTTTCATATCTTCCCAGTTTTCTAAGAAAATAAGATATTTCCAATTTGATTTAACAAGGGAGTTGTCAGTTAAAACTCATAAGGGAAGTATCATTGCAACAATGTTTTGTGAATTAGTCCCTATTAACGCACATTAATGTTATTTATCTTCTGATCACATCGTCATAACCATGATTGAATTTGATATAATCCTTGGAATGGATTGGATTTTGGACCATGATGCAAAAAAATTATTGTAAGAAGAAGGATGTTATGATTTTTGGTGATGATGATAAAGAACACATTATCATTAGATTAGAAATTTCACCACCTCATCCTTATCTAGATCCACCGCCAATAGATCAACTAAATTCAATTATTGGGAAGGAAGATAATGAAATAACTATGGTTGAGGAAAAGAATTTTCAAATAGAAGATGTTACTATAGTGCAAGAATATGTTGATGTGTTTCCAGAAGATTTACTTGGACATGATCTAGAACTAGAAATTGTGTTTTCTATTGATTTAATTCTTGGTTCAAGGCCCATATCAAAAAACACTTCTAGAATGGCCAATGTTGAATTAGTGGAACTAAAGAAAGAACTAGAAGAATTGATTAATAAGGGATTTATTCTTCTTAGTGTTTCTACTTGGGGAGGCCATGTTCTTTTTGTTACGAATAAGGATGGATCTATGAGGTTGTGCATTGACTATAGGGAGATCAATGATATAAAAATAAAGAACAAGTATCCCCTACCTCACATTGATGATTTATTCACCCAACTTCATGGAGCTCAATATTTTTCATAGATTGACCTTCGAACTAGATATCATCAGTTGTGTGTGAAGAAGGAATACATTATAAAAATAGCATTTCGAACCAGGTACAGGTATTACGAGTTTACAGTAATGCCTTTTGGGATGACTAATGCACCCTCTGTTTTCATATATCTAATTATTAGAGATTTCAATGAATATCTTGATGAACTTGTAGAGGTATATATTTGTGATATTCTGGTATACTCAAAAATCTATAAAGATCATGAAAATCACTTACACAGCATTGTGAAAACTCTCAGAAGAAATTAATTATATGGGAAGTTTTGCAAGTGTAGATTTTTGCTTCATGAGATTTTTTTTCATGGTAATATTATCTATAAGGATGGAATCTCTGTTGAACCCTCTATGAAAAAGGCAGTCCAAGAATTTTCAGCACCAACATGTATAACAGAGGCACACAATTTAAATTGTTTATTAGGTTATTATCGAGGTTTTTTTTAGACTTTTTCCCGATTTGCTAATTCATTATCCTAGATCACATGTAAAGGGGTTAAATATGTTTGGACAAAAGAGTGTGAATAATGTTTGATGAACAAAAGTTAACATTAATCAAAACTCATATATTGACTCTACCATCGGGAAATGATGGGTTTGTTATTTATAGTTATGCCTCAAAGAAAGAACTTGGTTGTGTCCTTATGCAGAATGATAGAGTTATTTCATATGCATCACTTCGGCTAAAAATTCATGAACAAAACTATCCTACTCATGATCTTGAGTTAGCAGCTGTAATATTTGATTTTAAGATATAGAGACACTATCTATATGGTAAGAAATGTGGGATTTATACTGATCACAAGAGTTTAAAGCATACTTTCTCACAAAAAGAACTCAACATGAGGCAATGGAAATGGCTTGAACTACTCACAGATTATGATTTCACTATAAAGAACCACTCGGGGAAGGAAAATATGGTGTCATATTCTTTGTGTAGAAAGGATCATGGAGTTTTGAACAAGATGAGATTTGAAAAGGATCCTATATACATGGATCAAGTAAAGATGGATATGGGAATTACCATGTAAGGTGAAACATCGATTCTTTTTCAAATGGCCGCTAATCCATCATTAGTAGAAAGGATAAGGAGTTCGTAGAATGATGATGAGGAGTTTAAAAAAAAGATTAATGTTGTGGATGATAGGATATTGAGTGACTTCATATATGAATATGGGATTTTGAAATTTGGTAAGATACTTGGTGTTCCCAATATACCTGATCTGAAGTGGGAATTGTTAGATGATTCTCATAGCTCCAATTTATCTATAAACCCGGGTAGCACTAAGATGTATAGAGATTTGAAGGATCGTTTTTGGTAAGACTACATGAAGAGGGAGATTTATGATTTTGTGTCAAGATGAATAGTTTGTCAACAAGTGAAATCTGGAAGGAAACAACCTCGAAGAGTTATGAAACCTTTTCCCATACATGAGAGGAAATAGGAAAATATTACGATGGACTTCGTCAAGGGACTACCAAAGACTCCAAGATAGAACGATGAAATATGGGTCATTGTTGATTGTCTTACCAAGTCATCATGTTTTTTTTCTAGAAGAGAAGATTTAACACATGAACATATTGTAAGACCATATATTAATGAAGTTGTAAGACTTCATGGAGTACCCCTATCAATTGTTTCTGATCGTGATCCTTGTTTACATCAAGATTCTGGAAATGTCTTTAAAAAGCCCTGGATACTGATCTTCATTTGAGTACTACCTACCACCCTCAAGATGATGGACAATCAGAACACACTATTCAAACCTTATAAGACATGTTAAGATCATTCCCACATGACTTTCAATGTATGTGGGATCAATATTTATCTATGGTAGAATTTTCCTATAACAATAGCTTCCATTCAAGTATTAATATGGCACTATATGAAGCGCTATATGGAAAGAGATTTCACAAACAAACCTGTTGGAATGATGTTGGTGAATGAAAAATTGTAGGCCCAGAACATGTTGAGGAAACGATGGAAAATGTCAAGGAAATCAAAACCCACATCAAAGCTGCTCAAAGTAGGAAGAAGAGCTATGCTGATAACCGACGGAAGGATTTGGAATTTCCGGAATGATGTAATGTTTTCTTGAGGGTATCTCTATTTAAGGGAATTATACAATTTAGTAACAAGGGTAAATTGAGTTCTAGGTACATCTGACCATTCAAAATTCTAGAACTAATTACAGCTATAGCATACCATTTGGAAATGGTGCCAAGTCTCTCCAAAGTTTAGGAGGTGTTCCACATATCACTATCGAGAAAATATAAGCCTGACCCAACACATGTACTCACCTATGAAGAATTAGAACTGGAACCCAATCTGTCTTATTTCAAAGAGCCTGTCAAGTTTCTTTATACATGATAACAAGTGTTGAGAAACTACACGACTGGTCTGGTAAATGTTCTATGGAGAAATCATATGATGGAAGAGGCAACGTGGGAACCTGGGGTACTTATGATGAAAAACCACCCAAATGTTTTTATGAGGTAATATTCTAGAAATTTCAAGGACGAAATTATTTGAAGGAGGGGAGAATTCAACACCCCAAGCTTCCACAGTACGTTTCCCATTAAATAATATTGTAGCTTGTTTTGTACGCAATTTCGAGTTCAAACACACCACAACCAATCAAAATAGCCGATATAAACAGTAATACAGACTTTTTGAAATTTTAAAAATTTTATCTTCAAAAATGGACTTATCTTTTGGATTCAGATTATCGAAATTACCTTAGGGTGAAGATTGATTATTTTTCAGAAAACATTAAATTTTTTATAAAGGGAGAGAAAACTGAGTTATTGTTTAAAAATGTTTTTTTAAATAATTATTTATTTTATTTAAGTTTATTTTCAGTCAAAATAAATACATAATACTTATATAATTTCAATGTAATTAATTGGAGTCAGTTTATAATAATTTTAGATATAAAAGAATTTTATCAATCTTTTTACCGTCTTTTACCCGCCTCCTAAGAGCATTTGCAAATTTGCATAAAACAAAATTTTACTACTTCTGTGAATTGAATTTCAAATATCCGACAGACACAGTTGATATCAGTATGTAAAATGTGGTTCAATGAAATGAATTTTTTTGGCAAATAGTAACTTTTGAATTTATTTACTACAGTTAAAACTAAATATGGTAATTAAAGGTAAAAATGATATTATTATTACCCTAACACATGTAATAATTCTATTGGATAAATTTAATTCGACCAAAAACAACCTTTGGAATATAATATGATCATTTAGGTCCACTTTTATTACATTATACATTTATTATTATTTAATTCAAAGAAGATTTAAAAGTGTTAAATTTATGGTTTAATAAATAAACCATTTTTAATATTGGATTACACAAAGGATAAAATAGACTATAAATATTAATTAGAAATATGAAAATAGTTCCTATATAATTTTATTTTATTCATAATTTTTAGACATTAAATAATTAATTTATTTATGACACAATGATGATGCAGTAATTACTTTATTAGTTAAATATTAAAATAATTGATATTATAAATACCCAAATAAAGGTAATTTGAGACATTTTATGAACTAAAATAATTTTATAGGTTAATATAACATGTTATAGTTGAGTAATTGTACTTTTTTTGAAATAATAATGATATTATGAATTAAGGAAAAATAAAATAACAAATATTGTCAAATTTACAAAAAAGAGTTTTTATAACAAATGTTATATTATTAATTGATATAATATTTCTAAAAATCTAATCATTATCCAAATGACTTAGATAAGGTTATATATATTAATAATTAACCACTTGGGGTTCTCTTGGATTTTTTTAGTATGTTTATTAACCATATAATATAAAATTATAAAGAGACGTGGTAAATGTCAAACTAATTCACTAAGTGATAAATAAAAAATAAAAGGTTTATATAGGGTCCCAAACCTATCTAAAACCTATTGGTTGAGATTTTTTTGACCCATAACCAACTTATCATCGATATAAATAATTTTGGGGAAATTATAAACTGATTATGAAATTATTATAAAATAATATTTCAATATTTTCCAACGGTGACCCTCACTCCTGTTATAAAAGGGAACTCCCCCTTCTCTCAAATTCACACCTCAAAAGCATTTTGTCTCAACCAGATCCTACCCAAATATCCTCTAAACTATCCTCCCATAATCCTAGAGGACTTGTTTTAGTCATAAGTCCAACCTATGGAGCCCTTTTGATCGAATCAAAAGGAAGAACCCAAAGAAGAGGTAAATATTTCCTCACCTCTTCCAAGTTCTTTTATTCTTCCACGTCTTATTTGTTTGTTGTTTCCAGTCTAAAAAAATATTTTTTGTATCTTCTATATAATATGATATTTTTATAAATATTTTAAAACCATATTCATTATTTTATCCATCCTATGAATTACATATCACTATACGTGTGTACGTGTGGTTTACCTTCTCCAAGTCGTGGTGTAGTTGTTATTCAATACATTATTATTTGGATGGGTATAATAATGATGTATAATTTATGTAAATAATTAATATGACATGTTAAGGATTTTTTATATATGATATAAAATATATTTTCATACTATTTTAAATAAAAAATGATATTGTCACTCGTGCATACGTTAGGATTATCGTCTCCACGAACGCGATGAGATTCATTTCACCATCATAATCATTCAAAAATATTTTTTATTTTAGGATTAAAAATAATGTTTTAGAACTCAATATCCTTATGTATATGAATCAAATACATCCTATCCATAACAATCAAGTCTTATGTAATAAAACATATTGTAACGTCACAGTTCCGGAAGCCACCCAGAGGTGCCCCGTACCCAGTTGGTCACAAGGACTCAAGCGCATTTTCCTGAATGCTAGAGGCTGTCGACTTGCAGTGAGGGCCTTGGGTGTGGTAGTGGGGAAACTATGACATCATTGGAAGAGTACACAGTGGAAGAGAACAAATAACAATAGCGGTAGTAGCAAACAATCCAAAAACAAGTGAATAGTGGAAGACTAAATTTGATAAACAGTTGGAGCACATATATATATTATGCATGATACAAATGTCTAAGAAAGAAAACAAACAAGTAAGAATGATGGAAATAAAAATAGTAATAAACAAGTACAAAAGAAAAGATAAATATATCCTCAGCATCGCAAGCCTATGCTTGGTCCCATGCTATCCGTGTCCACAACACGTCATGTACCTGATGTAGAAGGGTGCTTGCCCTTGCCTATACCTGCATCAATATAATCTGTTTTGGCCCAAAATCATGACCCAAATAGGGTGTGAGACTAAATCCCAGTAGCAATCCACCATGAGATATGTGCCAAACAATCAGTCAATATATGGCAGGTAAAAATACAGAACCTGTAAATAGAAAAATACTAAACAGTAAACAATCCATAGTTTCAAGCATATAATCTAAAAACGGGTAATCAGCCACTCAAGAATGTAGAAGAAACATGTAACCCTATGGGTATTTCTCACAGCCTAACACCTATGGTTCAACCAAAAAGTACTAGAAACCCTCTTGGAGGAACACACAGTCTCACCCATCTGGTTCAGCTAAATAATAGACTCTCTGGGAAAGAACACACTGTCAATTCCCCCTATAGTCTCATATCATACTAAAGTCAGTCTAGAGAAGCACTCAATGTCTCATTCCCCCTGTGGCCCACGTCTAGGAACTCAGACACTCTGATAAAGCAGTCAACATCAATTCCCCATGTGGTCTCGCATCGTAAATAATAATGAACTATGGAGAATCCCTTACGTCCATTTTCCCTATGGTCTACTACAATAGGTTCTCAAAGCCTTGTGTAAAATCAGCAAGTATCTTATCATATAATAGCAAATGTAAACATCAATAACTACTTTTCTAGCATACTACAACATAACAACATGTCAAAAAAATAACACTCTTTCTTACAACACTTGGCATGGATCTGGCAATAGCCTAACTAGAAAAACAAGACCAAACAGTCATAAACAGGAAAAACATGCATGTGAAATACTTCAAAAGCCTAAAAATTAGCCCAAAACACATTCCAAATAATCTTCTCTAGTATAAAAGTAAATAAGGAAATCAATTGAGACAAAATAGAAACATGCAATACCTCGTTAAAGGGTATTGGTGGAATTTTCACATTAATCCCAAAGACATTCTACATAATGGAACAAACCACCTACCTTGTTGTTAATAAATCGATATAATTGAGCCACGAAGCTTGAATCTTCATGGAATGTTAGAGATCTAAGAAAACATCCAAAATTTTTTACCCAGTATAACATGGAAATGAATAGGAAATGGAAAACAAGGCTCAACCAGAAGAGAGAAATCACTGATGCGATTCCAATGCAATCAACGGTGCTCGAATCGGAAGATGGATGAAGGATTGGGGGCTTGTAAAAAATCATCATATTCTCAGTGCTCTTGGACAAAAAAAACTAGAAGGAGTGGTTTATGTCCATGAAACATGACCCTAGTGTGTTTAATGAAAAAAAATAAAGAAAATAGAGGGCGTTTTTTGAGTACATAACATATACTCTCCTTTTTCCGTACTCTTCTATATGCGGCCTCCAGTCGCTATCACACGGCCGTGTCCATGGCTACTACATGGCCATTACATGGCCTGCTGTGGCTTCTGAGTACATGACATATACTCATAAACAACATGGTGTGTACTTTGAAAATTTCCAAAAAACTCCTCTTTTCATAAAAACTACAGGAAAAGGAAAAACATACCTAAAAAGAAGTTTCAGGTTCTTACACACTTCCCCCATTAAAGAAATTTATCCCTGAATTTTCCCAGTGGGGCGTAGAAAAAGAAACAATGAACAACTCCAGCCACTGCGATCTCACACCGGCTTTCCTCTCCCAAGTCTTGTCCTGTACTCACTCGTGCTGCCATAGAAACTGTACTATAGAAACAGACCGGCCACAAAGAAAATTATTAATACGATCGATAATATGGATAGGATGATCTTCAAATGAGGAATCCACCTCCAAATTGACTTCCTCAGGTTGGAAAGATTGGGACCGGTCTGAAAAGTAACGTCAGAGCTGTGAAATGTGGAAGACGTCGTGTATAGCCTGGTACCTCTGAGGTAACTGCAACCGATAGGCAACTGGCTCAACTCTCTCCAACACCTCAAATGTCCCAACATACCTCGGTGGAAGCTTTCCCTATCTCCTGACATGCTTGTGTCCCATCCTTGGCGCGAGGAATTGAAAAACATGATCCACGACCTCAAACTCCAAAGGTCATCTCTGATGATCAGCATAAGACTTCTGGAGAGACAGTTCAATAGCCATCCTTTTTTGAATAAACTCTATATGTTTTGTGGTCTCTTGAACAAGACGATGTCCCAGCAAAGCTGCCTCTCCTTCCTCCAGGCAACATAAGGGTGATTGTCATGGCCTACCATAAAAAACTCATAAGGTTCCATCTGAAGAGTCACATGGAAACTATTATTGTAGGCAAACTCTACAAGTGGTATATGTTTCTCCCAAGAACCTCCAAAATCCAAGAATGAATTCTCGGAGAATGTTCTCAAGGACCTAAATCGTACACTCGGACTTGACATCTATTTGGGGGTGGTATGTTGTACTCAAAAGCTCATATGTACCCAAATCCTTCTGAAGCCCCTACTAGACCAAGAAGTAAAACATGTATCCCTGTCTGAAACAATGGAGTGTGGAACTCCATATAGATGCACAATCTTATAGAATTACAACCACCCCAGCTCATCGACACTGAAGGACCCCTTGATTGGTAAGAAGTGATAAACCTTTGTGAATCTTTCAATGACAACCCAAACTGAATCATTTCCTCATGGAGATCTCGAAAACCCAGTCACAACGTCCATCGTGACATCATTCCACTTCCACTAGGGAATGGGTAACTGCTGTAAAATCCCTTCTAGTCATTGATGCTCTGCCATCACCTATAGAAAAGTGGAACACCTCATGACAAAACTAGTAACATCTCTCTTCATACCTGGCCACCAATACTGGCAGTATAGGTCATGATACATCTTGGTGATGCTAGGATGAACTTCCCAAACCGAAGGATGAAAGTCCCGCATCAACTCCTTATGTATATCTATTGGCACCTATACGCGTCCCTAGAAATGAACGGCCTCATCATAGCATATGGTCCATCCTAGAATAATGTCCTCTCCTGACGTGATTTCCCATAGGACTAGGCCTTCAGAATCTAATAGATACCTCATTCGTACTCGATCAAGAAGTTTAGAGGTAACAGTTATAGAAGATAGAAAAGTCTACCCATGACTATCGTGCACCTCCAAATGAAACTCAGAGAATAGAGACATAAGCTGCCACTCACTACTAGCCTCTTGAACTACCTGCATCTAAGTCCTCCTTCCCAACACATCAACCACTGCTTTTACCTTCCCTAGCATTTAGGCAAGCTCAAAATAAAAGGACTGAAGGTAATAAACACACCTTCGTTGTCTCAAATTATGATCTCTTTGAGTGAAAATTTACGTGAGACTCTTGTGGTCATTGAAGACCACAAAGTACTCACCCAGAGGATAATGTCTCCAACAGCGTAAGGCATGAACAATAGCTGCCAACTCCAGATCATGTGTCTGGTAATTCCTCTTGTGTGGCCTCAACTGTAGAGACCTGTTCACAAAAACTCTATATCCCTACATAAGCATAGCTCCCAGTCCAATACCTGAGGTATCACAGTAGGTAGTGTACCTTTTTACCAGCTCTGGTAAGACTAGTATCGGTGCTGAAGTCAACCTCCATTTCAGCTCTTGAAAGGCTGACTCACACGAATCTGACCATAAGAACTTCACACCCTTCTTTGATAGACATGCCAGTAGTGCTGATAAGCATGAAAAGTCTTGTATGAAGTATCTATAGTATCCATCCATCCCTAAAAAACTCTGCATCTTAAATACCTTCTTCATTTTCTCCTAGGAAACTACTGCTCTCACATTCTATAGGTCTATAGATACTCATATCTCTAAGATAACATGACCTAATAATTGAATCTGATCCATCCAAAACTGGCGTTTTGATATCTTATCATATAATTGATGCTCCTTCATTGTACTCAAAATGATCTTAAGATGGGCGGCATGGTCGTGTCCATTATGAGAGTACACCAATATATCATCCACGAAGACCACTACGAATTAATCCAAGTATGGATGGAACAATCAGTTCATCACCGCCATGAAAATTACTGCCACGTTTTTTAGGCCGAACGACATAATTGTATACTCATATAGACCATAACTTCTCATGAAGGCTGTAAGAGGTATATCTGACGGTCTAACGTGCAACTGATAATAACTAGACATCAAGTCGATCATCGATCACACTCGGGCTCCTCGAAGATGATCAAAGAGATCAACAATCCTCAATAAGGGATATCGGTTATTGACCATCAATGGGTTCAGCTTCCAATAATCCACACAAACCCTAAGGGTGCCATCTGTCTTCTTTGAAGATAGGAAAGGCGAACCCCAAGGTAAAGAACTGGGTCAGATGAAACCCATTGCCTGCAACTCCTCCAACGGCTTCTTAAGCTCCTGCAACATAGGTGTAGCTATCCTATATGGAGGAATGGAAAACAGTGTTGCTCCTGGAATAAGCTCAATAGAAAATTCTACATCACGCTCTTGAGGAAAACCTAAAAATTCCTCTGGAAATAAATTCATGAAACGATCCACCACTGGATGAAAGTCTAACTGTGAAGTCCCCTAGTCATCCAAATATATACTGGAAATCTGGCCAGTAACTCCCCCTAGCCCATGATGCTCGGGTCCTGCTCTACTCACCTGGTCATCCCACTCGCCTCTATGAATAAAGGATCCAACCTCTAGTGATATGAATCTCACCCTGTGATGATAATATTCGAGGATTTCCTGGAAGGGAACTAACCATTCCATCCCAAGAATGACATCATAACTTTTCATCTCTAGGACATTGATGTCCTATAAGAAGTGATACCCTGAAACCTCTAGAGGGAACACTCTACACTGACGTACACTAGCCATCCTAGTCCCAAATGGTGTGTCTAGCGTCAATATATCAGCAGTGGAAAAGATGCAGAGCCCAAGGCTCCCCACAAAAGAAAAAGAAATTACGTAATGGGAATCCCCTGTATCGAAAGCGCAGGAGATAAAACTAAGGCTACTAGAATTGTACCATGAACTGTAGAGGGTATGGGATCCTGCTCCTCCTAGGTCTGCTCCACTGCAAATGTCTGACCTGTACCACAGCCTTGTTACCCTAACT
Source organism: Viscum album (assembly GCA_963277665.1). Lineage (NCBI taxonomy): Eukaryota > Viridiplantae > Streptophyta > Magnoliopsida > Santalales > Viscaceae > Viscum > Viscum album. Next base: position 1,690,271,095 of record OY728128.1, on the reverse strand, counting down.
AACTTCTCTGAGCCGATGCACCCTTCTATCGCTGAAAGACTGGTGACTGACCATCACAGCCTCGACCTCCACCTCGGCTCGAACAGTCGGAAGAACTCCAGTTCCCATACTGGTGAGAAACTGTTGGCACTGCTCCTGAACAAGGAGTCATAGAAGAACCCTCGTCACCAGCTTCTGGTGAGAAGATCTGATAGAAATGTTGAAGGTGACTCATCTTGTCTCAAGATCAGCACTCTACTAGGTCCCTCTAACACTACGACCACATATTCCCAGCCCTTCCACCCTAGTAGCATACCACCTGGAAACCTGAAGATGTGTCTCTCTACCTCGGATCACTGCGCGTAGACTCCCTACGGCGCTTCCTAGTGTCAGCTGGTGGAGCACTAACTCTGGAAGCAGAACCACCCTGGCTCTCACCTTCAGAATCACTCAGATTACGCTATGCAATCAGCACCTGGTTGACGATGGAAGCGATGGAATTCAACCTAATGATATTCACCTATGACTTAATCTCCCATATGAGGCCATCCGCAAACTTCCATGCCAAGAACAACACGTCTCCTCCATGGAGGGGTGTGAAATGCTGAAGCTCGGTGAAATGAGAAGAATAATCCATGAAAGAAAGAGTAACATACTTTAGGCTCATGAACTCTGAAGCTCAGTAGGCCATCAAAGTCTCTAGATAAATGTAGTCATAAAAGAAAAGATGAAACTCATCCCATGCCATAACCTACTGATGTCCTCCCTGAAAGATAACATCCAACCATATCTTGGATGAATCTCGTTGCATGTAGGTAGTGAGCTTCACTCGCCTTTCGGGAGGCATCTCCAGATTCTCAATGATCGTCATCATGGCTTATATCCATGACTCTGCAGCCTGAGGTCCTCCTTCCCTTAAGAAGGTTGAAAGATGTTGCTGCTGGAAAACTCGCGTCAAGTCTTCCATAGTCAAGGCATGAGGCGGTGCTCCTTGGAAGGTATGAATCATCATCATCAATCCTTCTCTAAACTGCATGTCGGCACCTGTAACCGGTATCACTACTGGTGCCAAGGCTGGCACAACAGGAGGATCTGCAGGAAATCCTTGATATGCCATTTCCAGTGTCTGATCACTGCCCTACAACTAGCATACAACCGGAGGACGTCTCAGTGGCATGACTCGCCAAGGTCATATGCACACCTAAGATTGAAGATTATCATAGACTGAAAACTGGAAGGACAAGAAATGAACATAAGGAGGAATGCATTCAAGTTCTGCAAAACATGGCTACATGGTGTGTACTTTTCCTACACGGCGTATTCCCTTAAGTCATCCACATGGGTGTGTACCTCAGCATAAAATTGTTATGTAACACCCCAAACACACGACATGTTGTCCAACACATGGTGTGTACTTGAATATTCTTCCCTACCCAAGTCCTTCTATATGGTCAATCCATATGGCTCACATAAAACAAAACTAGACGGCGTGATCAAAGTAGACACGAGGTGTACTTCGACGAGCTTCACCGGCTCGTGTTGTTAGTGACAGGTCCCGTGTACCCAGGTTAAACTACACGGAGTGCTCTACAAAAACACAACGTTTACAAGGAAGGATAGCACTGACCTGTGTTTTTTGTGACACAGCCAGATATATAGGTCAGACTACACGGCGTGTTCAAGGTTGAGACAACGTGCATAAGGAGAGACTTCACTGACTGTGTTGTTAACAACATGGAAAGATTCATAGGATTACCCAACATAGTGTGCACAATCAGTACACAACATGTTCAAGGTAGACACGACATGTATAAGAGGTACACTTTGTGTACTTATGAAAAATATTTTCTTACCAAATAGAAGAACATATGGCATGTAGTCAAAACATCACAACATGTATTCTGGGTTTTTTCAGACAGTAAGCCTCAAAAACTACTCGGAAGCCCATAAATACACTGAAACTAGTAAATAAGATTCCAAATTTTGATCCGTGAGGGCCCATACTCCCTGCGAATCAATGGTTGGAATCTTATACAAGTTATAAAAATGAAAACAGTTCAATGATCTACCAAATTATGCTCCATGAGGGCCCATAACACTTCACAAACCGAAGCATGGAATTCATTCAAACAAACCATACACTCAATTTCCTATCAAACAGCAGGTATTTCTATCAAGGCATCTATCACAATAGCATGCATATTCTACAGAACATCTATTACAGCAATATTCAATCGCTAATTCATCCTAGATGGCATGGAAAGAATTCATGGAATGTGATTTCTAACAAGTGCCTATATTATGCATGAGATAGAACACCCTCATCTCATCGGGTTGCTAAATAAATAGAACCTCGATAACAACAAAAGTAACTGTACAAGACATGGGAATCACCCAACGATGAAATCAAATCAACTGTAAAATTAAAAACCAGAAAAATTGCATTAAACGAGGTAGTATGGCTTTTACCTGTACACGGGTTAGCTACTCCAAAGCACAGCTCATTACCATGTACCTATTTCATCCTATCTCTAGATATAGGCTCCATACAGTAAGTTAAGAAAAAAGAGTTCCTCTGATACCACTTTGTAACATCCCGGTTTCTGATGCCACCCAGAGGTGGCCTGTACACGGTTGCTCAGATGGCCTCAAATTAATTTCCTTGAATGCCAGAGGATGCCGACTAGTAGTGAGGGCCTTGGGTGTTATGGTGGGGAAACTATGCCTTCTTTGGCAGAGTACATAGTAGAAGAAAAAAAATAACAACAGAAGAAGTGGTAAACAATCCATACACAAGTGAAAAATGGAAGACTAAATATAATAAATAGAAGGATAACATATATATATGATTCATGATACATATGTCTAGGAAAGTAACCAATCAAGTCGCAATGTCAGAAATACAAATAGTACAAAACAAGTATAAAAGAAAAGGTAAAAAGTTCCTCTGCATCGCAAGCATAAGCTTGGTATCATGCTCTCCAACTCCCCAGCAAGTCATGTACCTGAAATAGAAGGGTTATGGCCCTTGCCTATACCAGCAGTAATATAATCTGTTTGGGCCCAAAAGCATGGCCCGAAAAGGGTGTGAGACTAAATCCTAGTAGGCAACCATCATAAGATATTTTCCTAATAGTCAGTGAATATATAGTAGTTAAAAATATTGAAGCAGTAAACAGGAAAGTACTAAACAGTAAACAATCTACAGTTTCAAGCGTCTAATCTACAAACAGGTAAGCATCCACTAAAGCAATTAGAAAAAACAGGAAACCCTCTGTGTAGTTCTCACAGCCTAACCCCTATGGTTCAACCAAAAAGTACCAACAACCCATTGGGAGGCACACACAGTCCCTCCCTCTTGTTCAGCTAAAGAATAGACTCTTTGGGGAAGTACCCACCATCAATTCCCCCTATTGTCTCGTATCTTACTAAAGGCACTATGGGGAAGCACCCAACATCTCATTACCCATGTGGCCCACATCGAGGAACTACAGAAACTCTGGGGAAGAAATCAACATTAATTCCACGTATGGTCTCTCATCATAAATTTTAAAGAAACCCCGGAGATTCCCTTACATCCATTCTCCCTATGGTCTACTATACTAGGTTCTCACAGCCCTATGTAAAGTCAGCATGTATCGCCTCTCTTAACAGCCAATGTAATCCTCATGAACTACTTGGCTAGCATACTACAACATAACAGCATGTTAGAAAGAGAATACTCCATCCTACAATAGTAGGCATGGAACTGGCAATAGCCTAATTGGAAAAACTAGACCAAACAGTCATAAACAAGAAAAAACATGCATGGGAAATACTTCTAATGCATAATAATTAACCCAAAACACATTCAAAATCCTCAAATCTAGCATATAACAAAAGGAGGTAGTCAATAGGGCCAAAACAGTAAACACGCAATACACCATTCAAGGTTATTGGTAGAATTTGCACATAAAAGCCAAATATATTCTACAGAAATGCACAAACCACCTTCCTTGGGGATAGGAGATCAATATACTTGAACCACGAATCTTGAATCTCCTTGGAACATCGTAGATCTAAGAAAACGTCCAAAACGTTCAACCCATGATAACTTGAAAAAGTAGAGGGAATGGAAAACAAGGCTCAAGCAGAAGACAGAACTCACCTATGTGATTTCAACTCAATCAACAATGCTCAAATTGAAGGATGGATGAAGGATCAGGGGCTCATCGACGATCCGCAGATTCTCAGTGTTCTCGGGTGAACAAAACCTTGAAGGAGTGGTTTGTGTCCATCAGACGTTACCCAAGTGCGTTTAATGAAAAAAATACACCACATGTACTTTTAGAGTACACTACGTGTACACTCTTTTTTCCGTACTCCACTTTACATGGACTCCAGTCACTCCCACACGGCCGTGTGAGAGGCTTCTACATGGCCATCACATGACCTGCTGTAGCTCTAAGTACACGGTGTGTACCCATAAAGTACACGACATGTACTTTGAAAATATCCAGAAACTTCTTTTTTCTCAAAAACTCTAGAAAGAGGAAAAACATACATGAAAAGAAGTTCTGGGTTCCTACACATATAAAGGAAAATGAATTAGTTAACACCCTCAACGATGATAATTATAAAATATTAGTAACAATGGAATATTAGAATATCATATATGATATATATTTATGTGTATGGTTCTTTAATAATTTATTATCAATTATTTAACTATTATAGAAGAGGTTAACGTACCATCGACCAAGGAAAAGTTTACGATAAGGTTCAATTGTACAATATCTTTATTATTCGAGGCTTTTTACATAAGTATCTACAAGGACCTCTTTATCATTCACATCCATGTTTCTTAAAAATGTATTTCAAAACAATTTCACTATTTACTAGACAATAGGTTAAAGTCATTTATACCCTTATTTTAACTTATATATTTTTAAAGGAATCATTCAGTCATTTTACAAACAAGTTACTTTACGACCATTTCGACAAAATTAAGTTAAGAATGTCTTTTTTTAACTTATATGTTCAGTGTGGTCATTCTCCATCATTATAACATTGTCAAATTTTCCCCTACAATCTTATAAGAATATTTTCAAAATAAAAGTTGTAATTTATAATTATGAATATTTAAATGATTTAAAAAAAAGAAAGAGATATTTCTCTCAAATAGTTTTTATTCCATCTATGTCAACATCCATTGACTAATTTTGTAATTTCTTGAATTCAATTTATTATGATATAAATCATCCATACTATTTTGAAGGTTTTGTGATATGTTTGACTATGGATGTGTTATTTTTATACCATTAATAGATTATGGTTAAAGTATTGACATTTCATATGCTAGTTTTTATAGGAATGTTTATGTTATATTTCATCTTTTTCATATGAGGAATGTATTAGGATTAGTAAGTGACAGGTGGAGCTTGATATAGCTCTTCAATGCATCGGTAGGTCTCACGTGACAACTAGTCATGGAATTGGTGGAGGCCTTTCCCAATTTGATATATGATTTTGGTCAAGGCCTTAATCATTTTTAGATGTCTTCGTAGAGGCCTTGAAAAAAAGTTTCAGAATGTCTGGCATTATACATTCCCTCATTATGAAAATAATATTGATGGTTCATGTTGTTATTTGTCAATTAGAATACCCATGACTATGTTTTATTATGGAATTATTTACTCAGCTCATATTCCTACCATAAAAGTGTTCATGATTATTATTTGAAAAGGCATGTGTTTTCAATTATTAACCATGCCTAATATTTATGTTATCTTCTGCTGTATTACTTACCCTAACCAAGAGTTTGATCTCACCCCTTTATTATGTTTCATTTTTCAAGGATATAAAGAAGTTAATTATGATTGGCATGCAGGCATAATCTAGGAGTCTTGGATGTTTCTAATAGAATAAATTAGTGTTGTATTTCTTTTAAAGTTGTAAAGTTGAAATTATGTATGAATCTAATTTCCAATAATACTAAACTGATTGGTATTTCGGGACATTATTTCCTTGTGATCATGCCAATGCTATGTAATAATTCACCGAATCTGGGTAACTAGGGTCTGTGAATTACATAAATGATATCTAGTCTCTCATTCATTTATGGGATACATATCTCATATTAACCTCTGGTTTATTTTGTGTCATGTATATAATTCACCATTATATATATATATATATATATCATGAATAAAATAATTTTAAATGAATTTATTATTTCATTTGGTTTTATTCATTAAGGGGTTTTCTGATTCAAAATTTCCCAAATTGGTAGTGGATTTTTATATCACATTTATTAGTGTGAGACACATTCAATATTGACCCTGAATATCATTTATGTGTAATATATAATAAAAATGAATGTTTTTTTTAAATATTTTTATTTATTTTATGGATATTATTATTTCTATCCATTGTTATTTCATTCGTGGGGCTTACAATTCAAAATTTACCAATGTGGTAAAGGTTTTATGTTACAATCTCATTCTTTATACAAGTTATTTATGATTAAGATTAAATTAATTAAATATTATGATATACCTCACATAAAACAAATTTAATTTCTTATCCTATATTTATTTCAAAATAATAAATGTTTTTAATTATTTTTACTCTTTGAAAAAAAATAGAATGCAAAATAATGTTACCAATAAAAGTCAACATTATTTCTCTCTTTAGTGAAAAACAATGATTTTCCATATCTATATATAGTAATAATGTTTTAATTAATGTTTTTTCAATTATATATTGATTGATATAATAAATATCTACAAAAATTTTTTTTGAACAAAATTGTTTAAAATTATTCTTCTTATAATTTTCGGATGAAGGAACTTTATACTTTATACTAAAAATATGTAATGAGTATTTGATTTTACAGAAATGACAGGAATTAAATTTTCCACCATATTTAACTCTCAATTATATAAAAATTCCATTAAAATGGGTTCTATTTAATGAAAATAATTTCCTTAATATATGGTTATATTTTTGTTTTAATGAAGTTATTTAAAAATATAAGTGATATTTTCCATAGAAAATGTTCAGAACAATACATCAAAATAACTTTCAATATAGCATGACAAACTCAAATGTTATAAAATAATTACATGGTATATAATCAAATTATACCATTCTTATTCATTGTATGGTTGATATAATATTTTCATGAATTTTTTTATACCAATTTCTCATCTATGGGCTATTGTATGATAAATTTTAATGAAACCCGTATGAATTTTAGAGAATTGGATACAATGAATGTTTTATGATCTTTCAACAAAAAATGTATGGATTAGGTGATTTTTGGGACAAATATATCTTTATAATTCCCTATTTAATGATTTATATTTCAGGACATAATTATGATAAACATGTTAATGTGGTTGATGCACATTGGTAAACAAGATGATGATCTTGATCTGCAATGTCAAATAAGCCAATGTTGTTGATCCACTATGGGATACATGTGATTATGCATTATCCATTATGTTATGGGATACATCTAGAGATGCAAGAGACAATATTAATTTATTGTACTGATATTTATCCTTGAAATTTTATATTGTTTCTAAACATATGATGGTGCCACAATTATAGAAATGAAATTGTGGTATATTATTTATTTATCATAAATTCTAACTCTTATTATGCATGTCTTTGAAATGATAATGTTTTATTCCATGAATCATGTTTTTGTTATTTTTCAGATTAGGTATGAACCATATATTATACATTCATAATCTATTACCATTGTTCTTATATTATTCCATCTTATGATCATTGATTGATATCATAGATGTTAACATTATTGAGAATAGGAAATCAACCTTATTATATTTTCATTCCCCTGGTTATGATGTTTTTTGTGTGTAGGGAATGACAATGAAGTGTACTAAATTTGAAGACCATTATGGGAGATGTTTAATATCATTCATGAAATAATAATATAGTACAAATGGTCTCTATAGACCATAATGATTTACCATTACCATGTGTGTGTTTTTTGAAATGTAATGAATATTTATCTAAAAATATCCAACAAGTATGTATATAAATTCTAGATATCTATTGAATCTACAAGATATAAAAATGAAAATAATATTAATAAATGTAGAATAGGTATCATACCTATAAATTGGTGTTATAATGTTACAATTTTCTCCATCATAAATGATTTTTATCCCCATAATTAATATCAAGAAGAATAGAAAAAAAATTAATGAGGCCATTACACTAAGATCAATGCCACACAATAAAGTGTTTCATTCGAATCATAACAATGTCTCTATAGAACAAAAACCAATGATATTGAAATCAAATGCAATAACTTCTTTCTATAATCAATGAGCCAAACTAGCTTCTTAGTTAGGAACATATCACCTCTCACATCAAGGTCCTCCAAATTAAAAACATGACATGGGTATAACAGATATTTCTTGAGCTACGACATGTGAACCCTTAAATGTACCAAATCAATATATGGTGGAAAATCTAAATTGTAACCCACCATGCTAATATTATCAATGATCTCAAACTTTTTGATACTTATTGATGATCACTACCACATTTTTCTATGTCATCAATGACATATCATTGGTAAGACTCATTAGGGAACTTAGACACAAACTACGATATCAATAGGACATTAGTGATAATATATTTATGATTTATATCATCTCTAATCCATAACAATCCTATTATAAATTCATTTTATATTCATTGTTATCTAGGGGACCATTCTATACCTCACCAGGGAAGCTTCACCAATAACCAACCAATAAATTTAATATTTACAAGGATAGCCATACAAGCACTCAAGGAGATTCAATTTTAAATATTAATTTTTAAAATTTTTATGAGAAAATAATTTCATTCCCAATTATATATCCAAATATACTCTAAAATTTAAACTGTCAAGAAAAAATAAAATATTCATAAATATTTATAAGAAGATCTATATATTAATCCGTTTGAGGATCATATGATGTTGTCAAATTTACCTGGGATCCCGTCAACTCTCGAAGACCTCTTGAAAATTGAGAAGTGAGACATTGAATCATATAAGAAAAAATAGAATATGGAGCTACATTTAATATTTTAATCTTCTACTCCCAGTCATTTCTCAAGTCTTCAACTTTAGTTATATTTTAAATTGGAATATCGTGATGTGATTTTGTTAATTTTTCAATATCCATCTGTATATCATCTTTTCCACAAGGATTATGTTGTAAAAAACAATGAATTCCATAAATATCTTATCACAATACTAGTGATCATTGGATGTGATTGATATAAACCTAATGTATTGAAATTATTAGCCTTCATCCATTGAGAAATATTAAGAGAAAATTATAAATTTCCCATGATGTAAATTTTATCCTGAATTTACACCACATATTTGAAAAAAATATTTTCCTCTGCTAGGTGAACAATTAATAGGGAATGATGGAAATCCCCTACTACATAACTTCTAAAAGTTGATGAAATAAAATAGCATTTTGATGACGAAAATGATTCCATCTTAATATAGAATCCATTTTACAATGGACTCCCCACCATAATAGTAATTCATATTACCTCACAAATCATAATCAAGTTTATTCAACAAGATAATATACTCATGAAGATTGGACTCCATATTAAACCTATTTTAGGTACTCTAGCCACATCCTTTTAGTATTATTGAAATATTTTTGTGAGAAGATATAACTCAGTATTTTGTTATCAGAGAAGACATTATAAATTCCCGACCCAATTATTAATCTACATAATCATAGTTGTAAGAATATCTTCTTTGATCCTGTCACAGATAGTTATTCCCATGAGACCAAATCCAAAAATTCCATAATATCTCATGTGATTAACCTTCTTAAGAAGGCATCCCAAACTAGAAATTATTGAATAAAAAATGAACACATATCTGTGTCCATCATTTACAAGAGTTATCACTTGAGCTGAATTAAAATGATACTCTAACACATTGAAGGAATCCTTAGCTTTTAAATCCCAATCAAATTCACTCAATATTTAGTGAGAGTTATCAATAAAGAATCCAAAATATAGAAATATTTTATTTACTCATTTAAATACCCTTTCAAAAATAAAAATCATCATATCTCAAATAAATTTTTCTGTTTCTCCCATGACATAATGTATCTCACAATTTTAGTATCAATGAAGATTTCATGTATTGTGACCAAATAAACATATAAACTAACCTCCTGAATCATTATTTTATAATATTATTTAATGGAATTAAATGATAATCGATCTAGATATCCAGAAAATAAATCAAATTATGGACATGATCCTCCTAAATTTTAGAGTAAACACATAAGGATCATAGGTGAAACCAAAATTCCTAGCATGATATTCATTGGGTCCACATATTCTAAAAAATGTTTCCTTATGGGAATCAAAATCCTTGAATCAAATATAGTGATAAATAGAGAAAATAATATTCCTAAATAAAAACATAAACCCATAAATTTCTCAAACAAATTATCAATGATGGGAACTAGATACATGTTCTTGATTATAACCTGGTTGATATTTTGATAATCAAGAAAAATGCGAGGGATTATATTTTTTAAGATAGTGAAAATCATAACTCTTTCACATAGTGACATTCATTGATTGATTAAAGATTTTGATACCAAATCATCCAATGGATCCTTCAACCCCTTTAGCTGAGTAAGTTGAATATGGTAAGAGAGAATGGATTTAGGATGTTTTCCAAGAACTAAGTCAATGGAATTCCCTATCTCTCTCACGGATAACAGACATCAATATTCTATCAAAACCATATCTAAAATATCAAAAATTACTATAAGAATATTACCACATGAGGATTTCTTCTACAAATAATAATCATATGTGGATATTACCTAACCCAGGCATATAAGGGGAGTTTTTAATCAAGTAGGCATCATGTCTAATTATCCATGAAAACATCAGACTCCAAATTGAGGGATGTAGTGGATTATAATAAAATATAATATTCATTCTGATCATTATAAAAAATAATCTAAATCCATTACCAGAATGAAGGCCATTGGGTTTCTATCATTATCAAGAAACTCAATGATAAGCTCTAATATCTAGGAGGATAATGTATATGTCGGGAATCAAAGACCCATCGCTCTATTTTTTCTATGGGGTGATGCAATTTCCATGTTATAATCTATGATCTTATTATGAATATTCATAAATCGTGAATTATGGATGATAACAAATGATTTTAGAAACCATAATATAATGAATTAGTAACTAAATATGAATCATTATTAATGGTACCTTTCACTATCATTGGGACCAAATTAGTTTGTACTAACGAATCATGCACTGCTTGATGTTTTTTCATTCTTAAGGACCATATTTGGAACCTAATTTTTCATGATGAATCTGGTGAAACAATATATCCACTCAGCACTAAAAATCCTATAATCCTTCAAAGGGTGGTAGCATTATGGAAATATCTTTGTCAGTAATAAGATAATCTACAAGATTTGTGGATTTAAATTTACTAATTGATATCATTATTGAGGTTTATAACCTTTCCACACTAGAGAAAAGACAATTTCCATTTTTGTAAATTATTGTTAGTCTATTGTAATATTTGATTTAGCAGAAACCACATCTCTTTCAACCATGATACCCATTCTAGTCATTTTTCCCTTAATGTAATGAATGAAACATTCACTATGAGTAGGTGGAACTCCAATTAGAACTGAATTTTTTGGAAATCTAATTTCTAAAATCAATTCTCCCACTAGAATATATTAATAAGTTGTATGCCTCTGTTTAAAGATACCATATGTGATATCTAATCAAAGGACCGTCTAAAAACTCTACCAGCTTCATATTTGACAGCACCTCAGGATAGACCTTAGAATGTGTATTAAATTTATTGGAATAATGGTTCATTGAAAAATCACCCACGTAGAGGTTGATAAGAACCACAGAACTAGAAAACACTATCATGTCTATATATAAATACTCTCAAAAAATATTATTCAATTGTTTCTACTCTTATCTATCACACTTCCTTTATATAATTATTGTATAATATAGTCTCCTGTTAGACCCTTGTAGATCGAGGAAGAAAAATTTCGCATTAATAGAATATTTTTTCTTTCAATTCATAGATATTCATTTAATATATATTAAAAAATCATATTTCTCTTTTTTATTGATTTTTCCCTTGAAATATAGTTGTTTATGGGGAAGAAAAACATGGGTAAAATCTATGTTACCTCCCCTTATAGGTACAACCCATTTATCTTATATGAGAACAAGTGTAACCCCTTATCCTAGAGCATGTACTAGCCACCCAACTACTTAAATAATATTCTTCTTAAATGGATGGTTTACATGATGTGGTTCATTAGAAACTCCACCAATAATTCTATTCTAATAACTTCATAGGGGCATAGTACAAAACAACATCAACATACGACATGGAAAAAAATTTAGAGATACATAAAAACTTCAACTCAATCAATTATAATTCAATATTGGAATACAAAATTCAGATTAATGTTTATTAAAAGTCCTGAATCAGGTCAGACAACTCTTTAAAGACGCTTTTTCATGACCACCCCTGTTATCTTAAGGAACATTATGATTACATCTAGCCATGGACACACTTTTAAAATAACTGTTATGTCGTTAAAATATTTAAAACTATAAAAAATACAACCCATACTCTATACCAACATCCATGAAGATACACAACCTCATTTCAGATAATTTTCTCATGAAAAATCATAGATAAAATTCTAAACTTCTAACCAAATGAATAATGAGATGACTCAAAGGGTGTCCCCAATTTCAAAAGGCTAGAGACCTTCTCCAATGACTCATAATAGTCAATATAGAATGATTGCACCACATTAATAACTTAAAATTACTAAATCCGTGGATTTAGAAACAAATATAGTTGGAATACCAAAACAATAATCATGAAGAAATAATTAAAGGGATATCATTTACAAAAACAAATACATAATATAAAAAATAATATATAAAAAATTAATCTATCACCTTACAATATGATGATCAAATTCTCCACCAATAACAACCATATCCCAATTTTCAACAATCAAGAACACAAACCTATTCTAAGAAGTGATTTCACTTTTCACAGACTAGGAAAAAGAATGTGTAAAAAATCACAAAGTTAAATGCAGGGTGTGTGAAAAAATATCCAGTTAGTATTCTTGAAAACATTCCCTAAGAAATAAATACCAAGTAAAAAATAATATTATAAATATTGAATAAATAAATAATTTTTAATATTTTCACAATTCAAAAAAATTATCATTTAAGTTCATATATATAGAAATTATGAAATTGATGAAAAATTAATTCCATAAATGATGAATGAATAAGCATCTCGGTAATCATAGACACTGATATGTCATTTCATAGACATTTTCAGGTATATTTCCTTTTTAAACATAGAACTATACATGTAATTCACAAGGATAGTTCATTAAATTATTATGTATCCTTTCAATTCTATGAAAAATATGTCTGAAAGTGTTCACATATCCCTAGATCATAACCCTTGGGTAATTCAAGTACATCGTAACAAATGAACTCCCTTAACTCACCATGTTTAATGTCGTTGTAATTTTTAATCCATCGTTAGATAGAGAAAATACGTGATTGTTATATTTTTCCAATACAACCAAGACAACAACCTATGCTCCCAGGTACTTCATGTCAGTTAATCAAGGGATAAATAATTCATCTCAAATGAATTCATCAATAATTATTCACGTTGCCTCAAATAATTAATTTTAATCATTAAATTACCATTAAAAAACCAATTGTTTTCAATAAAACACAAGGATCATAAAACAATTCATTTCATAAAACATTTCATGCATTCTTAATATTAAAATAATAAAAATACATCAGTAATTAATTTATTTCAATTCATGTCTATTTTCATACAATCAATAATTTATTTCAAAATCCATTATTGAAGAAATTTTATCACATAAACCATCTAACTTCCACCAAATTTCAAAAATACTCAAAAAAAATTGGAAACCAATTTGACAGTCCATTTAAAATCAACTAGAAACAATGGTTTCAATTGATTAGATAAATATTACAAAACCATAAATGTCAAACATTTTCCTAACAAACACCTAAAAAAGTATCCATAAATAGATATTTGGAAGATAGAATTGATCATGAAATAATCATACATCCAATGAACTTCACATAAAAATATGGATCAATAAATAATGAGATAGATGAGAAAACATGAATTCATAGAAAAATATTGGATGCACATAATCTTATAGATTTAATGCTTCAATAAGGACTTTATTAATTCATGTTTCAAATTTCGATGGTCCAAAATCAATAATAAAATGTCTCCAACTACATTTATCTCAAAATGCAGTTCAAGAAATATGTGTTTATAATTTATATATAGGTTAATAGATATAAATATATTATTTATACCTATTATTTTCATCCATGAAAAATATAACTTACTAGCTGATGGATTATACATTCTATCCACTCACACTATATAGATTTCATTGGAATCTTGAAATACCATTGTCCAAGTAGTGGGATTACACAAGCTAGTTAGTGGTGCCTGTCAGAATACTTGCACCACTGGTCATCCTATCAGTTGACTAGTGGCTTCCTCCGGCAGGCCGATGAGATTTTTATAGGAACCCCAAAATTATTGCCTTAATCATTCTAGTTAGTTTAAATTATTGTCTATCTATAAATCTATACATAACTTTTATATTTAAAGGAATAAAATATTACTTAATCCATCAACATGAAAATATATTTGGCCTCCCAAAAAAAGTACAAAAAAAATTCTCAATCACTCAAAAGGCTCATAACATTTTGAAACAACCTATAATAGATATATAAAAACTAGTGACCAATATGAAAACCATAATATCCAAAGAAAACCAACAATAGTATCTAAAATTAATCGCTAGGATGTCAGGTTTTAGAATGATAAAACATAATAATATCATTGGTTATAATATACTTATCGTTTAATTTAATATGTATTACCATAACTAAAGGAATATATATTGAGTAACCAAAATATTTTACAACATAGTTAACAATTGAATGAAATTAATATTATGAAAAAAAATTGGACTCTTATTTACCATTAATAAAATAATATTATTATAATGATACTATTTTTCATTATTGGTGTAATGGAATAATGGCTCAATGGGAATTCAAAAATCAAACAGTTTTATCTTTTGAAGGGACAACATAAATAATGGATTTCACATGGGGTTATTATTGTTATATTGGAATTATGTTTAACATCATTTCATTTAATGAAAGTACAAGGCATCAAATTGAATATGAGGGGTTTCATGTGTGGTTTTACAATCATTCACATTTTTTTCATTTTCATCTATCATGGAAACTTATAATGACTACCACAACCACAAAGAATCATTTCACTTTATTTTAAACGTAGTAGTAAAGTTGGGGTTTCAAACCGAATGAAACTTAGAAAATAAGATCAGTTAATGGGATGATAGGGCTTACCAATAACACCATTTTGTGGTAAATTATTGCCTTCTCCATACTCTGTTATTGGTGTATTATGTTTGTGAATGACTTAGGAATCAGGACACTAGATTGGTTTCCCAAAAAATTATTTAGTATTGAATCCCTCTACATGTAATGTGTGATATAATAGTGAGATCGTTCATATATTATCAACCGTTCTCATTATTTAACTTTATATTTCTTAGAAATGGCTAGTACCTTTAGATATGGGGATATATAAGCAGGCACTATAAAATTTAATTGAAGACATAATGAAAATTTGTGTAATTAGGTTTGGATTGAACCTTGGAAAACCATCCTACATTTCATTTGTGAATAAGAATCATAACCAACATAGATAGTTTTGTTCCATGAAATTAAATTTAATATCATGAAGAAGGGACATATGGGATGGAACATAGGTATATCGTACGGTGCTCAAGTTTGACACCCCACCCCTACATTGTTGGCTTGAGGAGGCAGTAAGGGTAACTTAGCCTTAAGAGATGTTCCCAAGTTGCCAACGGCATTCAATAAATGCCGAGGGTTTCAAGGAATAGTGGGGAATGATTTTCCCTTTAAATAGATCACCAAACTCAACCAACCAACAACGAAAGATGCATGCACTCACAAACCCAACCATATGATAGTAAAAAAGCCATCACAAACCCCAAAAATATTCAACTAGAAATGTCCACTAAACATCAGAGTACAAAGCGGAAACTAAAGCATAAAACACCATGAGCTATGACACCACCACAGCTCCACACCAAACTCCAAGCTCCAAGCTCCACCAACACATCGCAAGTATCACCACGATCCACTACTAGTGAGATGCCATACCTTTACCTGTATCCTGGTACACGCCATCTGCAAAGACACCAATGTTCTAATGTAGGGAGTGAGTACTAAAACTCAGTAGGATTTCCTCAAATGACTTCCCTACACACACCACTAGGATAAAACCGTTATCACATTTATATAAACCACTTTATATAAAATAATCCCAAGTGCATCCCTTAGAAAAAGCCAAACAAACCTTTACCAAACCATTTCACCTAAACCAAGTAATCCTAGGGAAATCAAAAAGTTCTTTCCATGAGCCAAACATGCCACACAAGAAATCCCAATAAACCATTCCATGAAAGGGAGCCAATTCAACCATTACAGATTTCCACAACAAATTTCATCTATGCAAAGCATCACACAACAAAGAAAACAAATCAACCAAATGGTGGAGCTTATGTCCAACCCGTTCACCCATTCACACCTAGTGGTACTTCCCGACCACAATAAAATAGTGGAGCTTCCGTCCAACCCGTTCACCTATTCACACCTTGTGTCACTTATTGCCCACTTATACTTTGATGGTGGCCCTTCCATCCACTATCCATCCCCTTTTCGTAGTGACACTTATTGCCAGTTTCACACAACATTACAATCAAGCCATAACCAAGAAGACAACCCACCATGGTCACAACATCATGCAATCAACAAATTCTATTTGATATCAATCCACTTAAATAAATCACCCATTTATTGAAAATCATTTTCCATGCCAAATAACATTTCAATAAAACAACATATTTATTGAAAACCAATCTCATCAACCATTTCCCAAATCAATCTCAACAACCCATTTTAAAATATCTATTTTAAAATCAACAACAATATCATTTCATCACAAAACCCCCATTTTTTCAACGATCCCCAAAACATCACCCAAGGGATTTCAAATCAATTTCGCACATCAAGACACAATTAATTATCATCAAAACATATTAATTGTAACAAAAAACCACTAGTTCTAACCAAGTGGAGTCGAGAGAGATGCCCCTACCTTTAGGGTTCCGACGAAATCAACCCACAAGAAATCACACCACAAATATGGCGAACAGACCACCGAAAACTCTTTAGATCCCCGTCGTTAACATCTACAAGCCTTAAAGTCAACATCCAAGGCAACCACAACAATAGATCTACATGCAATGGATGTAGATCTTGAAAAATAAAGAAGGGAGAAGAAAGGATCTAGAGAAAACCAAAAGAAACAATGAGAGAAGACTTACCCATGATAAATAACCTTAAATCCACCTTGAAACCCCTTTGATTTTCTTACAAAATGTGTGGTAGAGTCCCTCCAACCCTTGGGAGCCGATAATACCGAGAGAGTTTCGAGTGGTAGAGAATTTGGAGAGGAATAGGATAAGCTTGGGGGATCCCGGAACTTAAAACCCTGCATTTAAGTGGCCGCATGGTTATCTCGCACGGTTTGGAAAACCGTGCGCTAACCGTGCGCACGCTACTACCTTGAGAGTGATTGTTTGCATGATTGCCTCCCACGGTTTGGAAAACCATGTGTAGGCTGTTCAAAGCCTACTGTCACCCCCTACAAGGTTTCCGGGAGCATCCTCACGGTTTCCCCAAACCGTGCTCAAACCATGCTCCCCTATAAAAGCCTCCAAACTTTACCAAAACCATTCCAAACTCTCCCAACCTCTTCCAAACTAATCCCATGAATGTTGAACACAAAAAATGTATAAAAGAATGCCACATTCCTCAAACCGGGGGTACTACATTCTTCCCACCATTGATCATTCCATCCCCAGAAAGTAGTGAACCCTCCCTTTGTAGAAAAAGGTCGGGCCAGTGCTCGACTAACTTTTCTACCACTCCCAAGTCTTCTCTTGAAGCTGACCATGCTACCACAAAACACAAACTAAACTGACCCTTTTACCAAACAAGGATTTCACTTTCCTATCCACAACCCGCACTGTCACGTGCACCAATGAAGAATCTGGTCCTATTTTAACATGATCCCATCGAATCACATGGTCATGATCTGGAAGAAACTTTTTCAACTATGACACATGAAACACATTGTGCACCACACTGAACCTAGGTGGAAAAGTCAAAAGATAAGACATCTCACCAAACCACCCAAGAATCTCAAAAGGTCTAATATACCTCAGAGATAATTTTCCCTTCTTCCCAAACCGATGATGTCCTAACCTAAGAGATATCCTCAAGAAAACAAGATCACTCAACTTGAATGATAATGACTATCGAAAATGATCCACATACAATTTCTGATGAATCTGAGCCGTCTCAATTCTCTTCCTGAACAACTTGATCTTCTCCATAGTCTCCTAGACATGTCTCGGTCCAACCATCAAGGACTCACCTATTTCCACCCAACATTGTGGAGAACGACATGGCCTCCCATAAAATTCTTCAATCAGAGCCATATGTATGGATGCCTAATAAGTGTTATTTTATGAAAACTCAACCAACGATAAGTGCTCCTACCATGAGACACCAAAATCCATGACACAACCCCACAACATATCCTCAAGAGTTTGTATCGTCCTCTCAGATTGGCCATCCGTGTGAGGGTGATACTCTTTACTCATAGTCAACTGTGTCCTAAGGATTACTGGAAGGATTTCCAGAAACAAGATGTAAACCTCAGGTCTCTATCGGATATGATCGAAATTGGAACACCATGCCTCTTTACCCACTCCTGGATATAGATTTTTGATAGATCATCCACCATATGAGATTCAAGAATCGAGATGAAATGGAACGACAAAGTTAGTCGATCCACTATCACCCTAATGGCATCGTGCTTTCTGACCGTTCTTAGGAGACTTGTGAGAAAGTCCATCACTATTTTCTCCCACTTCCAAACATGGATTCGTAACTACTGCAACATTCCTGCTGGCCTCTGATGCCCTGACATGACTTGCAGACAAGTCAAGCATCTCAAAATAAACTCATCCACACTTATATTCCTACCATGCCCACCAGAACTGCACTTCCAACGATATATACATTTTCTGAATTCCAAGATGAACAACCCACCTGGAATGATGATACGCCCTAGGAAGATCCTCCTGACAAGAAACTAGTACAACCATCTGATTCTGAAAACACAAAATTGAATATCTATTTAGTTTCCAACCCTTAATGGTCTCCCCACCATTGAGTCTCGAACCCATGGTCACACACTCAGAATCAGATACATCTGTATCTTTAACCAAGCCAAAAAAGTCAGGAATCAAAAAAACCAAAAAGAAAGCTGCTCTATCGCCCTGTTCCTCACATTCCAACTATATTTCAGCTATAACCGACATCAACTGCCATTGATCTTATGCATGTTTTACCACCTTTGCATATGATTTTCTACTTAATGAATCTTCCACCTAATGTCCTTTACTCGGTGTGTACATCAAGTAACAATCAAACATCTGGATATATTCTGTCTATCTTCATTCACTAAAATTCAAATCCCTTTGTGAGAAAATGTGTTTTAGGCTCTTATGATCTATATATACTGTGAATTTCTCACCAAAGAGATAATGATGACACACTTTCAAATGATGGACCACTGCTGCCAATTCCAAATCATTAGTTGGGTAGTTCTTCTCATGCACTCTCAACTGGAGTGAGCCATATGTAACCACATGATTACCTTTAATGAGAACGCACCCAAACCCTAGTATTGATGCATCACAATACACCACGTACCCTTTTACTAGTTCTGGAAAAACCTAGATTGGTGCTGATGTAAGGCGACCATTCAGCTGTTTGGAACATTACTGTCACTGTTAATTCCACTGGAATGGAACATTATTTATTGTCCAAGTTATCATCAGCGAAGCCAAATGTGAAAAATCACGAACAAAATGCCGATAATACACATCTAGACCAAGGAAACTCTAAATCTCAAACACATTCTTTGGTGGTTTCCATGAGATAACAACCCCTATCCTTTCTAGATCCACAAAAACATCGCTTTAAAATATCACATGGAAATGAAAATGAACTTATTGTACCCAAAAGTCACACTTCGATAATTTTACATACAACTGATGATCCCTCAAGATCCCTAGAAATGTATCCAAGTACTGATCATGCTCCGCCCTTGTCTTTGAATACACCAGAATTTAATCAACAAACACCACCAAAAATGAATCCAGATATCTCTGAAATATCTGATTCATCAATTCGTCAAACCCCGATGGCGCATTTGTTAGACCAAAGGGCATAACCACATATTTAAAATGGCCATGTCTACTTCTCAAAGATGTTTTAGGAATATCGTGTTTCCTCACCCGAAATTGATGATCTCCCGACCTCAGGTCGATCTTGGAGAACCACTGGGCTCCCCTCAACTGGTTTAACAAATCATCAATTCGTTGAAGTGGATATCTGTTCTTTAACATTACCTAGTTATGTCTATGATAATCAATACAGAGCCTCAGTGTTCCATCCAACTTTTTCACAAACAACACCAGCACTTCCCACGGGGACGTGTTAGGCCGGATAAACCCTTTATTTTCTAACTCTTCCAACTTAACCTTCAATTCCCATGATTCAACTAATACCATCTGATAAGACATAAGTGAGATAGGACTAGTCCCCGGAATGAGATAAATAGTAAAATCCACTTCTCTTACTAGAGGTAACCTAGAGAATTATTTGGTAAAGACATCCATGAACTGAACGACCATTGCTGGAAGAAAACTGTTCTCAACACCCACCACTAATTCCAACGAAAACACCACCAACTGATATGATATGTTTCCCACTGCTAGTTCCAAGAAAACGGTTGTACCCTGCCTTTCATGTCTCTCTCCTCTAAATATATTTCCAACACCATCGTGTGTTATAAAATCCCATGTTCGTGCATCACAGTCGATGTGGGCCTGAAATGCCACCGGTCAATCCATTCCTAGGATTACATCATACCCATCTATCTCAAGCACAGAGAAATTCCACATTAGCTCAATCTCTCCCATAATGATACAACATGCTCTACACAAGAAGGCTCGACACTCTCTTCGACCTAGAGTAATTTGATGTTTTAAAACCGAGGGCATCGTTTCTACCCTTATACCCAGAAAATCCACCTCACGTGTAGAAATAAAAGAGTGTGAAGCACCCTATTCAAATATCCTTGCCTTAAATGATGTGATACCCACCACCTCAGGTGAAAACCTCACTAAGTTCATAAACATCGCTGCATACTCCGTCAAAGACATAAAATCATTCTTCCAACTGAATAAATCAGTCGTACCTTGAATTATGAATGTATGTGGGTAGAATTGTTTATTAAACAAGTACTCAAAGCCTTCCCAAGTCACACCTTGGTATGTCCCCACTTGGAATACCAAATCCCACCACTGAAGGGCAATATCTACCATCATATACGTGACCAAAATCACTTTTATCTCTACCGGTGTTCCCACGAACTCGAAAATCATGTTCATTCTATTGAACCATGCTTATGCCCTCTCTGGCTCTGAATCACCCTTGACAATGGGTTGATTCTACTTCTAAAAATGAACAGCATGATCCACATGCCTTGGTTCATCCATTTTATTTCCACTTTCCATAGCTTGGAAAGCATGCACTATACTTTTCACTAGTTGTTGGTTCACCTGAGGCTCAGGTGCAACCGCATTCTCATCGGCCACTTCCAGTTGGTCTCTACGATGCCTAACCGGTACCATTTTTAGAAATAGAAAACATAAAATTATGAGTATCACTTCCATAGACATCAATAATTCCCATTATCATTACACAACACTATCACAATGAGGCATTCCACCTTTCCACATTTTCCATGTTTCACTATCTTTGAAAATCTATCCATTTTCAAAATACCAAATTTATTCACATTATAATTTAACACATTCATATCACACCATAAATCATTATACCCCAATGAAATATACATCCTAGTGGGAAGTCATTTGTACCACGCATTTCATGCTCATCTCATTGGATATACCCATGACAATGAGATATCCAATGCCTATAAGTGTCTCCAAAACACATATGTACCCAACTCCCGAGTAACTTGTAGTTCATCATAAAAGGGATAGCTACGTCCTTTAATACTATGAATTCCATGTTCTGACAAGCCTATGCCTTGAAACCATACTGACTCAAGGAATATAACATACCGAATGTCAAATCCAAATCCAAGAATCAATTTCAAAGGACAGAACAAGGTGATACCTCTTGTAACACCATGCCCCTACCTCATTGGCTTAAGGAGGTGGTGAGGGGTACATGGCCTTAATCGACGTTCCCATGGCGAAAAAGGCTGGCAATAAATTCGGAGGGCTTCATGGAATAGTGGGGAATGATTTTCCCCTAAGGAGATCACCCAACTCACCCAACCAACAATGCATGATGCATTCACTATCAAACCCAACAATAGGATACTAAAAAAGCCATCACATACCCCAAAACCATTCAAATATACATGTCCGCCAAACATCAGAGTACAAAGCGGATACTAAACAGCAAAACAGCACAAGCCATGACACCACCAAAACTCCACACCAAGATCCATGATCCATGCTCCACCAACACATCACAAGAAACACCGTGAACTGCTAGCAATGAGAAGCCTTACCTTTACCTGTATCCTGGTACACGACATCTACAAAGACACCAAAGTGCCAAAGTAGGGGGTGAGTACTAAAACTCAGTAGTATTTTACCAAATGAAATCCCTACACACGCCACTAGGATAAAACCATTAGCCCATTTATATAGAATAGTTTATATAAAATAATCACAAGTGCATCCCTTACCATAAGCCAAAGACACCCTTACCAAGCCATTTCACCCGAACCATGTAATCCTAGGGAAATCCAAACGATCATTCCATGAGACAAACATGCCACAAAAGGAATCCCAATCAACCATGAAACTCATGGAATCCAATTAAAACATTCCACATTTCCACAACAAATACCATTTATGCAAAGCAACGCACAATAATGAAATAAAAAAAAACTAAACGGTGGAGCATCTGTCCAACTTATTCACCCCGTTCACACCTAGTGGTACTTCCCGACCACAACCAAACCAGGGATCTTCCATCCAACCCGTTCACCCATTCACACCTAGTGACACTTCTCGTCCACTTATCCTTGGATGGTGTCCCTTTTGTCAACTATCCATCCCCTTTTTATAGTGGTACTTATTGCCACGTTCACACAACATTTTAATCAAGCCATAACTAATAAAACAACCCACCAAGGTCACAGCATCATGAAATCAACCGATTCTATTTCATATCAATCCACTTCAATAAATCACCCATTTAATTCAAATAATTTTCCATGCCAAATAAAATTTAATTAAAACAACATCTTTATTTAAAACCATTTTCATCAACCTTTTCCCAAATCTATCTCAGAAACCCATTTTAAAATATCTATTTTAAAATCTATTACAATAGTATTTCATCAAAAAACCCCAATTTTCCCAAATATACCCAAAACATCACCCAATGGATTTCCAATCAATTTAGCAAATCAAGACATAATTAATTATCAGCACAAAAAATTAATTGTAACCAAAAACCAAAAGTTCTAACCAAGTGGAATTGAGAGGGAAGCTACCTACCTTTATGGTTCAAGAAAAATCGACCCACAAGCAATCGCACCTCAAATCCGGTGAACGCACCACCAAAACCTCTCTAGATCCCCTTCCCTAACATCCACGAGCATTAAAATAAACATCCAAAGGAACCACAACCCTAGATCAACATGAAACCGATGTAGATCTAGAAAACTAAAGAAGAGAGAATAAAGGATCTAGAGTAAACAAAAAGGAACCATGAGAGAAGACTTACCCTTGAGAAATCACCTTCAAGCCACCTTAAAAACCCTTCGATTTTCTTCCAAAATGTGTGGGAGAGTCCCTACAACCCTTGAGAGACAAAAATACTTGGAGGGAATCGAGTGAGAGAGAATTTGGAGAAAAACAGGTTAAGCCTGAGGGAGCCTGAATCATAAAACCATATGTTTAAGTGTTCATACGGTTATCGCGCACATTTTTGAGAACTGTGCGCTAACCGTGCGGACACTAATGCCTCAAGATCGGGGGTCCACATGGTTGCCTCGCATGGTATGGAAAACCATGCACAGCCCATGTGAAGCCTACTGTCTCCCCCTACACGGTTTCCTAGAGCATCCGTACAGTTTCCCCTAACTGTGTTCAAACCATGCTCCCTTAGAAAAGCCTCCAAACTTATCCAAAATCATTCCAAACTCCCAACCTCTTCCCAACTAACCCCTTGAACATTAAATACATAAAATTCATAAAAATTATCACATGACTCAAACTAGGGGTACTACATAAAGCCATATGAAAGTGTCCTACATATCGTTCTTATATTTGGAATTAGAGTCTTAATAGTTTGGTATTCTCTACACTCACTAATGGTAAGGGATGGATAATCAACACCCGTGAGGGTTATTTCCATAGATTTTTTCAATACGGGATTTAATTTTGGATGTACACAAAGGTGGAAAACCATGTATTAAAAAATTTCACCACATCATGGAATGTGGAATTCAAAATACAGTTTCAGATATGGGTGTAATATTTATGATTCTAGTGATATAATAAACAAAAATCCCTATTCCCACATGAGTCATGATCGATGCGATAAATAAGGAACAATAAGTCATCATACTCACTAGATATGGATATGGGACTTATGAACATGGGAACCATAATGGAGTGTTTAATATGGATCATAAACCATTGGATGGAGTCCAAAAAACCCTATATATTTTAATAAATATAGATCTTATAGTCCAATTTGTTTGTTAATCTATAAAAGAGTAATGAATAATGATATATCCATAGGGGGAGAGTCCTATAAAATTGAAAATATAGAATATTTGACAATTACAATAAATATGAAGCCTATGTATGATCACATTTTCAATGTGATGATGTATAATGGATGATTAAAAATTCACATGTGAGTTTGTGTCCTATGAGCTAGAGTGTTGGGATGTAGAGACAATTATTTCATTGTGGGTTGTTATTGGAATATATCTTACCCTAAAAATTTTGTAATTAGATGGTGGGTACCGTGAGTGAATGAGGATCTCTCAAAGAGTTCATAACCCATGAACATAATTTAAACTTCATATATTATGGTAGAATTATCACCCAAGGACTTATTGTTGGGGGTTCAAACTATTTGAGGGTACATTCCCAAGTAATACATCTCAAAAGGACTGAAACGTCTAGGGGTGTTAGCATGACATATCTAGGGTCTCTTATAGACATGTCTATTATCTATATCTAAAATGGGGGGGGGGTTCACATAATTGGATCCAATATGTTAATGGGTTGATGAATGATAAATAACACATGCATGGAGGAACTTTCATAAACTAACAATCCAGTAATAATGACT
Organism: Viscum album; assembly: GCA_963277665.1. Lineage (NCBI taxonomy): Eukaryota > Viridiplantae > Streptophyta > Magnoliopsida > Santalales > Viscaceae > Viscum > Viscum album. The sequence goes on along the minus strand of OY728128.1, from coordinate 1,690,245,307 downwards.
TATCATGACCTTATTGAAGTGTCTACAAGACTTCACCTGGAAAATATGACATGTATCAAGGGATTATTAAGATTTATTGGAATTTACAGAAGTAATAATTTGAATTTAATAATATTTATAAAGAACATTTCATGATTATGATAACATTCCTTGAGGAAATCCCATGAATTAGCTAAAATTTCTAGAGGATTTTGTCTGAACTAGATGACATATGATGGGGACCTCCAAATAACTAATTGATATGATAAGAGGACATACAATGATTTATTGTACATGTCCAAATGACATCATGTGACTTGATTTACATATACCAAAGCAATTTTAAAATAATAGAAGACACTTTTCAAAGTCTTCACATTAGACCCTTGACATGTCCAAAGGGTATCACATAAATTAGATTACATATCCATAAGACATCTCATGATCTAGATGACATGTATGAATAAATTTGTGTATATAAGATGAATTTTTAGGACAAATTATTGGGAAGTCTCTGAATCATTTTTATGACTTTTTAGTAATCAACTAATGTGTCTAAGAGGATATCATGTGATCCACCCTAAATGTCAAAAACTTTTTTGCATGATTCTCCTGACATGTATGGCTATCGTTATGTTACTAATGAATGTGTAAAATGTGGTGTGTGACCCTATTAAAATGAAAATAAATATATCTATATTCTCATATTAATTACATTTATTTCATCCTTGTATCCTAAAAATTCTTCAATGTTTTTCTGCACTCTGCCTATTGGGACATCATACAACTAAGACGACAAGAAAAAAAATCAATCCCATGATCGAACCATTATGCTTAAGGAACATTATATGATCAATTTAGTGATCATTCGGGGCATATTTACATACTTCTTAATCACTTCGGTTAGTCCCCAATCTTACATGGTATTGAACTCTGGAGATTTTTGTGCTCTCAAATACAGGAATTATGCTCATTACTTTATAAGACCACATGTATTTTATCAATTCCAAGGGGGATATATAGGAACCAATGGCCTGAATAAATGTTCCATCACATGGAATATAAACTTCATATTTGTTTTTGAGTCATTGGGGGGAGCATCAAATCACATATTTTATATGAGCCTGGTGTAGTTCATCCAGGATGTCATTAATGTTTTCTGTGATAAAAAGGCCATGATATCATTCTTTCTTTCTAATATTCATTAACCCCATGGATTTTTAAAGGGATTTAACACACTAATCTTAACATGTTAAATTTCCATTAAATGATAAGGAAAATATGACTGGTTCTTTTTGCGAGATCAGTATGGCATGTCATAGGGTCTTCATATGATTAGTAAGCTGATCATGAGAAGTACATATACCCTTCACATTAAAAAAATGTAACTCATCATCTAATAATTTTTAATAAAATTCAACATTTATTTTTCATATCCTATCACATTAATCCTCATGTTGTTAATCACTGAGTCATTGATGTTTCCCACAATTTAATGGGGGTAGGCCTACCTTTCATTTGATATTAACTGAAATTGTGATTGTTTCCCCACGTTACCGCATTATATTGGTGGCTGGCTTTACCCATATTCATTGGTGATGTTTACTCCTTGATTTAAATATGATAAGGGTATTTTGGTTTCACCTTCCATTAATTCCTCATTAAACGTGATTCCCAGTTCAAGTATCCCCTATAGAGTTATGTATTGTTTGTGGGACACATTTTTGAAACCAACTCTTTGGGGACATTGGTTAATTACTATCCTTTTGTCTTAGCATTCCAAAGGGTCGTGATAGAGAAGAAACCTTACCTAAAGGGGGTAGTTTCATTGACAATCTGTAGAATTTATGGATTCTATGAACATTGTTCACCTACATTATACAGCATAGGAGGGAACCACATGGTGGGATACATAGGTGTGGAACAAAAGGAATTCAGTTTCACTAATGAGATGTATGATTCTAATGGAATATATTACAAGGATTTCACATCAAGCATACCTTGTTTAGAATGAGGTAGTGGGCACTGTAGGCACATATCATCCAATTCGTTCACCTCAATAATCTCATGTTTATTAGGATATATCTATTTGGGAGAGTAAAAATCATTAATGTCTTGTATATATAGAGTGAGTTGGTCATTACACCCCTTCGAGGTGAATCAAGGGGTGCATCCCTAGGAGGGTGTATCGTAAATGTTTACAAGATTAATGGATCAAAACACTCTATGGAAACAGATCTATGATGTGTGTCCCATAAATGGAATATGACACACCATAATGTTTTTTGGTGCCCTATAATGTCTTACCCAAGATGTGTGTAAAATAATGTGAAGATGTCACACCCTGAAGGATGATCAGAACTCCCTTGATTGCAGTTATTGGAGGTAAACCCCTAAAAGGTGGAATGAGAAAGTATCATTGGATGGGGTTGAACACTATAAAAGAATCCTATGATCCCTGTTTATAATAAATGGATCAAATACCATGTTGATAGATGGTTTATTTTAATGTCATGTGATTGGACCAGTCCTTGATGTTTAATTTCATGAGGTAAGGACGATTATTCCACAATAGAAGAATTTGTGATGGATCTTATTTGGTGTATACATGGAAGTCACTCTTATCAAGAGGAATTTTCATTTTTGTATTATATGAATCTTACACATAAGATATTCTAGAAAGGTACCTGAAAAAGATTTGGCATCTGGGTAGGGGCATGATCTTACTATAATTTTGTTGTTTGAGGAAAATCTGGTTAGATTTAACTTGATTAGATGGAGTGGTAGATTAGATAGAATGGATAAAATGGATGTAAAATTGGGTTTAGACCATAAGGTTTATAGAAACATATCCAGGGTGACTGGTAATCAAAGGTCACACTATTATGAAAATGGTATTGTGGGATAAAAATGAGGAAGAGGTGCATCTGGTTGGGTATTACATATGTAGGCTTCCAGTTCAAGGTTGGTGTGATTGGGGATTATGCATAAGAGTGGCCCAGGGGTAGACTATCAACTATTGTTAGGGCTCACACTCTAGATTATTCCCATAGGTGGATGTAGATGGGTGTCATGGTTTGTAATCACCTCTAAGCCCATTTAATAAATTCTTTGAGTTAGAAACAAGAGGAAGCAATAAACCTACACTCATGTTAATAATAATGACCCATCAAAAGATGATGTGGGATATTTGATAGAAGAATACCTAAGAGGATTTAATTCCATCTAAGGTAGATCATATTATATGTTTGGAGGAAATCATTCCCTATGAGTCATAAATAAATCATCCTATGAAGTGTGTGTATAGATTACTAATGGAATCTTCCCTGTATGTGAGGATTTCCCAACATGTGGGAGGGGGTGGAATCCCATGATAAGCATAAATGTGGAATCATGTCTGTATTGAATAGGGTGAGCCTACAATTTTACATGATTTTCTGAAGATTATGGTGCCTTGAAGTTTTATGTCATATAGCATGGATGTGTGGGACTCACCCATTATCCCCTAGTGTTACAAAACCTCATCTCTTTCACCATTGGGAGGTATTTGATATAGGAGTTTTATATTTAAAAGGTGTTTATTCTTGGTAGATCATGAAGTACACATTATCATACATATACTAATAAGAAAAAGTTATTATCATACATTTTCTGAGAAGGAAAATGTATGGCTATGTGTGCACGATAGGCATATGGGACACCTTACGAGGGACCAATAAGTTGTAGTGTGTACATTTGTTGGGTTGGATGCAATAGGTGAACACAATACAAGGGGAAAACAATAAAAGGATTCTTATAAATGGGTTTTTAACATAAAAACAATCCATATATGTTCAATTAAGGGGTAGGTGAATGATTGGAGACATTCATGGAATAGTTAGGGTTGTGCGCAAGGTCAGGCGGTGTACAAGAGGATTCTTTGAACACACCCAACAAGGTTTGGAAGAGGTTTAGAGGGTATTACACAACTGTGGGACCACTAAAGGGAGGACCCATAGGGATCCTGTCTCACAAGATCTCTAACTTGAGGATTCCATGATTTTGATACTTTGTGGAAGATTAGTATTATGCATAGTAGTGTAGTGGATAAAATTTTGGAATAAAACCCTGAAGGGTGGGGGTGGCCTTCAACATATAATCAAATAATTCAGCAATCAACCAGATCATTAGATCCTCACAACTCCTAAATTTTCCATAGTGAAAAATATCCCAAGGGGATGGTTGAAGTTGTATCTTATGCACAATAGGGTTTGATGTGGATGGTGTTTCTCATGCACAATGTTGTAATCATGTGCCAAACTTCCTTATATATTTGATTTTATGTAATTTAAGCATATAAACTGATATCATATCTATCATGTAATAGGGTTGAGCACAAAACATTTTTCTTCCTCACAACATCAACATATTTTCACCCCTTCACTCTCCGTTTGTGTGTCCTTCACGAAAAAGACATCAAATTGTCGTATCATGAATGTAAAAGGCTTGTATATAGATTTCAATCATTGAAACACACCTCAAAACAAGGATTGAATTTTTTTTCCCTCATAATTTTCCATTGAGTGAGATTATAGGCTTATTTTACCCAAATCTAGACATTTTCTGCTTCAAGCATAATTCAGTTCCAACCCCCCCCCCCCATTGAAATCTGAGCTGAAAGGGGTACATAAGGTTAGGTTCCAAGTAAAATGCCTATGAAAGTGGTTGAATACAAATGGTGGGCGATAAACTCAATTGATACCATGAAAGACACTTATGACCATGTGGAAGACTAAAAAAACACCTATAAATAATCAAAAGGTCCCATTTACAATACCTTTGACCTTCTACATGAAAAGAAAATTTTCTATCATGTGCATAAGTTTTGTCATCCTATGTGACCAACTGAGAATCATCATATTCATTCATGTAGCTTTTGTTTCTTCCATGAATAGGAAATTATGAGAATATCAAAATTTTCAAAAAAAAATTCCATTATTAAGTTATTCGTAATCTACTACATGTTGACATTTAAATTATGTGTTCTCCATACATGGATTTTTCTAGATTCATTCATGATGGTTGTCCAATATAATTCTACTTAGATTAAAGATTTTGTGACTACTCAATGTGATTATAATACTAGAAACACTCATTTCCTCCATCCCAGGAGGGTTGTATCAGAAAATTGAATTCTCCTAAGACTGATGACATAGTAAAAAAGTATTATCCTTTGAGCACCTACCTCTCATTGTGGATCTTTGGGCTTTTGAATGAAATTATCCTCATATATTTCAGTGATGATTCACCATGATCATGGTTCACAAAAAAGATGATCTCAATCATTGGACCATCACATTCCTCTGTAATTCATATATTGATCACATTGGAATTTATTTTTTACTTGATGAATTCCTAGAAAACGACGGTCAGAGGGGACCAATAAGAGGATGATTAGATCCAAACCTACAACACCATTAATCTCCTTAGTAGAATGAGATACAACATCATGGGATGGTAGAAGGATATGGACATGAGTTCCAGTGTCAACATTACAAATTAAAGGGTGTCATAATATTATGTGCACTAAAAATTCTAGGAATATAGGGAGTATCTATACAACATCGGGATATATGAAGCATTGTGGACCTCATAGTTCAAATTTTACAACCAATATGATATGGGACTAGAACTTCCCATATAATGGTTCTCAGATAGACACATTTTATATTTATCACAAGGAAGTTAACATCATCTTATGGTACATCAACTGCATTGGAGACATTCCCCAGGAGGGATTCTAATATTATGAGTTCCTCCCACAAAGTAGTACTTGGAGGAATAGTGAAAATACTCTTATTCAGGTGCATCATCGTATGGGGGATGTGGAGAAGAATTAGAAACATAATCCCCTTAGCCTAAAGATGTCTTATTATTGGAATGGTTCAACCAATTACTAAAAAAAGACTCAAAATTTAGGATATCGAGTGGAAAAATATTTTTTTCTGTATCACAGAGTGGTATGTTTTGATCATACTGGTTGATCCTAGAAAAAAGAAACTATTAGACTTGAGGTTATAGCAAGATCATAGGATAGGACTCGTTGGTTCACTATACTTCTTGAAACTTTTATTGAGTTTTCCACTACATTTAGTGAGGGATACATGGATGTGAATATGTATCAGGATGTTTTTGATGGATATGATACATGTAGCTTGTAATATGGTCAATTCGTCGGTACCCCTACTGGACATGTTTTATAGAATAAATGGCCATGTTTCAACCCAATGGATATGTGGATTATTTTACTTCTTGAATAGACGGATCACATCACATCATGGATGTTATGAATTTTCAAATTCCATTATCCAACATAATTCTAATCTTCAAAAATCTATTCTAAACATCCTGGGATCTGGACGGTGACACCTGACAAGGTCAAGATCATACATTAGATTTGCAACCAGTCATGCTTCAACATTAACCCCATTAGAACTCTGTTTTTTTATATGGTGCAAAACCTACAAGGCTCATGGATATTGATGAGGTACCTACAATTTTCTTGTGTAGAGTGTTGGTGGCCCATATCTAAGGAAAGGTTTATAGTGAGTCATATAATCCATCCCATTTTTATGGGTATTTTTGGTGCCTTCAGCTAGTGGGAAATATTTTTTACATTTGAGTCCATGTAGAGTGCACACATATATCCTTCACCAAGACATGTGCATGTTAGTGACTAAAGGCTCCAGTGAGACCACTATTATTCCACCAAACAGTGTTGAAGTTGGAATTTTGATGGGTTATGTGATAAATTATGTGGAAGCTTATCCAATGGAAATATTCTGGAAGTGTAATCATAATATAGAACTAGAAATATTGGAGATAGAGTAGTGAGTAAGAAGACGAGCTTCTCCCTGAGAGCTATGTCAAGTATAAAATTGAACCATGGTGATTGTGACATCCCAAAGAGCATTTTCACCCATACCCGATTGTGCATAAGGGTCCTAGAATTGTTTTGAGAGCCCAAAAGGGAGTCTCTTGTTAATAATATTAGGTAGTTTCTACATCCATCAACCAATCCCACTAATCCCACTCTTTGGTAGTCTAGGAGGATGTTTCATATGTCATTGTTGTTAGAGGACTTCTTGATGATGTTGAATCAAAATGGGGTCGAGCTACCCAAATTTGGCATTGAATAAGTTAGAACTAGAATATAATTTCATGAGAGGCATACATACTTAGATTCTTTGGATGAATTCACATGCCAACTAGGGGTATCCATTATTCCTTACACCCTAGGGAAGGTAACGTTTAGTTTTGATTTGAGCCTATGGAGACACCATGGGTAAATTATTCAAGCAATGAGTCTCTAACTAATGATGTAGAACAATATTCTGAGGATGAGGAATCCTAGAGTTTAATTGTTCATCAATGAATCCCCAAAGAATTGGTGAAATCGATGTCTCCATCGAAGAACAATACAAATTCATCAAGGTGATTCCAAACATACCTAATATTCCTACACCATTCGTCATTTCAAAATATATATTCTCTAACTAAAATATTTCCTTTATAGTATTATCCTGTTATCGATAATGGGGGTTCTACCAGTGGGGATTAAGGTGTACCAATAGGTGTAGCAGAGTGAATTCAAGGGCCTACTCCCAGGAATGAAGAGGTTGACAAGCTGACTAATGTTTAGGAGGTCATGGTCATATCTATATACCCTCAGTTCATCCCAGTTATCTATGGGGGTCAATTCCCTAAAATTCAAAAATATAACCCACTATTATATAAGAGGTGATCTAGAGAAACAAATCATTATAATTCCTTCTCAGATTGGTAAGATAAAAGATTGAATCATTATTCCATAACCAGACTTCACATAGCCTTTTAAAAAATAATTCTTTTGTATTTCATGCACATCATGTCTGATCAACACAAAAAGAGTGAGCATCGGTCAACAAAATACCCCATGTTTAATGGTATCGTATTATATATGTCCTTATTCCATCCCATGAGTAAATTATTTCTTTTATTATCTCTCATAAGTCCCATTCATTTACATGTTCATACCCACTACATATTGATAAAATTAAATAAAATGTTACTTCTCTAAACATAGTTTGGGATACTAGGTGCTCAGCTATTAGTTGAGGTTAGAGCATCTATGGGTCCTCTCCTGATATAAATTCTAGTTCATATGGTTCATGTCATCTAAGATAAAATAACTGTGGTCTTTCATAAATAGTTGGTTGTGGCTACTAGTGATGACCCTGGTGTGGTTAAAATCTAGGCTGTAAGAGATGAAATTATTGTGGTGGGTTCATGTGAAGATGACCGACCTCACAATCTAGAGCCTAACACATCTAATATGATGTAAGAGGAAGATTATTTTACCAACTGATAGAGGCCTTTTATAAATATGTGATTATTCCAACTGAAGAGTTAGAATATTACGATCCTTAAATGGATAAAAAAATTATAATTTTATTTTGGGTATGGATTCACAAACAATTCATCTTTTTTATACTCAATAAGCATAGCTGGTAGGATGGATGGGGTTACTTCATCATTGGTTGTGTAACCACTGTGTTGGAAGGCCAGATGCTCATGGTCTTTACATGATGGTGAGAAAATTTATTTCAAAATGAGTCAATGATAGAATCTGTCATATAGGAAATTCTTGGTGTCCAGAATTGTTCCAAAACATCCAAAAACTGTGAAAATTCATTTATTATATCTAGTATCTAAGGGATAAAATAGATGACTTTCCTCATTACTAAATCAGAGATCATTGGCAGATTGATATCTTAGATAGAGGAGGATGATAATAAAATGAAAAAAAAGGTCTCAAATTTATGATTATAAAATTATGTTTTTTTTGGGAATAAATCTGAGCTGATGAGCTTCATTCGATAGTTAATGATGAGGAAGTAGATCTTTGGAGGATGGAATAGTTTTTTTATGTCTCACGCTAGATGTTAGTGGAAATGCAATACTCGGTCACTGGTGTATATCCATATTAGAAGATTTCTTCAGACTCATGAGAGTTTACAAAAAGAATATATAACATAATAACCCCCCAATTATCTTATTTTTCTTTTAATATTTCTTATGTGTGTGGAAACATTTCATTTTCTAGTTTATTATAAGACAGTGATTATATTTATGAGACCAAAAATAACCAGGACCTAATATCATGTGGGCCATTCTTTATGTGAGAAAGAAGTAAACACCAAATTATTTTTCATTTGTTTGAGAGATTCTGACAATCAACAAACACTGAAGGTATTCTAATATTAAAATACCATTGAGGGATTTCATGATGAGAGAGTCCATGGCAGTAGAATAGGGCTCCTAGAACAGTTCTATTTCTTTTCTAATTTGTGATAATGCATGAATGGGATAATTTGAAGGGATTTATAATATTTACAAACAATATGGAATGATATTTTTGAATTGTGATGGCCAAAATTTGGGACATAAGGATGGTGTAATGATAATATAGTGTAAATAAATAAGTTTTTTAAAACCAAACATCTATACCATAGTTTTGTAATGGGGAAAATAGACAAGGTTTTACCATTGAAAATATTTGAAACATGTATCATATCTTATATGGTATTCTAAATTTCTCTAGGGTGTTGTCCTAGAATGGTTGGGGAACCAAAATGGCATGAGACTAAGCTATTAGGGTGGTGATTCACTTCAAACACAATAGAGGATGATGACCTAAATAAGTGGCATAAGAAGCATGGATGTTGAGTAATGGAATGTTCTAGTGGATTCATAAAATTTAGTAATTGAACAACTATGGATTCGAAAACATTATTTTAATAATATCATAATAATAAATGAAAAAGTTTATCTTCCATGGAAGAATTATCTATTTTGTAGATTGATAGATTAGAAAGTGAATAATAGGGTTGGTGACCATCACTGGAGAAGAAGACCTTTCAATTAAGGGACTTGAAAATTTTTCATCTTCATGTCATCAAAATGAGGGAAAAAGACAGAAAGAATAACATCTTAGGAAGAGGATGATGAAAGGAAAAGTTTCCCTTCATGTGATTTGGATATTTCACACAGTTTGTTGTCATTTGGTTGGGACATTTCACAAAATTTATGGTCGAATTGTCTCGACCCACACCAACAGTTTAGAGTCAGGTTTCAATGAAATGGGAAGGTCATTTTTAGAGTATATGTATTTTATGGAATATTAATTACCCAAAATTAATGATTCCATTAAGGCTCATTTTCCTCATTCACAACATGAAATGGACTACGTACAATTTAAGGTCATAATTCTTATACCATAATCGATGCTAAGTTGTAGAACAGTCGCTAGAAATTAATCATGGAATCAAGAAAAAATGATTGGGAATAACTACACAACCCATAATTATTTGAATCAAGAAATATATAGTACTTGAACCCACCATTGTTAGAGAGTATCACTTGTGAGATCAATCCTCTCTATTGAGGGAACTGAGGCATCCAAAAAAATAATGAAATTTTTCAGGGTAAGAATGTAGTTTAATGTCATTCTATAATGAAATTAACTCCTAAAATAACGTCATATATTCAAAACCAAAATTATGTAATGTCTTAATTGGGTACTTTTCCCATGGTTTCTTGATAGACCTAGTGTGAATGAGGATCTACGAGACCCAAACCCACACAATACAACAATATGAATATCTTATATAGGTTATAGAATTCATTCTTATACTTTGAGTGAATAGTCTACATTTAAGTTTCCAAGACTATATGTTACCATGTTTATGGTCATATAACTAGGAATGCTTTGAGGGAATGAGATCCAGGGGGTCATAGTTTTATAAATGGTGCTTAATAGAGAAACAGGGTTGATGAATTTGTGGATGGGCCCGAATAAAATTTTTTTGAAGTGTCTCTATTTATCCCATAAGTATAAGAATAAATCCAAATATAGTTCTCCTGGGTTTTCTTCCACCATTGGTCTTACATATAAAAAATATAGGGATTTTGTTTTTTATTTTGGAGTGGCTAGAACAAGAGATAAATTAAAGGCATCACTATATATACTATGTGGAAACGAATGAAGACATTTTTATTTCATGAATATGGAATGGTATATTACTTATTCATTGGTAGACATCCACTTAGGTGGTAAAATAATGGTGTTTTGATGTTTATTGGCATAAAACCATGATAACGGTTGTTTGTTTGAATTAACATTATGAAATAGTGATAAAATTAGAAAGGTGTTATGAGATGAATGTGTATATTATGTTGGAAATATCCCAACATGAATATGGGACTAATATTCACATTCACCACAATTTACCCCCATGGAAGACTGAAAAATAGTTTAATGTCATGATTCATTGAGATGAATTTTTGTTTATGGTTGTAGATCTTTGACATGGTTCTTAGTTTTACATCATTTTCCTGATACATTTGTTATTATGTAGCTTAACATCACAAATCTAAGATGGGGGTATATACCTTTTATGGTTAGGGAAAGAGGACTTCTAATACAATTCCATTTAACATCATGTGTTCTGGACGATGATTCCATATATTTTAGTTTCATAAAACTCAAACTACTAGGGTTACAAATAATATAGGTCTTAATTATTGGTCCTATTGGAAATAGTTTAATGTCTTGTTTCATGGAAGATAGAATCTTAGATGGTGGTCATTCCATTTTTACCATGATGGAGGGGATTCTTAGAATGGGTATGGTGGCATAGTAAAGTGAGGAACCCAACATAATTTATGGACAAAGTGGCCCAATTCCACCTAATACATTCAAATGAAGGACTTCACATAGATCCGAGTCATGATGTTTGGAATATGGTTGAGCGGTTTGATGTCATAAAACATCGAATAATTGTTCCATATTAAAATTTACCCCTAATAAAAATGACACTGGTTAGTTGATTTATTCTCTCTCCATCCATGGTGATTAATTATTATGCACCATTTGGATCTAACTTATTAATGATGTGAGGTACTTCCCACATGGGCTCTATATTTGGAGACTTAACGTCAAGTATCATTACTATTCTGAGAGACAATACCATGTCACCCAGTAAAAATGAGTAGAGGTGTTCATTTTTTTAACACCCTGGTTGTCATGATTGGGTTCCTCTCTAGATTGTGCAGGGCTTGGAGCATTTTCTCTTAATGATATTATAGCTCATCTAGATGGACTTCTCCCAGAATTTCTGATTCATTCTTGTCATATACAGCTATTTAGTGTCATAAATACTAATTCTTATTGGAATGAAATACATTTATTACATACACTAGGGAATATAGAGTCACCTTGATGTAATTTTTAGTCGTTGTCCGATAATCATACCGATTTATGGAGTGCTTTCCCAGCCAACACCTCTTGTTCTCAACAATCATACTCTACAACATATTGGATTGGGTTTTTTGAATGTCTTTTTCTATCTATTTAAATTTTCATGGTAACAATACGTACAGTTGGACTAGATGTTGTACTTGGCATTCAACATTATCATCCTAACAACCAATGATTTAGTTCCTTTATTAGTATGAATAGTGTGAGGTACACTGAATCGATGGTTGATATTGGATATCACTAATTCCAAAATTAATCCAGCTGTGAACTCAATATGATGAATTGATACTACTAATTTTTATATAACAATTGTTGTTGATAGGTATAAACTACATTGGAAACTTGTTTCATATGGATATATTTGCAATACATTGAGTCCCCATACTAGAAATTGTCTATAATACTTTTTGGTGTGAATGGGATCATATAGTCGATGCACAATGTTGTCTTGGATTTGTAATATGTGAATCCTCTTGGAGAAATCGATGATTTCATGAACCATGGTGGGACAGATGTTGACCGACCATTGAATATATTTATAGAGCTTTGACTATTCCAGATGAGAACCATAGAACCTAGAATAAACTTCCAACATGTCCAAGGGAATATCATCTCTTGGATGAAATATTGGATAATTAAATCAACAAAATCTTATAGACAGTCTTTTCATGATTTTTTCCACTTTAGAGTGTGAATAGTTATGTATGTTCATAGTTTCACTCATGTACAACTCTATCGTGTGGAAGTGTATATTGTTATAGGAACTCAATGAAAGGAGTTACCCAAACATAGATTTCGTCTCTCAAAGGGGGATCTAGAGGTCTCAAAGTGGAAGCTCCATTGGTTCTCTAGTTTACCTACAGACTATCATCATCTTAAGGGATGATGGGAGCGATGACCCTATGGATAACTACATGGATAAATAGGTCATCTTGGACATGCTATCCAAGAGAGGAATTTATACCTGAAAAATCATCATCATGAACATTCTATGAATAAGGAACATATTATTCACCAGTGACTGAAAAGGAGATTGGGCCATCATTTTGTTAGTTCTCTCCAAAAAGGGGATATTCTCGGGAATCCAAATGATGTAATCAGCAATTATTTTGTGGATGACTTACTCAAAGTATCCTTTCACATGAATGTGGGGAATTTTAACCTCGACGGAAACATTAGACCAGTAATGTTAGCATCATACTCCAAATTATAGTTGGTGCAATTTTTTTATGGAAGGAATGTATATGTTAGGTATGATTATGTAGGGGTGATTAAAATAATCCTCATGCCTTCCCTATTGAGCTTCTGATCATTAGGCCTTCTTTTTTTGGCTCCAAGAGGCATCATAAAAATGTATCTACCAGAACATCATTGCCCAGTCAAATTAAATAATGTCCTCATCTATGAAATCCATGTCCATTTGATACTCTTCAAGAGCTGTATGGGTATCTAGAATGTCTTTGAATGCCTAACCCTTGATAGCCATCTATGGTAATATCAAGATGTAAAATTGGTGAAGGACAACTTCATAGTGAGTTATCCATCATATCATCATTGTGATATTTGTGATATACATCAATGGATCCATTTGGGGAACTAGTTTTATAATGGGATGTTGGTGATACTTCCACAAATTCTATTCTATAAAACCTAGAAATTGGAATCTATTCTTGATAAGAGAGTATGGGGACTTAGTCTCGATTAAAATTCAGCTTAGATAATATAATTTTTTTAGTTTCTTTCATTTAACTTCATGGTAATAAGGGAACCCATGGATTATTCCAATTAGGTCACCTAGAGGACATAGGATTTTGTAAGATGCGTAGAATCAAAAATAGAGGTTTTAGAAAATTCTACATTATTTCCTAAAAAATAGATCTATAACTCTTCATTCCATTGGTATAAAAAACATTTCTTCATGAGACCCGAAAATCTCTTATAATTTATGGACCAATTTAGGATGAATCATCATACATAGAATAAGTGGGTTCAAAGGCCTCAAAGATCCAAATGGTTGTTCATTAGAAGCATGATGTTTGTGGCCTTGATCTTATTTGGGTCCATTTCGATGCCCCTATTTTTTACAAAGAATACTAGAATATTCCTATAGGTAAAACTAAATTCACACTTCAAGGTATTTATCTTCAAATGTTGGGTGTGGAGGGAGCCAAACACATTCTCATGATCTCTGGTATAATACTTATGTTGGAGTAATTTTACATCCAAATTATCCAGATATAATTCCAATAAAGTCTAAATGATCTATTTTAATATTTGGTGCATGCATCTATTATAAGTGGCTCTGTCAATCTTCATACCAAAAGGAATTACATGATTGCAGATGATTCCCTATGGTACCTTGAAGGTGTTAGAATTCCCATCCTTAGGGGTCATCTATATCATATTAAAACATGAGTATCCTTCCATGAAGAAGAGATCTGAGAACCCAGTGGTGGAATCAATCCATTGTTATGTCGCGGAAAGCGGGAAAAATCCTTTAGAAAATAGTGGTTAATGTCCCAAAATTCGATAAATAATATGATATTTCCATTCTTTATCTTCAAAAAAAAAAGATTTTTTCAAGCCACATGGGGTACATAAAACAGTTTATGAAGCTAGATTTGATGAACTTATCAATTTCTTCTTCAGTAGCCTAACCATGGGATGGTTTCATTTTCCTTGGAGACTTCTTGAACCCCTGATGAGTCGCTGGGAGACCATGGAAATGGATGAAGACATGAATGTCTATTCCTGGAATCTCATCATAAAAAAAAACAAATAAATATTGATTTTTATTCAAGAAAACTATGTACTACTTATATTTCATTGGTGGAATGGTTTTATTGATCAGTGTTGGCATCATATCTTCCCCAGTACCAAGATTCACCTAGTCCAACTCATCAACAAGGGTGGATTCACCCTCTTCAAATATGTGAGTGGATTCATACAAATCATTTAATCTCTTGAGGTTGGGGAATTAGTGTAGAGTCCCGAAGCCTGACGTACATGGACATTACATTACTTTTGCAGAATACTTAGTACATAACAAAAACACACACACAAGGATCGTAATAGTTTAGTGTCTTTGGAAACTCGGAATATAATCTTCTAATCCTGGTGAAAGATCTTCAACATCTCCCATAAAGATCTTCTTTTTTTTATACCTAAAACCTTTCTTTATATCCTGGGGAAAAGAAAACATAAATGGGTGAGCTCAAATGCTCAGTAAGGGTAAACAAAAGAAAAATCAATCACATCATATTCATAAGAACATAACTTTTGGAAATCTTAACCTGCAAAAGAGAGAAAAATTTCATAACATGGGATAAATCATGGCAGTGAAATGTAATCACAATAATCATAAATTAAAACATGAAACTTTGTGGCATACACACATAATCATAGAGAATCATTTCTTTTTAGTCAAGACTCATTTCCAAGACTATCTTAGTGGACAATGTCCCTTTCTGAACCGAGTCACCCTCGTTCAAGTCCTGTTTCACTGAACCGGTATAACCAACCATTCCAGCCATGTTATCTCATGAGATATAAAATCTTTACCCAATGCATTGGAGGGAGATATAGGTCCCACCCATCTTATAATGAATCCTTTCTTATGTGTGCCACATAATCATAAACCATACATCATAGCGTAACCCATGTAATAAAAATGGAATTCTTAAACAACATGACATCATAAAAAAATTCATATAAGATAAATGACTTCATAAAAATAATTCCCTCACAACATAATCAAATCAATGTAATAATAGGGATAAAAACAGAACCCTTTATTATCTTAGATGGAAAATAATTTTGATAAAACACTTGAACTCCATTCTTGAGGAAAATATTCTTTCTTCTTCAAAAACACATATCTTTTCTTAACATGTCAAACAATTATAAACTAAAAGAAGTTAATTAAAAATTTACTTGAAAACTTGTAAAGGAAGCTTCTTGGAATAATTTTTAAAAAAATCCATTCATGTCGTATAAGTAAAAAAACATTCTTCGTACTTTTGTCGGAAAAGTCAAAAAGTACCTCGTATGAAAAAACGACAAAAGATTCATTTCATATTATTTACTAAAAACTCACCGATGGGTAAAATTGGATTTAAACTATTGTAAGTGGATGGAAACAATATTACATATTGAGGGAACATGGATGTGGATGATAAAATACACCCCAGTAAATACCAAAGTATAAACAATCTCGGATAAAAATGAGATTGTGATATTTCCCCTTACCTTAGGTCCGACTTGCTTTGTACGTGTCCGAACCTCCTGTATAATGATTTAAATCATGTTATTGACTTATTCCAGAATCATATTAATTGTTATTATATCATATATGGTCCACTTATGACTTTATATTACCCGTTCTTTTGTAAATTCATGTTAAAGTAGCGTTTTGGGTAAAATCGTCTCATTTGTTGTTCGTGTTTTTAACTTGTAATTGTTAATATGATTACTTGGATCATGATTACTAATATCCAGAATGTAAAACATGATTTATATATAATATATATTCAGAATATACATATATATAATATATTTATAAATGGAATGAAATACACCGTTCATGGAGACGGTAGTCCGTACGTACGCATGAACGCTGTTTTCGTTTCCTTATTGAATTGAATGGAATTAAGTAGATGACATACATATAAATATACATAAATCCAGTATCATTATTATGTCATATATTTCATTAGTACTTATTATTTATACTTTATAATCATTCATGAATGGTTAATGTGGAGAATGAATCTCATCGCGTCGTGGAGACGGTAGTCCGTACGTACGCAGGAGCGATGATATCGTTCCCATGGTCGTGGAATTGTGTTAAAGTGTATTTATACTATTTCAGTATCAATATAACTTTATAATAATCATATATAGTTACTCATTACACCATTATACCCATCCTTATATGGTGATGGTGGAAAATAGATTACACCACGGCGTGGAGACGGTATTCCGTACGTACGCACGCGCGGTGATTTCATTTTTCCATAGGATGGATAGAAGGTGAATTAGGGTTGTTTCATATTTATAATAAAAAATCAGTATGTATGTAATACTGATGTTATTACTTTATCATGAAACAACTAAAGAATAAGAAGTTGAAGAAAAAAGAAATTGAAAAGATCGGTAATGGATATTACCCCTTCTTTGAAATGCCTCTTTGAATCCTCCACATAGGGAACTATGATTGGTCTTTGAAGAAGACCAGGACCTCTAGGATTATTCTAGGGAAGTGGAGAAGGTATTTTGGCAGGGGTTGGACGAGGTTGAGTGCTCAAATTGGTGTGAGGAGGAGGGGGAGGAGGTGCCCTTTTATAAGCGAGGAGAGGGGCACCTTAGGAATATCTCAAAATATTATTTTATATTAAAGTCAAAATCGGTTTATAATGGTTCCAAAGGGTCTTATTTAGACGCTAAAGTGGGTATGGGTCGCAATCCTATCAACCAATAGGATTTAGACATGTTTAGGGTATTATTTAAACCTTATCAATTAGATTTAACTCTAAGTTAAATAATTTATCTTTTACCGTGTCTTTTTGTTTCCTTTAACTATATGGTTAATACACATACTATAACATGCCAAACGAACCCAAAATTGTTTATTATTAATATATATATCCTTATCTAAGTCATTTGGCCGAACCTTAGATTTTAGGAATAAAATAACAATTAGTAATATAATATTTGATTTAAAAACTATTTTGTGTCAATTTTGATACTATTTGATATATGATTTTTGTGAAAGTCATAACAGAATTATATGTTCGAAAAAAGATGATTAAACCAACACTAATATATCATAGTAACCTAGAAAATTAGTGTAATGCATAAAAAGTCTCAAATTACATTTATTTTGGTGTTTATAACATCAATTATATCAATATTTCATTAATAAGATAATTACTGCATCATATTTGTGTCATAAATAAATTAAATTATTTGATGTCTAAAAATTAAAAATAAAATACCATTTTTTATGAAATCTTTTTAGCTTTCTAATGAATATTTATAGTCGAATTTATCTTATGTATAACCCCATATTAAAAATGTTTTATTAAATAAACATTGATTTTAGCTCTTTTAACTCTTCTTTGAATTAAATAATAATAAATGTCCTAATCTAATCCAAGTGGGCCTAAATGATAATATTTTACACTTAAGGTTGTTTTTGGTCGAGGTACACTTGTCCAATAGAATTAGGACATGTGATAGGGTAATATTAATAACATTCTTACCCCTAATAACCGTATTTACTTTTAACCGTGGTAAATAAAAGTAAAAAGTTACTATTCACCAAAAATTATTTTCATCTCATTGAACCACATTTTACTTACTGACATCAACCGTGTCTATCGGATTTTTGAAATTCCATTCAAAAAAGCGGTAAAATTAAGTTTTATGAAAAATTCAGTTTTTTTAACTACCACTTAGTAGTTTCACTATTCATCAACAATTGATGTTTTTCAGAACAATGCCAAAATTTCATCCTAAGCTATATTTCATATTACGAATTAAAAAATGAATTCTATTTTACCAAATTCATAAAATAGAAGTTGCATTAATTAATTTTATAATTAAATACCGCTGTTAAAACAAATAGCGTGTTTTTAAGAAACAATATCTATCAAAAGATCGACACTTGATTATGTCTGGTTTAAATGTGAAATTACATCCAATGACCAACATTGTATTAAATTGTAAAAATATATTCTAAATATACTTTAAAACCACTCAAATTAATAATTTATCACTATTAATTATTTTTATTGAAAAAGTTGTTTTTAACTAAAATTTAGTAATTTTCTATATTCATCAAAATATGAAAGTTATCCGAAAATTACCAAAATTTCACCCTAAGCTAATTTCAATATTCCGAATCCAAAAATGAAGTCCATTTTGAAAAATAAATTTAAAAATTTTCAAAATGTGGTTATTACTATTCATAACGGCTAGTTTTAGTAATATTTTAATAGCATATCATTGTTTAGTGAATCTCAGTATTGCGTACTACACACGCTATCGAGGAAGGTTCCGATTGCGTGTAATGTAAGGCAAGTAAAGGATGTGTGTTGTGAAAGCTCCTTTTGGTGTAGCGTACAACACAAGACATTAATAAAATTAAAAAGAATATTTTTCTTAAAATCTCGGGCTGTTACATTCTACCCCCCTTAAAATGAATTTCGCCCTCGAAATTCGTCGGGGTTATAAATGGTTTACTATTCGAAAGTTTATTTAATAGAAACCCACACCGTAAAAAGGAATACCAAAACCAATCTTTAAAAACGAAAGTATGAAACGTAAAGGTTACCCAAATAAACTAATCGCTGGGTTTCCACATAGTTAAAAATATGGATATGGAAGAGAAATCTAACCATCATGTTTTGATGGAGAGTGGTTGAGAACATGGCTATGGAAAATCCAGAAATCACAAATCCATAAATTTGTGACGATCTAAGGTACCATCTGATTAATCAGATATAAGAGCACTAGGACAACATTTTTGGTTTTCAAGATCGTTTCCCTAAAGTTAAAGAATTTGAATTAGAATAAATACTTACATTATTTTGGTACAATCTCACTGTTTTTCGTGCCTTGAACAATTTCCACTTCATCTGTTATATAAATGAAGTTGAATTTGTTATTCGTGAAGTGTTAGCAGATCATGTGATAGAATGACTGGTCATTCCATCTGTCTCAAACAAAAGGTTAGAAAAAGTTATTAAATATACATAAGTCATTCTATAGTGAGTTTAATCATATATGGTTCCTAAAATGGACTTATACATCATATATCAAACTAGTTTCTACTAAACAGGGACTTCCTGTAGGCCAGTGGTAGGCGATAAAGGCTAGTCGCACTTCAGTTGTGGGTTCGATTCCCATAGCCTTGTCCGACACGATGGGTTGTCGCCCGTCCTGCAGGTTGTCCTTTTTCTAAAACTATATTACTATAACATCCCATCAATAATATCGAAACAAATTTCTATCCTTAAACAATACTAACTTATGTCCAACATAATCCATTCCAATCTTTAGGCTTATCCATAATACTGCAGTCCACTCTCATAACATAGTGGAAACGATTACCAGAGATTTAATACCATCGTTGATCCCCATATATCATAAGATATATCTTGTTGGTCACATTCCAAACATTAAAAGCCCTTAATCATGTACTCTCTTGAATACCCATTGAACCTTAGTGAAAACATGAATGCAGTTAAAATTTAACACTTTCCACATACCAAAATCCTCAAAATTATATATACTCAAACCATGATATCACTTAGTCCTTATATCAATCATGAGCTCATGAATACTGTTAAACATTTCATTTTATCGTTTCCACTTCATTATGCGCATATCATATTATTTCCAAAAATATCTCAATCACTTTGAATACCACATTAGACCAATACATAAGTATTCCAATACTCCATGATAAAATATTATTTTGGAATCCCATTACATAAACACTTAATCATTACACCACATCGTTGTCATATTCAACATCGCCAATAGTGATCGCATGTGACTTCCCTTTTTTCCTTTTCCTTCAGTGGTTGCTCATGTTGATCATCACTAACCCTTGTATTAGGGCACTTATTAGCATAATGCCCCATTTCCTTGCACTTGAAGCATTGATGTGTTGGTGGTGCGTTCTCTATAGTGTTTTCTTTATTCACATCATTAGAAACCCTTTTTCCATTACTTCGACACTCAGCTGCTCGATGACCTTCTTTTCCACACTGAAAACATTTTCTAGTCCCTTTAAGACAATCTCCACCATGATTTTTTCCACACTTTGTGCATAAGGAAACATTCATCTTCTTTTCACCATTATTTTGAGATTTCTCCTTGAACTCCATCTTTCGTTTCTTGTCAAAACCATGAGATGTATATGTAACACCAACTTCAATTTCTACCTTGATAGCACAACGCACAATTTCTTCATAGCTACTGAAGTCTCTTATAGCTAATGCCCTTCGAAGACTTGGTTTTAAGCCACTGAAAAATCGATCAACTTTACTTTCAGGTTGGATGATAATACCAGAAGCGTACCTTGCAAGTCTTGTAAAATTTTCTTCATAGGTACCAACAGATTCATCATCCCTTTGATTCAGTTCAAGAAACTCTTTCTCTATCTTTGTTCGAAGAATACGAGGGAAGTACTTACTGAAAAACAAGTTCTTGAACTCTTCCCACTCCATGGACTCAATTTCATCTCATTGCCTCGTATTCTTGATAAGATTCCACCATTGATCAGCTTCACCTTCCAAACGATATACTGCTAAGATGAATTTATCATGTTCAAAACATTGAAGAACTGAAAATTTCTTTTCAGTGGTACTGATCCATTGTTCAGCAACTAGTGGATCATAAGACCCACTGAAAGAAGGTGGACGTTGCCTCATGAAGGAATCAATAGAATATTGTTCCCTTATCTTCTCATTTGGAAGTCCAGAATGATTCATAGCTTGTGTAAGTATAGCAATAAGATTTTTCACTCCATCTCCCATAACATTTGTTGGTTCAGGAGGACAATCATTGCATTGTCCATTTCATTGATCAACACGGTTCCTTCGGGTTCCATCCATCGTCTAAAACCCAAAAAGAATAGTGTGAGAGGCAAAAATCATGCTAGGGAAAACAACATAATAAAGGGGGAGTACCCTCAATATCAAACATCTTAGGTTTAATTCTATGATCGTTAGCGTAGTTCTAGTACTATAACCTATACGTATACTTAACCTTAGGGACATCCCTATACATACCTTAAAAATATCTCTAGGGATCTCACTAACGTTTTCGCATCCTAGTTTCCAAAGGTTGACTAAACCTTTCCTCTGATACCAACTGTAGAGTCCCGAAGCCTAACGTACATGGACATTACATTACTTTTGCGGAATACTTAGTACATAACAAAAACACACACACAAGGATCGTAATAGTTTAGTGTCTTTGGAAAATCGGAATATAATCTTCTAATCCTGGTGAAAGATCTTCAACATCTCCCATAAAGATCTTCTTTTTTTATACCTAAAACCTTTCTTTATATCCCGGGGAAAAGAAAACATAAAAGGGTGAGATCAAATTCTTAGTAAGGGTAAACAAAAGAAAAATCAATCACATCATATTCATAAGAACACAACTTTTGGAAATCATAACCTGCAAAAGAGAGCATAATTTCATAACATGGGATAAATCATGGCAGTGAAATGTAATCACAATAATCATAACTTAAAACATGAAACTTTGTGGCATACACACATAGTCATAGAGAATCATTTCTTGTTAGTCAAGACTCATTTCCAAGACTATCTTAGTGGACAAAGTCCCTTTCTGAACCGAGTCACCCTCGTTCTAGTCCTGTTTCATAAACCGGTATAACCTACCATTCCAGCCATGTCTATCTCATGAGATATAAAATCTTTACCCAATTCATTGGAGGGAGATATAGGTCCCACCCATCTTATAATTAATCCTTTCTTATGTGTGCCACATAATCATAAACCATACAACATAGCGTAACCCGTGTAATAAAAATGGAAATCTTAAACAACATGACATCATAAAACAATTCATATAAGATAAATGACTTCATAAAAATAATTCCCTCACAACATAATCAAATCAATGTAATAATAGGGATAAAAACAGAACCCATTATTATCTTTGATGGAAAATAATTTTGATAAAACACTTGAACTCCATTCTTGAGGAAAATATCCTTTCTTCTTCAAAAACACTTTTCTTTTCTTAACATGTCATACAATTATAAACTAAAAGAAGTTGATTAAAATTAAACTTGAAAACTTGTAAAGGAAGCTTCTTGGAAATAATGTTTTAAAAATCCATTCATGCCGTATAAGTAAAAAAAACATTCTTCGTACTTTTGTCGGAATAGTCAAAAAGTTCCTCGTATGAAAAAACGACAAAAGATTCATTTCATATTCATTACTAAAAACTCAACAAAGTGTAAAATTTGATTTAAACTATTGTAAGTGGATGGAAACAATATTACCTATTGTGGGAACATTGATGTGGATGATAAAATACACCCCAGTAAATACCAATGTATAAACAATCTCAGATAAAAATGAGATTGTGATATTTCGCCTTACCTTAGGTCCGACTTCATTTGTACGTGTCCGAACCTCCTGTATAATGATTTAAATCATATTATTGACTTATTACAGAATCATATTCATTGTTATTATATCATATATGGTCCACTTATTATTTTATATTACCCGTTCTTTTGTAAATTAATGTTAAAGTAGCGTTTTGGGTAAAATTGTCTCATTTGTTGTTCATGTTTTTAACTTGTAATTATTAATATGATTACTTGGATCATGATTACTTATATCCATAATGTATACATGATTTATATATAATATATATTCAGAATATACATATATATAATATATTTATAAATGGAATGAAATACACCGTTCATGGAGACGGTAGTCCGTACGTACGCATGAACGATGTTTTCACTTCCTTATTGAATTGAATGGAATTAAGTAGATGACATAAATATAAATATACATAAATACAGTATCATTATTATGTCATATATTTCATTAGTAATTATTATATATACTTTATAATCATTCATGAATGGTTAATGTGGAGAATGAATCTCATCGCGTCGTGGAGACGGTAGTCCGTACGTACGCACGAGCGATGATATCGTTCCCATGGTCGTGGAATTGTGTTAAAGTGTATGTATTCTATTTCAGTATCAATATCACTTTATAATAATCATATATAGTTACTCATTACACCATTATACCCATCCTTGTAAGGTGATGGTGGAAAATAGATTACACCACGGCGTGGAGACGGTATTCCGTACGTACGCACGCGTGGTGATTTCATTTTTCCGTAGGATGGATAGAAGGTGAATTAGGGTTGTTTCATATTTAAAATAACAAATAATTATGTAAGTAATACTGATGTTATTACTTTATCATGAAACAACTAAATAAGAAGAAGTTGAAGAAGAAAGAAATTGAAAAGATCGGTAATGGATATTACCTCTTCTTTGAAACGCCTCTTTGAATCCTCCACTTAGGGAACCATGATTGGTCTTTTAAGAAGACCAGGACCTCTAGGATTATTCTAGGGAAGTTGAGAAGGGATTTTGGCAGGGGTTGGATGAGCTTCAGTGCTCAAATTGGTGTGACGAGGAGGGGGAGGAGGTGCCCTTTTATAAGGGAGGAGAGGGGCACCTTAGGAATATCTCAAAATATTATTTTATATTAAAGTCAAAATCGGTTTATAATGGTTCCAAAGGGTCTTATTTCGAAGCTAAAGTGGGGATGGGTCGAAATCCTATCAACAAATAGGATTTAGACAAGTTTAGGGTATTATTTTAACCTTATCAATTAGATTTAAGACTAAGTTAAATAATTTAACTTTTACCGTGTCTTTTTGTTTTCTTTCACTATATGGTTAATAAAATTACTATAACATGCCAAACGAACCCCAAATTGTTTATTATTAATATATATATCCTTATATAAGTCATTTTTCCAAACCTTATATTTTTAGGAATAAAATAACAATTAGTAATATAATATTTGATTTAAAAACTATTTTGTCTCAATTTTGACACTATTTGATATATGATTTTTGTGAAAGTCATAACAGAATTATATGTTCGAAACAAGCTGATTAAAGCAACAATAAGATATCATAGTAACCTATAAAATTATTTTAATTCATAAAAAGTCTCAAATTACATTTATTTTCGTGTTTATAACATCAATTATGTCAATATTTCATTAATAAGATAATTACTACATCATAGTTGTGTCATAAATAAATTAAATTATTTGATGTCTAAAAATTAAAAATAAAATACCATTATGTAGGAAATATTTTTAGCTTTCTAATTAATATTTATAGTCGAATTTATCTTATGCATAACCCCATATTAAAAATGTTTTATTAAATAAACTTTGATTTTAGCTCTTTTAACTCTTCTTTGAATTAAATAATAATAAATGTCCTAATCTAAACCAAGTGGGCCTAAATGATAATATTTTACACTTAAGTTTGTTTTTGGTCGAGATAAACTTGTCCAATAGAATTAGGACATGTGTTAGGGTAATATTAATAACATTCTTACCCTTAATTACCGTATTTACTTTTAACCGTGGTAAATAAAAGTAAAAAGTTACTATTCACCAAAAATTGTTTTCATCTCATTGAACAACATTTTAATTAGTGACATCAACCGTGTCTCTCGGATTTTTGAAATTCCATTCACAAAAGCGGTAAAAATAAGTTTTATGAAAAATTCATTTTTTTAACTACCACTTAGTAGTTTCACTATTCATCAAAAATTGATGTTTTTCAGAACAATGCCAAAATTTCATCCTAGGATATATTTCATATTCCGAATTCAAAAATGAAGTCTATTTTACCAAATTCATAACATAGAAGTTTCATTAATTAATTTTATAATTAAATCCCGCTGGTAAAACAAATAGCGTGTTTTTAAGAAACAATATCTATCAAAAGATTGACACTTGTTTATGTCTGGTTTAAATGTGAAATTACATCCAATGACCAACATTGTATTAAATTTTAAAAATATATTCTAAATATACTTTAAAACCACTCAAATTAATAATTTATCACTATTAATTATTTTGATTGAAAAAGTTGTTTTTAACTAAAATTTAGTAATTTTTTCTATTCATCAAAATATGAAAGTTATCCGAAAATTACCAAAATTTCACCCTAAGCTAATTTCGATATTCCGAATCCAAAAATGAAGTCCATTTTGAAAAATAAATTTAAAAAATTTCAAAAAGTG
The DNA here is from genome assembly GCA_963277665.1 of Viscum album. Lineage (NCBI taxonomy): Eukaryota > Viridiplantae > Streptophyta > Magnoliopsida > Santalales > Viscaceae > Viscum > Viscum album. The sequence continues at coordinate 1,690,219,127 of OY728128.1, read as the reverse complement.
GTTATTACTATTCATAACGGCTAGTTTTAGTAATATTTTAATAGCATATCGTTGTTTAGTGAAACTCAGTATTGCGTACTACACACGCTATCGAGGTAGGTTGCGATTGCGTGTAATGAAAGGAAAGTCAAGGATGTGTGTTGTGCAAGCTCCTTTTGGTGTAGCGTACAACAGAAGACATTAATAAAATTAAAAAGAATATTTTTCTTAAAATCTCTGGCTGTTACAATTAGCAAGAGGAGATACTTATTTAGGAGGGATGATTCTAGAGGAACACTAGTGGTTTCTTGTGCGAATGTAGAATTCCCACTAGGAGACTCATACTCCTTTGAAATCTAGGTGACAAAGGTAGTTGATTTGATTCCACCAGGGCGTCAACCATTTGGTCTATGCATGAAATCAAAATAATGGTTGTGGTATGTCTTCTATTGGTTTAGCTAATATTAGAGATACAAGTGGGTCTGACCTATAGTTGTAGCCATATTGAAAACGCCTCAATAGCTTACATGGTTAGGGGTTTGTATTATTACCAAAACATGAAATATATAAGAGTATATGGTATTATTTAAAAATAATTTATGATTCAGGACATGACATTGTATCCTACTAGAAATGAAGAATAAATTTCCCAATTCTAGCATCATATACTTTAGTCAATGAATTTTGATAATGTAATCATTAACCAATTATATCGATGGGATGGAAGCAAAGGTGGTGAGATTGATCTCTTTTTTTAACCATCATATGCATACTCTTATAATAGTCAGAATCCATATAGTGGGATTCACATGAGTCATATAGAGATGAATCACCTTGGATCATGCCTACTCGACCATTAAGGTATTACTTGAGGTATTGGTAATATGAGGATGTAACTTCGACTTAAAGATGGATCCATGGCCTTCCCATCAGTTCATTTTAGGTGTTATCCTATAAGATGACCACGAATCCATAATTTTATATCAAGCCACTGAAATGGATCTTCAACATGATTCTACCATAGGGTTTATTCTTGGTCCAATCAAAACCCTAAATCTTCGGGTAAGAGGGACATAGATTTACCCTAGATTGTCCCAGCCTGAGGGGCATCTGGGATGGGATGAGATTAATACTCTATCTTTTGATGACTAGACATAGGGGGACATCCAGTCCACTAAAAGGGAATGTTATGTACTATGGGAAGATGTTCCCCTACATGAGGGATCCCCCATATTATTCATAGAATGAGATGATATCATGAAATTATTCATTAACAGCCTCCTTAGTATAATAGATATCTTCAGATACTACCTATGTTTAGAAGTAGAGGGGAATCCCCAAAGAATATATGAGGGAAACACACATCTCTTACACCATGAGGTGAACATTAAGTATCCTGATATTTTTTGGTATTATAATTAGGTGCATTAACACATCATACATCTATTCCAGTCACACATTTCTACCTGTAGGGGTTATTAATTTGGACAGAGGCACAACATGCACTACTGACTGAAGTACTATATTTTCATTAGTGCGGGGAATATCAAGATTCTCATTATATTACTCACCGAAAACCAGAACTTCATGACTATTTGTTTTACTGATGCATTTATTTAGTACGACATGACTGGTAATGATGTTTATTTATGTATTTTATCCTGTCAATTTGAAAGATAATCTTTGGCGATGTGTCTGGCAGAGCTGACTAAGAAGGTTGTTCTAGCCGAGCTCTAGCCAAAATCTATTGTTTAGTCTGTATAGAATTCACATCAGGTCTTTAAGCCCGATCTTTAGAATTTATATGTTTTATATTCCCTCTAATTTTTCATTGATGGTATAAAATGGAGGAACTTGAAGAGCTTACATAATATTCTTCATCATCGAGTAAAAAAAGGGATCTCCCAACTCGATGGTGTTCACATAATAATAGACTTGGTAATATTTATATGATTAATCTAATTCTTGGTGGTCCCTAATTACGATTCCTAACTCTAGAGGTATGAAATCCCCATGAGTGTGAGTTTAATTTGGAACCATAGGGGTATATTTTTTCCCCTTGCACCACTCTTGTCAACATTTCAAATATATCGAATATTGTGAGGTTGATGTAGAAGAGGTATCCTGAGAGGGTGTGGAGAATTAAGGAGGTTTAGCCTAGCCTAACCGGACACAATGGACCCTATGAATCTGAGAAAATTCAATGAAATCCAACAAGTTGTCATACATCTATGTTTAATTATTATAAAAATGTTTCCATTCACCAGAACCCTCACTATCATTGTCAGGCTTAGGGGATATATCTACCTCCAATGTCGTGACGTGGACCAACATTACAACACCATTTTCCAGTTGATCTGGTATTAAATTATCAGACACGTATAATTTTTTAATGATCAATCCAAGAATATAGTGGTATAATAAATGGTCAAGGATATCAATGAGATCAGATTCATGGGGCTTCTTTCATTTCAAAAACTTTTGAACCCCCAATTCCATATAACTTTTGAATGGATAGAGAACCAAAGTATCCTTGAAAAAATAGGTTTGTTTTATCCTATATATTAATGAAGCTCTTGGACCATGTCCCTGATGAGGGGTTGTATCCATATTCTCTCTCCTATGAGGCAGTGCATGATGAGGATGAAATTTTGCATATTTCACATGAAGAGGATTAGATGAGTAGGGATACTATACTAAGTGAGGATGTTCTTGGTGATAATATAGTGGTAACTACTCTCGAAGATGTGGGGCCTCCATCTATATCTCTATGGTATTCTCTACCTTGTTGGTTCTTCTTGATAGGGATAGAATAGGAAATGGATGCACCTTCATGGATTCCTCCAATTCTTACTCTAGTCATTGTTATTTTTTAGACAAATTTGAAAATCCATATTGGAGGTTCTAAATGATTATTGTGGGGACCATTTTAGTTTTGACATTCCCCAAACACATTTTTAGTAGCTAATAGTGGGTTAGTGGCTTATTGAGTGAATATGTGAGTCCATTCCACCTGTCGATGATTTCGGAAACACACTCATTAGAATGTTTCTTTCAGATGAAGAGTTATGAAATTGTTTCCTTTTTTTGGTGGAGCTAAAATGGTATATAAACTATATGTGGTGGTATTACCAATAAATAATGAACCAACTGAGTAACTGGATATACCTGAAGGATGTTGGCCCATCCAATGTTTGTGTAAAACATCAGATCTTGGAGTCCTCATACTGCTATAGGGTTCCTAACATGGGAACACACCTTGGGATAAAGTGAGACTAATTTTGTAGCAGGTATCACATCCCGTTGAAGGGGGAATCTATTGGATCCCTGAAATCTGGGGGTGATAGTATGTTTTCCAACATTACGGGATATTTCATTCCATCAACTAGAAGTGGTTCTTATCTTGAAGGGGATCCCTAACAACCAGTGCATTTAAATGATAACCGACAAGATTGGAAGGCATGTAGACTATTAGAGAGGGTTGTGGAGAGGCATGATCTAGGTCCCATAGATTTTGATTGTGTTTGTTGGGTTGATTTTGAAATAAATAACTTGGTTGTTTTTGATAATATATAATCTTCAATCTATTGGGGTGCGTTAGTTTTTAGGGATGAATTAAGAGAAAATAGCTAAGATGGATAGGTGGCCACCCTTTCTACCTTAATGGAGGGCAAAAAGAATATTGTCTACAGTGTTCTAGACTCTGGGTTTTACTCAGCAAGGAGATGATCAATGTTACTCATCTAATCTGTAACATTCTAATCCAAGGTAGTGAATTTGGAATTGACCTTTATCGTCTATGAAACATCAGATTGATCAGAGGGATTGATTGGTCAATTTCTTTGGTTTTTGCTTCAAATGAAAGGGAACAATGAAGATGGTTTTTAGAGGATAATAATTTTCATTTACAGGTGAGTATGGACAATAGAATGAGGATCCACCTCATATAGTTCTACCGAAGGGTGTCGGTTCTCTTTATTGTTCCAGCACAACTAGCTTCATACGTCATTATATTAGGGAAACCTGTGTTCCCCTTGATTATACCTTGGGGGAAATCATTTATATCACTATGTAATTCTGGTCGGCGTATGATGGGACAGATGTGGATATATGTATAATGTCTCTCACTACCATAAAAACAGTTATTCTCAGCGCCCCCCCTTTATCAGCGCTAACGAAAAAGCGCTGATAAAGTGGGGGCCTTTATCAGAGCTCAAAAATGCACTGATAAAGGGTGCCTTTATCAGCGCTAAAAAAATCACTGATATAAGTACCCCATTATCAGCGCTTTTTTTTAAAGCACTGATAAAGGGTCAAATTCCAAAAAAAAAATTAACAAATATATTAATATATTAATATATAAATATATTTATATTGATATTGATATAATATATAATTTTTAAATATATTTTAGATAAGTATAAATGTACATTAACACTTAATATACATAATATATAAAATATTTAGTGAAAATGGCTTCTTAAAAAATAAAAAAATATTTTTAATTAATAATTAGATAATTATTTTGGAGTAGTAGTCATTTAAAAACAATTTGAAGACTAAAAAAATTAAAAAAAAATTAAACAAATATCCAAAATAAGTTTAAAACGCAACTCAAACTTCAAACGGCAATAACTTTTGATCCAGGTGTCCGTTTGAGCTCTACCACATATCCAATCGAAGCCTGCGACTGGCTCTACATCTTTATTATTGGGCTGACCTTTGTCATGCATTATTCGAGGCCAAAAGAGTCCTATAAGGCCTCCAAAACTGTGTTTTTAGTCGGGGTACCCAGACTTTTTAACATTTTGTGGGTGTTCAGCCTCATTTGAGGGGGTATTATTGGATTTTTTTGATGGGGACTGAATTTATTCCAAGGTATTACATTCATATTGATATTAGTTTTTTTGAAATTTTATGGTTTTTTATAATTAACTGCTATTTATAATCAAATATATAACTATATGTACATATTTTTTATATATTCACACCTAAAAATTAAATTTTTAAAATAAATAATTAAACATATTTACATATAAAATATATTTGCTCTATCTAAATAAAAACTAATATCCATTTTATTTAAAATACCAATATATGAATATTTATATAACTATTATATATTAATATAACTATATATATATATATATGTTAATCTAGATATATATATATATATATTAATATATATTTATATATTAATATCAATATAAATATATATATTAATATCACTATAAATATATATATTTATATAACTATATATATATGAATATTAATATAAATATATATTACTATTCGAATAAATATAACTAAATATATATATAAATAGAGATATATATTAATATAACTATATATAGATTATTAATATAACAATATATATATATATATTAATGTAAATATATATTACTATAAGAATAAATATAACAATATATATATAGAGAGAGATATATATTAATATAACTATATATATATATTAATATTACTATATATATATTAATATAACTATATATATATTAATATAACTATATATATATTAATATAACTATATATATATATTAATATGAATATATATTACTATACAAATAAATATAACTATATATATATATATATATCATGAAATTGCAAACAAATCAAAATAGAGTAGTGGTAAGGGCTTAGGCGTGCAGGGGGGAGGTCTCGAGTTCAAAACCTGCTGAAGGTAGAGGCGCGCGCATGAGGGTGGAGGTTGGGGGCTAGCACTGAAAAAGGGTGGAGGGGGTGCGTGCGGGTGCTGGAGGGGCTAAAAAGCGCTATTAAACGGGGGATCAAGCGCTATAAAATCCCCCCCATGATTGGCATGATTTTTTTTAATTTTTTGTAATTTTTTTTGTAATTCTTTTTAATTTTTTTAAATTTGTTTAATTTTTTTTAACTTTTATCAATGCTTTTTTAAAACCGATGATAAAAATGTCCTTTATCAGCACTAAAACGAAAGTGATGATAAAGGAAGCGCTGATATAGGACCCCTTTATCATTTCTTTTTTTAGCACTTATAAAAGGGGCCTTTATCAGCACTTTTTTTGAGCGGTGATAAAGGGGACCCCGCCTTATCTACGCCGGATTTAACTGCGCTTTTCCTAGCATTATTAAAGGCCCTTTTTAGCACTGATAAAAGGCGTATTTGTAGTAGTGAATATTCCTCGATCTAAACATGAAGTGAAGCCACGTTCGGGTGCTGGAGGGGTTGAAAAGCACTGTTAAAAGGGGGGATCAAGCTCTATAAAATCCCCCCCATGATTGGCATGATTTTTTTAATTTTTTTCAATTTTGTTTCAATTATTTTAACAAAATTTTAAATTTTTTTAAATTTTTTAACTTTTTTTAATTTTTTTAACTTTTTTTAATTTTTTTAACTTTTATCAGTGCTTTTAGAAAAGTGCTGATAAACGGGTCCTTTACCAGCGCTAAAACAAAAGTGCTGATAAAGGAAGTTCTGATAAAGGGGACCCCCCCCCCCCCTTTATCTTCGCCGACTTTAACAGTGCTTTTCCAAGAATTGTTAAAGGGCCTTTTTAGCGCTGATAAAGGGTGTATTTATAGTAGTGCATATTCCTAGATCTACACATGAAGAGAATCCACATTAATTATTCCAAGTAGAATTATATATATCTTTGCACATATTTATTAAAGGGTCTGGTAAAATTCATGGGACGTAGAATTTGGTGCCACTGGGATTACATGCAACTCAACTATTAGTCACTACTGATCAATGTCATCAAAATGACCCCTACTTTGAATATTGAGTAAATGATGGTCACTATGGATAAAATTCATCATCAAGATTGTCTGGAGGAAGCTCATTACTTAGTCCTTAGTGAGGGATTCTAGTATATCAATGTTGAGAGAGAGATTTTGGAAAGAATTCATCATACTAATGATGGTAATCCAACGTATAATATAATATTTCTTGTTAAGAATCTGGGACCTTATCTTGGACATCCCCATCTTTGGTCAGCACTGGTCAATAGATTGGTAGTGGAATGGATGTGGATCAGTGGAGTGGTGGACTGGTCGTTGGGGGAGTAGATGCACAAGATGCATGGTCACTACATGATGGGTTATCTCTCAAGGGTGGTGAAAACAACATAATTTTTTCCCGATAGTATTTTTTGTTCAGTACTACCTCATGTTTGTGGGCATCAATACTCAGAAATGGGTCTAACGAGCACTCATAATTTATAAAATTAAAATATAATTCTACATGATATTTGGTAGAGGTTGAGGGGGAAATTGGTGATGAAAATTATTACAGCACCATGAGACCCTGATAGGGATCCAAATTCTCCTCCCTCAACATTTATCTGACTGAGTTATTGAAGAATTTTTTGGATTTCACCTTCCAAAATGACAAACCTCACCTGTCAGTACCCTACCCCGTACTATGATGCAGATTAATGGGGTGAAGGATCCATCATTATATCATATTTAGACTTCGAATATGAGAAGGTAAAATGATTCAAAACAACTGGGTGATTTCCATAAATCTACCTTTATCAGTGATGGATCACCCTTCATCCCCTCAATGGTTATTCGGGACAAATATATTCCATATCATGTGGAGGAACTTCATGCTGGTGGGTAATAATTTTTGGAAAACCTCCTATTTGATCGATTAAGATACATGTATGAACATTATATTGTATTTAAATTTAGAGGGGTGGAAATCATATTTGACTAATGTAGCGATTGAGAGGACCTCCACTATGATTTTTTGATGAATCAGTGAGGACCTCTATAATTAAGACCAGTAATGTAGGGTTGAATTCCATGGTGACAGTGGGTGGAGTGGGAGGAGCACCACCTCGATTAGTGATGGAATAGGGGGACCTCCTCATGATCTAGTGGAATCAGGGGGTGGGCCTCCATGTTGGCTGTTGGAGGAGTGGGTAAAGAATCCACTCTTGTTATATGGTATATAATATTGACCTATGTGTTAGTCATTGATGAGATCTCTGGAATGAATTATATTCTAATTTTTTATGAATTATAGAGGACCTCCACGTTGATCGTTGTCAGAATAAGGATGGACTCCACTTGATTGGGGAATGGCTGGAGTAGTACCTTTGAACTAATCATTGTATACAAGGGGGAGAACCTCCATATCAGGAACCATATTATTCGAAGTACCTCGACACCGAATGTAAATGAATTGTGTAGGGACTCTACTTTGAGTAATGCGAGGATAATTTGGAGGACCACCACGTATATTGTAAGAGTTAGAAGGACAGAAACTAGGTTGGTGACTGTATGGGGAGGAACTACATTCTGAACCTTATCATCATGGGCTGGTTTGGAATAGCTGCTACTGACGCCAATGGTTGATAGAGAAAAACCAAATATCCTAGCGGTCATCTGGGATCACAATCCAAAATATGCATTGATGGATTCCTACATTGTATTGTAAGGTATATGGCCGAATTCTCTAGTGGTGGAAGGTGAAATTAGTTCTATATTAAATAACTCATTTTATTGGGAATCCTCATGAGCTTGTTATAGAATTTAGTGTTTGGTCACTCAAACTAGGGAAATTATTAAAGGATTAGAGTCCACAAGGTCCTTACCCTTGAGAAATATGCATTGTTGGAACTGACATTGCTAGGTGGGAGCCCACTAAGATGGATACTGGGTTGTTTTCACAAAAATGTTTACTCAGGCACCCTCACCTCCTAAGAATTGAGGTTCAAGTCATTGTATCTCTCCATTGAGAGGCACCTGAATAAGTTTAACATTAGAGTGGCTAATAGTGGATCCATGTTTTTCCCTTGGGGGTGGTAGTTTCAAGGAAAATTAAAGGCCTCAAGGTCCTAGTAGGGAACATCTCTTGTTGGGATGACACCCTCCTACTCATAATAATTTATGAGTTCATGAATCATCCTCCACTGAAAGATATTTAAGGGTGAGATAGGGTGTGGATAACTATAATATGACGGCATAGTGGATTTCATGGTAGAGGTAGTGTCATGCGGGATTGTTGCATCAACATTTATTCTTCCCCTACACCTACGAGCATTGGGTTGTTGGTTTCTTATACATTGGGTCTAGGAAAGTAGGAATATTCTGCGTTTAGTATGTATATAAGGTAATAAATTCATAATTCCCTATCTTCATCTAATATTCCATGTTCAGATAGATAGATCCATCCTATTTAAATCGCATATTATAATTCCAAAAAATTTATCTGTCCATATTTCTAGCGAGTTCCATAACAAGACCACTATATTATTATTGGGTAATACCAGGATATAATAGAATATGTTGACAAGATAATATACTAATGTATTGAAATATATTAATCCCTATATAGATTATAGGATATTTAACTCAGGTTCACCATTTATATTTTTTGATTCATTCATTGGGGTGATATCTCCTTGTGTTTGAGTTGTGCTATCATTACGATTTTTTCCATGCATTTCCGCCTTGCAATAGAGATTTATATTCATCAATGTCATTGACATTGTATGCTACTTGACCAAAACAAGAAGATGGTATGTGTATTCCTCTTTCCATGGATTCCACTGTGGAAATAATCACCTATTATGGGTCTCCATCATAGAGTTATTTCATATTCATGGAACTCATTCCCTATTGCATCTATTTTGGGATTCATCTTAATTTAACAGATTCTATATTAATAATCCAATGGTTCTTGACAAGGAAGAAACCATCAATCCGTACATTAGTAAGGTTGGGAGTCACTATCATGTCTTGATTCAAGTAACATTGGTCACATGTATACTTCCTCATTGGATGGAATATCATGGAGGTATATTTGGGCATGTATCCTAATTCATCCCATGTCGATCACAAGGTATATTATGCCAAAGGAATATCTAACAAAGATTTCGCCTCAGGAATCTAATGTTTACTATGAGGTAGCTAGAATAGTAGGTTCATATATTCAAATGATTTCACCTTAAAAATCCCATTTTTGTAGAGACACGAAGGTTGACGTACATTGACATTACATTACATTTGCGGAATACTTAGTACATAAAAAAAACACACACACAAGGATTGTAATAGTTTAGTGTCATTGGAAACTCGGAATATAATCTTCTAATCGTGGTGAAAGATCTTCAACATCTCCCATAAACATCTTCCTTTTTTTTATACCTAAAACCTTTCTTTATATCCTGGGGAAAAGAAAACATAAAAGGGTGAGCACAAATGCTTAGTAAGGGTAAACAAAAGAAATATCAATCACATCATATACATAACTTTTGGAAATCTTAACCTGTAAAAGAGATCATAATTTCATAACCTGGGATAACTCATGGCAGTGAAATGTAATCACAATAATCATAACATAAAACATTAAACTTTGTGGCATACACACATAATCATAGAGAATCATTTCTTGTTAGTCAAGACTCATTTCCAAGACTATCTTAGTGGACAAAGTCCCTTTCTGAACCGAGTCACCCTCATTTCAGTCCTGTTTCACTGAACCGGTATAACCTACCGTTCTAGACATGTCTATCTCTTTAGATATAAAATCATTACCCAATGCATTGGAGGGAGATATAGGTCCCACCCATCTCATAATGATACCATTATTATGTGTGCCACAAAATCTTAAATTATAAATCATTGCATAACCCATGTAATAAAAATGGGATTCTTAAACAACATGACATCATAATACAATTCATATAAGATAATGGAATTAATAAAAATAATTCCATAACAACATGATCAAATCAATGTAATAATAGGGATAAAAATAGAACCCTTTATTAACTTAGATGGAAAATAATTTTGATAAAACACTTGAACTCCATTCTTGAGGAAAATATCCTTTCTTCTTCAAAAACACTTTTCCTTTCTTAACATGTTGTACAATTATAAACTAAAGGAAGTTGATTAAAAAAAACTTGAAAACCTGTAAAGGAAGCTTCCTGGAAATAATTTTTTAAAAATCCATTCATTCCTTATAAGTTTAAAAAACATTTTTCGTACTTTTGTCAGAAAAGTCAAAAAGTACCTCGTACGAAAAACGACAAAAGATTCCTTTCATATCTTTTACTAAAACTCACCGAAGGGTAAAATTGGATTTAAAAAATTGTAGGTGGACAGAAATAATATTACATATTGATTAAACATGAATGTGGATGATAAAATACACCCCAGTAAATGCCAAAGTATAAACAATCTCGGATAAAAATGAGATTGTGATATTTCCCTTACCTTAGGTCTGACTTGCTTTGTAAGTGTCTGAACCTCCTGTATAATGATTGAAATAATGTTATTGTCTTATTCCAGAATCATATTAATTGTTATTATATCATATATGGTTCACTTATGACTTTATATTACCCGTTCTTTAGTAAATTCATGTTAAAGTAGCGTTTTGGGTAAAATCGTCACATTTGTCGTTCGTGTTTTAACTTGTAATTATTTATATGATTACTTAGATCATTATTATTTAATTATAGAATATAAAACACGATTTATATATAATATATATTCAGAATATACATATATATAATGGATCGATAAATGGAAATAAATACACCGTTCATGGAGACGGTAGGCCGTACGTACGCATGAACGCTGTTTTCTTTTCGTTATTGAATTGAGTGGAATTAAGTACATGACATACATATATATACAAATAAATCCAGTAGTTTTATAATGTCATATATTTCATTATTATTTCTTATATATACTTTATAACCATTCTTAAATGGTTACCATGGAGAATGAATCTCATCGCGTCGTGGAGACGGTAGTCCGTACGTACGCACGAGCGATGATATCATTTCCATAATTATTGAATTGAATTAGAGTGGATGATACAATATATCAGAATCAATATGATGTTCTAATAACTATGTATAGTTATTCTTTACACCATTATACCCATCCATGTAAGGTGGTGGTGGAAAATAGATTACACCACGGCGTGGAGACGGTATTCTATACGTACGCACGCGCGGTGATTTCTTTTTCGGTAGGATGGATAGATGGTGAAATAGGGTTCTTTCATACTTATAATAACATATCAGTATATGAGTGATACTGATGTTATTAATTCATAATGAAACAACCTAATAAGAAGAAGTGGAAGAAGAAATAAAGATGAAAGAATCAGTAGTGGACATTACCTCTTCTATGAAGTGCTTCTTTGAGACCTCCTTTTAGGGCACTAAAATGGGTCTTTAAAGAAAACCAGAACCTCTAGTATGTTTCTAGGGAAGTGGAGAAGATAATTTGGCACGGGTTGGCCGAGCTTGAAGGCTCAATGTTGTGTGAGGAAAAGAGGGAGGAGGTGCCCTTTTATAAGGGAGGGGAGGGGCTGCTTTGGAAAAACTAAAAATATTATTTTATTATAAAGTCAAGATCGGTTTTAAATATCTTCAAATTGATTTATTTCGATTCTAAGGAGGGGATGGGTCGAAATCCTCTCATCCAATAGAATTTTGACAAGTTTAGGTTCCTATTTTAACCTTATCATTTAGATTTAACATTAAGTTAAATAATTTTACTTTTACCGTGTCTTCTTGTGTTCTTACACTATAAGGTTAATAAACATACTATAAGAAGCCAAAAGAACCCCAAATTGTTTATTATTAATATATATAACCTTATGTAAGTCATTCGGCCGAACCTTAAATTTTTAGGAATAAAATAACAATTAATAATATAATATTTTTTTTAAAAACTATTTTTTGTCAATTTTGACAATATTTAGTAATTGATTTTTGTGAAAATGATAACAGAATGATAAGTTCGAAAAACGTTACTTAAATCAATACTAACATGTCATATTAACCTAGAAAATTAGTGGAATTTATGTAAAGACTTAAATTACATTTATTTTGGAATTTATAACATCAATTATGTAAATATTTCATTAATAAGATAATTATTGCATCATCTTTGTGTCATAAATAAATTAAATTATTTGATGTCTAAAAATTACAAATAAAATACCATTATGTAGGAAATATTATTATCTTTCTAATGAATATTTATAATCGAATTTATCTTATGTATAACCCTATATTAAAAATGATTTAGTAAATAAACTTTGATTTTAACTCTTCTTTGAATTAAATAATAATAAATGTCCTAATCTAATTCAAGAGGTCCTAAATGGTCATATTTTATTCCTAAGTTTTTTTTTGGTCGAATTACACTTGTCCAATAGAATTAGGACATGTGTTAGGGTAATAATAATATCATTTCTACCCTTAATTACCCTATTTACTTTTAACCATGGTAAAAAAAGTAAAAAGTTACTATTCACCAAAAAATTATTTTCATCTCATTGAACCACATTTTACTTACTGACATCAACCATGTCTCTTGTATTTTTTAAATTCCACTCACAGAAGTGGCAAAATTAAGTTTTATGAACAATTCAGTTTTTTTAACTACCACTTAGTGGTTTCAGTATTCATCAAAAATTGAAAGTTTTCAGAAAAATACCAAAACTTAGGCCTAAGCTCTATTTGATATTATGAACTCAAAAATGATGTCTATTTTACCAAATTCAAAACATATCAGTTACATTAGCTAATTTAATAATTAATTTCCGTTGTCAAAACAAATAGCGTGTTTTTAAGAGATAATAACTATGAAAAGATTGAAACTTGTTTATAACTGGTTTAAATGTGAAATTACATACAATGACCATCATTGTATTAAATTTTAAAAATATATTCTAAATATACTTTAAAACCACTAAAATTAATAATTTATCACTATTAATTATTTTGATTGAAAAGGTTGTTTTTAATTACAATTTTGTAATTTTCACTATTCATCAAAATATGATAGTTATCCGAAAATCACCAAAATTTCACCCTAAGCTAATTTCGAAATTCCGAATTCATAAATGAAGTCCATTTTGAAAAATAAAATTTACAAAATTTCAAAAAGTGGTTATTACTATTCATAACGGCTACTTTTAATAATATTTTAATAGCATATTGTTGTTTAGCGAAACATGGTGTTGCGTACAACACACGCTATCGTGGAAGGTTGCGATTGCGTGTAATTCAAGCCATGTCAGAGATGTGTGTTGTGAAAGCTCCTTTTGGTGTAGTGTATAACACATTACATTAATGAAATTAAAAATAATATTTTTCATAAAATCTCAGGGTGTTACATTTTTTTTCATGAGGTATCTATATGGGACTGGTAGCAAATTTAACACCTTGTAGCGACCTAATTAGACTAACAAGAATTCCTTGTGAAGGTGGATCAAGGCGTTCATCCCTATGAGGTTTCACCATGCCATTTTACCAGATGGATGGATAAAAATAATATATGGAGGTGGATCTGATAGTTGTGATCGATAAATGGAATGATTTCATACCATTAATGCAATTGGGTTCTATATAGAGGATGGTTCGGGAGGTGATTCCTATAAGGGTAAGATGTCACACTATGGGGATGGATCAGAATACACATGAAGAAGGATCTAGGAGGTGTAATCCTATAAGGGGGCATCATGGTTTACTATTGGATGTGATTGAACCTTGTAGAGGCATCTTACAAACACTCTTATGAATTCATGTATAAGAAACAATATTTTTCGATGTTGTCGGGTGAGGTTTTGTGAGAGGACCATCCCATGGAGTTTAACATCATGTGGTAAGGATGATCACATTGCTAAAGGAGAATCACTGAGGGTCGGTATGCTGTATACACATGGAATCAACCCATCATAAGAGTATTTATCTATTTTGTATTATTTGGTTCTTACACATGAAAGATACCCAATGGGACCCAAAAGAGGAGTGGTGTCTAGGTAGGGTAATGATTTTACCGAGATGTGGCATCCCTTAGATAATTAAGAATGATGTTGATGGAGTTGATGGAGTGGTATATTTGATTGAATGAATTTAATGGATGAAAAATTGGACTATGAACATTGGGTGGATACTTACATATCCTATTTTATTGGAAATAAAATACATGGTAATTTGGAAAGGGGAATTATGGCTTACAAAAAATGAGGAGTCCCATATGGTAGGGATTTCATATAGAATCTTCCCTTTCAAGGGGAATCCGATTCCGGAATATGTGTCGGTGGATCCTATGGTGGGCTGTGGATGGTGTTTGAGGATTACACATAGTAGGCTTCCCATATGTGAATTTTAATGTGTGTCATGGTTTATACTAACTTTTAAGCCCATGAATGTCTTGCTCAGATTTCAAAATAATTAGAAGCCACGATCCTGACAATTATTTAGAAAAAGACATTCAGATTAGAGATGACGTCAGGATAATACCTAGAATCTGTCCTAGGAGGATGTCATTCCATATGAGGAAGATCAAAATCAATGTGAGTAGGATCTCCTTCTTGTTGATTCATACATGTAGTAACCAATGAATAGGGAGTGAGGATTATGCTTCAAAGATGCCTAATAATTAGGGATTTCCCAAAAAGGTGGGAGGAGATGGAATCCCATGATTAACATACATGGGGAATCCAAAGGTAATTTCATGGGGTTGGAATATATCGTAACATCAAGTGATTTGGGTGTTGGTGCTAAGAAATTTTACATTATGTAGTGTGAACGTGGGGGACCTAGTCATTACACCTTAGGCTTACATAATGACTGCTCATGCACCCTTGGGAGGGGGAAAACTAGGAATTACAGGTTTAAATAGTGTGTAGGATTGGTCTATCTTGAGCTCCATGTAAAATTTCATGTTTCCATAAGAAAATTGATTTTTCATTCATATTCATTGAAGAAAACTATGTGGAAACATGTGCACTATAGGCATATGGGATTCCTCATGGCGAACCAAGAAGTTGTTGCATATATGTTTGGATGGGTCTATATAAGAGGTACATCTAAGATATGGGGATTGTTCTCAAAGGGTTTTTAAACATGGAACTATGACATAAAATAAATCCATGGAGAATATAATAAGGGGTTTATACAGGATTATAGAATTTCAGAAAAGAGAAGGGATGTGTTGAAGATTGGGGTTTTCACACAAGTTTAGGGGTGCATAAAAAACGTGTCTTTGCACACACCAAACAATGGTTGAAAGTGGATGGTTGAGGATTAAAAAATTGTATTCCCAATTGAGATAAGAACCATAGGGAACCTATCACTAATGATATATACATTGAATATTCCATTCTTTCGCATCATCGTTAAAGAGATTTTCCACAAAACTATGCCCTTACACATAGTGAACAATCGTGAAAGGGGATGGTTGATGTTGTAAATTGGTTTGAAAGAGTGTTGTGTGAATATTAGGGTTCTTGTGTGAAAAAATGTGACATTTCATGTGACTTACTTAGTTGTTTACATGTCCATTGAAGAAGTGGTTGAATTTCCATAGTATCTGTTGCACAAGAGGGTTGTGTGTGGATCACATATCTTACACAAAATTTTGAAATCAAGTTCACCCATGCCTTAGCTGTCTGAGTATCCATCATAGAATAGACTCAAGATACATCATACCAGGTGAATAAGAGGCTTTATTGTAGATTTAAATCATGCATACACACCTTAAAACATGGGAGAACCGTACTTCGATATATCAAAATGATTTATTAAGTTAAATGATTGCATCAGTTTACCCAAATCAATTCATTAACTACATTATGTAGAATTTAGTGCCAAAGATCTATTGAAAAAACATGTATGGAATAATTTCCCTTATGATGGTGACATTTCAAGTATCATTTTCTTCAAAATACTTTATTATCTTGGGTTTTTTACATGATCTATAAATGACCCCAGAAATTACGTAGTCATGCCACTTTAAGATCATTGAATCTCCCATTCTAATGAATCTTCCACCATTTTAAGATATTATTTGATAATGGTCTTGGGGGGTTAGGAATATATCCATTGACATGTCACATTATTAGGGGAACCCACCGTGTAACATTCCCATGATCATTGGAAACATTCTGGAAGAATTAATGAGATCTAGAGGGATAGTTGAGGGGAATCACCTAATCATTAACATATCACCAAAATACCACGAACCATTATCCTTATTTCCTTATTTTAATTATATTATTATGACCCATGATCATATTCCATGTTTACCAATGCCTTTATTTTCTTCATTTTATAGATAAAATAATACCTACAATCTTAGTGTTTGTTCGATCCAATCATTTCTAATGTTTGATTAGAGAGTTTCAAAAATTCCCCACTCATATTGTTAGTATTAATAACCATGTACACTGTTTTATTAATGTAAATTCCATCTTGAGCCTATTTAAATTAGTTGTTTTAATTCTTTTCAAAATTAGAATCTTATTTTCATTTGGATTCTTCTAGATTGGAGCTTATGTTGCAGTAATTTATGTTATTCTAGATAAGAACATCTTTACCTATTGTTTAGTGTATTACTACATCGATCCTATTTTACATTAATATTATAGTATTCGAAATTCAGAAAACATATTTTTTGTGTTTAAGGTATTTTATCTATGGCCATCTATTTTTATAGTTTGGAGTGTTCTATCATTGAACATATGTTGCTAAAATTCTAGGTTATTTAGCATCAACATTTAGTTCATAGTTTTGATGAATGGGTGTTGATGATTTTTTTTGGGAACCCTGCATCCCTAAATGGATTCAAAATATTTAGTATCCATGAATTATTATGGTACACTTAATTCTTAATTGTTTTTATGAATTATTTTACCCCATACATTCTTCAATAAGTTTTAATGGTTGGGAATATTTAATTTTTTGTGACACACTGTATAAATAAATTAATAGTTATTAGTTGATGGTAAAATTTTAGCAATATTATGTTCACATGGATAGTTTGACTATAGGATACATATGTCTTAATATAAAATATATGACTACAGGTGATCATATAAGGTAGTCATGAAGGGGATGATCATTAAACAATATGAGATGCGAGGTTCTTCTATGAAGTCTTTAGGGGATCATGAGGATTAGAGTTTCATTATTACAAAGAGACCACCTTTTAAGTTAATGGTTCAAATGCTCTTATGAAATGGCCAATAAAGATATCTTGCTTCTCCAAGGTAGTGGATCAAGACTATTTTTTAATGGGAATAATGTATTTGTGAATATTTAAACTTTTATACAATGGATTTGGATATAGATAATAACGAAAACCAAGATGGGTTATGGAACTATAGGGTTGTTTAGATTATGGTTGGTAATATTGGTTCCCATAAAAAATGGTTTTAAGAAATGTGGTGAGGGCCATAAAAATGTATTGGACTGGAATATCACATTTTTTCTTTGTAAATGTGTACAATACATAGATACACACCAACTCAGATTTTGAATTATTAGAAATATGATGGATTGTAAATCGTGGTGTTGGGTATCGCATAAAATATACAATACATGACAGTAAATACCATTTGACTATTTTTAATGGTGTAAATCAATATCTTACATAACTGAGAAAATAAATATGGATTTTAGGGGGTCCTTTCCTAAAAGACCAAAAAAACCGCTATTATAAAACTATAAGGCTTTCTATTAATCACAATCAATTACAATTGGGGACACATCAGATTATTCAATCAATGATTCTATAATATAACATAGATTAACCAAGAGAACTAAATCAAGCCCATTCTGTTCAATGAGAAATGTATCAACTAAATGAATTAGGGAGATTTGGGTCATAATTTGATCATATAAAGGGTGATTGTGGAAAACACAATACTGAAAAATAATTCAGTCTCCCTAAATATTGTATTTATATATAGTGAACTTGTTATCATAGTGAGTATATGTGACAAAGTATTGGTTATAAAAATTTAGAAAAAAGACGACCAACCAGCATGGCTTGAATGTTACGATGTCTACAATATAATAACCAAAATCATAATTCTTTTTTCAGTTACACACTAATAATTAAAATGCAATTATAGATATTGATTTTTCTATGAAAATACCTGAATTTTTATTAGACATAACATTGTGGTTTTTCATCATAAACAGTTTAATGTATCATTCTCTAGTAGTTTAGGGTATTTCTATATAGAAAAAATGATAAATATTATGTTTGTACAGCTTTGATGATAGTGTGTGTAGTTTAAGGTAATGATAAACATGATCCTAATATGAGGGGATTCTAAAAAATTTGTCATATTTGTGATTTCCAATAACAATATTACTCCTAAACCTTCCTATGATGATGATATAAATGGTGTGAATATTGGATCATTTTCTCAGATCGTGAATGATGATATGGGAAAATCATATTGATGATTACAATAAATAACTCTATATAGAAGAGTTACACTACAATGATGTATGGGATTAAAAGTATCTTAAATCCATTTTCAATGAAAAGATGCATTTAGTTGATAGTGAGGAGATCATATACAAGAGCCAGGTGTTGACATTCATTGTTAAACAAACTATCACATGAAGTCAAGTATCATAAAAAATGTCATTATAATGTTTTTGGGAACTCCAGACACTCAAAACACAATGTGTGGTATAGAATGATCTTATTTCAATTATAATAGTGGAATCCAAAACTACAATTGACCATGGACAGGCTCTTGTGGTCTATTGATACGAAGTGATAACTAATGATGTTCTATATAGTTTAGTGTAATTTTGTGAGGATGAATCTATCAATAAGTTTAACATAATGTGAAAAATATTTCAACATTGAATTATAAAATGATATTGTAAGTGAGAAGGAACTTGAGTGAAATTTTGTAATACTTCCACAAAGATACTCTACATTGGTTTGGAGAGTATAGATACAAGAGGCATCTTCTATACTTTTAGACCCCTATTGGTGGGTATCCATATACTAGTAAATTCCCTCCATAGATCAATCTCAAGATCAAGCAATCCATATATAGTTATATTTCATATGTTGACTGAGAGAGTCTTTATGACTAAACCACTAAAAATTAGAGACTTATATAATGTTTTATATGTCATTCGCAGGGATTCCCTATTCATATTATAATGTTTTGAATAATTCAATGTTCATAATTTTGAAGGAGATAACATTTTATAGATCTTAATCAAATATAGGGGAGAGGTGAATTTTTTTCTTGTATTAGTGAGTCTCAACATTTTGGTTTTCTATGAGGTATTCTAAATACATTGAGAACATATATAATGAAATTAAAATTTCATATTTTATTTTGTTAGGGAGATGAAACAATCATCCCTATCATATCATTATTGATAGAACGACCCACTCAAAGAAATTTTCGATTGTGTAAGTAGACCATTTGTCTTGTACTTTAACGTCCTATGACTAGGAAATTTTCACACAACATTACATAATTTGACTCCTTAATATCATTTATAAGTGTGGAAAACATAGTGAAATTGGTTATTTATAGTAGATTCATATATCTTAATGAATGGGTATAATAATATGATATTATAACTATTTATTGACAATTTTTTAATTTTGATATATGTGTACCATTGGGAGTATATGAATCTATGGGAATAGTTGGGATATGGTAAGTGTAAATCATAATCCAAGAATAGCTAAGTCAATTAGAGTTTGATACTGGGGGTACATGTCCTACATTAATAATGGTGAACACCCCTAACCCATGGAATTGAGACAATAACTCCAATAGTTACTGGGATCCCCTCTTATATGAACAGGAGAATAACATTCTTAAATATTCAAGGCATATTCTTATTCATTAGAAAATGATATTAATTAAAAATGGATTAACTAGTACCTATTACCATTTTCTATATGGGATAACGATGATTAAGGGATCACAAGGTCCATGGGGATCCAATAGAAAAATATAAAATTGAGGAATTATTTGGTATCATTTTGGGTATCAAAGATATTATGTTGGTTGATTGATTATTCAATATTCATTAATGTTTTGAGATATTTAATGGATGTGAACAACAATATGGAACACATTTCTTATTAAATAGATAAAACATGTGATTCTTGTGTAAAATATTATCAAAAGGGATGATCTATTCAATGTGAAGACCTATTTTAATGCAGTTTTATATCAAGTGACAAGGAAATTTTTTTCTCGTTCAACGTCATGTTACTAGTAAATGGTTCCATATATATGGATATAACAGAGCTTGATCAGATTAAGAATAGTGTCCTGGCGGATTCCTTATGCTCTGATGAGTCATTCTCTCTGTGAGAAACAAGAGAGAAAAGGGAATTCAATTATTTCAAGTGAGGGTTCATTATGAATAACATAAAAGTGTATTAAAATAATTGTATAAGAAGGAATCTCCCAAAATAAAATTATGACTAACATGAATTACCAATAGTAGTGATAATTTATGTATTATCTTGAAAAGGGGAGATTCATGCATGGAATCATATCCCATAATAGAAGAATAAATCCAGATGTAGTTATTTAAAATAATGATGCCCACACATATCATACTCATGTTTATCAAAGATTAATTTTATCTCCTCATTTTGGAAGGACATAGTATTTGAAACATGGTTGTCACTATGTATCTTATGGTAAAAAGAATCAAGACGCTTTTAGTTCATCTAATGAAATTCATTGCACTACTTTTTTTCAATCACATGGACAAAAAATAATAATCATATTACACATAGTCACAAGATGTCATATTATATCAACACAAAATACCATATGGTAACAAGAATCTAGGCACATGTAGTTCGTTGAATGTTCCCTATATATGTCCAACCAAAATGTAGGGATTGGTGCATTTTTAATATGTGTTGTGAATGGGGTTTGATATTAGTTCTAGGAATTACTACGCATCATTTGGTAATCATAAATAAATCCACATGTATTTCTGGAATGGAATATTACATATGATGGTCTAGACCATTCACATGCAAAATATATTTATTTAATATTTATTTTGTTTGGGTCAAGCATTTGGGATCGGGGTGTCACTATGTATTATGTAATAATATGAATAAATCCCAATATAGTTCTTGAATGGAAAATTTGATACTTCAGTATGACCAATACATAGGGAGGTGCCATTTAATTGATTTATATATTGGATGGACCTAGGATTAGAGGAATTGACATCACTATGCATCCTGTGGGAAAATGATCCAAGACACAGATTTATATTGAATAGAAAAATACTTAAAAATTTCCGACCCATATATCGTAATGGGTTCACTATTTCAATTATTATTGTATGTGGAACTAGTTTTAGATATCTCGTCAACATTACATATCCTATGTGAATATTATTCAAGCCACATGTACTTATTGAATGAAACATACCGATGAATTTATTACCAAAATTCATAGAGGGTAAATATTTTTATATTTACACTAATCCCGAGATTTTAGATATAAGTGAAACTATGTATACTATGGTAATAGAAATAATTCAACAGATAGATCTTGAAATGGGAAAATCCCCATGCAGGTCTAACCGATAGGCGAAGAGGATGCATTTTTTTCAATTAAATTACAACCCAGATATTGGATTTGGGATCTCGGTTTCAATTATATCCTTTAGATCTAGGAATCAATCCCTACATTGTTATTGAATGTAAAATTCCATATTTTAATTTGAATAATTCATTAATATAGCTATACATAATTTTAATATTTAATAGATATAGATCATGTGTAGTGAATCGTCTATGATGTAACAACCATCGTGTAGTTTCAAGTCATGTTGCAAGTATGCCTTTTATGAAGTGTAGAATCATACATTTAGGATGCCATCTGTAATATTTAACATCATCACATACGAATGTATTCAATGTATTTTAATTTCATATGGTAAGTATGTACAATTCCAAAAAATTTAAAAAATTTCAGTATGAACTTAGAACCCTTAAAGGAAGCTATGCAATGAACAAGTTGGGAAAATTTTCATTGTTCGAGAC
This sequence comes from Viscum album, assembly GCA_963277665.1. Lineage (NCBI taxonomy): Eukaryota > Viridiplantae > Streptophyta > Magnoliopsida > Santalales > Viscaceae > Viscum > Viscum album. Next base: position 1,690,196,300 of record OY728128.1, on the reverse strand, counting down.
ATAAATAAATGTAACACCTCAACACTAGTTACCTAGAGTTGGTGCATTATTACATTACATTTGAATGATCACAAGAGATCAGGTCTCAAAAGGCATATTAGTTAGTTTCCTTGGAAGAACAAGATACATACGTAACTTTTAAATAACATCATGAAATAAAAAAACCAAATTGTGTCCCCTTTGAAAACAATTATATCATTTGGCCTATACCAGTAAATTAATCACAATATACATCTTCACATATTGGGAAAAAGAAAAAATATGAAATAGGTGAGCTCAGTTATTCAGTAAAGATAACAATATAGCGGAAACTATCATAAATATGCATAAACATTTAAGGCAATGTATAAGAATAAAAAAGTCTTTTAAACATATACATTCACATAATATTGAAAAGATAACTAAAATAATGAAGTTTATTTATTTAAATTGATATTATAATAGTCAAATAATCACATTTAATATCAATAGATAATTTCCTAATGATGGAATGCATAATGCCGGAGATCATAACCACATAGTCAAGGCCTCCTGCCCAGACTACCAATAAGATTTTGTCAAGGCCTTGTTCTAGAAAATAGTTTGTCTTATTAGACCATTGATGAATCAAGGATATATAGCAAGCTCCACCCATTACATATCAATTCCAATTCATTCCTCATATAAAAAGGTAAAAACATAACATAAACATTCATATTAGAACTAGCATACAAAATGTTAATATTTTAACCACAAACAATGAATGGTATAAAAATAGCACATCCAAAGTCAAACATAACTCATTAAATAAAATGTGAATTATTTTATTATAACAAATCAACCCCAATAAAGAATAATGAATGTTATTTTCATAAACAAAAATAATCAGTAAATCTATTTGCGAGAAATATCTCTTTTTCTTGAAAACATTTAAAAGTCTCACTACTTATCAAGAAGTCATTTAAATGAGATTTTAGAATCAAAGTGTCCCATACCACTTTTAATATTTTAAAAAGATATTTTAATTTTAAAACATTTATTTCCATATAAATAAATCAATAAAACCATTTTTAAATCATGGACATTAGAGAGAATGATTTAGAATAATAAATATTTAAAACATTTAAAATGATATTTTAGTTATTGTTCCTAACCAAATGAGATACACTTGAATACAAATAATTGAGGTAATGAGAACATTATAATATCCTTAGAGTAAATGGATTCATGATATAATATGTCAAAGTACCGTATATACACCATATAAAAGTGAATTGGCACATAACAACAAATAAGTCTCAATGGAATGTAAATTGAGATGGAACACTTTATATAGACCGTGTTCTGATGTTAAGGATAAATCAAAGAAATAATTATTTGGGAAATATATAAATACACTCAATAAGATTTGATATTCAATTTAAATCCTTCAAAGGACATTCACACATATTCTTGTAAAAACAATGCCAATGACTTGGATGTTTAACTCTATGAATGGAAATTGAGTTATGATTACTCTGAACATGTTCATATGGATGACTCAAGAATTTATAAAATGGAGTGATTATATGAATCCAAATTATATTCACACAAATTTGAGTGGAAATTTCAACATAAATAAATAAATAGTGATTTCACACATAATCGTTGAGTAAAATATTCCTTGATGTTTACGTAAAACCCAATGAGTGGAAAACGAAATTGGAAATTCCCTTACCGATTTAGTAACTTACGCAACATACACCCCATGAAAGAAGGTTTATAAAATTAATATATAAATACCCATAAATTAAATTATATTACACATTTAATACAATCATTGGAAGTACATACACCACACAAAAGAAAATTGTGTAAATATAGCATGAATCTTACGGGAATAAGAAGTGAGATGAAAACCCCTTACCTTGTAATTTACATTGGTCTAAGGTATGTTAAACTCATGTATAATAGTTTTATCATTGTTATTAAATTATAAAAAAACCACATAAATAAATATTATATCATATATGATCGTCTAATATTTCATTTTTAATAATATTTCAGTAGTATCATTGTTTCGGTTGTTAACTAATTCATTTTATTTTATATATTTAGTTACGTAAGTCTTGTTTGTTATGGATATGATGTATTTGAATCATTTATATAATTATATTAAGTTCATAAACATTATTTTTAATCATAAAATGGAAATTAGGCTTGAATGGTTATGATTGAGAATGAATATCATCGCGTTCGTGGAGACGGTAATCTGTACATACACACGAGTGATAATATCATTCGATTGATGGTAAAATCATATGTAATTGGATGGTATATTATATATATATAATCAATAACATGTAATATTCTTTATTTACATCAATTATATTCATTATTATAACCATCCAAAAAATTTAGTGTTGAATAACAAACTACACCACAATGTGGAGACGATATGTTGTGCATACGCACGTATTGAGACTTTGTCATTCATATGATGGATAGAATCATGAATATTATTGTACCATATTTATAATAACATCGTAGTATATATAAGTTACTATAGTTATTATTTTTATATGGAAAACACAATGAAATATGAATTAGAATAAGAAAAGAAATTTGAAAGTGGTGATGAAATTATTACCTCTTCTTCGGGTGATTCTTTTTTGATTAGATCAAATGGCATCCTTAGATTGGGTTTCTGATCAATTTAAGGACACTAGGATGAGATAAGGTTAGTTGGTAATATATTTTAGTAGGTTTTGGCCGATCCAAATGGTTTTGGAGTTGTGAAATTAAGAGAAGGATAAGTACCCTTTTATAAGAGAGGTCATGGTCACATTAGGAAAAGCTTGAAATATTATTTTTTTATAAAATAATATTCGATTTATAATGTATCAAAAAGGATTTATTTATTTGGTAAGGTGGTAATTCATATAAAACCTCCCAAAAATAGGTTTAATATAGGTTTAGGTCAACATATTAACCTTATCTTTTAGATTTAACTCTCAGTTAAATAGTTTAACTTTTACCATGTATTCTTGTATTGTAATAATAAATGGTTAATAAACATACATATAAAAGACAAGAGATCACCTAGTAGTTCATTATTAACATATATAATGATATAAAAGTTATTTTCTGGAATGTTAGATTTTTATGAATATTGCATCTTTTAATAAAATAGTATTAGTTTTAAAAACTCGTTTATGTCCATTATTTACACTATTTGGTATTTGGTTATATGTGAATGTCATAAAAACATTATAAAAATGAATAAAATTTATATGATCAATGATAAAATGTCATATTAACATATAAAATCATTGGAATGCATCAAAAGTATCAATTTAGTTTTATTTCAATATTTAAAATATGAATTATTTTAACCATTCATTAATAAGGCAATTACTCCATCATAGTTTTGTCATAAATAAATTTAATTATATAATGTATGAAAATTATAAATGAAATAGAATTATGTTGGAAATATTTTTATTTTCTAATTATAATTTATACTCAAATTTATCTTATGTATAACACTCTATTAAAAAATATTAATTATTAAAATTTAAATTTAAAATATTTAACTATTCTTTAAATAAAGTAACGATAAATCTCCTAATCTAATTAAAGTTGATCAAAAAAATCAAATTTTATTACAATGGATTATTTTTGTCTAAATACACTTATACAATAGAATTAGAACATGTTTTGTGGTAATTATAATGTCATTTTTACATTTAATTACCTTATTTCCTTTTAACCATGGAAAATAAGATTACAAAGTTACTATTCGCCAAATATTATATTTATCCCAATTATGTACATTTTACTTACTGAAATCAACCATGTTTCACATATTTTTGAAATTAAATTCACAAAACCGGTAAAATAACATTTTATGTAAATTTACAAATGTGCCTAGATGGTGGGTAAAAGGCGTTAAATAGTTCAATAAAATTTTACACATTAAATCTTTTTATAAAATGAATCCAATGAATTAAATTGAACTAATATTGGTATTATATATCTATATTGAATTAAAATAAATTAAAATAAAAAAAATAATTATTTCATTAAAAAGTTAGTTTTAAACAATAATGCACTGTTTTCAATATTCATCAAAAAAATTTAATGTTTTTAGAAAAATACCAAAAATTTACCCAAAGATAATTTTGATATTCCAAATTAATAAATGATTTATATTTAATAAAATTCAAAACATATAGGTTTAATTAATTAATTTAAAAAATATTCTCAATCTAAAAACTAGAATATGGGTTTTTTAGAAATAAAAACTATCAAAATATTGATATGTGTTTATGTCCAATTTTAATGTAAAATTACAACCAATGACCAAAATTGGATTAAATAATAAAAATATAATCTAATAATACTTAAAAACCATTAAAATGTATAATTCACCCCTATAATTGTTTTTATTAAAAAAAAGTTTTTAATTAAAATTTAGTATTTTTCATTATTCATCAAAATATGAATGTTATCGGAAAACCACCATAAATTTATCCAAACTAAATTTTTTGTGTCCCAATTATAAAGAATAATTTTATTTTCTAAAATTGAATATATAAAAGTTTCAAATATTGGATTTAAAAAAGGTTTCTCCATTAAAAGGAGGTAGGATTGCATTTTTTGAAAAATACTTCTTTAATATTAAAATTTGAAATTGTTCTTATATTATGACTAAGAAACACATAATATGGGTTTTAAATATATATGGAGTATATAAAACTAAAAATTCTGTTAATATTATTCATAACTTCTTTTTGAATGGCTAATTTGGTATGTTGTGGTGCGCTCGAACTCGTTGTTTCATGTATTGCAGGCAATTGAATTACATTAAAGAAAATTTATTAATATAAAATTATGGGGTTTAACATTATTTCCCCCTTTTGGAAACTGTGTCCTTTCAATTTTAAAATTTGGCTTCGGAACTTCAATGAAATTCTTACATTGGAAAAAGATTCAATAAACCCATCACTTTAAAAGAAAGAAAGAGAAGTATAAATGAAACCCAAGATGACCCATAATAGGATTCCACGTAGAAAAACATGCATATGGAAGTTAAACTAATTGTCAATTTCTGATTGAGAGTAATATAAAACATGATTAGAAGAAATTTAACAACAAGAAAACTAAAAACATTTGATGGGTTAAATGACCATTATTTTCCCAGTATGAAAAGTAAATGAACACTGTTTTTGTTATAAGTTAAATTTCATAATCTTCTGGAATTTATTTATGAGATTGACTAAGAAAATAAATAAATAAAATATATTTTTAAGTATAGTTTCATCCATTAATAAATTTCTACCAAAAACTCATTTTTCTCCAAATTATGAGAATTCAAGATGTGTTGGTCACACCTGAAGCGCTTGAATAAACTTCTAGAGAATCACATAATCCACAAAGGATGAACTATATATTTCACTTGTTTTTATAGATTAACCAAAACCAAATGGTTAGTACAAGATCAAATAATCCCCAAAATGGATACTCTTTTATAGAAATAAATACTAATCTTAATTTCCAAAATTAAACTAACAATACTCGAAGTTCAATAAAGACCATTCAATAAACAATTGTCCTTAACATACTTCAATATAATGAAAACCTATATTGAAACCCAAAACTCAGAAGAATTTAATAACATTTTCTTTCATTCAAAATCAAAATATTTATCTCCAAATATGACTGGGTACTCTTAAAGTCTCATACAGAAGTGTAATTAACCAAATCATATATTATATATGATAGGTTAATAATTTCCATTAATAACCAGAATCTCTATAAAAAAATAGATTCTTCCAAAATAAAAAAACCCACCATTACTCCTCAAATGAAATCTCGTAGTATTCTTTTTTCCATAGGCATATAGTGTTCCTAATAGAACGAATGTCATCCACGATAACATTTATCACTTAATCAACAAATCATATTCCTATTGAATTGATATACATTTGATAAAACATAATATCCCAAATAAACATATTATTGGTCAATAAAATAATTTAAATCAAATTAATAGTAACACTAACAAGGGACTTCGCGTAGTCCAGTGGTCAGTGATAAATCCTAGTCACACTTTCATTTTGGTTTCGATTCCTGTAGTTTTTTCAGATGTGACGGGTTGTCACACGGTCTTCATGTTGTCCATTTTCAAAAACTATATTTTATAACATTCCCAAAATGAGATAAATTACTCAAAATAACCACAACATAATTTAACCACTGATGTTATCTCATGGCTCACATTTTTATCCCAAAAATTAATAACTTATAATTGCCTCAAATTTAAGGATCATATAAAACCAAATTGTTATTTATAAATATATCCACAAAAAAAGATAATTATTAATAAAATTTAATTTTCACATAAAAAATTGCAGGGTAACCCATAAAAGAGAAAAAATTATTCCAATGTAATCCGATCAACAATGAGCATTAATAAATTTAAACATTTCTCCACCTATTTATTTCTACATAGGTTCTTCCTTGACCTATTGATTATCATATAGAATAGGGAACTGACTCGATTAATGCCTTGGTGGCCTAAATTTATGAAAAATAACTGTAAATATATACTTACGATATTTTTTATTTTATTCCACAATACTCTTAATTATTCCTCAATAATTATTTACTTTATTTCTTTATTTCCCACACAAAAAGCAGTTTTTTTGTTCTATTGAGACACATTCTTGGGTGTCTCCTTCCACATTTTGGGTATGATGGAAATTGATATTTCTTTTCTCTACAACCTCCACTACTAGAGTTCCAATCATTCCCCACATTTCTCATCATTTTTGAGTTTGTGAATTGGTTAATTTATATGTTATTGATCATATTTTCAGAAACCGGCTTCATCATGAACACAATATCTTCTACACCTATCAAAATTATATTTAGTTAATAATTTCCACCACCATTCCCACCATGTACATCATGTTCAATATAATTATGAATTCCTTGGAATCCAGGGGTTAACTAAAACTAGAAAGAATAGTGTGAGTAACAATAATTATAAAATCATTAAAATAATATCATAACACTTTATTTTCAATCCAAAAGACCTTAGAATTAACCAAGGTTATTTAATCTCATCTTATATTAAAATCCTTTAAATCAGTTTATAGATAAAATATGAATTATCCTACGAATATCTCATGGAAGTGTCATAACCAAGGGTGCAGCAAGGCCTGTTCTAGTGAACTTGTTCTCGTTTGAGTCTATCTCAATGAAGTGTTTTATGGTTTTCCCCTAGGTACATCTGTGCCAGAGCCACGTCTACCAGATCATATCCAGACAGGGATGTATTTCTTGGAAAACCAACATAAAATTTACATTACAATTTTTTGTGTATTCTTCAATAATAATCGTCAAATTCAATCTTAGGGTAGTGTTTTATAATAAATGTTTTTAAAAATCTAGATTCCATGGTTTGTACTAAACTTCATCTTTTACCAACAGTAATTCCCAGAACCTAGTTACCTAGAGTCGGTGCATTATTACATAACATTGGAATAATAATAGGAGATCAAGTCTTGAACGACCAATTAGTTTAGTTTTCTTTGAATTGCTAGATAGAAACATAAGTTTTACATTACATCAGGAAATAAAAAACAACATTGTGTCCCCTTTTATCACACATTAAACCATTAGCCCTTCCTTGCAGGTTAATCATAATATAAATCTTCACATCCTATGAAAAAAGAAAACATAAGAAAGGGGTGACCTTCGATTCTCAGTAAGGATAAAAGTATAGCAAAAACTATCATAAATATTCCTAAACATTTAAGGAAATGCATAAGACTAAATCAATAGCCTTTAAAACCAAAAAATCAGCATAATATGGAAAAGATAAATCCAATAATTCCATCTATTTATATAAATGGATATTATTCTCATCGAATAATCACATGTAATATCAATAAAGTATTTCATAATGATGGAATTTATAATGCAGGACGTCATAACCACATAGTTAAGGCCTCGTGCCAGGACTACAAAAAAAAAATTTTCAAGGCCTTTTTCCATGATAGTAGTTTGTCTAATGAGACCTACCTATGCATCAAGAAGCTAGAGAAGGCTCCACCAGTCACTTACTATGTCCTATAAATTTCTCTTATGAAATGGTTGAAACATAACATAAACATTTGTATTAAAACTTGCATACATAATGTTAATATTTAAATCACAAACCATGAATGGTATAAATATTTCACATCCATTGATAAACATAACTCATTGAATACATTATGGATTATTTTATTATAAATAATCAACCTCAATAAGAATAATGATGTATATTGACATGGATGAAAATAATCAGTAAAACTATTTGAGAGAAATATCCATTTTTCTTGAAAATATTAATAATCCATACTATTTATCCAGAAGCATTTTAAAAGACATGTTTGAATCAATGTTTCACATACCACTTAAAATGAATTTTTATTATAAAACATTATTTTCCATATAAATAAATCCTTAAAACAATTTTTAAAACACAAACATTAATAAGAAATATTTAGAAGAATAAATATTTAGAAAATTTAAAATATATTTTTTATAGTTATTAAACAAATGAGATATTATTGACAACAAATAAGTGATATAATAAAAACTTTATAAAATCATGAGAGTAATGGGATTCATGATATAATTTTTCAAAGTGATGTATATACACCATAAAAAACTGAGATGGCACATAACAACAAAGATGACTCAATGGAATGTAAATTGAGATGAAAACCTTTATACAGATTGTAACATTATGTTAAAGATAAATCGATCATATAATAATGTGTGAAAAATTTGAATATAGTCTATACAATTGTATAATCATTGTAAATCAATCAGAGGGCATTCACAAATATTCTTGTAAAAAGAACTCCAATGACTTGGATGTTTAACTCAATGAATGGAAATTGAGTTAAGATTACTCTTATAATGTTCATATAGATGACTCAATAATTTATCAATGGAGTGATTATCTATATTAAGATTATATCCACACAAATGGGAGTGGATATTTCATCAATAATAAATAAATAGTGATTTCAAAAATAGTTTTTTTGTAAAATAATTAACGAAGTTTGCGTAAAACCCAATGAGTGGAAATCAAAATTAAAACTTTTATTACTGATTTGGTAACTTACAAAACAAACTACCCATGAAAAAATGATCATACAATGAAGATTTAAATACCAATTAATTAAATTATATTTCACAAATAATACAATCATGGGAAGTACCTACACCACACAAAAGTAAATAGTTGAAATATAGCATGAATCTCAAATGAATAAGAAGTGAGATGAAAACACCTTACCTTCTAAGTTTCATTGGTCTAGGGACAATTAAAATCATGTATAATAGTTAAATCAATATTATTAAATTATAAAATAACCACATAAATAAATATGAGATCCTAAATGATCTTCCAATATTTCTTTGTTAATAATATTTTAGTAGTATTATTGTTTCGGGTGATAACTGATTCATATTCCTTTATATGTTTAGTCATGTTGGTCATGGTTCTTATGAATACTATGTATTTGATTAATATCCATAATGATATTATGTTCTAAAAAAGTATATTTTTTCATAAATTGAAAATTATTCATTAATGGTTATGATGAGGAAGAAATCTCATCACGTTCATGGAGACGGTAATCCTTATGTACGCTCGAGTGAAAATATTATTCTATTGATGGTAAAATTGTATATAATTGGATAGTATATCATATGTAAATAATAATTAACATGTTATAGTTATTAATAACATAAATTAGACTCATTATTATACACATCTTATTAATGAAGCGTTGAATAACAAACTACACCACAACGTGGAGACGGTATGCCTTACCTATGCATGAATGTTGACTTTGTCATTCATAGGATGGATAGAATAATGAATATGTTTGTACCATATTTATTATAACATCATAGTATGTAGAAGGTACTGGAATTATTATTTTGTTATGGAAACAAAAATGAAAGTGGATGTGGAAGAAGAATAGAAAATTGAAAGAGGTGACGAAATTATTACCTCTTCTTCAAGCGATTTCTTTAATATTTGGTCAAAAGAACTCATTAGGTTGTATTTATGATCAATGTAAGGCTTCTAGGATTAAATTTGGGTAGTTGGGAAGATATTTGAGTATGGTTTGGCTGAAAAAATTGTCTTTGGAGGTGTGAAATTAAGAGAAGTAGAAGTACCCTTTTATAAGATTGGTGATGGTCACTTAAGGAAAAGCTTGTGAAATTATTTTATTATAAAATCATTTCTTGTTTCTAATGGATGTAAAAGAATTTATTTCGAGCCTAATGTTGGAATGGGTTGAAAAACTATCATCCAATATCTTTTATACATGTTTAGGTCACCATATTAACATTATCATTTACATTTAACACATAGTTTAATATTTTAACTTTTACCATGTATTCTTGTATTATTATAATAAATGGTAAATAAACATACAATAAAAATACAAGAGAACCCCAAGAGGTTCATTATTGAAATATTAAACCATTAATAATTCCATTGACTGAAAATTATAATTTTATGAATATTTCAACATTTAATAAAAAACTATTTCTTCTAAAAACTCATGTTTTTTTCAATTTCGACACTATTTGGAATTTGGTTTTTGTGAATGTCATAACAACATTACCACTTCAAAAAAATTATTTAATCAACTCTAACATGTCATATTAACCAATAAAATTTGTGAAATGAATCAATGGTGTCAATTTATATTTATTTTAATTTTTAAAATATCAATTATTTTTATCTTTCATTAATAAGGTAATTACTGCATCATCGTTGTGTCATAAATAAATTAATTTATTTAATGTCAGAAAATTATAAATAAAATACCATTATGAAGGAAATAATTTTAAATTTCTAATGAGTATTAATAATAGAATTTATCTTATGTATAACCATATATTCAAAAAAATTCATTTATTAAAATTTGAATTTAACACTTTTAACTCTTCTTTAAATAAAATAATAATAAATGATATAATCTAGTCCATGTGGATCAAAATGGAGCATATTTTATTCCTATGGTTGATTTTGGTCTAAATACACTTATCCCAAAAAATTATGACATGTTTTGGGGTAATTATAATATCATTTTTACCTTTAATTACCATATTTATTTTTAACTATGGTAAATTAAATTCAAAAGTTACCATTCACCAAAATTTATTTTTATCCTATTTAACCAAAATTTAGATACTAGTATCAATGGTGTCACTTGGAGTTTTTAAATTCAATTCAGAGAAGCGGTAAAATTATGTTTTATGAAAATCTTCAAATGTGTTTAGAAGGTGCGTAAAATGCATTAAATATTTCAATGTAATTCTATACATCTAATAGTATTCTAAAATGAATCCAATGAATGACATTGAATAAATACAGGTATTATGTATCTATTTTGACATAAAATAATTTAAATTAAATAAATAATTATTTAAATTATAATACTGTTTTAAACAACAATGTCTTATTTTTCACTATTCATAAAAAAATTGATAGTTTTCAGAAAAATACTAAAAATCACCCAAAGATCATTTTGAAATTCCAAAATAAAAAATGATGACTATTTTACCAAATTAAAAACATATAAGTTGTATTATAAAATTTAAAAAAATATTCATGTTGTCAAAACCAGAAGGAGAGATTTTGAGAAGTTAAAACTATCAAAAGATTGATATGTGTTAATGTCCAATTTAAATGTAAAATAAATTCCAACGACAAACATTAGATGAAATTTTAAAAATAAAATATAATTATAATTCAAAAACCATTTAAATTTATAATTTAACACTATAAATTATTTCCATTAAAAAATATGTTTTCAATTAAAATTTGCTATCTTTCACTATTCATCAAAATAAGAAAGTTATGAGAAAAGCACCGAAACATTATATAAATTAAATATTTATTTCCCACTTCTAAAGAATAAGTTAAATTTTCAAATTTAATATATAAATGTGTCAGATGTTAACTTAAAAAAGGGTTCTTCATTAAAAGGCGGTAAAATTTTATATTTTGAAAAATACTTCTTTTATCTAAAAAATTTAATTTTTTCTTATATTAAGTATCATAAACACATAATATGGATGTTAAAATAAAATAGAGTATATATAATTCACAATTAAGTTAATACTACTTATATATTCTTTTTAAACGACTAGTTTGGTTTGTTGTGGTGCACTCGAACTCGGTGTTGCATGTTGCTCAAGCTATTTAATTACATTAAAAAAATAACATACTACACAATCTTATGGTGTCACAATAAATAACCAGCCAATATGTCTAATGAGAAATACCCATAAGAATAGACATTATTTATATGATTTAATTACCTTAGGACATGGATTCAATAATTAATGCTTTCATTCTTATTATTCTTGAGTATTTATAGACTAATATCAATTCTCCATGTAAGAATGTGAGGAGGAATCACATTTTAATGTCTCTCTCAATCTGATTCAAGTGAGAATAATGGTTGTACAATTCATGGAACCTTTTCCAACCGAATTTCTCCAAATCATACAACCACTACTTTGATTTCTAATTATAATTTATTTTTATATAGTTATCTATTTAGATCGAGGGAAACTAGTCTTATATATTAAGAAATGTTTTTGTTCCATAAATTAACGAATATGGTGTCACTTGTGTGGATGTTTGTGTGGTGGTATAGTATGCCCACAAAGCAAGATGTAGCATGCCCATCAATTTTTTTTTCATTATCCACCATTCCTAGATGTATATTTTACATAGTCATACTGATTTCCTATTGCTTTACATGTGCATCAACATATTATAAATATGAATGGTTTGAATAAATGTTTTATTCAAGGTATAATTTCATCATCTCATAAGAATAACAGTTGGTTCTATTTTCTAGTAGTGGCATGTGAGGGACACCAAATCCAGTGATAATATTTGTTAGTATGAGGCTGATCATATTCTTTATCACAAAATCCATGAGGGGTATTGAATCATCCAATTTGAAAAATAATTCATTATCTGGAAGGATGAACATAAACTTATTAGTTATAGCTTGGGGATATACCACCACAACATCAATTACCCATCAAGAAATTAAATATGAATGCATATATGTATATAGAAATTTGGGGTGAGGGATGAATTTTAAATGAACTCACAATTAATTTCATTTCACGGTGATTTCCACATGTTCTATCAGTGTTTTTCTCCATAATTGCACATGCCTCATAATTTGGTGGGGGATTCTCAGCCCCAATTTATGAGAACCACATGAGCCTGAATTATCATATTCCATGATAATGAGAATCAATCATTCTACTATTAATTAAAAAACTTTCCATACTAGACTTTTTTATAGTGTGGCTTCATCTCATTTGGAATGTCAGGATGGGGGATATTCACTACTCATTATTGAATTTGTTCCATTTTGGTTCAATATAATGGTAGGTTACCATTGTTAAGGTAAGATATTTTGGGAACCATCTATATAGGGGTATAATTTTTAAATCATTCATTGGATAAATATTGGCCACATTGATTTATTAAATGTAAAATATGATGAATGATGAGACCAACCATTAGTGCATGACATAGAAAACCAACCATTAATGATTAGAATCAACTAGGACTATGGCTATATTAGACATTTCATTTGTACAAACAATTTTTTTTTTGAGGTAGATGATTCAATTATTGTTCAAATTGGAATTATTCCATCAATCCTCTAACATAACCTATAAGAGTGTCTAATTCTTCCATAATGATAGCATAATATCCATTTTTTATTCATTAACATCTCCAACTCCCCTTTGATATTTATGTAAGATATCTATAGTGATAGAGCATCTTCCAAGCTATCAATGAGAGATTGGTTTTATTTTTCAAAATATTTAGATCCTTCAGACAATGAGAAGTACTGGGGAAAATTTTCTTTACCGATGAAGCAAATAAATCTTATTACTAACAATATTGATCAGAAATTCCTCCATTATCTTGAAAATAAGTCCTTGGGAGGTACCATCCAAATACATCACCCACAGTTGGGTACAACCATGACCATTTTAAACCACTTTTTATATAAGTTAGATGTCTACTAGGGAGAAATATGATGTAGTATTTACTATAATGAAATTAATTATGGATTCCCCTTTAACAACATTATCTAAAATGAATTGTATATCCTACTATTTTGGGAAAACCTTCTACTGTTCCAAACACCAAGTAAACACAGTGAGGCCTTATATTTACATGATATGGTCAATATGATAGACCAAGTGGAATTCATTATAAAAAAAGTAATTCCACATTTTTTTACAACAAATATGAAGGAGTGGTAGTTCATATTGATAACAAAATACATAGTTTCATTACATAGAATTGGTCAATTGAGATAGTAGAATTTATTTTCATTCCATGCATAATGTTACCATTTGAGGAGAGAACTAAGTGATCATTCCATGGTGGCCACATATTTGGTAAGATTATTATCATATATCGACAGAATCAATATAATTGGATATAGATGGTAGTGGTTGAGATTCATTAATGTTTCTTGACAGTCAGCATCTTATTAATAAGACACTCTCTTAATTATTAGTTGAGTAAAACGGTTGAAATTTCCATACAACATTTCTATGAAAAGTCAAATATATGATAGGCTCCCCATAACCCCCACATATTTTTGATTATGTGGTATATTCAATTCTTCTATTGTTCTGGTCTCTTCTATATCGACATATATGACATGTTCTCATACTGAAAACCCAAGGAATTACTGCGATGTTATGCCAAAATTACACATTGTTGGATTTGTGTTCAACTAGAGATGTTGTAACTTACTAAAGACTATTTTAATATTATAGGTTTTATCTCTTAAACAATGAAATACAACCACCTTTCCATTGAAATAATATTCCATGATTCATTACAACAATGATTCATAGATATGATGCATAACACAATGGTTTGTAGCCCCTCCATTCATTAATCCAACTGGAATAACATTGAAGAAAATAATCCTTGGAGGTGATCTGATGTTAGTAACATCCTCTTCACTAGGGGCCATGTTTATATGATTACACACTAAATACTCATCCATGAAGGATAAATCTTGGATTCTAGAAATTATAATGACCAAATTTTTTATTATCATAAATTGAAAATTCTCTTTTACGTAGTTTCTTTTAAGGTCTCACAAATCAATTTAATCCTTAATATAGCCACTATTTTTATTTATGTGGATGATTTTGGTGATCCATTTTTGGGTATTTCATATATCAAAAAACTATTTGATCAATTTTTCAAATTACAATTCTTTGTTAGTATCATGAAAATAGGGAATTATCCCGACAAACTACTTGAAATGTTGATATTCATCAGGAAATCATTGGTGATGAGTTTCCACATAGAGGATTAGAACATGTGACTTAATTAATTTCCTATAAAATATACCCTAAGGATTATTTATAAATGAAATGTAAATATACTTATCCTCAAGAAACATGGGGTAATAATCAATATATTTCATAAATCATCTTATATTCCAAAATCCACCCACTTGAGCTCATTGACGGAAGTCGAGGCTACATCCTCAATCGTGGGAGTGGCGTTTTAGAGGCCATCCTATTCCTCTCATTTTAATGTGTATATAATAGAATAATTGATCATCATGAATAATTTTGTCACTTATTAATAACATTTGAGGCTATAGAAGCCAAGAGCAGAGACATTTACATCCTAGACAACCCGAGTCATCAGAGGGAGATTCTACTGATGCTATTTCATTTTTTTTCTTCTACTGGTTGAAGTAATTTTCTCAGAATCTTTTTTTATCTTGTCTTTTATGTGGGGATATTCGATATCTACTAAATTAAAAATTTGATTTTATAATACCAATATATAATTAGTCTTGTTTCAAGTTGATGAATCCATTTTAGTTGACCAAATTTCTGCCACATTGATATGATCCAGAAATTTTTTTGGTTCCTCATAGTTTGTTGCAATTGAATATTCCATATCAATATGGTTTATGGAAAACACGTAATCATGGTAGAGATTGTTCTAGGTATTCATAGGAACTATCCCAAAGTTATTAGTTTTGGAATCCTAAATTTTATCATCCACCATTTGTTTTGGTTTCCTTCCCTCCTGTAGAAATATTCTTCAATGTATACATCTTCTCAAGAATCAAGGGGTTCACATTCAACATGTAATATGTCGACTATTCTATCAATGGGATATTTCAGGATTGAATTAATATTTAAGGTACCACCATGTGTCGATGGAGAAATGTTATTACTAGAATGAAATTATATATTCTATCTTCCTAGATAAACTTCAACCTAGAATTATATGTGAGATACCTAAAATGATAGTTGATCATGATCATCTCAAGATTTTTTTCTCTACTGACTTATCATTGAATAATTATTTTCATTATAGATAATACTCCCATAATATATCCCCAATATTTAAGGGCATAGTTTGTTATGAGGTTTATCTAATAAAAATTTTCAACAAGATTCCTCTCGATGTAGACATTATTAATATTTCATAAAACATATATTGGAATGATATGTCTCTATATGGCCTCTTCTTAGTCCTATTATATGAATGAGATGGTGGTATAATATTATGATAGTATATTCCCCACTATGTAATCCACTCATCAATGGACATGTTTCAAAACATCTTATCACATGAATTGGGCCTCATTGACTGCCTCTCTGTGTCATTTTGATGTATGAAGAGCTTCCAAGATTCATAGTTTGGATAAGAATGTTGCAAATTGTTAATTGATTTTTACTAGGGTCGTTTGATTACTAAGTTGGGGTTTCTCCATATTATTTGGTTAATTATACTATTTTTTGGATGTGTATTTTTATGTTTCATTATAAGAGGTTGAGGGATCATCTTTATCTAGTGTAATAGGTTGCACCGGCCTACCCATTTGTCATGATATGACAGTCAAACCTCACGAGTTAGTTAAAACAATTATTTTACTAGAACCACTATTGTAGGACTATGAGGAATCTCTATGTTTATTTTAGGATTGATTATGAACTCACCCATAGGTCTCAAACATGTGTATGGAATCCATGAGGCTGTGACAAAAATATTGGGTTTGACTACTCTTATGTCTTCTCCTATATCCTCATATTCTGTTTCCTCCAACTACCGATCCCATGTTAGGTACATGGAAATCATACATGGATTCATATTCACTATCAGATAATAGATATTTAATGTTAATTATTGTAAGAGACATAATATGATCTTTTCAAATAACGAGGGTTCATTTTTGTGGGTTTTTTCTCTTTATCATGATATCAATGAAATAACATCTAATAGAGTAAAACATTAAGGATTAGATGGACTTGACTCTTTCTTTTATATCTTTTCCTATGTTTTCTTATTATTCATACATCTTGGAGGTATATAAAATTAATCTACCCTCATATTTTGTGTTGATATTGGTTTTAGAAGTTGTTCTCTTAGGAAAATGAGATCTAAGACCACAATTTTTGGAGTCATACTATTATCAAACTTATATGTATGCATGAATGAAGCGTCTTTTTAGTTATCCTATTAAACTTGTATGGTGATAGTGACAATGGTTTTTCTATGAAGTGGTATTCCCCAGTATCACCAATATGCAATCAACCATGTTAAAGGGGACTTACTTGAAGAAACATTTATCATGGATGATATAAAATAATCTTATCAACATTAGGAAATAATCTTCATGAAAAGTGATGTTGACCTCATTAGGTTTCCTAGATTATGGTAGCTTTAATATGTTAATTTCCATGGGTATGATTAAATAAACAATAACCAAATCATTTCAAAAGTAATACCAATTATTCATTAAATCTTATAATTATGGAAAACCATGATCCATATGTATTATTACATCTGATTGTGTTATTGCAACCCCTTGATGGGATGATCCAAAGAATTTAAGGAAATCTTATGTTCATGAATGGGAACTACTACTTGTTTTAGTCTAACATAATGTGTTTATATATTATCATGAATTTTTACAAATACCTTGGGTGTGTTTCATGATTTAGTATGGGTTTGGTAAATTAAATTTTCTAGATGTATAAACATCTCTATGTACTCATGGAATCCTCATGTATATGTCATCCAGTTTAAATGTTTTTTAAAATTATTCAAAAGACTCATAAAAAAACATTATATCATATTTTCTTATGAGAGTGTCATACTAACTGAATAGGCTATAATATTTCATTTAGAGATAAATTATGAAACAATATTATATCCTTGTTTTGTACAACTTATGAGGTCCAAAGTCATCACTTTTGTAAACATGGATCGAATATGATAATGGAATTGATCACAAATGTATTGCAGCCCCATACTAGATTATATGAAATGTTTCTTGTACTAAATTATGTTGGACCGAATAGATTCTGTACAAAAAAATTAGTTTGGTTTCCACCTACTGATATTGAGGGCCCAACATCTAGCCACATCAGGAAATGAAATGTGTGAGATAATGTTATAGATCACACAGAACATCACATTTTTAAAATATATGATTACCAAAATAAATCAGTGGGAAATTATTATCCACACATTCACAATTTGGCTTCCTTCTATGCTAAATATGGGAGTACCACCCTTCTACGACATCCATTCAAGAATCCAGAGATAAAATGGAATTGATGAGTTTGGGAGGTATCTTTATCTATTCCTACTACAATATACCATGAGCATGAAAAAATTAATGAGTTTTCCCCAATTTCATATCTATATAATTCTAGATCCCTACCCATAAAAAATGACCACCTTGATGGGGGGAAGGAGATGCCACTATAATGGATAAAATTCATGATCATCATAAACTAACTCATTTATATATAATTGTTTCTTTGATACAGATCCAGACGTATATTTAAATTCCACCCATTCAAGAGGGTTATGTCTATTTTATGTATAAGAGCAGAGATATTCATTTCAGTTTAATGATGACACATAAAGGGAATGTTTCAGCTGAGGAGATCCCCATTATGCTTTTTGATATTGAACATAAAATTTTGATATAGATAATTTCACTACATTATGGATGTATTTTTTTCTCCTCTTGGAAGTGAGTGGGATTTAGAAACACTATTCCCTTTATCATTTTATATTTCTCCCTTAAAGATGGTAGTTCATCATTTGGTGGTTCCAACATCTTCCTTCTTATTTAATTTTGTGCACATGTATCCTATGTTTGTACATCCAGATCAACTTCCTCATAGGTATTGGATTCAACATTATATCTCTCCAAGTTTACATCATTTTCCTCATAATATTATTGATTAGTGGTTATGACATTCACTGAGGACTACCATGAAATGGAAGTTACTCCATCTCTCTCAAAAAAATAGGGTAAATTTATAACGTTTACTCCTCCTTCAAGTGTAATATAATATTCGTTTTTCTGAACCCTAGTCATATGGGAACATTTTTGAATATTAAACATATTACGTATGACCAAGTTTCTCATGTATTCGTCTATTTCAATTTGTGAATACGGATAGAAAGTGAGTTTCTATTCATATTTTTAGAGCATTCCACAGTTAAAATAGGTGAATCTCATCGGGGGAGGAATGACTATGACTTCAAATATCGATATTTGTTTCATTTCCTTAAGACGAATGACCCTTTAAGGTGATTGTTATAATAAAAATGCTCCAAAAGTTTTACACTATGATTATTATGGTGCAATATTGACACATTCTTATATTATTGCTAAGGATATGAGGAATCAAATAAAGGTTATGTTGACACTTGAGGAGAAAATTGTTATATAATTCCCCAGACTTAGGTATAGGGTTTATTTGGAACCATTTTCTATTTATCTAGGACATTATTTGTATGTGAGAAAGATTGTGGAAGATATTAGGATAAATATACCCCCATCTATAAAAACAATAAATTTTCTTAATAATATATTACATAATTTTAAAAAATACATAATAATTAAACATTCATGTATTGAATGTTTTGTTATATAGCAAAAATTCAGATCATATAGAACATATTCATAATAAAATGTAAAAATTCATCTAGAAATTATTCTTTATCTTTATAAAAGATGATGTTCTTCTAAGAACATGTAATCACTCGAGGATATTCATTAATGAAATGGGTGAGCTAAAATCCCAATAAGGTAAGGATTAATTGACATGAATCAATAGAACATGAGTGAGTATATTCATTATTACCACATCATAATAACAACATCATCATCATAATTAATATGGAAACATTTTATAAAGTAATAGAGTGTATTAATGCATAAAAATGAAACATCTAATCATAGTGGTCAAATGAAAAACATAGTATTGAAAAAATATTTCATCATGTTCATAAATGAGATATGTGAATAAATCATTAAATTCAAATTATGAACAAATATATCATCATGGGCACCCATAATACACATAATCTCATGGGATGAATCACATCAACCCAATGAAATGGAGGGCAGTATAACATTGTGAATATTTTTCATATCATTTTAGTTAAATAATCATGCAATCCACATCTAATATATAACAATCATAATCAGAAAATAATCCATGGAAAGGAATTGGTTTATTAAGGATTTTGTATATAATTTTTAGTGAATAAAATCCGGGTTCACAAATGAATATTGGGAAACATATTTTCCATAATCCTCATATTTTTTGAGCTAAAGATAAATAAATCAATATGATTAAGAGATGTATTTTGTAAATAATGATTTAATTGGGTAAAATCATTGTTTTGTGGATTAATAATCACAATGGAAACATGTATATAATCTAAAAAAATGGAATAGTAGTGAAAAGATATATTTAGAATATTATATGAATATTCATACCGAATATATCATGAAAATGGGATAAACCAAATATAAATATTTTTGTTCAAGAAACACCATTCTTTAAATTTCCATTTATTTTGTAACAATATCCCCTCCTGAATAATATACATTCGACTATTAATAAATAGGTCCTTAATATTTTTTAAAATTTTCTACTAATTACCAATTATATCTATTTGATTCAAATTTATAACTATTTTTTTAAAATTGATTTTTGGATATTGTGATCCAATCAAATATACCGATTTTATTTTGATTTCACTATTTTTGTTTGAGGTCCTTTTGAAAATATTATAATTAGTTAAATAATAGTAAAAATTTATACCATTATATATAATAAATAATTTGTGTTCATTAACCATAGGATTGGTAATAAAAAAATTGATTGACATTGTCCATATTTATGATTAATACACCATCGACGCGACATTGTCGAATGAAAGGGAAAATGAAATTTGAAATTTATATATCTCATAATTATGATAATAATAGTATGACAACATGATTAATATAATTTTAACATAAATATTAATTATTTCTATCTAATTTTGTGTTGGAATGAATTTCAATAAATAATGAGATGAATAAGAGGAGATAAGGGTTGTTAGAAACATACTATTTCCTCGGTGTAGTTTCTCATGTATGATACTAAAATTACTATGATGTTTTGAGTAGGTTCTCTTAAAAATTTATCAAGGTATTCTAAGGGGATTGAAAATGTGTATTTGGTGAGATATATTACTTTGTATGGTGATGGATGAGCTTCTTCCCAATGGGGGGTGGTTACTTATATTCCTGGATATGGATATTTTTTTAATAAAACATATAATATTATTGTTAAAACATGAGTTTGTAAATGTTTTTCAATATAAATCATATAATCATATAATTTAATAGTTTTTGGACATTAAAACCCTTTATAATTATAATCCACTTAGTATATGGTTAATTAATGTTGTACAAAAGAAAAATTCTTATTGCAAGGTATGACTTGTTTACATTAGGTTTTGGAAAATTCTTTGTATTCCTAGAAATTATGTTTATTTTATTTTAATGACTCGATTATAAAATTAAATTTATATTATCTGAACCACATGATCTATAAATGATTATTCTATTATTATACCATGAATGAAGTATTTTAATATACTTCAGTTATGGGATAAATTAGATTTTTTTCTATTTTCATGAAAATGGAAGTATTTCAAAAAATTATAAAAAAACCTACCTTGTACAATAAAAACATTCTTATTTCCAAAATATTATATAATTTATAAAAATCGATATATTATATAATTAAATTTTAATTTCTATTATAAAATTATGGTTTTTAAAAAATAATTTAAATTGTAATTTATTAAAAATGTTCATATATTTTTATTGATCTTTTTAATCACAATTTTTACATTTTTGAATTACAATATTTATATTTAATTTTATTACTAATGGAAAAGTTTATTCATATAACAATTTATTATTTTGAGGTCAAATTTCTATTCCAATGGCCAGGATAGCAATCCAAATGATTTGGTTAATATTCTTAATGGCCATGTTTATTTTCCAATGATCAAATGACTTCTTATAAAAACCACTTAATTAAATAATTATTTATTTACTAACATTCATCCCATTTTAATAAATTTTCAATTCATAATATATCGATTTATTTTATAATTATTGATTCATTTCAATAGTGTTGTCAATGGGGTCGATGAATCTAGTAGATTGGGGCATTCCATATTTCCCCAATTTTGATTTTTATTTTATATTTTTTATCTAATTATAATGTTTAGAGTTATAATTTATATTGTGGAATAATAATTAAATTATATTTATTTATTGAATAAATAACCTTTGGTTTCTCAATGTTCTATATCATATAATACTCAAAAAATATATCTATGAGACAATTATAATTTAAATTTTTTAGGTCATTCCACCAACCCAATGGGATGTGGTTGGTTCATAACCACCAATGATATATTTGGGATCCACCTGGGTAGTGATGACCCTAGTAGTGGAGGTAGATGTAAAAATTCCACCATCCTTTTGGTTTTGGTTAATTATTGGAAAGATACTATGATGGATACTATGGTGATCCATTTTATTTGATGTAATTTTACTCAAAAATGGACTTAATGTAATGGGATATTATGATTAAATTCACTTCTTATGAAACCGTATATGGTAGTCCACACAATTAGATTCCATGCTTGAGAAGTGTCCACATTTTTCTTAGAGGTCCATCTTAAGTGTCTCCTATAGGGCCTCTCATTTGTTTAATGTCATTGCATCCCCAAAGTAGTGGAGTCTCACAATATTGAAAAATTATCCCACATATTACTTGGTCCCCAGATTATTCCTCTAGATAAAACATTATAGGATGTCTTATATAGGGAGGTTTTCTATTCAGGGACCTTGAAAAGGTAGATTCCACATAAATTCCCCATCATCATACACTATCATTTGATAGGGATCTGGAAATCAGTCAAGGGAGAGTTTTATGATACATATAAAAAAACTCGTAGGAATTTTTCACGGTCTTCTAGTCTTGAGTACTTGGTTATGGAGAATGAAAACATGTCTAACTAACAACAGTTTGTGCATATGTTCTTGAGGATAGCCTCATATCCATTACAAGGGAGGTGTCAATCCCTCAAGCCCTGATGATTCACACACTTGTTCTAGAATATGTCTGAAATGAAATCAATCTTTAAATAATCCATGATCTCATTGTTGGATGTGATGATGATCAAGAATATGGTTGGGAGGTTGTTTCTAACTTACTCACTTCATATATCCATATATGATTCTTTGTAGTTTGATTCATACTTTACCACCTAGTCGAAACACATGGATAATATCTCTAGGTCACATGTTGGATGAGGAGATTTATTGGTGATTGATGCCGAGAATCTATAAAAAGTAAACCCTAATGTTTTAAGAACATCTACATATGATCGTTTTCTATAAATTGGATGATATACCCATCTAAGAGATATATTATCATGTGTTGGTTGTCCACATTAAACATCGGGAGTAGAAACTTTGTGACCCATATTCGCACTACAACCAAGAGTAATATCGTGGTAGTGATTTAGTTTTACATCAGATGAAGACTTAATAAACCCTTAAGGTGTTACAGGTTTGTGTCATACAACCTCCAGGACAATGGAATTGAGGAGATCAGGTATATGAGCCTAAAAATATATCGTGGATGGAATATTATATCATCCTGATACTACTACATAATTGTCTCTATAATCTATTGATAATCATATAGTCGTGCAAGGATATGATCCCAATACTAACAAGATGTTGGAGTATACTGATACTATTCTATGTGATCGACAAGGATATAAGCCTTAAATTGAATATATTTTAAATGAATCTGATCAATCATTGATAAAGAGGGGGTATAACCCTTGTTAAAATATGGAATCCCAGTTATAATATGTAGAAAATGCTTTATAATAGGACAAGGGAATGATCATCATTCTATATTTCCTATAATGTATGTTTGTATAGTTGTTCATCAAAACAAGTAGGGATATTATACTAGCGTTAGTATACTACTAAAAAATAATGATTAGCTTCATCTGTATGTATATGATCCTTCACTAAGGTGATTTCCATGTTGTACTGACGAACATCTTTTTGTGAAAGTGTTAAAACCAAGGGTACTCATTAATGGAAGTAGTTTTTTATTGACAATGAAAACATAGTAGATCATGTATTTTTTATGACAACTGATCTTATGATGTAGGTTTGTTTAGTGTTCAATGTTGATCCATTTTACAGTGTTTGTGATGTTTTTTTGGTCCACAATATGCAAGAATTTCTATAATTAATTAAAGATAGATTTCCAGTACTACCCTTTAAAAATATTCAAAAGGAATGGATTTGAAGAAGAATTAGGCATTCATGAAAAAAATGGTTCATGAAGGAATTATGTATCAATATGGTTAGTATTTTTGAATAGAGTGTTTCATGAATGTTTGATAACTTGAAAAGGAAGGACTATAAGTTATTTGATTATGAAAAAACTTACAAATGGAAAAATTCACTGATATATTTGTAAATAAGGGGAGATTCAGAAACATGAATAATATTTTTTCTGAAAAGGATATAGTGACCATGACAGATTCAAGAAAGAGTAAATTTAAATAAATAGGAATATACTCATAACATTAGTATATATATATATATATATAAGGTTTAACTACTCTTATTTTTGGAGGTATTACATGAGAGTAAATCTTACGTGAATTATGACCATTAAATAGACTCAATATTCCAAATAATAATCATTATTAAATAATGAATTTTAAATAATTTTAGGAGTGGCGTTTTTGAGAAATTTTATAGTTCCCAAATAGTTAATTGTATAAAAAATATGTGACTTTCCTTAATGTTTTTAATTTCATAAAATGTAAACATTGTTTGAGACAGAAAAAGAGATTTTGAATAAACGGAGTTTCACAAAATGTAACTACATGAGTGTAATTGAAAAATGAAAAAGGATTTGAAATTAATAAAAGAATCATATGGGGGATTAAAATATGAAAAATGGAACCTTCATGTTCTCTCATGTGGAAGTGATCTTCAATTTAAGAAACTGAGAAAGCCTTCTCCCATGGTAGTGAGCAAGGGGGAGTTGTCTGAAATGATATGATTGGGGTAGTATGGTATCCTTAAAATTACATTAATTGAAGTGTTCTTGGAATGAAGTGAATGTGTATAATAAATTATAATCCTTAATTTCTATTGAGGATTATTGGATACGTGTATGACTAGAAAACCATTTGAGTATGCTCCTTGGATTATCTCTTAGAGGTTAACCAAGTAAAAATGTTATATTATGTGTGCAAGGGTGTGAGATGATATAATGATTCCCTTAGAAAAGATAAGAATGTTCAATCCATGGGGAGTAAAATATTAATCACATTCAAAGAAACTGTAGACACCTTGATTCACCCCTCCCCTATCGTGGTGTTCTTGGGTATTACATCAACGGTATGAGACAACTCATATTCTGTTATAGAATTATACTATATTTCCTTGGTAGTAATGAACACCAGTCTTGGGGCATGTGAAATACATGGATGGTGATTCCTGCTAAAATATTGATTATAAATATAGTCATTTCAATCACACATTATATGAATATTTTAAAAATATATGTGGATAAAGGGATTAATATTATATTTCACCAAATAAACCGATTTATTATACTGATCATGGTGAAATGATATACAGACTGTTGGGATAGGGATAAGTGCATCTCCCTATATATGTTCTAGTGAAGAAATATGATAGCAGAGCTCATTTCCTATTACCTGGATGTAGTGACTTCACTACAATTTGTGTGAAGGAATGTAAGCCTCATTTTCCTCAGATTCTAAGATATACTTGATGATATATTTTATTAAAGAGGGGATATAAGACAACTTATATTCTCCTAGTTAAATAAATAAACAATTTATGGTCTTCTTGCATGGAGAATGTGATATGTGCATCTCCGATGATTACTACAGAAATA
Source organism: Viscum album (assembly GCA_963277665.1). Classification (NCBI taxonomy): domain Eukaryota; kingdom Viridiplantae; phylum Streptophyta; class Magnoliopsida; order Santalales; family Viscaceae; genus Viscum; species Viscum album. Next base: position 1,690,169,849 of record OY728128.1, on the reverse strand, counting down.
TCTGTGCAGACAGTACCATACTATACAGGGATATGATCATACTCATATGCCACCATCAAAATACACTTATGGGCTTTATATGTGTAAGCAGGGATATGAGACCACTCTCATTTATCTATATATTAACGGGCCCTACAATACCTCCTTGGAATACATTTGTGAGTGTCTAGGGTGGAAGTTTGTTATGTGGTGCCCTCAACAGGTGACTGAGGGGAACTAGAAGAACGATCCAAGAAAATATGGTTAATTGGGGTGTACTTAGGAAGATCTTAAATTTATCTTGATCCATATTTAAATTAGTGATACATATTTCTAAGGTAAGTATTTTTCTAATTATCTTAATCTCAATAGAAGATTCCAATTTGATTTGAAATTTTGATATGTCCCACTAGTTTAATTAAATATTTCCTTGAATGAGATGGGATTTTTAGCTTTTTAATATTGAGACATCTGACTGGGGGCTCAATGTTCGAGATCATACCATGTCAATGTTATTAACAAATCATTGTTATTTCCACCACATGTTTAAGGAATTAGATAGGTAATATTGGTTTTCAACCCATGTAGGTTACTATTTTAGCTAATATTCTAAAACATTCACATGATATAGTGAAGTTCGCAGGTCTATGTAGCGAATGTGACAAATTTTTCAATAGTCAATAAGAAAACATGGAATAATTTCAATATTTATAACATCATTTCATGTTTGGACCATTTTAATTAGCTATGTTAGGGTAGTTCATTTATTCAATCCTCTTAAGAGTTTCACAATTTTTCTCATTTGAAATTTTCATTATAAGGATGACATGTTTCAATGGAAGCATGATATATTTTTATGGTTTTTACATTAGGATTATCATTTTTATTTATGTATTATATTAAAAAAAAGATATTTTATGTGTGTTCCATTCATCATTATAATTATTAGAATGACCCAAATCAGGTTCACCAAATATTTTCAATTGATGGTGATGGGTAAAAATAGATTGATGGGAAATAGAAAATTTATTTTTTAAACACTGAAATGGATGACATGGATAATGGATTTAACATTTTGTTAGTATTTCCATATTCACATTGAGCTCACCATATTTTTTATGATGAAAATTTGTGGATGTCGATTGATTGTGGAGGGAAGTATGGTTTTAAAATCATTCATGTGAGGTTTCCCATTTTCATCAATAATGGAAACTCCATATTGAACCTATATAAAAATAATCATGATCTATCTTTCAAAAGATAGATGGTCACATGGGGTTTAAATCCCAATGACACTTAGGAACACACATTGGTCTATAGGATGGGATTTTTTTCTCGAAAATCTTTTTTGGGGGGTAATGTTTTCCTACTTCAGGCCAATATTATAAATTTTGGATATTTCTATCAATCTCTACAAAATACAGATTGGGGATTGGTTACCCTAATAAAATTATTTTCTATCAAAATACTTATAAATATAAAGGGGTTATATTAATGAGTTTGTCTATATATATTAGTGGTTATCCATATTATTTTCATATATTAGTTTATAAATCAATTGATTATTTTTTAATCCATATAACTTAGTGCTCTAGAGATTAATACTATCTAGTAAGGTGATTGGGGTTTCTAGATTATGATTCGAATTCCAAGACGCATCTTATGTATCCTATGAGAACATGAATCAAAACTGCTATAATTCATTTAGGTCTCATACATGAAGATTAAAATCAGATGGAAAGGATGTATTTGATGGAACCTAGGAACTAGATATTGAGACGAAGCCTTATAAAGGACTCAAATAAATACTAATTAATAGATGAATCAGTTTAATTAAAGTTCACACATACCTCAAACCCACTGATTTATGGGGAAAATAAATAATTAATCACGAGGTTTATTTCCTTATAACATAACATTATAGAAATTCATTTTTTTCCAATACTTAGGTGGATTCCCATGTGTAGAGGAATTTAAACCATATTATTTTATAGTGATTAAAAACTAAAATTTCCTTAATGGGAAATATTATAATTCTAGTGGCATGATCATTAGAGATCCTTATTCCTATATAAGTCATTTTAAGTGTGAGAAACATGGTTTATAATGTTATGATACCCACATCATACGGATATAGGAGTTATACACAGGGGAGGACCTGATGGGGAGTTGGATATAGAGCATCATCCAAAGGGTGGTGTCTTACTAACCTTACATGTATCTAGAATTAGAGTCCTCAATGTTCAATTATCTTATAAATCCACTTTTGGATGATGAATAACAAAAAATCAATTGGGAATCCTTTGAAAATCAATAAATGGAATATCATGGAAATAAACCCAAATGGATACCAATTTATAAGATAATTTCCTATCCACTAATGAATAAGGTAAGATGATAGATTCATAGGATATTTTAGGTCTCATTAGATAGATATTTTTGGGATATAGTGGGGTTTACACCAAGTAGGATGCTCATTTCATGATATATCATATGTATACTCTGAAAGATAGAGGGTGGGGACAATGAGTTGAATGACGAAAACATAACAAGGGAATATCCCTATTCTATGTGTAAATATTTTATATGAAGATTGAATTCTCCGACAATGACCCACTATTTTGGTTTCACATAGTTTGAGGGAACATTTCCATGTATTTCTCATGGATAATAAATACATTTATGGAGTTTCTAGCCTAGCCTATTTTGTGTGTCAACATGAAATTTCTAGGGTATCTGTCTTAAATATCCATTGGCCTTCACATGATTGAACCAAAAAAGTTCAAGGTAAGCCTGTTTATCAAGGTAATAGTTATAGAGGGAATTGAATAAATAGAAAGATATGTACACAAAACATCACAAAATCTTCATGACACATCCAGAGCACTTCACATAAACTACATCACATGTCTAGATGACATTACATGATCTTCTTAAAATTTCATGACGTAATTGTGGGGCTTTGATGAAAGGTCCAAAGTTAATCATATTATCTAGCTGACATGTCTAGTGGACATGGTGTTGACCTGCTAACATTTCTGAAGGTAATCTCTTAAACCACCTGAAATTTATGTAGGACATCACATTAACCAAATCTTATTCTTAAAAAATTATCAGGAGAAATATAACATGTCCCTAGGGAATCATATGACGTTACTTATACTTATATAGGTAATCACATGAACTATCTTATGTGTCAAGAGGACTTATCATGATCTTCCAAGAATATCAAGAGTGTGTAATATAACACGGATGACATGTACAAAGGCTATCATATGATCCTAAAAACATGTAAGGATATCATTTCATGAACACCCTACCAAGTCATATTGAAATTTCATAAACCACCAGCTAATTCTCAAGGACTTCTCATAAAAAAGTGGGCATGTCATAGTTATTGTTTTAGGATTTACATGGTGTGTCTAAAAGGATTTCACATGATTCACCTAATATGTATGGGCTTCATTATGTGACTAATTTATTGGTTAGACATTTTACATGAACCCCATTATCACGAAAATTAGTGTATCTTTATTCACGAAAGCCTTCTGTGTTTTACATAATTTGTTCTCATGAAATCCTCAATGTTAGTAAGACATTGGCTTCTTATGGCCTTGGAAGACCAATTCATCATGTGAAAGATATTTCATGTGATATGGATGACATCCTTAATTTCCTTTTCATGTACAATGGAGTGATCATGAGAGGTGTATAGACATAGCACATAATAACTTATTTCATTCCCCAACCTTTTCTAGTGGAAGAATCTTGTGAATGTGTGGTTCTCAACATCATGAATTATTTTATCACCTATATTCTCTAGTGTGTGTTTTTATGCTAGGGGATAAGAAAAAATTATAGGAATCACTACCTTGAATTTTTGTTACATCAAATAGTGGACCAGTTTCATCTATGGTATTTAGTCAGTGGAAGTAATGTCACATCACACAATTTCCATGAACCTACTGCAGGTCATCAATGAGGTTATCTTTATGTCATGTGATAAACAATAACTATGAGATCACTCAGTTATTTCAAAATTTCTTGAACCCATGGATTGATAAGGTTAGTTTTCATAATAAATAATATAAATATTAGTGGGACATTTCAGGATTAGGACAACTTGTCTGTGGAATTTCATGAGATATGTCTGGTATATCAGAGGGTCCTCGGGTGATTTGTTAATCAATCACACAAATTTTATAATTTTATCGCATTTAAAATAGAGTAGCTCTTGTTTTTATTAAGGTAACATATTTTTTAGATTCTATTTAATGAACCCTACAACCTTCATCAATATTTTCTCAATCATGGTATTAGATGATACAACAGACATGTCAAATATCTTTTGATAATGAAGGTGACATTTCTAGTACATTTTTCATGGAAAATAAAACATGTAATCAGGTGTTAGATTGATTAACTATCATTAAACTCACACACATCATGGGTATGCAATAGGAAATTCAATTTTAACCCACTTCAAATAAAGCTTTTTAATTTTCCATCTTTCATTTTTTATAGGGAATGGTTGATTACTAAGAATTTCTTGATCAACATGTCTCATAATAAGGGGAACCCATATTTTATCTTTCTCATGATCATCAATGCATATTTGGAAGACATCATGTGATCAGGAGGGATACACAGAGGGTCTTAGGGTGATCATTTCCTGATCACATGGAGTGAATGAACCATTAATGTAATTTACTAAGTGTCATGTGATGCGTGTTACTATGGTGATTAATCCTGAAGTAGCTATTTTTCTCCTTTACGCCATTTCGATAGTAAATTGTACCCATTAATTGGGCATGTCTATGATTGTAAAATTACTTATCATAATTTAGTTTCCATAAATAAATACATCAATGGGTGGTGAATACACCATTTAATGTAATAGATGGTGTAGAACATAAATATATCTTTAGAAATTAATGTTTGTTGGGAAAAACCTAAGGGTCGACTTAAATTTTAATAAAAACCACATGAATGTGATTGATTTTAATTGAATATATAATATCATGATTTTATGGTCTTGAAAACTTAGAAAAGGGAATGTAAAAACTCCCCTAATTTTTGAAAATGAAAAAATAGGATAAATGACTTAGAGAAAAATTACGATGAATCTAAATTTGGAAAAAAAAATCCGTCTGCATATTGAATCCTGGGAGTGGTTTGCGGAAGGCATCACCCAGTAACCAAGTAGTATGCAAAACAAAAACAGAGGTGGATAATTTCACTCCACGAACTGCATCATTAGTGAAATATAGGAAGATAATTCTACTCCTATGAATCTCATTGATGGTGAAATAGAGGTGGAGAGTTCCTCCCAGGGGAAAAATGTCGTTGGAAGAATGGAGGTGGAGAAACTCGACCCTACATACTATACCTTCTATATCAATGGTTTCCGGGTGAGGTGTAGCTAGCAACACCCTACGAACAAACAAAATTTTATTCACATGATTGGGGAGGTCATTTTATACACTGCGAACCGCAACCCCATGGGCCTTTATTGAAGAAGTCATACACAAGCTCGATGATCTCCCCATAGATTTCTATAAAAGGTTCCATGAGATCAATATATCCAACTTCGTCGAAACTCTATAAAAGGACCTCGATAGGCGCAAAGAAAAGTACCAAAATTTAATGGATTAGACAGAATATTTAGATATATTTCTATTGAGATCAATCGTTGAGTCATGGAGGTTTTCTGAAAAATTCATGTAGCTATAATCTCACCACATAGGGGAAAATTAAATAAGGATTCATAATAATTTGTAGAACCCAAACCATATGTCCTCTATATATGAAATTCATAGAAGGAACTAAAGAAATGCCCCTTAATCATTCTGGCTCCCCACATTTCTCTAGTAGGGTCTTACCCACCCAGACGATAATATGTCTTATGGAAATACCATTCCACCTTAGCCTAAGCCACACATTGAAAATTGGCTTTTCACCTTCCACCAATATGTCCTCGACCCATGATGTTGAATTTCACAGATGGGTCCTCGTCACATAACCTTAAAATGTGATGTCTCTAGTTATGGGGCCCCAAAATACATGGGATTCGGTTCCTATCATATGGATACCGAGGAAGCCTATCTTATTTGTTTGACACAAACATCAAAATAAATATCACCCCCAAGATGAAAATAAACTACATATCACCTCATCACATGGATTGAATTAGTGATGCCTCAGTAAATGATACATGAATTAAATATCTTTCCAATAAAAGGAAAGGTTAATGAAGAACCTATAACACATACTAATGGTTCTGGGATTACATGTATATAGGATCGGTCTTTCAACATAAGAGTAATGCACAGACCCATTCTTGGGTAAGATCCTAGGATTCACGTACATATGAAAATTACATAAATCTATAAAAGAGTCCGTAAATAGGTGAAAATTTCCCCAATAAGCATGTGATGAGCCTAAACACCCATCCTCTCGACCAATGGAGTCCTCAAATGTGGTTGGACAAATCATCATCGAAAAAGTCCTGAAATTTGGAAAGCAGGTCCATGAATAATTGATTATAGGGTCATTGGGTGTTTCTGGATATACGAATAAACCTGTTAGATATCTTCTAAGTTCATCATACCTAACGTGGAACGATTCCACAAAACACCTAACCCCCTATAATCACTCGTAAGGACTAGTCAACTATGGAACCTCCATTGCAACAAAAAAATTCCCCACTACCTTATTCTAGCATGACCATCTCTCTCACCAAAAATCATATGATGCAAATCAGGTTTAAAAAAAGGTTTATCCTGATGTGAAAATAATTATAACAATTTGAAATTAGTTGTTATCAAATTTTCCATTTTTTTCACTCCAACAAATGAACCTCGAGTTGAAACAAAGATGGTGAACATGATGTGAATACTTCACCAAGGTGGTGTGTTACCCAACCTCAATCCCCATTCGCATTCAAAAGGAATTGGGCCAACCAAGATCATCATTTTCACATTTGAACGGGAGATCCTACATTGATGGGGGGTTATGTCTATATATGTCATATATATTATAGGCATAACACAAATATACCTTCAATCCAATGGAATCCTAATAGTTTCCTTAGAAACATGTGTCTACGACCATAAAATAAGATAGGTCACTAATAAAGAACATGACCCCTTGCCAACCTAGAATTTCCAATATAGGGTGTCAAATGCACTGATCAAATAGTACCACAAAATGGTACTATACCCACAGTGGAGGTTGCATTGTAGGCCCTCCAATTGGTGAAAGCTCAATATCTACCTCTTTAGTCATTACTGGAAAACCAAGAAAAGGAATCCCCACTGGCCATCTCTAATAACTTTGGGAGCCTGTCCTCATAGGGAAATAATTAGCACCTCCCATGAGTTAGATAGTAAAATGATGATGACCCCAATGACTTCCTCTCTACTACATAAGAACCCCACTTCAGGGCCTTATATAGAGGGCTTCACAACCAATGGAGTACTACCCAACATTCACGCTATGAAGAGGATCTCTAAGAGAGGTCACATACTGATGTCTAAAAGATAGGGTTCATATGGTCTACCCATTGAGGTAGGAAAACACATAACCTATAGTTGTATATTACAATTATTCTCTAATATGGGATTCGCTGAACAAACATAGTGGAAGTCTACCAAAAGGCATATATCTCTATCACTTCTTCTGAGCCCACGACAAAAAGACATTAGTAACTTATCAGTAGACTAATATACTCGATCACTCTTATTAATCCAACCAAAAAATCATAATGGAACGTTAAGAGAAAATGAATATTTCTAATAATTCTCTCCAATCCCACCACACTATCATGATAGAATATTTTTGGCTGATGAAATTCTATTTAGACATATAAGAAACTGGCTAACAAAATAGGGTCAAAACCAGCTAAATAAAGGCCCAAATCCTTGTTGATGCACACTTAGACTGCTATATAAATAGGGATGAAAAAATGAGTAGTTGTATGGTACTACTAATTAATTTGAAGTGATGTAGTCAAATATAGTGGAAATCAACACATAGATTAATCATCATGTCCACCAAAGCAAATCCCACCAGTCAAATACAGTGGAAATAAAATATAATCATAGCCAACTTTCTATGGATGCACATAAATCCCTTATAATAAATATAGTGGAAAAAGAGAATAAGAAAATTCCTTTTATCAAATTTAAATCCCACCGTTTAAAAAAAGTGGAATCCAGAGAAAGTAGATTACATAATTAGGCTACAAGTCAGGGACATACTCATTCCTCTACCCTGACATAATAGAATTGTCAGTACCCAATGGAAACTCATGGAAGACCAGAGCATGAAAAGAATATTGATATAACATGAGAATAGTTATTTATACTCATTACAGACAAAGAAATATCTCAACTCATCCTGGAAATTACGAAGGATCAAACATTGATTCATAACCATATCCTCCAAACATTTCAAGATGTCATCATGACTGTGGGAAAAGCGCACGGTTGGGCCCATGATCTCATCCCCCTAGGGGAGTTGATTCATCCATAGAAAAATATGGCAACCCTATGAAGACATGCATCCCTACTTCGGTCCAAGAGTTTCGATGGATATATTCCCTTATACATGGACAATAGGATTAGGAACTAATGCTTGTTCCAATTGGGGGACACTAATTCAACGTGGTGGCCGCTCTGGGTAGTTATATATCTCTTATAGAACTCAATATGTTTGTTTTCGTACCCCAACAAAAAGTTGGGAACCAAAAAAATATGGGCACATATATGAAGGCTATTATCAATAGAAGGCGGCCCTAGTTTCCCACAATAGAGCACCCAAAACTGAAAGGTTCCAAACACTGCTATAAAATGAATAGAACATTTATTATTATGATCTACTAGAATATAGAGTTCTTAATTCCATAATACATCTATTATAAGAGTCTTAAGACCCTATCGATCTGTTACCAATTTATGGAAGCGAAATAAGCAGTTGTGAAGGTCCTCCCCGTTTTATTGCTACCAGCAGCACTAAAGGTCCCACTAAGAGCACCCATGGGGGTCTACTCCATGGGCCAGAAATGATCTATCATGAGAGCCTATATCCTAATGTGTGTAAGGGTTTCCCACTCCTAGACCCGAAGATCAAACAATAAGAAGTTCCAACCCTTTAGGTCATTTTCATTTATGGTACTCCCTAGGGTATACATTGTATATATTATTCTATTTGTAGTTATACGTCAAGGTATGATGGTAGTTCCCACCATGATTGAATTCACTATGAATATCCTCACCAAAGTGACATCAATAAATGACAAGGTCCTCTTATTTCATTACATCTTGAAGGTCTCCCCACATATTGTAAATAACATATATTCTCCCAACAACTATAAATAAATCAATAATGGTACCCTTTTCATGATGATAGTCATTTAAATGGTCATCCCTATAATGAAAAAAATCATCATGAAAATCCAACCCTTAATATGATTCATCTTAAACATGATCCCAAGGGTAAAATTCCATGGATAATAACCCGGTGGTAGGATCCAAAGATGTGATGTAATCCCCACCACTACTACCTTGACAACAAAGGTCCTCCCCATAGCCCAAATTCATATAGACTAGAAGGTCCTCCCCCACTCTTCAAAATCCTTGAAATCCATCATATTATGAAATGCTAAGAAGGGTAGGGTCAGATTGGATAAAAAATATGTTAATGAAATGTAAAATCCTTTCTCAGTCAAGATTTATCCTATTTCTATGCTCATCCTCTAAACCACCCATACACTATTCATACATCTATGAAATCTATACATTCCCCGGTACTTAGGTTGAAATCATCACAATGAATCCATATTGGGGACAACATGTAGAAGAATACATGAATAAGAAAAATATTTTAAGTTTCTCATGAGAAGAAATCTATTCAGGGATGAAATATCAGTTATGTACTGGCCCACAACTTCTTCATAGTTTATAATTCCAAAAGGGTTATTAGAACATTGAATGAACAACATTCACCTTAATGTTTAAACAAATCATTTCCTGCAGAAAATGAACTTTTTTTCCCTATTATTGGTATTTAGAATATGTCATTATATTGGGGGAGCATCATCACAAAATTTTCCTAGAATAAATTTTTTCTGATTACATATTTGATCATAGAATAAAAAAGGAATATTGTGAATTGGCTTACCTCCACGTGCTGCACAAATTGCTTTTCTGCATTGGAGATTCCTTGTCCGGTGATAACTTCAGAATGTGGGGAGAACATGGATCTCTAGCTCACCCAGATATCCCATATGGAAGAACCCAAAAGAAATTGATTCCTTTAATTTCATCATCCCAACGTGGTATCTAAATGAAGAACCAATTTTGGAAATGTTTCCCAATCGATAGAAACCGGCATTGATTAAGTCTCAAAAGTGTCATCCTTGACATGAGAAATCCATCACGAAGCTCCAGAACCAGGCCATCGATAACATTTACCTGGATCCTTTCTTATGAAAAGACAAACAAATATCATCTATCATGTACTTAAAAGAAAATAATTAACATTAAAATCTATAACAATATCAGAATCACACCCTCATTGGAATGCATGAGATCAAGAAGGGGCGATATTGGCAGCAACCGCCACATTATGGGAGAAACCCCAATCCATGGGGCTGGGGGAATTTTTAACATAATGTTCCCCCATAAGTCCTAAAAATTTAGTATGTGACACATCAATGGAGGAACATGAACTACCCCATCCCACAGTGCTGGGGGAATTTTTACCTCAATAACCTTCCAAGTGAATGTAAGTCTTTTCCCACCTATGGATGACAACATATAAATAGGTTACTCCTTCTATCCCATCTCATGAATCATTTCCCCCAAAGAAGAGGCATACTTCCATATGACATCAAAGATATCTTCAAGGCACTTTTTTTCCAAGAAACTCAAAGACCATCCCAGAATAAAAGGAGATGATCTTAAAAGGGATGAATAATTCCCCCCTAACATTTAACACCCAAAAGCCACCCCTAATGCAGTATTCATTGGTGATTTTTTTGAATGACAATCCCATGTACCTTTCTAAAGATAATCCATATTAATAGGATTCATGAGAGGAGTATACCCCTCTAGAATTTGTACAATCCATGAAATAAGGTGTGCATACTTGGAACCAGTGGGACACTTTCAATTTTGGATCCCCCTAAGCATATCTGACCATTCATCCTTTTTGAGAATCCTTAGTAAGTAGAATAATAAGAACAAGTTTGCAAATAACCAACCTTCAATTTCAAATGATAATGAATCAATGATGTTTGAGGATAGATTTTCATGGAATGTGGGGTAAAGAATGAGCTACGGAAAATCATTAATAAGTTTTTAACAAGATATCCATCCTACCAGATATGTTCGTTGGGTAGACTATCAGCACACACTTAAAACAGAGGTTCCTCTTCCACTAGGTATCATCCTGAACGATTAACTATGGATGTAAAGTTCTTTTGAGGTAGAACCGGGACACATATTCTACCTAAACTGATTCTAGGCATGATATCAATACTTCCCTCCATTTGGGAAGTAATATGAACAAATTCAGAAAAATCTCTGAAAGATTCCCCCACCAGGGTATCCACCTCATGTTTCAGCTGTGCCGAAACATCTAATAGTTCCCCCTGCTGCACATGCTCATGCTCACGTTCAACAAAACATGAATAAAGGTATAGTTAATAACATCATGTCATTTATGAATCTATTAGAATACATGATAGAGTAGCATGATCGGATACAGCTAGAACAAAAACCATACCCTGACTTGGAAAAAAACATTATGCTAACAAAAAATTTTGGGAACCCCATATGCCTAGTATTCAATAGATCAGGTGACCCTGACAAACATCTAATGAAATGAAAAAATCACTATGATCCCATGAAGGGATACAAGGAGTAACAAGAAGCTAGGAATCTCTGATTCATTGTGAGAACTCTGAATGGTTCATCCTTTCTGTGGTACACTATTTTTTCCACTTACTCAATAACAGGATGGGAGGATCCCCATTGCTAGTTACTATTCCAGTTCATATCGACATTACCAAAAACAATAGTTAGTGAATCCATGAACTGAAAATAGTGGTATAATGAGACAATGTTAGAATTAATATCCAGAGTGAAGGGTTTAACATACTCCTTGAACATGCCACTCCCCCAACAGAAGATGTTGGCCATGTGTGTTGACAAACTCCATGATGTGCTGCAAACTACACTTATTTCAATGACATATAGAAGTGGATTCTGGGAATCCTCATCCATCACTCAATGTATATACGATTCCTTCCAACAAAATAATCAAAAGTCCTAGTTATCCCCATCATCCCCAGTAAATGAGTAGGAAGAGATTTAAGAGCTTCTGTCAAGCTTATGTAACACCATGCACTGGGTCTGGCTCCCAGGTGTGGACCAAATCATGTAGGGAACAATAGATGTTATCATATTCCCCCGAGTCATCGTGATCAGTGAAAAGATGATAGCGGAAATAAATTTGAGGAATGGAATAATAATTTTTACTTGTTATGGGGTGACCTTGTCATTATCTACTTTTTGGATGCCATGAATTCCGTCTTTCTCCAGCTTCTAGAGCCAAAGTGGGATAATGATGCAGGTATTGATGACCATCCAAATTAATGTCCATTCCACAAAATACTAGGGAAGTGCATCCATGAGTTATTTTTCATCATGGACCTCTAGCAACGAATGAAATATTCGATAAAAGTCAATATGGTACTTCCAACAGTGTAAGTGTTATATTTTCCCACCACAGACCCGAACTAATGGGAGAATGGGAAATTATTATTAATAAAAGGATAAAATTAAGGATAGTTGTTTGACATAGAAAAAAATCAATCCAGCCCATAATATATTCTTCTCGTATTTAAAGAAACCATCTATGATTCCAAAATATCTAGTTTCCACACAACTAAATTCCTTAACACCCCAATCTTCTAAAGCCAACTACACAAAAAGTAGACTAATCAGATGGGTGGAAAGTAGGTGTAAGAAGATGAACCTGCACCAAAACCAATATTGTATTTGACACATTCAGAGTTCATTCTATTAGATCTAACAGTATGGTAACCAACCCAACAAATGGAACATAGGGAACCACCCTGCCAAAAAGCACTAATGGATGGAGTTGATCTGGAAAAGTTATAATTAGAGGAGGAATTGATTTTTGGCTCTTTTAATGTCATCCACATTATAGATCCCTTCTCTGATGATGAATATGGTTATCAACCAGAATTCATCTCACACAATTTTGGGTTAGACGAAGAAGCTTCATAAGCTTGCGATAATAAGGTATATACAACCGTGGTAGAAAAAATTCTTATTGTTGTGACCCAGCTCAAACCATCACTATTGCAGAAGCCCACAGAAGGACCCACCAAAGGATCCAACAGGGAAAAAATTTATCCTACCCCACAAGAATACACCATTATACAATCCTTTTTAAATATCCATCAGAAGAAGAACATGGGGATAATTTTCCTTAGCATGTGAGTAGATCATCCCAGCCCAATCCACAAAGGATATATCAACCTTTACCTCCAATCCCAAGGGCCGAACCATCATCATCATATGCTCATGCCCCTAATGAATCCTTGAAATACCATCCCCGATTTGGGAAGCACTGACCTGTGGATCAAAAATATGATATCATGAAGAACTTCACTTCGATGCCAGCTAAGCATTCAATCATAAATTCACTAAATCTATCAGCAGATTTCACGGAAGCTCTTATCAAAGCTTTGGTAAATCCCCTGGAGTTTATAGATTAGGTATCAGCCACTGATGTCTATTAAACATAGACCAATCGTAGAGAATTCCATGAAGTTATATCCTTCATGGATCAAGATGAATATTTCATCATGCAAGGACACCTAATACCATTATATATGTATGGAAAGATAATGGTTTCCATATCCAAAAATTAATCAACGAAAATGCATATGGGGTTAATCTCCTCCAACTATGAATTCTTCATCAGGCAGGATGCAATGAGGATGATCTAACACCCCAAACCAAAAATCTATTTGGCTATAAGAATAATGAGTAGAAGCTATTTGGTCAAATTAATCTCAAAACCCAATTTAGTTCCCCCATAACTCACCCATATTTTTTACCTTTCCAAAATAATATGACCATTGATGCACTTTTAGGAAGGCCTTTCCTGCATCAACCGACAACAATCCCCTCCTCTTACCTTAAGTTTCTCAAATATAACAATACTAAATAGAGTGTACAATTACATGTCGATGAGGCCCCATTAGACCTCTCTAAATCACAATATATTAAGGAAGGGTTCTACAAGACAATGGTGAAGTGACTTCCAGAAAATGTCGTTTATTGAATTTCTGCCCCAAATGATTTATAAATGGTTCCCACTAATCCCCTCAAGAATATCAGGGAATAATACATTCTTCTCATCAGTCAAATTGATTATAGTAGTAAAAAATTTGATGCATATTCAATAGTGCTTGTGATTTTGGTCACTGCTATTGTGCTTGATAATGTTCAAAATCACACTAACTCCCAAAGTAATGGTGGGGGTTCAAATATAAATTCCCTCAAACCATCATCAAAACTCTATAAAATAAATTCTTCACCCATGATTTTGGAAGAAGTGTCTCTTCACTCAATGTAAATGAGGAAACACTTTTACCTCTCACTGCATCTTCTCTGAATAATCTCCCACTAACGGTTGAGTTAGTAGAAGCAACTTCAACTCCTGGACAACAAAATTGAATCTCTTCCCTCAATTGTGAAAAAATCATCTCAAGAATTGTTCACCCATCCAAAAAATAGATTAATATGGTGAGGATGAATATGAGGAAGAATAATAAATAAGGGATTCCCCTGCAGCATTTTAAGAAGGAGTTTGTATCCCCATTAATTATTTCAAGGAAATCAACATAAGTATAGAAAAAGACTTGAAACCCACTCTAATTAGTGGTATCATTCCATATTAAGAGAAATAAATATTCACCTCTTTACTTAAGTATATTAGATATGTTTTATCCTAAAATTATAAAGAAATTCAAGGCCCTGATCAAGAGGTGGCCACTCAAAACCTAGACTTGCAGAGAAACCACTATGGTTACATAAAAGAAACCAAAATGAAACACCCGACACATGCCACCAAAATATAGGATGCAGCCAACAAGATAATCAGAGTCAAATTCATATAGGATGTCCAATAACCCATCTATATAAAAAATATTTTACCTATAAAAAAATGATAAGATTAGAGTGTAATTTGATTTCAGGGATCTCAATAATCATTTTTGAAAAGACAATTTCCCAATACTGTTCACAAAATTGCCAATCAATGCAACTGTTAGATATGAGGTTTTGTTATTCATGAATGTCTATTAAATTAATTATAAAATTAGAATGGCACATCAATATGAAAAAGACACCTACTATAGACCTCCCTTGTGAGTGTTTTTTTATAAATTAATTCCATTCAGTTTGAAAAATGTCTTCGCCACATATCACTACTATATTCATCAAATTTTCAAACCCATTATGGGAAAGATCATCGAATTATATGTTTATCATCTTTTGGTTAGAGCATGAAAACATTTAGATCACCCGAAAGTTCTTGACACCATCTAAAATATACTGCGTTACCAATGTCTGAAAATGAACCCCCTAATGTGTGATTTTGGAATCACCTTAGGGAAATTCCTCGAACTCATCACATTCCATCATGCTATCAATGTATACCCCAAGAGGAAAAATCCTATCATTGTTGTGTCACCTCCTGGAAACCCCACTGAGTTTAGAGGACTCCATGGAATCCTAGATTATATTTAACACTTCATAGCCAACCTCATAAGAAACTGATTTCACTTCACTAGGTTGATGAAAAATGTGGTAGAATATCAATGGATTGATGATTGTAAGGAATCATTATAAAATATAAAGTGATATCTATTTATCCCACATGTGCTAATTCCTCTTGTCAATGGAAGACCACTCATTCTATGTGTGACCTCTTTGGAGTGGTCTATTTGTTCCTTCTTTTCATAGAACAATGTTCCCGTTAGGGAGAATAGTCTCTATTACCTCAGATGAACTATGATCGATGTTGAGGAACCATATTAGAATATAGGTAAGAGGTTCCTTGTATTGATATTTTAGGTTCCGAAGCTGAGGAATTACATGTAGAACCATGATATCTATTTGATCTCTCATAAAAACATACACAAATATATTCTCATCTGTCTAATGTTAATTGATTGCCTGTCACAATGGGAATCCATTCAGAAGATGTTCGACATTCGATTCATGCATGATAAATTCATATATGTTCATGTGTTAGTGGAATTTCTAGCAGATAACCTCTCATTGGATACAAAACTACACAATAAAAGGGTATTCACTATTAAATAAGGTTCTCAGAAATCGGATAATTATTTAGACATCACATCCAGATGTTCGACAATAAAAATAAAAGAAGACCCCAGACTCAAAACATTAGGTTTTGTATTCATACTAATATCCATAGAAAAGGATGTTCTTCCATATTCATTCTTACTAAAATAAGGATGCACAAAATATTAATTATAATACGAGGCCCTTATCACAACCCTAGAGCTCTCTATCTATGTGAGATTCGAACAGCAGAAGATAATAGGAAATTTAGAACTAGTCCTCAAGTGATTCAATGGTTTATTTTCTATCAAGAACGAGGAGTTAATCATGTAGATGATCCATGTTCGAGAAATCATGGATGAATTTACTTCATATACTACATTGAATTATATCCTCAAGTCGCAATATGTGCAGGCCTATGCAATTGGAAATTCATCATCAAAATTGGAAGACCAAGATTGGAATGAAATTGTCATCAATATTTCCCACTGATTGATGGTCTTACCATTCAATTATTCTATCATGGAAAAATCATGAAAATAAGCCCAATATTTGAGCCATATGGTCATAAAAACAGTGGAACGACTCCATTGAAGATTACCTTCGAAGGGGAGAGCTCCAACAAGATAGGGCTAGAAGGGTAAAAATTTAGAGACATGAATCCAACATCCTCTTATATGATGGTGCGAACTAGCAAAAGGATCTATATAAGTGTGGCCTCATTTGAGTCCTTCCTAGGTTCATTAATGGAGAGGGGACCACTACTGTCATGAAGGAAGTGCATTCTAGAGTTGGAGGATAGCATCAATTAGCATCTAATAACTCTAAATAGATTCAATTGATAGGGTACTATTGGCATACTATTATGTGAAATTGTACCACACTCACCCAATATTGTCATTCCTTATATGTTCATGAACATTTCGTCCTCCAACCCCTAGAGGAACTTCACAAATACATGTACTCTGGGCCATTTTCTATATGTGTAATAGACTTCATTGAATAATAACCTCCCATCATGGACAAACAATCGAGATATATTCTCATATAAACTGACTTATTTACCCAATGGGATGATGTTTTACCCCTTAAAGTGGGTGGGTAAAGAATAATTTTAGGTTTCGGAAATCCAACATCATCACGAGATATTGTGTCCCTAATACAATACTGAAGGACAGTGGCACCAATTTCAGCTTTGTTGAGTTGGAAAACCTATATCAAGAGTATGGAAGCAAAGCCAACTGATCATACCACTACCATGAAGAAGCCAAATGGAATATATAAGACTTCAATAAGACTCTATCCAATATAATCCAGAAGATGGTATAAAAGGATAAGAAATCAGGGAAATATATACTCCTCCATGAACTATGGGATAACCCAAAAAACGAATCACCTCACAACAAAAGAAACCCATACTCATTAGTATACAGGACAGAGGTTGTTCTACCCATTGAAGATTAATTACCATCACTCTGCATCATCATCTATGATCAACTATCAAAAGATGAACAATCCCTAAATATATTCAATGAGTTGGAGAAACTAGATGAGAAATGTTATCATACATTTCACAATTTGGTTGTTTAATAGAATCAGATCACACAATCCTTCAACAAAAAGTTTTCTTTGATATTTTCTTGAAGGATAGATGGTGTTATTCCTTATTACTCTGATGATACTCAGAATGAAACATCCTAAATAAGAGCCAAAATGGGAACGACCATATTTCATACATATGGTCTACCCCAATGGAGCATATTCTTGAATTTCAATTGATGGAAAAATCACAACATCTCACACTAAAGTGAAGTTCCTGATGAAATAGATTCTATAATTATTCAATTTTTTTCTTAGCTACAAGATTTTAAATTGAATAGTGTTACCAACATCCTTTGGAATCAATGATAAATTGAATGAAAATAATTATAAATGAATAATGTTAAACTAAATTAAAAAAATCTCCTAGCCATATGACATTAAACGATAAATAGGTCATTGTGTTCTAAATAATGATTTATTATGCATCAGTAATATTCATACAAGGGAAAGATAAAATTGTCCCCCTTCCATCAATGGGGGTGATGATGGGCATGATGGTGTCTATGGTGAAAGAGTTGTGGTGGATTATCCTGTGGAACATGAACATAATCAATAGTTGGTCCCTAATCCTCAAGCAATGTATGTAAGGAAGATACATCAATCCGAGGGGGAGAAAGCTGTAAAAAACTGACAATGAGGGGGATCCTCAAGAATGAGATGCTCAATCTAGTGAATAAAGTCAACATGGTAGAGTAAGGATTGGTACTCTCACTCTTATGGATGATTATATTGTGGTTGGAATGGGTGAGGAATCCTGGGTATGTGGCACTGAGATTAGACTATAAAGATTCAGATGATGAGGTTTTTTAACTGCTACAAGGGAACCAATGGCAGAGACCCTTCCTATTGACTATGTCACGAAGGTTGATTTGGATAAATACAAGGAAGACATATGTTAATCTATAATACATTTGTTACAATATCAGATTAGATATTATATTGATGAATCCAGATGAGAGAACACCAAGATGAATGATAACATGAAATTTATCCATACTATGGATGAATGTGCAAGGAAAAAATCAGACTTGTACTTATACTCTTCTCTTAGAATGTAAATCCCATGATGATTCTATTTCAGTCTCACAAATAGTGATAAAGGAAATTCATCCAAATTTGATTTCAACTACAAAAACCATTGTCAAAAACAACACCAGACTGGGGAATTCGATGAATTATTTTACTACTACATTCAATGATCTAACAACCGAGTACATGAAAATATTGGTAAGTGTCATGAAAGGATAGGAAGATCTTGTTTATCATTAGAAAGGTACCGATTTTTCCAAATATAGAATGGATGTAAAGGTAATTATGCAAACTTCTTCAACCTCAACTACTTCTACACATTCCAATGATTTGGAAGCTATCAAAGTTGATGCTATGGAAGAGTTGAAAGCAATGCCCAGTAGAACTGAGTCAGAAACCCTTTAAAATCAAGACAATATTGTTGAACATGTGCATGAATGGGACATGATTTCTTCCAAGGAACCCTCTGATAATTATGAAGAGCATACCAAGAATGTAAATCAGAATTTTCAAAAAGATCTATACCACACATCAGATCACCAATAAATTTAAATACTATGTAGAAAATCTCATATTACCGCATGTGACTATTGCCTTTAAGGATAAAGTACAAAAGATTAAGGATTTCACTACTATAAATGATAAATTTATGGATAATTAGGATGAATTTTAAAAAATAAATGATGTATGGGGCATTAATAATTAATGGATTTATCAGGATACTGAAACCATTCCTCTATGTTTCGAGTGAAGCAATTGTGTTTCCAGCTATTTCTCCAATTCTCTATGCTCATACAATGACTTCGTACCCAATGTTGGTTACTCAATCATTGACCTAGATCCGACCTATTATCATAGAATAAAATCAATAATGGTTGTTATCCCTGCATAAACTAAGCCTGGAACAATCTGTTCCAGCATGCATTCCATTAACTATGCTGAATATTCATTCAGATGCTCCTGTATCTCGAACACCACATACTGGACCTACCATTCATCCCTATAATAAGTTAAAAGGAAACCTTAACCCTAAAAGTAGTGTGAACTTGTTCTTTTTTATAGTGAATAGTTCTCTATCTCATTTTATTTCAGTGTAATTTGATTCTCAATAAAAATTCATTGTTTATACTTTTTTGTTTATCTTTTAATCTTCCACTTTTTTCCAATCCCAAAAGGGGAGAAAATTTTTAAGCATAAAATTATTAATTTATTATACTTTACATAATTATTATGGTTTACATTTATCATTTTTGAATTATTGTTAATAATTCAATGATTTGGGATCATCAAAAAGGGGGATATTTTAGGCACATATGATTTTGTTGTCCATTATATCTAACTACAATGGTATTAATTATCACAAATTGGGTCATATATTAGAACATATATCTTTCCTCATTATCAAAAATTATATCCTAAGAACTTGTAACATATCGTACCTCCTTAATGATCATAAATCATGTAAAATCATTTCTAGTATATCAGATCATTTAAATCATATAACTATTTATATGTGTTTAAGCCTATAAAAGTTTCAACTGATTATCTATGTATAACTATGAGTATTTACACCTTATGACGTTGATAAACTACAATATTGATATAACATTTATGATTATCTATATATATGAGTCAATGAACTTGATAGAATAACTCAGACACTGATAGAAAATTTTCTCACATATATGAACACTCACAGTCTGATGTCTCACCGACTGGAAAATGAGTCACTGTCTGGAATATCACCACTAAAAAAATGGTTCCCCGACTGATGTCTCACTGACATGATGTCTCATTTATAGAATGAATCACCGACAACAGAGTCACCGATAGACTTTATAAATTTAAATTTATTAAAATTATTCATAACTATCATATTTGAGTTGTTTAATGTCTCTAACATACTTAAAAATATTGTGTAAGTGTTTTCATATATAGTATGAAGTACAATGAACCTATGAACATGGAACGATTAGGCCCTCTGTCAGACCTCCAGAATAAAATAATTTTTAAAAGAGAAGAAGTAACATGTGGCATGCCCACATAAGAGATATATAGAAGAACATCTGTGTCATTCATGCACCCACTGTGAAATCAAGATAAAAACTAAGAACACATGGGGAAATATCATCTAAAAGTACATCAAATTAAAAAAACTAAATCAGAATATCAATGAAGGATAATAATATATCGATAGAACTATACTTATACATTGATGCTAGGATACAACACTCAGTTTTAGTATCAACATTTAGAAGATGAGTCAAACCTCATCTCGGCTACATATGAAGAGTTATGAGCTACATCACAAGACACAAAGAGAATTATAAATCCTTTCCCGTATTTATTTTTTATGTTCAGTTCATTTTTACATACTTTTTAGTATTTTTTGTATCTTTCTATTAAGAACACTTTGAATCTTGTATGAAATTGATGGATAAAAATTTCCTTCCACTCCTACCTTCTTAGACCTTTTTACATCCACTAATAGTTGTAGACGAGGCCCTTATGTAACCTTGTAGTTTGTACCCATGAATGAATATGGTTGAGGTAATGGGACCTACATACAATTTGTACAGTTGTGAACCCAGAACTAGGGTGTTGATCAAGAAGATTATTAATTTAAATGGCTTGGTGGTGGGGGGGGGGGGGATGATCACCAAGTGGAGAGTATTTGGTCACTATGTGAGACTAAACCTCTTGATTCATTTATAATGTGATTTTACCTTTTGTTTTACTAGGTTTTTTTACATATTTAACAAAACTAAATCGAACTATGATAGTCATTATTAGAAATTTTTTATAACAGTATTGACTTATTAGATTAGTTTCAAAAGATTTATTAATTATCCAATAGATATAAATGACAACTAATAACTCTTTTTAATAGTTAATCGAACAGTAAAGATCTTTTAAATTCACTACTGGCTAATTGGTAAATTGATTTTTAAATTTAGGGGAATTTAAATAATAAATTTTTATCAAATTTTTTTATAGATATTATGTTCACAACCTCTTGAGTACTCTACTCTGACCAATAGATGGAATAATAGTTTACCCCACAAAGAAACCAGTTTTAAAGGAGTGACCTAATCCTACAAAAATAATTTAGATCTATGGTTTCCATTTTTTACATAGATATTATAAGAAAATTTTAAAAAACCATCCATGAATTTTAATCCATTAACAAAGAAGACTAAAAATGGAACTATGTTCATCTATTAAAAGGAGTGTGATGAAGATTTATGTGAACTGAAGAATTGATTAGTTTTTTCACCTGTGTAAACCATACCTTATTTCAAAAAATGATTTTTTATTTATAGTGATTACTCTAATAAATGGAATGGGTGTGTTTTCACAAATAATGATATGGTTCCCCCTTATGTCTCTTGATTGTTAAAGAGTCATGTGAAGAGTTATCTTTTTCTATACCTTGAGTTAGATGTAGTCATTTATCCTATGAAGATATATAGGAACATTATTTATGTGGATGAATATGATTTATACAAAAACCACCAATGTTTGATTTATATATTCATGAATAATGATTTGAAATTGAGATAAGGGATATGTTTGGAGCTTCTTATGCAATATGACCATTCAATCCATTATCACATTATAAGAGAAAACAAAATCACTGATAAAATAAGTAGGAAATAACCTATTGTGAGGAAAATGAAGATTATTCAAGGTTATCTACTGATCAAAAAAATACTATGGTTGGAAATGGGAATCATAAGGTAAAATCCCTCATTAAACCTATCTGAAATGATTTTTAACCATAATTAATAAAGAATATCAAGTGAACTCATATTGAATATCATTTAAAACAAAAGAATATAGAGGATATGAATAACGATGAGTTTACTAAGTACAATATTGATCAAGAACATGTACATAGATTTCTTATACGGTTATGTGTTGTATCTATCATCGATTTAAAAAATGATCTTACAAATGAATCTCGTAGATCTACATTCTCTATACATATTGGAAGCACTAAAATATATAGGGATATTCGCAATCATTATTTGTGGGATAATATGAAATTAGATATTTCATACTATACCGTATGGTTCATAGTGTAATGACCCAACCCCAAAAACCCAATGTCAGTGCATTATTTTATTATATAGGCTTGATTATGAGGAATCAAATCCCAAAGGAACGATCAATTTATAATTCTTGGGAAACCATATTTTATATGAAATGCCCATAATATACTTAGAAATAGATATTAACAAATGGTACATAATAAAATGTAATAAAGTACATTCTTAAAAGATTATTCAAATATTTCATCTTCATTATCCGATGAAAGGAAACATAATAACGGTGTGATAAAATGCTTAGTAAGGGTAATTAAAATAGAAGAAATAAAGAATTAGTAAGAATAAATTAACATAAAAAGGTAAATAACTGATAAATAATTACATTAATGTAATTAAATAATGAAATATATATATTCTAAAGAAATAAGATGAAAACACACGCCATTTTATCAATCAACTTCTAATGAAATGCGTCCATAGATATGGAGATGAAATATCAAATGTATAAATAATAATAAAAAATATCAATAAACAAAATGCTTAATTATCATATTTCTTTTTTTGTAGAAACATGATACCATTCTAATAAATAGATATTATAAACTATTTCATCAACTAATTCATCTTTTGAGACTACTTATGCATCGAGGGGCTTACATTAATTAGTCCCCAATATGTATGGCCTTCTGTAACAGTCTCCAACCTGTTTATTAAACATCTAAATAATTAATAATATATTTAATAAAAACATTCTTATAAATATTCATATTGAAGAAATAATATGGATTTATCACTAATTCCTCAATGGAGGAAAATGTTTTTTTGTTGATATTAAAATATTCTTGAGTAAAAATAAACTTCAAACCTTCCAAAGAGTTCCATACCAGTTGAAACATTTAAATCTTTGTTCCATGTGAATTAATGGAAAATTATAATATCATGATAATAATTATATTCAAGATATATCATGTAATAGGGTAGTATATACACTAAATAAATGTTAATTGGTGTATAAAAAATATTTCTCAGTGGAATGTAAACTGATATGAAATTCATTACCTTATCCTTCCTTTTTTTGTGTGGTCTTTATCATCCTGTATAGGGGTACAAAATATGTTACTTTCTAATATTGTCATGACCCGTCCCCTGGGGCCCGTGTTTTGATTACCCGAATCCCACCTTCCATAGGCCAGGGGATGATGACTAGCATAAAAAGTAATATTCCCTAAAATGGGAAGGCATTTCCTTTAAAACTATACAACACATGGTCCGGGAACACAAAAAGATGCAAATGTTAAGTGAAATATTGTAGTAAAAAGAGTTCTGGAAGCACATGGGTCAGAATGTAAGACCAACTGTAAAAGTAAAAGTTCAACAGAAAAGAACAATACAATAGAAAAACAGAAAACATCAACTGGGTCATCCTCCAAGGATCCAACCTGAAGGTTATCTATAGATCGCCTCCTTAGCACTCCATGTCTTCTTATCTTCTCTACATACCACCTAGTCCTAGATACCTCAAACCTCAGCCCAGCTGCTCGTCGTCTACAGAAGACACAACAAGGTGTGGGTGAAGCCTGTGCAGGGTTGACTATAACAATACACAGTAGGGACCCCGAGATCATCGATGGTTTCTAAAAATTCCACAAAGGATAACCACAAAGCATGATATCAATAATAATGCAGAAATCAATATACACAACACAAATATAGTATCAAATAAAACATTGTTTTCAGTGAAGTCGGGAAGTACGTATAATTAGTCGCAAAGCAAGATCATTTTATTATGTCAAGAGGCACTACTTCAGACCATATAGAGTCTGACACACATTGGATCGAAAGGTAATAACTCCCGAAATGACCAACACCTAATGCACTCAAGTTTCGTGGAATCTCCCTCAAGATATCGTTCATACCTCAACCACCACTAATTTCCACAAAATATTAACACAAAGGACCGCAATGTCGTAAGGGTTCCAACATGATAAACGGTGCTTCAATCGGACGCCCGGTCTGTGACCGATAAGCATTTTATCTCTAGGGGCCTAGTTGGATTTGGGTTTGACCCGACCAGGATATACTCTGACTCTCTCTAAAACCCATGTGGAGTATTCCAAAATGGAAAGTATCAATCCAAGGGTCCTAGCTCTTTATATGATTCTTCAAACGGATGCATGGTTCCCATGTTATGGACTTTTATGTTCTTCTGGACCTGGTTGGGCCCAGATCCGGTCCAACCCTGTTGAAATGACCCAGCCCGACCTAGACCATGAGGGGACTGCCCAAATGGGCGGCCTAACACATTTAGGGCTTCCCGATAGGGTGGTGACCCGACCCATATAGGGAGTCCGACAAGGATGGCCACCCCACCACATGAGGTGCGACCCATAAGCGGGTCCACCCTAGCTTTCATCGGGGTGGCGACCACCATTTTTTCCAAACAGACGAATGTCGTTTAGTGATTTTTAAGGCGGTGACCTAATAGGGCACCACTAGGTGGACCGCGATACCCGGTGGAGCAGGTCCTGCAAACTCCATTGCGGTCAGCCGACGTGCCGGTCGACTTCTCCAGCGGTGCACGATGGCGCGACACTTTACCACCCTCGACCGACCAGTGTGCTACCTTCCTTCCTCTGGTCACCACGGAAGATGATTCATGGCCACCTTTTTTCATCAACGACAAGTGATGATGTTCCACACCTCCTCCACCACCGGCCGCTCTGATGACCGTTGGGCCTCCTTCTATGGCATGAGTCCACGTGCTATCCCTAACGTAACCGGCCAGTATTGCCGCATTTTCCGTAATCCTGGGGTGGCATATAATTAGAAAGCTACAAGGGGGGGGGGGGGGGTTGGGCCATGTTCATTGGGCCCACACCCTCTATATTATATTGATAAACAAGGGGGGGGGATAAAAAAGGGGGGTCAATAAATTTAGATTAATACATAACTAGACAACAAACCACTATCTTGTTACCCATTGGAGAACGTCGGTGCAAGAAGGTGGGTCGTGTTCTTCATTCCCGCAATAGGTTCCCAATGATATCGCTCATACGTTATCCTCTGGTTTGTTGTTCGGTGTCACCCATCACCTCCCGCTGGGATTGTCTCCATCCACTAGGGGTCTGACATCACGGTGGTTCTTCATCACTTCGTTTTTTGGCTAAGCAGTGCCGATACCCCCCCATGCTCCATATATATAAGATAGATGGAGGGTATGTAATGACATGGGGAATTAATGGGGGATCATAAATTAGGAATCCTCCTAATTCCCCAATGACATCGTTACTTAGTATTGGATGGTCAAGCCATTTATTGGCTAACACATCATTGGCCCCACCCCACTACTTGTCTATTAGAGGATATGAAATAAAATAATGAAATTATTTCATTTCATTTCTTTTAAAAAGTCACAAAACATAACTTTCACTCTTCACCTACTATGGACAATATATATCCTCCCTGAAGTGAGTCCCAACACTGTAGATTCAAAGGTACCCACTAATTTTTAATCCTAGCTATGATTCCAAAGATAGAAAATGTCTCTCATGTGTTTGTTGAACGTACCTGAAAAAAGGTCAGATATTAATTCCGGACAAACCGAGCCTCAAAATCAGGCACCATCAATTTTCTTAGACTTGTAATAATTCCATATAATTAGAAACATTACATTGAATATCCATGACTTTACATTCTCCACACCTTAGGGATTTTCATCCCTGAAATCCACAACATATACTAAGAAAATAAAATAGGGGTACTGAGCACGAATCTGAGCCTCCTAATCGCAGTGCTCTCCTGGTGGTTCTCATGCAGCCAACAAATGCGCACCAGGGGTATCAACTGATCACAAAGGACTCACTCCTCTCTATCATCAATCTATTATAGAACCTTCGTAAAAATCACCCCATCGATCCTATTTATCTCTCCATGGTTGATGATGGGAGATGGGTCTTTCACGTTTCTCCTCGGCTGGGATATGTAGAAGACATTGTGCGCCTTCTCAAACTATGGTGGAAGTGCCAAGCTATATTCTACCTCGGCTATCCTCTGAAGAATCAGAAATGGTCCGATAATACTCGGTGATAACTTTCCAACTCGGCCAAATATCTGTAGTCCATGTCAAGGGGATACTCACAAGAATACCTAGTCACCCCTAGAACTCCATAGGTCACCATATCCTATCATCATAGGACTTCTATCTTTTCTGCATAGTCTTCAAACACTTCTGTATGATCTAGACCTTCTTAGTGGTATCTCGTATCCACTCTGGACCCATAAGTGTTGACTCCCCTCGGTCTATCCAATATAGTGCTGATCTACAAGATCAACCATATTGGGCCTCGAATAGTTCCATACCGATGGTGTAGTGATAACTGTTGTTGTTAGAGAACTCCACCAAGGTAAACTGATCCTCTCAACTACTACTATGATCTAGGACACATGTATGAATCATGTCCTCCAACATCTATATAGTCCACTTCTTCTAACCATCCGTCTGTGGATGAATGGCGATGCTCAAACATAGCTGAGTCCCAAACGCCTCCAGCAATCCATTCTACAACTGGGATGTAAAACATGTGTCACAATCCGTGATGATCTTCGATGGAACCCCATGAAGTTGCACAATCTCTTGCATGTAGATTCATCCCAATCCCTCTATTGATCACTACTCTCAAGTAGGTAGGATGTTGGTTGACTTGATGAGTTGGTCAACGATCTCCCAGATAGAATCGTGTCCCCTAGACGTACATGGAAGCCATGTCACAAAGTCCATAGAGTTCCCATCCCACTTCAACTCTGGATCTTCTAATGGCTAAGCTAATCCTAATGGAACATGATTCTCGGCCTTCAATTGCTGGAAAGTGAGGCATCGTGAAAAGAACTCTGCCACTACCTTCTTCATCCTTGGTCAGTAGTGATGACGTCAGAGATCGTAGTAAATCTTCGACACACCAGGATGTACCACCAGAGGGGACATATGGAACTCCATCACGGAACATCCTCCGAAGATGATGACGTTCTCTCCCCCTTTAGAAAATCCATCATGTGCCAGTCCTGAGGATATCTAAGCATGTCGAGCCTCACAATCATGGTATCCATGTTGCACCACCCTGGCTCATTGATGGAGTGGGGGAGTGTAAATCATAGATATGAGGTAAGCTGCTCCATTTCTATATATAAAGGATATCTGTAATATGGCTAGCTACTCTGTCTCCTCACTCAGTAACTATAGACCAAACCTCTTACTGAGTGCATTTTCAACCACATTCCCCTTCCTAAGAGTATAAACAGTCTCAAAGTCACAGTCTTAGAGGAACTCTAGAAATCACCACTGTCTCAGATGTCACGATCCATAGGTGATCACTGCTCGCTCCTACAGCAGGACACACCCATGTATGGTCCCTAATGTGTCGCAGTAGACTACATACCCAACACCCTCTTCTGGAAGCCTCATGTTGTGGGAACTCATTAGTCTCTTCATCACCTCCTAAAAACTCTACTACAATCTATCTATCCACATGAAGGGAAATCCCTTTTTCATCAAAGCTGACAAGGGGGACACATCTCTAGAATATGTAGACACAAATCTCTAGTAGTATCATGAAAATTTAAAGAAAATATGCACCTAGGTCACACTCTTGGGTTAATCCCATGAAAGAACAGCCTCAATCCTTGCTGGATCCACTACAAGTCCAACCTCTGAGATTAAGTGTCCTAGAAAGTGTACCTCTCATATCTAGAACTATCACTTAGAGAGCTTACCATAATGCTGCTTCTATTGGAGTGCATGCAGAACTATCTGCAGAAGATAGGAATGCTCCTCCTCCTTCCCTGAGTATATCAAGATGTCATCAATGAACACTAGCACAATGTGATTGAGGTATGGTTAAAAGATCCTCTTCATGATTCATAGGAACACTACTGGGGAATTGGTCACACGAAACAATATAACCCAGAACTCATTGTGGTTATACCGTCATTTGAAGGTCGTGATCTGCACATCCTCATCTCATATCCCCAGCTGATGATTGTTTGATCTTAGGTCTATCTATGAAAACCAATGAGATCCTTCAAAACAATCAAAAATATCATTAATACTTAGAAGTGGATAATTTTTCTTAACGGTCACTGGGTTGAGGTTCCGATAGTCCCCACATAGTCTTAAACTTTCATCTCCCTTTTTGGTGAACAAAATTGTGGATTCCCATAGAGAAACATGATTCCTTATCAACCACTTTATCTGCAAGTCCTCCAACTGTACCTATAACTCATGATGCTCCACAGAAGCCATCAGATATGGTCGTGTAGATACCAGTGCCATCACAAAGTACATGTCGATGTAAAAGTCTACCTCTCTACCTGGAGGTAGTCCTAGATCATCATCAAGAATGACATTGGCATACTTGTCCACAACTACATGACAACTCAGACTCTCAACATAAACTACTCTGAGGGTATATCTAGCCAACTGATGAGTAATCGACTGCAAAATCCTTTGGGTAAGTCCATCCTGTGATGAAAAATATTTCTATCTCGCCGGTGAAGGAAAACCATGTCCATCCATGTGGACACACCACACATTGTTCCTTATACAGTCAATATGAGCCTGGAATATGAATAACTAGTTCATACCCAAGATGAAATCGTAAGGGCTCGATGCCGCTACTAGGAGATCCCAGCCTAATCTCTCAGCTCCTTGAGTATGCTCAAACTACCAAAACCAGTGTGAAATCGTTGAATCTAATCCCGTAGGAGTCTCTAGCCATAAGCATCGAGCAAAAAACTCCACCCAAATCCCTGAGATCACAATAACGGTCGTATATTAAAAGAGTGACTGGAACCTCTATCTATAAGTATTGCTGATATGGTGGAGTAGACATAGATTGTACCTCTAATAATATCTAGAGTGACATGGTTATAGGCCTCATCTTTCTAGATCTTAGCTCGTCCCTTTCCTCCTTCTCACTGTGTTTGTGATAGAAAACCTAGTGGTGGTGGTGGTAGAACCTCATATCATCTCTCACTACCTGTTGCATGACTAGATCCTCTGGTACGTCTTTTACCCTGCGATCCTCCTTGCTCGATCCTCAGCCTCAGCATCTGTGGTCCCCCGACTGTCTTTTGGTCATCTGTACGGTGGATCAGCCAGTCACGGGACATGTGACCCTCCCCTCCACACGTGTAACATTATTTGTCCCTTTCCAGACATCCTCTACCATGTGGACCCTACACCTCCGACCATGCGTCTCAGATTCGTCTACCAGAAGGTCTGGTAGGCTTCGACATCTGTGTTATCTGCCTGCAGCCTACCGTAGAAAACTCTTCTACCTGACGTATAGTGGTGGCTATCGATGTGGGTGCCTTCTCAACTAGGAATCTCCCCACCAATGGTGTTTTCACTAGCACCACAACCTGAGTCAGTTGGGTGAGAGAGAGCATCGATGCTATGATCTCCCTTCAGAGACCCTACTCAATGGTTTGAGCCCTAATTAAAGGGTCGTCGTACCATGTAGGTTAAGTTGCGGGGGAGATCAATGAACGTCACTAAGTACTGGGCCACTGTCATTCTTCCATGCATTATGTACAATAGCTCCTGTATACGAACAAAGCATAAGGTCCCTAGGATGAAATCTTCCCAGAAAAGAATCTCGATGTCTGCCCTAATAAGGATTACCTCATTGTGTATTTGAGGCATCATGATCCACAATATCCCTATTTCTTAATGGAAGATACTTGATGATAGGATACCCATAAGGTCTGTTGGTGTCCCAACCAAGAAGAAGTATTTGACTAAAACCTCCTACCAGTCCTCATCCGCCTATGGGTCTATCTCACCTCCATACATCAGAGGCCTCTACCACTGCATCCCGTGCACCATGCTTAGTCGACGTGTACCTTATGATGGTGGGGATAGTGGAAACACCTTCCCAATAGATCATGGTGCCACTACTGCATCACCCGAAGGTGCTAACCCCATTAGAAGGCCCTACATCGAGGCCTCATCGCTCAGTGGGCCACCATCACGTACTCTCTAAGGAATCATAACTGGATGTCTACATGGAGACATCCTGAATGATGATAGTTGTGCCACAATCAACAAATTATACCAGTTGAGATGAGAAAAAGAGATCAAAAGAAAAAAACTTGAAAAACAAATGAAATCAGTTCATCCATGTAATATGTCAGAAATAAGAAATCAGGGTCCTTGTGTATGGATACGTCGGCCGCCGCACCAACACTGGACTTCCTGAACTGAATACCACACTCATTAAACTTAACAGTATTTCCGCATTGAAAAGATTAGAGTCATAGTTATTTAGTTGAACTAACTTCTCTGATACCTCTTTTTCATGAACTGTCCCCTGGGGCCCGTGTCGTGACTACCCCAAGCCAACCTTCCTTAGGCCATGGGCTGGCGACTAGCACTAAAAGGCATATTCCCTAAAAGAGGAATTCATTTCCATTAAACCTATAAAGCACATGGTTTGGAAAAAAACAAGAAGAAACTGTGAATTAAATAGGATAGTAAAAAGGGTGGTGGAAGGAAAATGGACAGAATATATGCACAACTGTAAAAGTACAAGTACAACTGAATGGAACAATACAACTGAAAAAGGGAAACAACTAATGGGTCAACCTTTGAGGATCCTACCTGAAGGTTTTGTACAGTTTGCCTCAGCAATCCACATCTGTTGGTCTCCTCCATGTATGAACTTGTCTTGGCTTCCTCAAACCTCATGCTAGCTTCTCATCGTCTACACAATACACAACATGGTACAGGTGAAGCCCGTGTATGGGTGAGTATAAAAATATCTAGTTGGGATCCCGAGACCCTCAATGGTCTCTCATAATTCCATAATGGAAAACCACAAATCATGATATCAAGCTCAAAGAACAAAGAAATAGACATAGCTCAAAAAGGATCTCAGCTCAAACTAGGTTTTCAATGAAGAATAGATGTACAAATGTTTAGTCGGGAAGCAAGATCATCTTATTCTATAAAGAGGCACAACTTATGACCATACTAATTTTGACCAAAACAAGATCGGAAGGTACTAACCCCTGAAATGACACATACAGAATCTGATCCATCCAGGATCTATTGGTAACTAACCCCCACAATGAACCACACAGGACATAATCCTCCTAGGATCGGTATATCGATGAACCAAAACGGGATGCCCTAAGGAAAGTCCTTATCAGGTCACAAGGTTTGGATCCACATAGGACCGCTGGTGCTGATCAACATAGGACCACTAGGTGCTGATCCACAGAGGACCGCTAGGTGCTCATCCACACAGGATAGCTAGACACTGATTGACACAGGACCTCTTGGTGATGATCCACACATGACCTCTAGGTGCTGATCCACACAAGACCTCTAGGTGCTGACCCACACATTATCACTCAGTACTAACCTTCATATGATATGTTTCCAACCTCTGTCTCACTGCCAGCCACCGGATTCCTCGCACCCAGTGCGATTGAGGTCCATAGAATCTACCCTCGAGATATATCTCAAACTCAACCACCACATAGATCCACAATAGAGTATCCCAAATTATGGACATGTTGTAAGGGTTTTAACGCAACAGACGATGCATCAATCAGACACCTTCTCTGTGAGTTATAATAATTATACCTATGGGGGACTAGTTTGATATGGGTTAGACCCAAACCGTCCATAATTCAACTCTCCCAAATACTCAAGTTATGTATTAAAAAGGGATTGTATTGATCAAAGGGTCATAGAGCCATAGACAGTTTATCAAACAGATGCCTAGTACCCAAGTTATGGTCGTTTATGTTTTTCTAGACCAGGTGGGGCCTGGGTCCGGTCTGACCCTATCAGAATAACCCGTCCCAACATTTGGCCTATCCTACAAGGGGGCACCCTACAAGGGTTGCCCGACCCGTATAGGTCGGCCCACAAAGGGGTGGCCTAGTAGGGCGGTGGCCCGACCGCATGATACACAACCCACAAGGGGGTCCACCCAAGCCACCTCTGGGGGAGTGACCCCCAGTTTTCCCAAATGGCCAAAGGCCGTATGTTCTTCTTTGCAATGGAGTCCCAGTAAGGCACTACTTTGTGGCACACGGGAACCGCTGGAGTAGGTCCCGCCGAGTCCTTCGCGGCCAGCCAGTGTGCCAGCTGACTTCTTCAGTGGTGCATGATGGCACGCTACTCCGGAACCTACTGTCGGCCGGTGTACTAGCCACCTTACTCTGTTCACTGATTCTAATGAGCCATGGCCACCTTTTTTCATTGTTGGTACAAGAAGGCGCATCATGCCTCCTCTACGACTGACCGGTGTGAGCCGCTCTGATGACTACCGCAACCTTGTGCCACGACCACCTCTTGATGCGTGCATTGACATGTTATCCCCAACGTAACTAGTCGGTATTTTCATGGGTCTTTCATCCCTAGAGGGAATAACATTTTCAATGTGGTGGTGGGGGGGGGGGGGGGGGGGGTTAGGCCATGTTTATTGGGCCCGCACCCTCCGCGTAAGCTTTTAATGAAGGTGGAGGATAAAAAAGGGGGGGTCAATAAATTATCTTCAATTCAAAACCAGAAAACAAACATCTACCTCATAACCCATTAGGGAACATCTCATCTAGAAGGTGGGTCGTGTTCTTCATTACGACATCATCTTCCCAACAATGCCACTCATACGTTGTCCTCTAGTTCTTGGTTCGATGTCACCCATCACCTCCTTGTGGGATCGACTCGATCTTCTAATGTTCTGGCATTGTGGTGATCCTTTAGCGCTTCATTTCATGGAATTTTTGTGCCAATACCCCTCCCCAAACTCCACATATATAGGAGAGGGAGGGGGGATGTTACGAAATTGGGAATTAATGGGTATCATAAATTATGAACCTTCTTAATTACCCAACGACGTTGTTAGTTAGGATTGTCAGGCCCATCCAATTATTGTCTTGACACATCACCAGACCCACTAAATTGCTTTTACATTGGAGGATATGAAATAAAATAATAAAATTATTTCATTTAATTAAAAAATTCACAAAACGTAAATTTTTCCCCAGACCTACATCGATCATAGTAAATCCTCTCTTAATAGATTCATGCTGCTAAAATTCAATGGTTCCCTCATATTTTTAATCTGAGAAACGATTGAAATGTTAGGAAATTTCGCTCACATGTTTACTCAACATAACCGAAAAAATGTTCAGATATTAATTCCGGGAACCCCTGGCCTCAAAATCACGTGTCTTCACTTTTCGTAGAGTGGTAATAATTCCATATAATTAAGAACATTACAAGAAAAATTTGGGTCATTACATCCTCCCCACCTTAAAGATTTTTATCCCCAAATTCCACAACATAAACAACGAAAAAATTGGGGGTATTGAGCTTGAATCCGATCCTACCACTCCCAAGTGCTCTCCTAGAGTTTCTCGTGCTACCAGTGGAGGCGCAATAGAGGTATCGACCTCCCATGAAGGACTCACTCCTATTGATCCTCATTCTCTACTGGAACCTCCGTAAACGTCTCCGCATCGTCCAAGTCTTTCTCTCTATGGTCAATGAAGTGAAATGGGTCGTGCACATATCTACGCATCTGAGATATGTGGAATTCTTCATGCACATTATTCATCTATAGTGGAAGTTCCTAGTAGTATGCCACCTTTCCTATCCTCCAAAGTATCAAAAATGGTCTAATAAATTTCGATGATAACTTATCGCCTCAACCAAATATTCATTTTCCATGTCATGGGAAGACTCGCAAGAATACGTGGTCCCCCTCCTAGAAATACATAGGTCTCCATCTCCTGTCGGCATAGAAATTCTATCTACTCTACGTAGTCTTCATTGATCTTGGATGATAGGCACCTTCATATTGGTTCCCTGTACCAACTAAGGACTGATAAGTACCAACTCCCTAGGGACTATCTAACACAGTGGTTATCTGCAAGGTCGACTATATAGGGCTTCTTATGGTTGACATACTGATTAATGAGTGATATTTTTTTTTGTAAGAAAACTCCACCAAGGTCAAGTGATCCTCCCAACTATGGCCAAGATCTAGGAAACATGTAGGAAGCATTTTCTTCAGTGTCTAAATGTTCTGCTCCGTATGACCATCCATTTAAGGATGAATGGCAGTGCCCAAACGTAGCTAACTACCAAATGCCTCCTGTAATCCCTTCAAAAACCAAGATGTAAAACATGTGTCATTGTGAGAGATGATCATTGATGTAACCCCATGAAGTCACACAATCACATGCACATAGAGGCATACTAAGCCCTACACTAATCTATTCTATCAGATAGGTAGTAAGTGTGATTACTTTTTGAGTTGGTCAATGATCACCTGTATAGAATCGTGTCCCCTAGACCTACGTTGAATACCTATCACAAAGTCCACAGAGATCCCATCCCACTTCCACTCCGGTACCTCTAGTGGCTGAGCTATGCCTGTAAGAACCTGATTCTTGGCATTGACTTACTAGCATGTGGGGCATCGTGAAACATACTATGCCACTCACTTCTTCGTCCCTAGCCACCAGTGCTGACTCCGGAGGTCCTCTTACATCTTCACCACCCCAAGATGTACCTCCACCGATGACGTATATAAAACCCTCAACACCTCCTTATATAGTGTCACCGGTACCATGGTACATCCTTTGAAGGGGATGACATGCTCCCCACCTTTAAAAAATATATGAGGTACCTATCCTGAGGATATTTCGGCATGTCGAGCCTATCAGTCAAGGTCTCTAAGTTGCACCTCCTTGACTTGCTGAAGGAGATGAGAGTGATTTTCATGGACTAGAGGTTAGCTGCTCTATCATTATTTTGGAGGGATATGTGCAATGTGACTAGTTACTCAGTCGCCTCACTCATCAACTATAGACCATTCCTCCTAATCAGTGCATCTGCTACCACATTCCCATTCCAAGGAGTATAGACTATCTAAAAAGTATTTTCATGGAGGAACTCTAGCTATCACCGCTATCTCTGGTGTCACGATCCATAGAAGATCACTACTCGCTCCAACATCAAGACACACCCATGTCCGGTCCATGATGCGTCGTAGTAGACAAAAACCCAACACCCTCTTCTGGTAGCCTCAAGATGGGGTCACTCATCAGTCTCTACCTCAGCTCTTAAAAACTTTGTTGGCATATCTCCGTCCAAATGAATGGTTTCCCTTTTTTCATCAATGCTGAAAAGGATGCCACCAATCTAGAAGAGGCAATCATGGATATACGGATATATCCAGCGAATCCCAAGAAACTCTGCATCGATGTCACCCTTCTAGGTGGATTCCAAGAAATCACAACCTCTATCCTAGATAGATCCACTGGAACACCAACCTCCAAGAAAAAACATTCCCTGAAATGGACCTCTCATATCTAGAACTGGCACTTTGAGAGATTTACCATAAAGATGGTCCTCTCAGAGTGTATTCATAACTATCTGCAGATGACATGCATGCTCTACCTCTACGCTAAGTACATCAAGATGTCATCCATGAAAACCACCACAAAGATATTGAGGTATGGCTGAAAGATCATGTTCATGAGTCTCACAAACACTGTTTGTGCATTGGTCATGCCAAATGGCATAACCAAGAACTCATAGTGGCCATACCGACACCTGAAGGTCATCTTCTTCACATCATCATCTCACATCTTCATCCTCATATTTTATCCTAAAGACAGTCTTCAGAACACACCTTCTCAGATGGTTTTTTCGGTGCGGCACACCTCTTAAACCTCCCTTTCATGCTCGGTCATCGTCCCTCACCCACGCTATAGGTGTGTACTTCCTCGATTGCTTGGTTTCTTCCAATTGGTAGAATTACGGTTAGGGGTTTATGTTTTTAGTGGGTAGGGTGTTTTGATTAGAATTTATACTTGTTTAATCTTTTTTTGTTACATCTTGACTTCTTAGGGTTCTCTTGTGGTGTGTGTGGTGCGTAAATGAAATATTCACCAATTTTGAGGTTTTTTACACCCATGGTAGGTGGTTCCAAACCATTTCATATTTTGGATAATTTAATTTCATTGTTTAGTAAATTTTAATATGTTTTATGATTTAATTCCTGATAAGAATTATGTTTTGAATGTTTTATCAAGCTATTTTGAGGAAATTGGATTTCTAGACTAATAATATACACTTTTTATTTATATGTGTGTTGTCGCATAAATTCTTGGTAGTTCATTATAGGTTGTGCGAACTGCTTTTTATAAATATTTTTATATGCATGCATGATGGAAATTGCACATTATTTATTAATGGTCATGTTTTTCATTTCGACCATGTTGTCATAAATTCTAAAAGTTTTTATCGAATTTTTTATGTGGTTAAATGAGGTTTTAGATGAGTTGAGTGGGTAATTGATTTAGAAATGGGTTTTCCATGTTAAAATTTGTGTTTTTTGACTTTAGGTCATATGGTATGCATGAGATATGTTTTATAAATTAATAAATTGTTTATATAAGTGGTGTTAAGAATGAGAATCCTGGTTGAATGGTTTGTGGGGTAGTTTGGTTGGTGCGACAGGTTTTTCAAGACACTTTATGAGTGTGTGTGTGTATATTAAAATGAAGATTTTCAAATGAAAATGATTCATGTTGGGTTTGATTTCCTTGTTGTGAACTTTTAAAATTGAAATGATTTTTTTTGAATAATGGAAAACGTTTTTTGATATGGTTACCTCATGTATATAGTTTTAATGTGATGCCTCTCTATGGAATCTAGTGGTTTTTGTTGTAAAGTGTTCTGGGTTTTTCTTGAAATTATTTCATAAATATCTCAAATGATTAATTGATTCATTTAGATGGTAAAAAAGAGGTATTTTGAAAGAGATTAATACACATTCATTTTTTAAGTTGTATATTTAAATAAAATGAGACATGTATTTGGTGTGTGTGTGTGTCTCTGAAATGGTGATTGGGTTTAAAAGTTGTGGCTTCTGTTTGTAATGTCATGTATGGTTTTTGACATGTGAAGTAGATATAATATGTGAATGTGGAACTTGATTGAGGACATAGAAATACCATATGTACTTTGGTAGGTGGATTAGGACTTTTACGCTAGATGAGACGTAAGTGGTCTGTCCCTGTTTCATCTAGAAGGATTGATGTTACTATAGTAACTAAACTTTTTAGAGAATTCAATACTACTAGGTTATTGATGTGATTCCCATATAGTGGCTCTTTCAGGAGATAATTATTTATTGTGGTTCTCATTCCTTGTTTACACTGAGTAACTATGTCTCTATCACCCCATAGAAACTAGCTACCTTAGGGGATTTACCGACAGTGCTATACTGTTAATGACGTTGTTCCATCCGTCGGCATACAAAGGACCAATTGAGTATGTGTATGTTATTTATATATATTCTCATCTACATTAAAGTTTTATTTGTTAATTTATGTTTTCTTTGAACTTTCTTTTAATTTTTACTTTCAACTTGTAAATGGTTTCATCAATAGTATTCATTTTCAAAGCATGTTTTTGAATAAGGATATTAAATTATCTATTTGAAATATTTGTGTGGAATCATTTATTGGGTTGTATCCTTTGGGGAATTTGGTCAACACCCTATATACACCTTTGGGTATATGTAGATCTTCTCCTTTTTTTCTTCCAAGTTGACACATGATGCATAGTGATGATCGTTTGGGTTGTTGATGGTTCCCCTATGCAGGTCTAACGAAGGTGGTTAGAGGAGGTGGATCTTCATGTTGCATAAAGGTTCATATCGATGTGTTAGTTTTATTTTAATTGATTCCTTATTTTAGTCTTTGTATTAAATTTAATCATTAGGTTTGGTACAATGTTACGGGTTTTTTTTGGTTTTGTTTCCTACCTTTTGTTTATTTTTGTTGCCAGTTGTTTTTCTGTCTCTTAATTTAGGTAAATTGTTCCTACTTGTTACTTTTGATAGCTGGGATCTGGTGCCAGCCCGTTGGGATTGGGAACTCTTTTTAGGTCATGTCATAGACCAGAAAAGGAACTAGGTCAATGGTGACCCGGCCTGGTTCATGACACAAACAAGATGATAATGTTGGGTTTTAAGGTAAAATTGTCCAAAAGATGGATATGTTATAATAGACAATTTCCATGTGAAATTGATTCTAATAACCTAAATTGGATTAATTTATAAAACCATAATTTAATTAAACTGTAATACCAATTAATATTATAGTTTAGCATTATAAATAAATTAGATGTAAAGCATTTTAAATTAAATTTCGTTACAATTCAATATTCATTAAAAAATGTTATGTGTTAGAAAAATATAAAAATTAACCCTAACATAATTATTATGGTCATATATAAAATATGAAGTTTATATGGACATCTTAAATCAATAAAATGGTCAACATTTAGATTTAAAATGGGTTCTCTAATAAAAGGAAATAAAACTACACTTATAAAAATATAGGATTTTCTTGCTAAATTACAGTTTGTTCTTATCTTATTTATATTAAACATGATGGATGAATTTCAAAAATATTTTATTGAATTTATAAAATATATATTTAATTAAAATAAATAAAATTTTGTAAATAACTATTATTATTAATACAAAATTTATATGGAATCATTTAATAATAATATTACTTTTTTTATAACCAATTGAATATTATTTTCATTTCACATTTGTTTGAGACAAATGTATCATTTTATATATATCTAAAAAATAATGTTTCATATGATTGTTAATAATATTCTTAACTAATACCAAAATAGAAATAATATATTATATTATCTTAAATAATAACATTTAAATAATACATTGTTAATTGGTGAAACTCGGTCTTGCATGTAAAGCAAGCAGTTGATGAAGGTCACTATTGCATGAAATTCATGATAAAATTGTTTCAAGGGAAACTGAAAATAATGAATATATAAAATCTATTTAAAATAGTAAATATATTTTGTTATATCTAGGAATTATTTTCCTAAAGGTTCTTTGTCTCACATGTCATGCACGATATTGAATATAAAGTTCATATATTAAACTTTTTGGGTGTAACATACTACCCCACCTTAATAAGATTGAATCATGACACTTTAAACATGGTCTCAATGATATTATGACTGAAAATAAAAAATTTTGGAATGAAAGACATCATAAAAAGCTTTAATATATCATATTCTTAATAATAGGTAATGGAAAGTAAAACTATAATTTAACCAATTCCCCAGTAGGATAACATAGGTGGGAAATGGAAACAGGGATACCGGAGAACAGGTCCAACAATCATGTTCTAATAGAGATTTATAGATAACATGTTCAGATGAATGTTTTTGACCAATAAATAATAAACCATATGCTTGAATAAATGTCATTGATATCATTAAAAATGCTTATAATATGGTAATATTTTTGTTTCATAACCATTTTTCCTATAGATAAGTAATTCTCTCACTCTATAAAAATATAAGTAAATATTCAATTCTATAAAAAATAAAAATTTTCCTATATTATTCCTTGAACTATTTCCACTACATCTCCAATCACATGATACATAATATGGTGAAGTGACACATTAACCACTAAAATATCCCCCAATGATAAACTTAAACAATGTTATAAATTGTTAACATTTCAAGATATTATGATCCAATCACATTTGAAGAAGATTCACTAAATTTAAAAATATAAATTCCCATTAGCCTTTAATCCACATTAAGTTTCTCTATAATTTTTCATTCTAAACACATGAATAACTTCATCATGTATCCTCCTAAAATGTTATAATAACTCAAATTACAATGAATCATTATTTTTTCCGAATGTAAAACACATGATATTAGATATATTTAATTTACCCAAAAGTGTTTTAAACTACATAAATTATATCATAAACCACTTGTAGACTAGTAATTAATCGGTTCTAAGGTTGTTATCACTTTTCGATGTCAATCATTTCTTCATCAATATCACAGCATCAGGAACATATTAAGGGTTGTATTTCACACATTAATGTTATTTACTATAATAAAAACTTTCTACAAAATAAAATTTAATGGTACCATTCATTATATGATTTCATTACCTCAACAATAAGGTACCACAATACAATCCTTAAAAATTTCATAATTCATATAATGAGAATATCATAAAAAATTACAACATAGTTACTTAAACAAAATATATAAATACCATAGTAATTATATGTCATTTTTTTAATAACATATAATTTAACATGATCTCTT
Source organism: Viscum album (assembly GCA_963277665.1). Lineage (NCBI taxonomy): Eukaryota > Viridiplantae > Streptophyta > Magnoliopsida > Santalales > Viscaceae > Viscum > Viscum album. The sequence goes on along the minus strand of OY728128.1, from coordinate 1,690,128,555 downwards.
TTATTCTTATAAGTTATATTCTCATAATGCTTCAGACATTTATATTCATGGGGTCACATCTCTTTGATGTTTTAACATTGAATAATAGATTTTTTCTTATTTCATTTGCATTCATTTTTTCTATTCAACATTTTGTCCCCACTTAATAAAAGTATCAAAGAATTTCAATCATTTACCTTGGAGATTTATTCCATATCTATCACAAGTTGTAAAATCCTTTTTTTAGGGAATGATTTATAACAAATGGGAGGATTCAAGGGATGGCATAGAAAATTAGAGAAACAATATGTTCATTACCCATTAGATAGAGGTGTGTTTGTGTAATAGTATGTAACAATATTAAAAAAACAAAACAATATTATATTTATAATAAAATTTTTGTTATTTATTCATATTATAATAATAGTATAGGCAATGGAGAATGAAAATGAAACTAAAAACATGAGATAAGACGTTACCTCTTCATCAGGTAACATTTGTGGTTTGTACCAAAATAATTCCATGGAAGGATTTATGAAAAATTGGAGGATTCAAGGGATTTTATATAGAATTTGAGAATTTATTTTGTAAGATATTGGAAAAACCTAAGTGGTTTTATTATTGTTAATAAGTTGGATATGTGGTGACATTTAAAGGGAATGATAACGAATTACTAAAAAATTTGGTAAACATGTCAGTTATACACAAGTTCATACCTAACAAAATTCATATATAACCAACCAAAATTAATAATGGATGTTTCATTGAAGACATATAGGAAGAAAAGAGGTTTTAATCATGTGGAGTGGTCATTTGGCCCCCAATATTTATGGTTTAGTCTGTTATTATGCATAATCATTCCTTATTAATTGTAAATAATTTTCATTAATTTCACTAATAATTTGGTTAAAAAACTGAGTTGAGAATATCATAAATTATTAATTATTCTTATACCATATATGGAATAAATATTTCCAAATTCCAATCCCATAATTGGTAGAAATTATTTTAAATTTAATCACGCGGACGAGATGACAATACAGGTTCTTAAGATAAATATGTCCAAACATTGGCTATGATTTAATAACAAATATATAAGTTAAATTAATTTTAATAAACTGAAATGGATAAATTGAAAATGTTATAATTCAATAAAACATTAAATTCGACTAAAAATTTAATTTGTCCTTATAAATATATTAGAAGAAAAACTAGTTTTTAATTAAATTTTAGTATTATTCACTATTCATTAAAAATGATATGTTTCCATCAAATATCAAAAAATAAACCTAAAAATTATTATAATTCTATTAAAAATATTAAGTTTATTTTGACATATTATGTCAATTAATTATTCAAAAATTAGATTTATAATGAATTCACCATTAAAAGTTGTTAAAATTTTCTTTTATAAAAATATAGTTTTTTTGTATAAAATTGGGTTTAAACTTATCTTATAAATATAAAACATAATGGATGAATATAAAAATATTTTATTTAATATATAGCATATATATTCTATTAGAATAAATCAGTAATTTTTATTAAATTTTTTTTAAATACAAAATTCATTTGGATTTATATGAATAATAATATTTAATTTTTTATATGTAATTGGTTCTTATATTTATTTCTCATTAGTTAGTAACCAATTTATTAATTATTTATTTATGTAAAATATAAATTTTAATAAGTTAGATAATAATATTCATAACCAATAACATAATATCTATGATATATCATATTATATAAAATAATAATATCTTAAAAATAATATTATTTTCGGAAACATAATCTACCCTGTAATGGAAGCTATCGAGGAAGGTCACTATTAAGTGTACTGTAGGGTAACTCAATATTCAGTGAATTAAACAATATAGAATTTATAAATTCAATTTATAATAATAAATATATTTTAACATATCACAGTATTAATTTACCTTACACGCTTGGTGTTGTGTGCCATGCACGTTATCAAATATAGGGGTCATACATTTGAATTTCGGGGTGTTACACATAGTGTGTCTAAAAGTTGTAGTGGAGTGAAAACATACTAATGGGGGTATATAACCCAAAACCCATTCCATCATGGAAGTGAGAAAATATCACTAGGGTATTCATCTGTGGTATCCTGATAATATTTAAAGGGGACTATCTGATATGGGATATAATGGAGAGACATTCCATGACGTCCTATTTAATCACTGTCCATGTAGATTTATATCTTTCCTAACATTCCATGATATACATAAATTAATTGGTGATGCATGATGGGGTTCCACATTCAATATTTTCTGATCATGATCCATTGTTCACATATAAATTCTGGAATAAGTGTTCATCATTATCTGAATAGTGAATATAATATTTTAATAGATGATCACAACCAAAAATAATTTCTAATTTGAAAGGAATATTAAGAAACATGAAGATATGTTGATGAAATGGCCAATATAAATTGGAGGATCATATGATTAAGATATCCAAATATTTGAGTTCTACTACAATGATATCTTCTACTCAAGTATTCTAATAGATATATATGAATAATTATATGGCCGCCGATGTAGAACAATTTCGAGTTGGGATGATGTTGGTGAGAGAAAGATATTAAACCTGATCAAATAATGATATGACAATAAAGTTTCATTCCATACAAAAACATATACATGTTTCTTATAGCTGGTAGAAGATATTTTTAAAAAACCATCTATGGAACATGATGCTTGATGTTAGTGACAAGTAGTTCCTTCTGATATCAACATAGAAGAGAGACACCTAGTTTGGAAAGAAATAATATCTTATCCCAAGGTACATTTTACAATTTAAAATACCTGACCACATAGCATTAACAACCTATTAACTAGAACATTCACAAAATATGGAGAAATTTCATGATTTATTCCATATACAACTTCTGAGGAAGTAAACACATGATCACTCTCATGTACTGATTCTAGAGGTCATACAACAGGAGCATGAAAAATATTTTTAGGTGAATCTGGTGGAGATCTTGAACTATAGTGATAATTTTTTATGAAACAAGAGAAATAACCTTAACAAAGTGTTTTGGGGGAACCATATGTAAGAAGAGGTGACATGAGAACTAGGGGAAATGATGAAACAGATCTACCCTCATTTATTTTCAATTGATAATATGTGTTTAAATTTCGAGGATGATGTTTCAAGGGGGGGGAGACTGTAACCCCCCATTATTTTTAAATGATATTTCTTCCTAAGAAAATGCATGTTATACTATATAATATTATGCATGTAAAAAATATATAGGAACCTAAAATAATTATATAAAAAATATTGATCATTACATTTTTCATCTATGAAACAAATAAAAATTTAAAACATAATAAATGGAAGTAAAATAGAAAATAAAAATGGTAAAATGGGAAAATTTGGATCACCCAAATCTACTATAAGTATGACAACCACATAAGAAACTATATAAATGGGAAAATTTTCTTAATCCAATATAAATCTTGTAATATGAAAATATAAATTTAGTAGTAATTGTAGAGAATATTAAGTAAAATAATGAAGATTTATTTATAGGGTAAATTTGACAATTAGAATAGTAATATTATCTTTTGTAAAATATTATCGTTGTTGAGTAATATAATTGATATATTTGAATGGTAGGAAATATACGTAGTGGTAATAATTGTTCCATTATTATCTGATATTATAAGTAGAAATGGAAATGGATAATTTATGCATAAATCATGAAAATTTCCCTTAATATATATAATAATTCTATTTTAAGACCATTTGTAAAAAATGTGTGGGAGGTTGCTTCATTGTTGTTGACCCTTGACCAATCAGAATCCATGCCTCAAATATTATTTATTGCTACTAGATATTACCACTTAGTAAATGTTATCCAAGAGACCCCATGAAACAACCACCTTCGTACTCTTTAACCATAGGGTCTGAGAGGATGTATTAATGTATTATATGTCCAGGCCTTAGTTACACAACGTATAATTTTATTAGTAAAACTAAAATGGACATTTCACCAATCAAATTTGGATTATATCTTTTATAAATAATATAATATTTGGTAAGAAAAATTTGATAAATTTATTGTTAGAATCAAATATTACATTATTGTATTCTTATAAAATATATAAACATTATAAAAAACATAGGTATTCTAAATGAAATAATTTTTAATGGAATTTTATTTTATAATAATCATTTAAATTTTGAAATTATAAAATTTTAATATAACATCCATAGAAATATTTATATATATCCGGAATTTGACTATGACATAAAAATATATATTTTTAATATATATGGATGGTTATTTTTATGTGTTAAAATTTAAAAATATAGAGAATAAAAAAATGAATTATTTAAAATCTGAACATTTAAATTTGTTAAGGGTTAATTATTGAGTTTTTTTAAAAATAAATTACTTTTCAACGTAAAATAAAAATAATGTTTTTATTTTTTGATTGGTATTAGGAATTAATATTTATGAAATAATTATGCAATAGTTAATTAAAAATATACATTATCCAATATAAGTTCTTCTATTAATATAATCTATTTTAAAAGAACATAATCAATTTTCTAAGATATATGTGACATTACCATGTCTAAAATAATAATTTTTTGTGAAACAAATTATTTTATGTAAAATATAATTTTTCATTTCGAAATAAGTACTAATTTTTTTTATGTTATAAATTATTAAAATATCATAAAATGTGACTGAAATGTACAAATTGATGAGAAGAACCCATGGGTAAGCCAAAGGTGTTTCATTTTACAAAAACTATATTTCAAAGACCTATATTTTGATATTATTAAAACATCACTTCATTTTTTTCAATAAATTCCAATCCATTTTAAATATCCCCAATACCCCCAATAAATCCTCCATGATGATATGGTAATTTATCCCTCCTATGTATCCCCCATGTATTTATTAAGACCCAAACATTTTATCAACATGATTTAGGAGAATATTTTCTAGGTGAGGGAATTCATTCCATATTCTTTTCCATTTAACTAATTATTTTTGACTACATATTCTATACAATATCCTACAATCTTTTAATATGATTTTGATCATACCCTTACAAAAAAAATAATATTTTCTATATGAGGGGTCTTCATTCTCTCTCATTTTACCCTTTAGTAAATCCACATTTTATACTTATCATATTGCTGAATTTACTTCCCAAATTTTACAATTTAACATAAAAGCTTTATATATAATAAATATATTAGCTACATTGTTATCCAAGGGTATAACCTTATATGTTATTCTAATTTAATTATTTTGTTATTTTCATATATGAAGACCAAATTCCCTTTCAATAGGTCATTAATTAGTTTATTATCAATCATTAATGAACTAATATACTCAGTGATTTAATATAAAACCCTTAATTTAATCACCCCATGTTAAAATCAAAATGTTTTATTATGATCAATAGGGGTAACATAAAATTAATAAACATTTATGGTGTGCCTTGGTTTCAATCATTCTCATTGGTTAATGAATTTTTTTCCTGGTGATATCATGTTCTATAATACCTTGGTTAATAGCCTTAGAAATTATCATTTATGACCCATTAGTGGTAAACAATAGTGATGTACTTCTGAAGGACAGATTTTTATGATGTAAAAATATTTCCATTTTATGATTCATGATTCTTTTAAAATGATACACCTCATGTTCTCTTGATCATGTTATATTTTTATACATTGTGATCTTATTAATATTCCTCACCATCACATGAAAAATATATCCCATTTTTATAACCTTAAAATGATCATGGTCAACCCATTCCACTAATGTATGTCCCTTGTATACAAGATTTAATAAATATAACTAATTATGCACCCATTAATAATACTTTCATATGGATTAGATTAATATTTTATGTTTTAATTTTTTGTTTTCCTAATTTCTATGCATATAAATTTTAATAGATCCTATGCCTTCTTCTATGTAATGAATTTTTTTGGTAATAAATTGGCGGAATGAAATAATAAATTTATCTGTAAATAAATACTTAATAGGTGATCATATTAAACATTTGATATAAAAATAATATCCCCTGATAGTATCAATCTACGTGTTTAGCTAGGCCCCTTTTTTAGTTAGCTAGTTACGATATAGTTACCACCCATCTATAAATTTTTAGTGTTACTAACCCTTGATAAATCTATGATATTTACTTAATCCACCTGAATTATCTCGATATTGATGTTTTTTTAGAACCAAAATATATAAATAAAAAAATAAGTATATAATATTATACAAAGACTTATACCTCAATATTATAATATGGGTTTTCACTAATGTTCATAAAATATAAGTCCCAAATAATATGTGAATTATTACTATAATGTAAAATAATATTTTATCCCAAAGTGTTAACTATACCATTGAAATTAGGATCTACCAAAAATTATATACCCTTAAATTATCCTCGATGACATCATAATCTCAAAAGTTGTCTAAACCCTTGTTTAAAAAACTATGATTCCTCAGATCATTGCATCCAGATCTGATTCATTAAACACATAATTTACAAACAAGATTTAATACCAAATTTTTATTCTTGGAAACTTTTATTCCATAATTATATTGCATAAATAAAATATTTCATTATATATTTTCGGATTCTGTTTTAGGTTTCGAGAGTTAGATAATTTGGATAAATCATAATCTTATAAAGCCTATATAATTTACTTATTTTCCACTTTATTAAAAACTACTGAATCCATAATAATTCTTCTACAACTCCAAAAATTTCACCACAAAATTATTTTTATAAGACATATCCTTTGTAATACCTTTCCTCCTAACATTGGAAAATTGAAACATTATAATGTTTGAACCTAAATACTGAATAATGGAAAACATACAACAGACATAATCTTGGATTATGAATGTCATAAATATTATCGAAAAAGTGAATCACTATAAATCAATAACGAATTTAAGATTATAAAATAATGAAATTTTTTAATGAAATTAATATAAATAAATCGCATTCATAATAATAACTGAATCCTTGGCGATTATATAGATATTTTTGAATAGATAATTTTATACCACAAACCAAGACATCCTGATATTATTGTTAGGGAAATATATTTTTATTGGAAAAAATGTACCAAAATACCCAATCATTTTTTTAACATGAGACCTACAAATGGATTATGGGGTTATAAAATATTTTCTCCTTCAAATCACATGTTTTATTTCAATTCATTCATCATTTGACATATTGAGTAAATAAAACATAATCAACTTTACAAATAATCATCCATGTTACAATAATAACATTAACAATTACAATACTTATTCTAATGTTAATAAAATGGATAATATGATAATAAACTAAAAGGAAAAAAAGGTGGATGGATCACAAATTCAAATTCTACATTCCAATAAACATACATCTTATAATAAAAACATACAAACTAGTAATTCATTTTATAGTTTCAATAAAATAATATTTATTCAAGGTCGACATCATCAAATTCGAATTATATACAATATGAGTTTCACATCATATAAGGAAATGTGTATACATATATGTCTATAATTTAATAAAACAATAATAAGACATCATGTGAAAAAATTTATATGGTTTCAATAGAATAAAAACATAGAGTATATGTAGAATCCTAGATCGATTTTGACATATAGGAAAAATAACACAAAAAATGTGTAATGTTTAGAAATATTGAAGAATTATCATTTTTTATTATTTTTTTCGATGAGTTTTTAACTATTATGTAAATTTTAATTGATTTTTTGAATACTATTTTAATTTTTAATGATTTTTAAAATGGTTTTACAATTGTTGATGTAAATTCATAACATTAAAAATTTATTTTGAAATTAAATTGGTTTTTATTTACAAGGTTTCCTATAAATCCTAAATTATTAATGTTCAAGTGGTTCTTGAAAAATATTATATTGGTTTTAATTTGTGCAGATTTATTTGGAGGATTTAATTTTTTGAAAAATAATTATAAAATAATGTTTAATGTGACTTATAGTTTAGGTTTTTGTTTATTATTCAAAATAATTTTATTATTAATTAATTATTTTTTTGCTTTATAAAATTATAATATAAAAATAAAGCTAATCCTCTAGAAGTACATTCTGTCTGTGGAAATGTAATTCTAATTTTTAAATACAATGTAAAAGTAACTCCAAATTCTTTGATACTATATAAAGGTAACCTATAATTTCAACCACTATGTATAGGTAAAAAACAATATTCTTATCTTTGTAAACCTTATTTGGAGATACTTAATAGTTAAACACCACAAATTTTCGTAGAATTATAAAGCAGTGTATGGGTAACAATTTTTATCATGTTTTTGTTTTTCCCTCCCTCTATATAATATGGAACCATCATGGACCCCAAAAAATTTATTTTAAAAGATAAAATAATAAGTTAAGACTAATATTTTACATTTTTATTTAAAAAAAATAGTTATAATTATTTTAAACTGTCTTCATTGATGAATTATGAAATCTCAAATTTAATTCTTTTTCTCCAATATAATGTATTACTAAATTTAAAATCATACTACTGTTTAATTTTGAAAATACCCACACACTCCCTAACTAAATTTACATTGAATTATCCTATGTTTAGAAGATAAAACTATTCCTTGGATACTTTTCTACATTCAACATAATGTATGATCTCCTTTTGGTAATGAATTCCATATTCCAGTAAGTGTTTTTTCCTCCCCATATTTCTTCTATTTCGAGTGTTGTGTGAAAGTACCATGTATTCTATATAGGGTTTCAAATTATTCTTCTTAATCTTATATATAAATTTTATTCAGTCATGTTATTTCTTCATTGTTTAAATAGATTTTATGAATCATCATCTAATAAAAATATGGATTGTAATCACAGAAGAATTTTTATATTATATTATAGAAATTAAAAATTAAAAAAAAAGTTTCATTTATTTTTTTTATCATTAATGATTCATTTTTATATGCATAATTTTAATTGAAGAATTTTTTTAGTAAAATATTAATAGAATTTCGGAAGTGAAATTAAGTTTTTCAAAAAAATTATGATTAACGTGTAATAGTTGTTATTATATAATTTAATTAAATATATTATTACATGTGATTGATAACTATTATTATCATTGAATTCATAAATCCCATTTATATGTAATGAAATTGAAAATTATTTTTATACAAATTTAATAATTAATAGGATTTCGATAATCAAGAAATTATTAAAAAAAAGAGGATGGGTATATATTGTGATGAAAACTAATATTATTTTTTCCATAACCATCTCTTTTTAATTTTATATTATGATTAATCATGAAATTTACCAATTGATGCAGTAATATTTTTCATTGATATAATTAATATATTTCTTTATTATGGATTCATTATAACATTTTATATAAATTTTAGAACATAAAAATAAGGAAGAGATGTTATTATCAGTACATGAATTTTTTTTGTTAATCAACATGAAATAAGATTTTATTACATGTTTTATTCTATTAATGATATAAAAAATATCCAAAAAGAGAAATAAGATAATTTCATTCTCAGTGAGAATAGAATTTATGAATATGAAATTAGAATGTTATTATAATTTTGGAATTATTTTGTAATTATAATAATTTAAGAATTTAAAAACAATGATTAGTTAATTCTTATATGTGCATGTTTTTATTATATTAATAAAAGGATTATATTTATAGTTATTCAAATATTTGATCATATTTAAATTGTATGTTTTCAGATTTTATTTTTAAAGATTATGAAATGTTATATAATAATGATATTAATTCTAGAGATTATTCATGAGAGAAAAAATAATATTTTTATGCTAATATGATAAACTATTGGATATATTTGTCATGATATTTTTTACATCATAGTTGGATGACTATATTTAATGTTTGAATTGTCATTTGTTTATTTTTATTAATGAGAAGATTAAATTAGTTGTTTGTACTTTTTATGGATTATTTTCATAGTTTTCCCCTCTCATAATTTTCAAGGTATTTTATTATATAATTTGTCAGTTGTTATAAATGGTTGATATATTTGGGAATATAATGAAATCATGAATTCAGTTATTTTTTAATTGAGAATAAAATAGGAATGTTGGATATCCCTATTGAATATTTATATATAAAGGATATGGCTTATTTTAGACTCCATATTAATCAAATAATATTTATACGTGGAAATTGTTACATCCTAGGATGCCTGGTCCTATGCTTTTATAATTGATTAAATGAATACGGGTATGATAATATAATGATTTCTTAAATAATTGATTTGGGGTTGAAAAATCATGTCAATCTTTAATAACTTCTAGAATTCCATTTTTTATTTGGAAACTATTTCATCGAAATTATGTGTGAAAAAATATATTTAATTTTTATATATTCTCTATGAGTTAGTATCCTTGATGTTGTTAATTGAAAAAATTGTGTGATTGGAATTTTGTAAAACTAATTATCCTAGATGCTCTTGTTTGGGATGGTGTAATGATTTGTTGTTTAGGGTGATGTAGTAGTTTTGGGGTTACAGTTATAGTGATGATTTTGGTGTCGTATTATAAATGTGTTTTTATTTAATGGTGTGGGACACAAGGATGGTCAAGTTGAGTTTAGAATGGAGGTTTATCGATGATTCTTATATCTATAATGATGAATACATGATGATAAATTCCCATTTGTTATTTATATATCTAGTTTCTAATAATAGGATGTAGTTTGCTGCTATACACTATGAGTGCATCATTTATGTGGTAGCTTAGATTGAGTCATACAATACTCCAATGTTTATAAAATGATATATATTTTAGAAAAATAATGGTTTATTATCTTTATTCTTTCTTTGATGATGATATATGTTAGTATATAAACACTACTGGAAAACTAACCAATACCAACGGTTTGGAACAGTTGGTATAGGCCTCCAAACCATTGGTATAGCCTATACCAACGGTTTGGAGAACCCTTTCCAAGTAAGCCATTGGGATAGGTCTATACGAATAGTTTTCCCAAAACTGTTGGAATAGACCTATCCCAATGGTTTTGGAAACCTTTGGTATAATTAATATGAAAATCTATACCAACAGTTATGGAACCTTTGGTATTTATATTTAAAAAAAACATTCGCTGGGATTTGATCCCAGGACGCCTAGTTTATTATTCAACAACTTAACCACTAACCTAACATGACTTTTGTAAATATAATTACATAAATATATATATTAATTATCATAATGATTTCGAATTTTTATTTATATAATGTTCTGGGTAAGAAGAAATGATAAAAAATAAAAGGATATACACCAACGGTTGTCAAAATCATTGGTATAGACCTATACTAACGGTTTTGACAACCGTTGGTGTATATTTTGATTCTAGATTTTGATTCTAGGGTAAGGATGATTTGTGGGAGACCTTTCCCAAAGGTTTGCCAAAACTGATGGGAAAGGTGGCCAAAATGTGGGCTTTCCCAACGGTTTGGCCAAACCGTTGGGAAAGGTGGCCTCAATGTGGGATTTCCCAACGGTTTAACCAAACCGTTCTAAAAGGGAACCTATACCAATGGTTTATACGAACCGTTGGTATAGAAGCGTTGGGAAAGGTCAGATTTCCAGTAGTGAAAAATGAAAAAAAGAGACCATTTTCACTCTCTGTCACTGAAAAAAATTATTATCATTTAAAATAATGTTTTCTAATCAAATTTGTTGGATACTGAATTATTTAATGTGGAACTTGTTTCATTTATGGGTGTTTTTGATCTATACTATTGTAGTGGTATTTGGGTTTCATATGTGACAGTAATGGTATATGTGACTTTATATTAATAGTTTTATTAGTGTAGTTATGAGAAATATCAACTCTCAATGTTTGATTATTTTATACGCACCCTACTTATGTAGAAAGGGAATCTGAAAACCAATGTTTCTACGGGTGTTATCAATAAAATTTGGAATGGAAAGGATATAGATATATGACTACCAGCTCCCCACCACTCTCTGGCGATAATATTATGTATGGATGTATATGGTGGTGATTTCCCATATATTAGTGTTTGAGGTTGTGATAGACAATGGTTATCACAGTTATTGATAAATGGTTATAGAGGGATTAACTAACAATATGTGAATGTTCATGGGGTGTCAACTTTTAGGGTATATTGAATTTACACAAGTTTTATTTTCTTCTAGATGCATAACATTTTGAAGTAATATATTTAGATTAGCATGATGATTGTCAATTTTTTTCTGTGACCAAAATGATATTTTTGGCCCAAAATGGAACATGGGTGGGTAGAGATGATTCCCAATTCAAAAAAGGGGTTGGATAACAAGATAGATGACAGTTAGGAAATATGATGTTTTGGAATGAGAGATGAAAAATATTAGGTAAGTAATAATGGGGTATGAAATTCTATATATATATGTTACCAATTTTGGTGTTATACTTATTTATTTATTAGAAACTGATCCATGGGAAAGATATGAATAGAATATCAATCCTATTTTAGGTGAAGGGAAAAATTTTAATGTTTAATCACTAGGATTTTTACAGTTCCATAACATTTTAAATGATTTGATTTAGGGAGGATACTATTGTGTGTAAATATTTTTCTCACTCTATATATATATAAACTATTTTTCAATTTAGTAGGAGAATGTTGGTTACTGATCTAGAAATTAATACTTCATCAAGTTTTTTAGGAGATATTAAAGAATCATGGTCATTATTTGAGTATATTTTTTAGTAATTTCAATCATTTTAGCTATATGTCATTACATTCAGGTAATATTTTATCTTCATTACTTATTATGAGTGGGAGTTTTTCTGTGGTTGTTCTCACCATATCTATTACTTATAAAATAATTACTAAATTAATCTATATCATGTTTTCGTTTTTATACATTTATTTTTTATCATTAAACTATGGCCCATTATAGGTTGTCTCGCTAACTTCATTTCCAGCCAGTAAGGGATACCTTTGGATAGAGGTGATCATTACATAGTGATATCAAAAGATATAGTTGAGAAATGGGATTGTATTTCATGTCTAGAAATGGTGGGTTCAAATAATTTTTAGGTAAATGGTATCATTTGGGATCAGTACATGTAGTAAATAAGAGATACTATCCAAAAAAAATCGATTTTAGGTGCCCTTTTGAATGCATGAGTTGACTATAATTTTTACTACACTTGTTATTCTAATTAGTATGGCTTTAAACTAATAGACCAAGGAAGGGATTATGGATCATTCTTGTTTGTTTATATGTCTTAATAGAATATTGAATGAGTAAAGGAAAAAATATATAAACTATTTACACATAAAAATAATTTGCCTCATGGTTTATGAGTCCTTAATGTTTTTGACATTGAAATATTATCTCCAAGTAAAAGTCTTCATCACATTTATTCCATAATAAGATCTAAAATATGTTTCCCAAAAACATGGTTGAGTGGAGGATATAAGTGAAAACCCATGAATAGAAAATCACTAAGTGATATAGTATTAGTGGGTACTAAAGTCCAATGGTTCTATTTTTTGTAATAGAAAAAAAAAATTTGTTATAGGAAACATTGAAATTCTTTAGTTTAAGTCTTTCTCATAGATATCACTATGTTTCATTAGACATGTAAATGTTGTGTGGGTTAGCCTCACAATGGTGCTTCTTTATCCTTTGGTTTTCAATGAGTATGTTGTTTTTGTGTGGATGGTTTGATTTATGTTTTTATCCAATGATTATATCTTAAACCATAATGGTGTATATTCATAGCCAGGGATTTATTACCATTATTATGGTATTGTTGAATTATGATCATGATTTGTAGTGAGACTTATCAATTTCACTTTTATTTTAAAATACCTTTATTTTTATTCCATATAAGTGAATGATTATGAATATGATTATTCATAAATTTCTAACATATGATAATGATTATGGGGAAAATTCCTTAGTCACATGATTTAACCCTACCTATAAAATCCTTATTCCATGATTTTTTATACCTTATTGTCATTTAGTTTCCTACCCACGCATAATTTCATTCAGAGTTCATATATATAAATTATTTCCTGAGCTTATATTTATGATAGTGATATGTTTTTGGAAAATGGTTTCTCTTAATTTGTATATATCATTCTATATCCCTCTCCCTGTACTTGGTAATGTGATGATATGGTTATGGGTATGTGTTCATTTCTATCATATCTATTCTCAACACTTCCGTCAACCCCTGTATAATTGAAATTTAGTTTGGGGAAGGGTATGATAAATTTATTTCTTAGTTTTAATCAATATAACCTTCCACCAATCTATATGATATAGGGCCAATTTTAGGGGGGAAATATTATTGTATGTTTTTTTAAATTATTTTTATTATATTATTAGAGTAATACTTATATATATTTTTAAATAATTGTTTTAAATTGTGGGTTGTTATGATTTGATAAAGAAATTCTTCGTTTACATCCCCATATGAAATTAATCTTATAATATAAGTTTTTTTTATGGCTTCAAGCATAAGGAGTGTGGGGTCACATTACCAACTATGAAACATATTTTCATGATGCATTTGAAAAATGTGTCATCAATTCAATCCCACACAAAGAGGATAATATCATGATTTCTTTTGGATGTGTTCTATTTATTTTCAAACATTAAACATATATGATTATATTTAAATGAGTTATTGGGATGGTTGCTGAATTTTTTGTGGTTTTAATTTAAAAAAATTATCAATAAATAAATTTAGTAAATAGTAAATCATAAATTAAATCCTTAATTGGTTCTTCATTAGTGTACCTCTAGAGGATTATGATTTGTTAACAAATATGTTAATATTTTCATATGGATGATTTTATTATTAAAAAATCATGGTTAGTTTTAATTTCATTTTTTAATTGGAGGATATGTGTATTGATATTAACATAGTAAAGAGTATTGTAGTGTTGTGTTACCTAAATAAAGTGAATTTGAAAAGGCCTATAACTTATATATATGACTTTTCATCTAATGAATGATATTTATAAACTTATAAGTATCATGACTTTATTATTTTATTATAACTAAAAAAATTTAAAATACATGTATGAGCATCTAATTATTGTAGTGGGTGGATTTTAAAATTACATAATTCATGTCTAAATAAATTGTTTAATAATCTGGAACTATAAGTGTGTTTATGTTTTGATAAAAATGATCATGAATTTACATTGTTTATACCATAAATGGATGATTTCATCATGTAATATACTAAAATTTAAAGAGTCCCACTCGAAGAATAATTAATTTTTTGGAAACATGATTTCTCAAACAAATAACATTTTTTTAATTTATAGAGATTCTATTTATTTGAAAAAGTGTTTTAAAAAATTTATTAGATGTTTCTTCAAAATTATTATCCCAATAAGAATTTTTTTATAAATAATGAATTAATGGATCTCCTTTAAAATAGTTCAATATCTTGATCGATTTTAAATGTTGGAGATATAGTGAAAATTTTTATCAGCTAGTTCTTGAAATTTAAAATTATTTAATATGAAATGATTTAATACACAGATAACGTTTTTTAATTTTTTTTCAAGGAGTCATTATAATTTAAATTCATTAACCAATTGTATTTGTGTAATTTCTATAACTAGAATATATACTATTTAAATAGATGAAAATATGAGTATATCAGATGGTAGACATGTCACTTTTTTTCAACAATAAATATTACATATTTTTAAAATAATTAATTTAAAAATAAATACTTTTTGAAGGTAGGGTAAAAATATTCTAGGAATATATTAGAAAGAATGAATTCATTTCCACTCACTCTTTTAATCACAACTAAATAATCCAAGATGTTTTATTCACAATATATTTGTATGATTATATGGAACCATGATGAAATAAATGTCATGCATCTAATCCACATAGTTTCTTTTTCAATGAAGGATAAATATGACCATTTAAATTATCATAAACAATTGCAGTATAGTCACTTTACAACCATAGAATGTTCCTAAATCTTTGACCTTCAATTTATAATATGGTGGTCATGACATGATATTCAGTATCAAGGGATAAAGAAACTCTATGTGGAACTTAGTTACATACCAAGGTATTCACAATATAGTTCTTAAATACAAGTCCAAAACCTAAGGGTAATGGATTCCCTCCTAATAAATCATCCATGATTTGTTTGATTTATCCTTTAAACAATATTTTCCATGTAACACAATATATTTTAATATATTCCATGAGTTACATATAATTCAAAGATAAATATGAACAAAAAATTAATGAACAGATTTATTTTAAGGAATATTTTGATAGGAGTTCAAAATATTCTCTACTACTACAATATTTACCAAGATGGTTTGTTGATTTATGGGATAATTCTAATGTATCAACATATTAAAATAAATTTCCATATAACATTAATCAATTATATAATGTCCACCTGAAATATTTTTAGTAACTGTAGAGAGGGGAGAATCCTAAAACATGAATTGTGATGCACCTAGACTGAGGCAGTCTATGGGGGATACAATCATGCTAATATAAATCATTAATATTATGTTTATAATGACAAGTTCTACGTTTTTGGAATAGAATTATCAATAATAATAACAAAAAATAATCCTTTTATAGATTATCAATTGTTTATCATCGTATTTTTTGTTTTTATGGGGCTAAATATAACTATATTTTCACTAAAATTTAGTTTAACAAAATCTGATTTAGATTAATGTGATGTGATTTTTTCTATGTTTATTACCATTATTATTTTCTTTTTAAGTGTTTTTTGATTGGATATGACTTTCTTTAATGGGGTTTTATTGGCCTTGATCTTTTTTGAGACTTATTTACCTGTGAGGGAATTTTTTTAAAGTGTTGTGCAGAATTATAATTTATTCCTATTGTGTTTTTTATTATCCAAATGTAGAGAGATCCTTGAGAGTTATGTTATAGTGTGTTTAAATACTTCCCATAATTTTCTACTCATTTTCACTATTTTTTAAAATCATGAGGATGATATTTGATTGAGAGGTGTCTGATTTAAATATTCAGAATATTCCTCATTGTTCACTTTTCAATATGGGATATCCTAATGTTTTGGATTGGTTTCATATAATTTATATGTTCTTTAAATTTTTTATATAAACCAAATAGTTTTCTAAAAATGGTCTTTCAATTATAGAAGATGTTTTAGAGTTTTCATATTTTAAATGGAAATTGGTATAATTTTTTTAATGTTTATTCCCATTTAATTATAATTACATAATGTTTAGGTGGGTTTGAAAATAAATTATATGTGATTAATGTTTGGAGATTTATTCCATGGAATTAAAATGTATTTTCATAATTATAAAATATTCTAAATTATTCCTTTAAATATATTGATTATTTTATTAATGATCCCCATTCGTTATAATTAATATGATTTATTTTGGACAAATTTATATTTATAAAGAAAAAAGAAACATTAGAGATGTCCTACTAGCCATGGAATGGTAATACTTATTTTTCAAAAGATTAACAAAGGCAATTCCAAATTAATAAATATTATATAAAGGAAAACATCAAATTATGTTCTTGTATAATGGTAAAAAGTGTTACCTTTACACAATAGCATGTCTCTATGTGAAATCATTCTAAACTACCCTCATGCTAGGGTAATAGTGATTTACTAGTAAATAATAGTAAAAAATTAAATAAACTCTGCTATATACCTGTGTATGATAAAATAATTGTACATATTTTAACATTTTTTTCACATTTTGATCTCTAACCCATGTGGAACCTGATTCTATGAATTTAAATGATTATATAAATTTTTTTGTAATAATATTAAATTATTTTCATTTTATCAAAGATTTTGATGACTTTTAATGATCTATATTAATGATTTGAGTTATATAAAATTAAATTGAGGATTCCAAATGTTGTGTATTTCTAATTTTTATAATTCATCAATACTATTTGTAACCTATGTGGTCCCCATTTACATGATTTGAAGTGAAAAAATAAAATATTTAGACATCATTTTGTCTCATTTTCATTAAATAATATATTAACTATCTATTTGAATGGATTTAATTGAAAATTATAGTTACTGTAATTTAAATTCTGGATTCCAAACACTATGTATTTTTTTACAATGTATAACTAATTTATTTTTTTTAAAAGAAAACATCCTCTCA
This sequence comes from Viscum album, assembly GCA_963277665.1. NCBI lineage: Eukaryota > Viridiplantae > Streptophyta > Magnoliopsida > Santalales > Viscaceae > Viscum > Viscum album. The sequence continues at coordinate 1,690,110,330 of OY728128.1, read as the reverse complement.
ATATTATATTTGGATTCAATTATTTTCAAATGATCTATACTAGTCGTTTTAGTCCTTCAAGACTTCAATGTCAAAAATAATCTATCTTTGGCCATGTATTCTTGAATAATTAACACCTAATTTCCACTATCTCTCTTATATTTTGTTGCACTATGATATATTCTTGTTTTATAGGAAGGGATACAATACTTATTTGTTATTTTATAAAAAATGTGAAACATTCCTTCTTTATCCTGATTTTTTGTATATATGTGATCAAATATAATCAGATAAAAATATGGAAAACAAATTCATGATGCAACATTATATGATAATTAGGAAATTCCAAAGGATTAATACAATTTGCATGAAGCTTTTTATAATTATTGATTTATTTATTATTTTCATAAATTCAATGGATGGAAAATTTAATATTTTAAACATTAAAAATATTTTAGAAATTAAATTAATGATTATTTCATACATATTATGATTATCATGTTTTTTCAGTTATTCTAGAAATAATTTAGAAATAATATTATATGTGGTGGATAATGATGAATATATAAGAATCTAGAAATTTTATTAGGAAATAAAAAAATAGATTAATATTATTTCAAGTACTTTATAATTCATTGATGTTTGATAATCTAGAAACTTTTTTAAAAATAGAATTTTTATATCATGTGAAGATAATTAATATTTTTATATAATATCATGTTATTATATGAAATAATAAATTTTGATGAAAATGAAAATTAGATAACTGATTAAAAATTATGGTTTCATGGTAGAATAAATATATTTCATTATGAAAGAGTCATTGTAGAATGTTTAGAATATTTTTATTTGAAAATTTTGAATAAATGTTATTAGAATTGCATTCAGAAATTCCTTTTTTATATAAAGAATAGGTTTTTACTATATTCATATTTATATTGATGATTTGAATATTATTTAAGTATATAAATTGGATAATGGGATTATTACTAAGAATATTTTGTAATTATATGGAAGTGGAAGGATATAATAATTTAAGAATTAACATGAAATTATTGGAATAAGATAATTGAAATAAGGAAATCAATGCATGCATGGGTATGAATGTATATATTATTTAAATAAAATAATTTTCATTTGACTTTCATGTAATGTTTGATGAAATATAAATTTAATGTTTTTAGATTTTATTTTTTATACAATCCCATTAAATATAATAGTGATTGTAATTTTGAACATTATTCAAGGGAGAGAAAAGAATAATTTCAAAAGTACATGATAAAAATTATGATATATTCTTAATCATAAATATTTATATAATTGTTATAATACTATATATTAAATAGGAATTATCACATTTTGTGATAAATTGAATAAAGATATTTGATAATTTAATGGGACATTGTGAACAAATGTGTTTTAAAAATATTTTCCCTTTGTATTAACTAAATATTATTCTATCTAATACAATAATTGTTAAGAATGGTATATACGCTTGGAAATTAATAAAAACATAAATCTAGAAATAATATAATTATAATAAATATTTCTTGTTAAATTAACATTTATTTTATTGTGGTAAAAAATTTCAACCTAAGGTTTTTCACCAGATTAATAAAATAATATTATTCATTGTGATTTTTTATGAATAATGTTTTTTATATCACCATGATATTTTAAAATAAGATCATTGTTTTCAATATAATGTATGACACAAAAAATGTAATATAATAAAATATATCACGTGAGAGTTTACAAAATATTTCATTAAAAAAATAATTCACTTCGATTGCTTATAGAACGTTCCACCATGAGTCAAAATTAATGAAAATATTGTATAACATTATAACATAGAAATTAAGTTGGAAGGTATTAATTATACTAATTAATTATTATAAAATTATATATTGATTACAAAAAAATAAAAATCAATTAAAATGAAATGTTTTGTGAAAACATCATTATTTTTAAATGGTAGTTTATTTTCACTTTCTATGCGTAATATAAAATTATTTTACAACTTTTATAAATTTATTTTTATAAAAATATTTTATCTTTTAATATTATTACATAAAATTTATCTTAAGGTAAATTTTTTGTATTTTTTTGAAACGTCTCGTTTTTTGTGGAATTTTATAAAATATATAAAAATTAATTTGGTAATAGATTTTCATTTAAATAATATAAAATGTTTAGTTATAATTATAATTGTTTTTAAAATAAAATTTTCTAAATTAAATATATATTTATTCGATTTATTATATACAAATAAATTTAATATTGAATTTTTATATAAAAACATTGTATACTTTTCAATATTTTCACTTTGAAAACAAGATTTCTCATCTTGTGTATGAGATAATTTTTCATAATAGTTTTCCACATTTATCAATGGAAATTTAAAAAATGTATTCCATATTTTGAATGTTCATAATTTAAAATATCTATAATTTTTTACATAATTTTTTATCAAAATGAATATAAAAAATAGAAAAAATTATTTATTGTGGTTAATGGAAAGACTGATTTTTCATGTATAAACTAAAATGATAAAGTCTAAATAGACATAAAAACATATTTAAAAATATTTAATAGATATATTTTGACCCTATAATGTAAATGTATCAATTATAATCAATTTAGGCCATTTTTATATGTGAAAACATGGGTATAACTTTTTTTCAATAAATAACAAGTGTGCCACTCAAGTAACTAATTAAAGGACACCCCATATCCTCTCATATTCACACCATAAAACCCATTTCCCCCTAGTAAACACCCAAATAAATTCCCAAATTCATTCCCTCATACCATTATATTTATGTTTGGAATAAATAAAAATCAGAAATTATTTTTTTGATAACCAGTGATGGTTACCGAGAGAAGAATTAAAGTTCTTAATTGATCACTTTTATTTTACTTCTTCCTACAACTAATTAAATTATAATTAAAAAATTATGATACAATAACCTAAATATATTCAATATAATGATATTTTATTTATCTCAATTTAATGAACTAAAAAAATTCCAACATCAACCAAAAGGGTTAGAAATCATTATCTGTGCGTACGATCGAAAACTGCCACATGAGACGATGTCATTTTCTTTCCACTAAAACCTATCACAGTGAGATATTATGATGGATATAAAAAATAAATTTTATTTTATTAACTTAATTATACATTTAGTATTATTTTTTCATATATGCCATTTTTTATTCAATTCCATATGGGATATGATAAGGTCTCTTGTGTGTGTAGAGAACTACTACGTCATGAAGCAACGTGAATAGTTTTTTTCACTAATGCTTTAGATTAAAATGTTAAAATGATAATTTTAATAAAAATATGGGATGTAACATATAATATTATGGTATCAATTAAAAAAATTATATAGAAATATGTTATTATTTTATTTTATTTCTTAACTTCCCACTCCCTAAAGATGATAAAATTGTTTGTGTTTGTGTTGACAACCACTTTCACATAGTGAAAAAGCTATATATTAAACAACACAAAAAATGGATGATATAAATAAGTATATATAAATAATTAATATGTTGTTATTTATGTTATAAAAATCATGTATTGATAAAATATTACATACCACATTTCAATAATTTACATTGAAAAATGGAAATATTACTCATGTGTATATACAACCTACTATATGTTGTATCATAACAAACATCAAGTATCAAAAACATATTTCATTACTAGTATTAATAGTTTTATTGATTTATAAACATGGTAATTATTTCAAGAGTACTATTTTTGTTATTATGGAAATATATACTATATTTCATGAACCAGATCTTTCTTGAAAAAACTCGTATGAGAAAACAAGGAAATTAACACACCAAAAAATGAAAATAATGAAAAATTATTAATGAATGTGTGATAAGTTGTTATAGGGGATCATAAAATATTGTTTTCATATAACTTAATTACATTTTATAAAATACTATAATATAGGTTAAATTACATTCAACCCAAACGATGATAGAGTTGAGGGGTACTATATCATTCTCCATTCATTGAGGCATGCCTGTATGGTATTATTTAACTATGAATTTGATTTATTTTATCCATGGAGATTTTATATTAATTTTTAAAATTTTTAATGAAAATAATATCTCAATTTCTATTCATTGGGTGATATTACTTCTTCATTATCTTCGATATTACAAGGTTATGTGTTTCCTGAATAATGTTTTTATTATTTTTTATCTAAATATTTTGGGTGGATTTCATGTTGATAAGAATAAATGATTCATTTATTAATCCTAAAATTAAGATTATTCTAATTTAAAGGTTTTGTTTTAAGATATATTTCTAATCAATATTTTTTAATCATGAATTTTAGTTCGAGAAAATTATTTGATCACTGTCCTATAAAACTATTTCATTTTATTCTATTATTGTTATTGATGATATTTTAATGAAATAATACTATTCGTCCACTATATCGTACATAAATAATTGATAAGTTGTTTTTATGAAAATACAAATTCATTTCACTATTCAAAAATAAATCAGTTTTCTTCCAAATCTATGTTTTTAAAAAACTATCTCAAAAATGTTTTTATATTTTAATGATTCTATATTAAATTAATTTTTTGAGAATTTTTTTAAAAAAAACCATTAATGAATCCTTCATTACATTTTCAAAACAATTCTTATTTGGATTTTATAGAAAAAGTGAATTGTGTATTTGTTTTATCATTCTCAGTATGAATGTAACATCTAGTCAACATAACCACTCAAATTTTAAAAATATTATTTTATATATTTAAAATCAAATTTTTAAAGAAACATATATTCAAAATGTTATTTGAAATTTTAGTTTTAAAATATGAATGTATAAATAAAATTGATATATTCCTCAAAAATGTTTTCAATATTTTTTTAGGATTAGGAAAAATAAATTTATCTTACACCAATAGTTATATGTTTTACTGATACCATCCTTATTATTTATATTTACATAATATATTTTTTAAAATAAATAAATAAATAAATAAATTTATTTATTTATAAGCTTCCCAATGAAATATTCACTTTCTTATGATCATTATAAATTAAATTTTACCTAAATATCAATATTATTTGTCATAGATAATATTCTTGCTTAAAAAGTATCACATTTAAACATATTTTGTTTGAAATTGAATGTTATTTTAATGACTAGGGTAATATTGAGAATCCATGTTATTTCATCAGTTTAGATATTTAATGAATTATATGTTTTAATTTCTATGTTCAAAATTATGGAAAGACTCTATTATATATATTGTTTAACAGAAAAGATAAATAGTTTGGTTGTTTGGGTTAGATTACTCATATAATATGCCAATTTTATTAACAAGAAACTTTCTCTACGACACTAGGTGATATTTACAAAAGGTGGTTTTAGATAAGTTTAGTGAATGCATTGGGAACTAGAAGTAGAGACTGGACCCTAGTGATCCTAATGTTATTTACTAATGCCATTATATTATAATGATATATATGTTAATATTTTCCAAATGTACTGATCCTTTTAGTAGTCCTGGTAAATGAGATGGATACATGAGTTTTGTGTTGAAAATGAATACATAAATTACAACATAAATTTTCTTATAGTAACTATTCCGTATAAAGAGTTCTTTTATATATATTTTTGTACACTTATTTCAATCCAATAAAAACAAAAAAATATGGGCGAGATCCAATTATCAGTATGGGCTATGTATAGTAGATGAAATAATGAATTAATTAGAATAATTCTTATAACAATATAACTAACATAAAACACATTATATTTAATCAATAAAATGAGAGTGAGTCTATAAAAAAATTATCCAAGGTAAATAACATATCCCACATGCCATCTATAATAAATATATAGGTAATTATAAATATGGAATGGTAAATCATAGAATGTAAGACAATTTAATTAGTAATCTTAGATTGAAATTCATCCCTAGACTCTGTCATTGTAAAATACTCATGGATAAAAACAACTGAATCAAAATGAATGAAATTATTAATTAATGGATCCCTTGATTCATTGGTACATGGTACCTTTAATATCAAGATCATTAACAAGATTATTTATAACATACATGGTGAATAACCCTCTAAGGATATCCAACTCACAAGTCCCATGTGACCTCAGATGAAACAATTTTCTATCTATAACCATGCCCACCCTTCTCCAACATGCACTATTTGTTCCTCATATATTGAATAATCTATTTAATTCAAGAAAATGTAACACATCTGATATTCATATTGAGTAAAAGAAACGAATTTTTCAATATTACAATAGATAATAAATTAAATGTCAAGCATACACTGTATTTTTAAATGGTCTATGATTTTTGAAATATTTATATCCATGATAAATGATATGGATATTTAATAGAATGTGACACCTAATAATCATTAGAATTTGAATATTTAAGGGGAACTAAAACAATCAAGTAAGTAAATGTCAATAAAATATTTTGTCAATGAAGACATAAACCATCATATTGATAAATAAGGATCGTATTATTAAAACATATCCCAATTAGAGTTATAAATGGTATTTCTCCTTGATGATCTGAAATAAAATAAAAAAAATATTTTAACAATATTATTGAAGAAATTTTAATTTTCATTTTGAATAACATGTTAAAAATTATTTAATTTTAAAATAACATTAAAAAAAAATTATTTTAAAAATAACTTTTTAATCATGAAAATGATACATCAATGAATAGACTGGGGGTTATTCCATATATGTCATAAAAAAGAATATTACTTTTTAACTGTAAAAAGGATAGAAAATAACATTGTTTATAAGGAAAATAAAATTTTACTTTGAAAAACATTTGAAAGAAGAAAGTGTAAAAAAATATTTTATAAATGAGTTTTGCAATTTTTAAAAATAATTTTTTAAACCCTTTTTATAAAATAAGGTTTTTATAAGAAAACATCTTCTCCAACTAAAGAGATACATGAAGTCGAGTTTCATTAAAAACATTTTCTAAAGCATTTTAAGAACCAAATTTTAAAAATTGGTATTATTAATTAAAAAACTCATATATAACCAAAGGAAAATTAAATGAAAGTGTTTATTGAACAACTATCATATAAATTACATTAATTTATTTTTAATAATGTTCAATCTAGGTGAGATTTGTTTTTGAAATAATCCCTTTCAATGATCATAAAGTTGATGTTGGAATTAATCAATAAATTTATTCTGTGTATAAAATATACATACAAATATTATAAGTCAAATTAAATATATATATATTAAATGTAATTATTCAAATAATCATATTACATTAATGAAAATGAGGATGTAATATAACCCAATGATATGGAATTGAATTATAAATTTTTGACCTCTTGTTAAATTTATGCTCAACTGTAATAGATGAAATAGTAATAATTGATACTAAATATACAATCGATAACGACTTATTATAGATATTAAATTTCAAAAGGGATTTATATAAAACATAAAAAATAACTAAGTTCATAACTATATAATATCCTTCAATGAAATAGTATTGTATTGAAATCCCATACCACTTCCCGAAAAATAAATTATAATTCCCATGAAGTAAATGAAATCAAATTAAACATAAAAATATATGAACATAAATTTATTCATGATATTTAATCACATATTGGATTTATATACACCACTAAAAATAAATAAGTGGGGAAATTGGTGTATTCCTCACAGAAAAAAAATTGAGACAATAGTCCCTGACATTGTGTTTCCTTTCTGGTGAGCATAATTTAACCTACAGTATAATGGCTTTAGTAAAATAACTAAATTATAATAAAATCACAATCATATTTATAATATCATATATAATATAGTAATAATATATAATTAACTTTTTGTTAATAATAATTATTTATTTTAAATATTTTTAGAGTAAATTGCATAGCTTTTTTTGTATGTTTTGACTTGTTATTATTGATCTTCTTAAGTCAAATAATGATTTTCAATCTCCAGGATGTAAAAAATTATTTTAATATCATATAAATTAAATAAATATTTATTTATAATAATCCCTAGTTTTTGTATATATGAAATTAAAATGCACAGTCCACAAAGCCGGTAGGCTGTACGTACTCATGAACACTACATCTATTTCTTTATAATATTTAAGAGAAATAAAAGTAAATGATATATATGTGTGTGTGTGTTTTTATTATAATTAAAGTATTAAATATATGTCATGTATTTCAAATATTTTTATTTTAACTATAATTTTTACATTCCATGTATATCATGAATGAATCAAATCACTTTAAAGTGGTCGTAGTCCGCATATCCGCAAAAGATGTTGACATATTCCCATAATATTAAAATCAAGAAGGTATGTGTTATATAAAAAACTTATAATGCATAAATACACAATATATATAATATTTATTCTATATAATATATAATATATAAATAAATCATCATTTCCAACAATTAACGGTGGTAAATGGAACAACGAACTACATCGGTTCATGAGGTGATAGTATTCCTTATATCCAAACAATGATTACATATCCCCATTGAGAGATGTGTGTGAAATTTTAGGTAAAAATAATATCATAAAAAATATCATTACATTTAAGATACTATGGTTATTATATAATCATAAAATAAAAATAATTTAAGGGATAAATAATTAAATTAAACAAAAGAGATATTGGAATAATGTTACATGTTATTCAAGTAACCCTTTTGGGTTTATACCAAAAGACGCCCTTTAATTTTCTTTTCATCCTTGGGTGAGGATTATAGGATTTGAGGAGTGATGTTGGGAGCATACATGGTTACATTTTAGGTGATCCAAAAATGCTTTAGAGATGAAAATAAGTAGAAGGCATGAGTGGCATTTTATAATGGGGGAGGGGAGGCATTCTTTTAAATTTTTTGGACCGAAATTCCACCCATGTTATCACATGTCAGGTTTCTGAAATATTTATCCAAATTATATAAATGTTAGTGTAGGGTAAAAATATGGAATTAAAATGGATTATGAAAATTTTTTGATGACATTTTGGAATTTTTGTTATTGTTGAGTCCCTTGTTAAGCTAATTTTACTATTAATCATAATAATCTTTTTAATTACATTCTCTAATATTTTTGTTCCAAAACATAGTATAAATTATTAGAAATTAGAAATTAGAAATATTAAAGATATGTATCCATTTTTCCAAAATTTTTATAAAAGAGTGGTTGAAAAAATTTTAAAATTACCGCCACTAACGGAATTTGATAGCATGTTTTTCATGTAAATACGTTCAAAAGATTTCTATGTTATTAAATACAATTTCTATGTGAAATTTATTATAATGATTTAAATTTTTTAATTGATATAAAATTTATCTAATAAAATTTTATAACCCATCAAATATATAATTTATCCTTATAAATAAATTACATTTCAATGATTTTTTGAATTAAAATTTTGTATTTTTCACTATTAATGAAACAAATTGAATATTTCAGAAAAATACCAAAAATAAACCCAATAATAATTTTAACATTCTTCATAAAAAAGTTTTATTTTAAAATATAAATTTTTTAAATTTTTCCAAATTATATTATAAAATAGTTATACTTATAAAATATAGTAAAAGTGACGTTATAAGAAAATAATTTTTTATGTATAAAATTATGTTTTTAATTATATTAATACTATAATATATATTTTATTAATATAAAAAATATTTTAAAAATTATACTATATATAAATTTCATTAAAATAATTCAATACTAGTAAATAATATAATTTTTTATGAAAAAATACCTTTAGGAGAAAAATATATATTTTTTTAATTATACTCAATTTGTTTTTATTTTTTTCATAACAATTTGTAACCATTGAATTAATATTATATTTTTATTATCTTAATATTTTCGTAATATTGGAAATACTATTAATAAACACTAATATAAAATCTAGGATAAGTATTATTATATTGAATAATAATATTTTAATAATATATTATTATTTGGTAAAACATGGTCTTCCATGTAACCCAAACTATCAATGAAACACATTGTTACATGAGATTCTAGTATACTCAGTCTTTCATGAATTGAATGTAATTTATTATATTAAATTTATTTGAGATATTAAATATACCATAAATTATCAAGGGGATATATTCCATTAAAATTTTATTGTTTCATACCAAACATGCTATCGAATAAAAGATACAATTTTATAATTTTCCTGGTTTTACATTATCCCAAACTGAAATAAATTGCATCCTCTCGATTGATACTCGATCTTGGAAGTAAAATTCTATGTATTTTGAAATTAATTTACTTAGAAAAAAACCATATAAAGAGAATATTTAATAAAATATCCAATTTATAAGTGATATTGATAAGTAAAATATTTCACATAAAATAACATAAAATAATGTCATTATGTATGGAAATGTATATGGAATGTGAATATATGGACATGAGGGAAAATTGTAAATAATTATAGAGGTTGATTGAGGTTATTGGTCATAAACAAGTGGAGGATCAATATAACATTGAGGGCCTCAAATCCAAAAATCTATAATAATTGAAAATGAACATGTTTCAAAAAAACATAAGATACTATGATGACATTTTATTGTTAGTTACTTTTCTTAATGTTCCTGAATTATTTTATTGACCAATAATATAAGGAAATATATATATTGGACAGGATTCAATATTATATGAGAAATTCCATTTTTGGTAGTGATCCAATCATGTTCTAATTCATCCCACAATCCTTGAAATGGATATATTAGAATGAAACACTTTTTAAAAGAACTAAAATTTCCGGTTTACATATATTTAGACCCAAAATAGAGTTACATGTCTTTCCATTTGTCCCTAACTTTTATCTGAAGTTAATATGGCTAATACATTAATCTATAAAAATAAAAATTAATATTGCTAGTTCATATTTAATATTTATTCATCAAATTGTTAAAATAAAAAATGAAATATTAACTATGACATTTTTTAGGTCAATCGTTGGAATTTAACCATTATCTTCCTTCGTTCATGGGATCAGGTCCCGCAACCTTCCCAAATATGATGGGATGTATCCCAACATACATGTTTTCCTATTCTAAAAAAATATTAATATAATTTATAAAAAAATTTATATAATTTCAAAAAATAAATTTAATGGGCATCCTAAAAATAAGGATAGTCACAAAATAGAATTTTATCTATGGTTTTTAAATTAACCATAACACATAATTATTTAAACCATTTTATATCATAATATGCCCTTATTTGGTATATTTTTTAGCCTAGGTCATTAATTTTCCATATCTATTTAAGTCATTTATAATCGATTGTAAAGAAAATGTTATGTACTCTAAGCATATCACCGAGGAGTGTCACACATGGTGGGAAGTAATGCCTGTTCTTGTTTACCATGTTACACTTGAGTCAGTACTGACACAATTTTTTGGTGTCATTACACCTAGTTATATCAGTTCGAGACCCATGTACACTTGTTGTATCCATACATGGATGAATTTCATGGAAAACCACGTAATATCTACCAAACTGAAACATTGGGTTTTTATTATATACTTATCACCCAATTCTACCTTTGGGTTATGTTCTACTATCTATTTTTTCCTAAGTTTATTTCCTAAGGTTTTTAATAAACCTAATTTAATACCATCTATAGTGACTTGAGCCTAATGGGTCCACAATCAATGTCTGGTACCATTATATTGGCATAAGATTCATGTAAATCAGTTCCCTACATTCGAATTTTTTTTATTATACTTGGTAATCTAGATAAATGGAGGATTATTGTATTATATATGAATACACACTTTACAACATATTATTTTCATATTAAAATCATTTCATATAGTGTATCCTTGCATATCATTCATATAACACTTCTGGGATTATTGGGATAATGATACAAAATAAGATTGAGATCATGTTCTCAATAAGGATTAAGTAAATCAATGATAATATCCAATATAAAAAGTCAAATAACTAGAGACATATTCCATGTAAACAATAAACTACGAGGGAGTGCGTAAACAATATAGTAGGGAAATAACTGAACACACATATCATCTAAAATAACTGGGTGAGGGATAATCAATATTGAATGGTAAATAACCGCTTACCAAATTATTTAATCAATAAAATACGGAAGAAATTAATCCATAGTTGTTTTTATTGAGAAAATCTAATTGATAATACTAACTGAATCTAAATGAAGGAAATTATTGGTTAATTAAAGATATAATTCTTACGCACAATGTACCTATATCATCAAGAACTTTCAAAAGAGGTTTTAGAACATACTAGGTGAAAACCCCACTAAGACTTAGAAAATAAATCATCCCATGAGACAAACGAGGCTTTGAGGGTCTATCTATTACTAGGCCTCAACCATGTTGTACATGTCCAATGAATTCCTCATGTATTAAATAATTGATTTATTTCACAAACTATATGACTTCTAAATAAACCATATTGAGTAAAATAAAAGTAATTATAAATATATACCTATTTAAACAAATATATTTCTAGTACACACCATATGTATAAATTTTATTAAGATTAAGAAACAATCATATCCGAGATAAATGCTATGAATATTTATGTGAGACTTAATATTCTATGACCAAAGGAAATTTAATAATTCAAATGGACAAAAAAATATTCAAGGTTGTGAATTTCAATATATCAATGGTATATGAAATCATAAAACACCACTAACAAAAATATGCAACATATCAGTACAATATATCCCATGTGGAGTCACATAAATGGCTGCTATCATTGATGAATTCAAATAATAAAAAATATCACTTAAAATGTAAAGGCCCAGAATTCCAGTGGAATTTTTTTAAAATACATGGGAATTTTACGAGTTCGAAGTTTCTCACGACACTTGATTCTGAGGACCAGTGTTCCCGGAATCAATTTATGATGTTTTTTTCGGGTACGTTTAGTAAACATACGATCAAAGTGTTTATAACTTTTGAATGGGTGCTCCGAATTGGAATCTAAGGGCGCCGTTGAACTCGGAGCGCCGGTTTTCACATAGGAAGGCATTAATCTCGATGGCGGTTGATCAAGTATGAGAGTTCGTTTTTGGGTTTCATGTGGATTAATAAAATAAAATAAATGAAAACTTATTTTATTTTTGTCGAACCCATGCCATGTGGTAAAGTTGGTTAGTTGGTTGTGGGACCACCACATCCTAACCTCCCATGGGAGGATAATTGGGGTGGCAACCAACCGAGCAGTATAACCTACCACGAGAGGTTATGATGTGGGGTCCACACGGGTCTTAACCCACCATTTAATGGTATGGAAGGAAATCTCCCAACTATCCCTCATTAATGAGGGAGAGCCTCTTGGCCTATGAATCCCCTCTTAATGGAGGAGGATAAATTCACCTCAAAACCCCCAATTAATGGAAGGAACCCCCTTAACCCTCTTCATGATTGATTAGGTGGGGACCACCCGGGCCTCTAATCCCACAAAACTCCCCAAATTTAATATTCCAATATCTCGTGCAATTAATTTGGTGGAGCCTCTCCTCTATTTTTGAATTTTAAATAATTATCGTCAACATGCATAATAGATTAAAATATTTTATTTTGGCACATTTATTCTCTCTTCAGTGGGAATCTTGGGAAAATAGAATCCTCTAATGAAGAAGGATAAGACACCGACGATGATTCTTATTCCTCATATTCTTCTTCAGAACCCCCTTTTCGATTTGAGATCTGTTCAATGACCCTTCTTCCTTCCTATTCATTGTCAATGGACTGACGCATGAGCTTGGAAGTGGAAGCGTATGGTGAAAGATGACAACATCATCATCCCCTATGACGAACGAATGCCAGACAATTAAAAAGGTAGGGGTGTGTTCTAAGTTGTTTGGCGCTTTATCCTCTCACATTTAATCAAGTTCATGAGCCTCTTACTATCGTTCTAACATGGAGGGTTATAGCCAAACGAACATGGCCCGACTCCTCCGCAACCTTTTTAGTTTTGGAACCATGATTTGACAGCGAAGTAATGACATCATGACAATGAGGCGATGACAATATAGATGGAGAATAAAGGTCATGCTACCCCCGGCTTCTGCGAACTGTGCCTCCGGCTGAGCGGAGCCTGACCAGCCTACCTTCACACTGCCCGACACGCACCCCGGCCGAAACAGCGGTCTTCCTGGCCCGCCGGAACCCTGCCCTCATGACCTGCGCTCGTCCGTGTGCCCCGAGTGCTGCTGGCGCCCCCCAATCAAGCCCGTGCACCAGCCCGGTGCCTTCCTGGTGCCCCCACGCCTATGCCTCCCTTCCCAGCGCATCCCGGTGCACTGCCCGCGTGCCCCGGAGCCCTGTCTGCGCGCCCCGGCACCCCCGCGCACTTCCTGGCACACCCACGGCCTACTAGCGCCATGTTCGGCATTTCGTTTCCCTCTCGAGTCGAGCCTCCTGAGCCACGCCTCTCGCGGTGACGGCTGAACCTCCCACTGGCCTTCAAACCGAGTCACCCACGTGGCGAGTTTTTGGCCCGAATTTTCCACACAGTCTGCTGAGCCAGGCCCAGTGGACTGGACCAAACTAAGCAGAATGAACCACCCAACGGGCCGTGTCAGACCCAGCAAGTCATTCTGGGTCATCCCAGTCCAGGATGACCCGGACTGGGTTCGGCCGAGTCGGTCCGACTAGGTCGGATTGGACCCGAGCCGATACAGCTTCCTTTACATTCTTGGGCCATATCATTGGCACCAGACGTCCGTTTGATGAACCGTCAATGACGCTGGTATTCTTGGAGCATACCCATAACTTTGAGTATACCCCACTAGAGTTTGAGGTATAGTTGAGTCACGGTCAGTTTGGTTCATACACGAATCCAACAGGACCCCAAGGACTAAAATGCTAATAACTAACAACCCAGGCGTCCAATTGATGCGCCTTCTGCTGCTTTGAGACCCTTATGACGTGGAGGACTGTTGAGATATTTCTTCATGGGACTTTGTAACACTTGGTGTATCAGCTTGTAGCTTGTGGAGCAGACCCTCCCGGAGACGAGCAAGCAGAGTATGGAGACCTAGCAGCTGGCTGAGACCTCATGACTGCTTGAACAATTCGATTTGGAGTGACTCGACTAGCTCAGTGGGGTGTGATACTCTGTGAGGCGGCATACCCATGGAGGAGGAATGCTACTGTGTGAGGCGGAAGACCCACTGTACTTGATAGGAGGAGTACATTTGCAGGCTATTAGGGTTAGAGCTACCGTGTGAGGTGGTAGACCCCAGGTGGGAAGCATCTCTATGTGACGAAGCTGTCCCATATTACTCGATAGGAGGAGTACCTCAGCAGTCTACGGTTAGTGTGTAGCGCCTCTGAGTCACGACAAGATCACTGTACTCGATAGGGGAGGAGTTCTCCAGCAGCTGTTGTTTCATTAATGAAAATCCTGGTTTGAGCTGAGTCAATGACCATTGTGTTTTCCTCATAATTGAGATGGGTTACTCGATAACTTAGGTATATATATGGAAATATATCTACGTAATGATTATCCATTTAAATAATACTTTTTCGTTTAACCTTGAATGATTTTGTGTGACCTTGAGGGTATCATAGCCCCTACTGAGTATCGTTATACTCACCCCTACACAGGCTATGCCCGCACATCGTTGTGTTGGATGTAGACGAAGGACAGTGCTGACCGAGGGGGAGTGTATGAGGACTAGATGGTACCCTGAGGTAGTCCTCATGACGAGTCGGTACCCGGAGGAGTCAGATAGACATGGAGCACTGAGGAGCCTATCAGTACCTACCCTTAATGTAGGATCCGTGGTGGACGATCTAGGAGATGATTCCACCATCCAACTATTTGTCCCTTTTAAGTTGTACTTGATTTCGGTTGTATTTTTACTTTATTGTTGGGCTTGAATTCTGTCCCTTTTTACTTTCAAGCACTTCTACTATATACAGTTTTTCTTATTGTTTGCTTCTTCTTGTACTCTGGTTGTGTATTCATTTTTTATAAAGGAAATTCCTTCCCAGTTTTAGGGAAATACGCCTTTGGTGCTAGTCTCCATCCCCTGGCCTATGGAAGGCAGGCTTGGGGTAGTCACGATACATGCCCTGGGGCTGGGTCATGAAAACTAGGTATTAGAGGATGATTGTTCTACTGTAGAACTTAGGACTCTTATATTTCTTTTATTTAAATCAATAGTGTTAAGGATACTAAGAGTGGTTTTCAGTTCAGGGAGTCCAGTGCTGGTGCGGGAAGCTAACGTATCCATACAAGAGGACCCTGAATTGTGGTTTCTGACTCAGTGCACAAAAACACTGATTGTGTGTGTGTTTTAAAATGATTTTTTATGTTAGATCAAACTAGGTTAGCTCACCAGGTATAGTCTATTGACCGTGTCACATCTGCTTCTTTCAGGATGCCTCCCCATGGATGACTAGCAAGAGCCACGAGAGCCGTACATACTGACAGCCTACCGAGCGATGAGGACTATGTACAGGGCCCTCTTCCAGTTGAGGCACCAGCGGAGGTACAAACGTTACTAATCCTCGTTGGGCCACCAATGCCACCATCCCTAGAATAATAAGATGCACTCCTCTTAAGCGCGTTGCATGAGTTTCAGCGCCAGTGGCCACCCAGGTTCCGGGGAGAGATGAACCCACAGTCGGACGAGGATTGGATGAAGGCTGTGATGAGAGTCTTCATGATAGTAGGGAAACCAGCAGACTTTATGGTGATCCTTACTACCGGCCTCCTTTAGGAAGCATCAGGCAGATGGTGGGGCTGAATGCTCTAGATTCATGATGAGACATCACGTCTATGGGCCGACTTCGAGAGCCTATTCCTGGCAGAGTTTCTACCAGCCACCCTTTGAGCGGTGAAGATATGGGATCCAATGCATCTACTGTAGGGTAGCATGATGGCGGCGTAGTACTCAACAAGGTTCACTGACCTCTCACACTACTCCACTGATATGGTACATGACATGTTCTTCATGTACCGAACTTTTGAGCAATGAATCATGAGAGAGATCTAGGCTTCAGTTATCTCTCACAGCATCCCGACGTAGACGAGGTTGTTGGAGCGAGCCCTCCTAGTGGAGATTTTCCTTGCTGACCAGTCACCTGCAGCGAGACCCAACACTAGCTGATATGCAGCGGAGTCTTCTACTGATGGAAGTAGATATATGACACAGAAGTCCAAGAGGACCAGACCTATAGGTGATCAACTGCACGACTCAGGATCGGTAGTGCAGGGCACCCAAAGTGGAGACAGAGCCAGACTTTTCAGGAAGTGTTACTCATGCGGCGACCAGGGTCACATGGCTCATGACGGTCCAACCTACCACACAGACGATCAACAGTCAGTTGAGGGACCTCCCAGGCAAAGAAAGATGTTCGATCAAGGTGGTCCGCAGGGCAGAGGCGAACATGGCAGAGGAGCTGGCCTGGTAGCTGGCAGTGGACGACGTTACAAGGTGTTTCCACCACCACCACTAGGAGGTCCAGCCCGACCACATGGAGCGGTTGGAAAAGGTAGAGCACACCTTCAGGCAGCAATGACCTACAATCACAACACTCCAGAGATGATTCGAGGTATGATATGTGTCTACTCCACCTTATCTGCAGTTCTTATAGATACAGGTGTCAGTCACTATTTCATTTCCAGTTCTCTCGTTCGAAGCTCATAGATTCCAAAGGTGCCCTTAGTTCAACCCTTATGTCTAGAGACTCCTGCGAGAGCTGATTTAATGATCACATACTAGTTTTGGCTGTGCGAGCTTACTCTACGGGGAGAGAGCTTCGGCTGGGATCTCCTCGTAGCGGTTTCAAGGCCTTATGACGTCATCTTTGGTATGGACTGGTTATCTACTTTCCACACTCAGATTGTGTGTATTAGGAGAAAAGTGTGGTTTGTCCGCATGGATGGGACCAGGTTTACCTTCATTCGAGAGAAGGGAATCTTTACCGCATAGGACAGAATTACTCGGAGGAGGATGTAGCTGATCACTCACCAGTTGGCTTGCCGTACCCTCAGAGTAGATAATGTGGAGAGTCCGACTTATCCTATAGTGGGGGACCAGTACTCGGATATTTTCCATGACGATGTTCTAGGACTAACTCCTCATAGAGAGGTAAAATTATATATTGATTTATACCTCGGGACGACACTGATATCTACTCCAGCATATCAGACGGTTCCCTCTGAGCTTTGTGAGTTGCGGGTACATCTAGAGGACTTGCAGGGAAAAGGATTCATCCGGTCTAGTGTTTCTCCTTTGGCAACCCTGAATCTGTTTGCCAAGAAGGTGGATGGGAGCTTGAGGCTCTATGTTTACTTTCGTCACCTGAACCAGGTGACTTTGAAAACAAGTACCCACTCTTGAGGATTTACGATCTCTTTGATCAGCACATGGGAGCACGATGGTTCTCGAAGATAGACCACAGATCAGGCTATCACCAGCTCAGAGTTTGAGATGAGGATGTTCATAAGACAGCCTTCAGGTGTTAGTATGTCCACTACAAGATCTTGTTTATGCCCTTTGGCATAACCAATGCTCCATAAGTGTTCATGAGTCTCATGAACAAGATCTTCCTGCCATACCTCAATCACATTGTCATAGTCTTCATCGATGACATACTTCTCTACTCAAGTACTGAGGAGGAACATGCCTACCATTTGCAGGTAGCAATGGACACACTCCAAGAACACCATCTTTATGGTAATCTATTGAAGTTCCAATTTTGGATTTGAGAGGTTCACTTCTTGGGAGACGTCATCTCGGAGGCTGTAGTTGCATGGGATCCAGTGAAGGTTGAGGTAGTACATGCATGGGAGCCACTAAGGAGTGTGACGGAGGTACTGAGTTTCCTAGGCTTTCCTGGGTACTACTGGAGATTCGTTCCTCACTTCTCCAGAGTTTCAGCGCCACTATAATGTTTGACAAATAAGGGTCAACCCTTCGTGTGGTCGGAGAGGTGACGAAAGGGCTTTCAGGAGCTGAGGAAGAGGCTGACTAGTGCACCCATCTTGAGGCTTTCATAATAAGGAATAGTGTACGTAGTCTACTGTGACACATCAGGGTCCAGACTCAGGTGTTTCCTGATGTAGGAGCGAGTAGTGAACACATATGGTTATGGGTAGCTGAGACAACATGAGCATAACTACGCTATGCATGACCTGGAGTTTTCCGCAGTGGTCTTTTCCTTGAAGATGTGGTGGCACTATCTTATGGGAGAATTTTTTACCATGTATTCTGATCACTAGAGTCTCAGGTATATCTTTTATCATAAGGACCTGAACCTGAGACATCGACGGTGGCTTGAGTTCCTCCCAGACTATGACATAGAGATTGTCTATACTCTTGGTAAGGGGAACTTAGTAGTAGAGGCGCTCAGTAGAAGATCAGGCATTCAACTGCTAAGAGAGGCAACATAGGAGATGGCCGCGTTGAAGATATCCTTTGTGGATAGGGATATAGTAACCTTTCTACAATATCTCATAGTCACTCCCCCACTTCTTCTGGGAGTCAGCGAGGCGCATCTTGGGGACACTGATTGCGAGAAGCGACGTGCTCAGATATCTATAGGGTAGGCACCTGATGGATTTTTTGAAGGTGGGGAGAACTTCATCCTCTTCAAAGGATGTACCATTGTACCAGTTTCACTTCAGGAGGAGGTATTGATGGATTTCCACACTTCCCCTCTAGCGTTAAATCCAGGAGTGGTGAAGATGTACCAGAACCATCGATGACAACATTAGTGGCCATGTATGAAGAAGGAGGTAGCAGAGTTTGTCTCATGGTGCCTCACTTGTCAGCAAGTGAAGGGAGAGCGCGAGGTACCTATAGGCTTGGTTCAACCCTTAGAGGTCCAATAGTGTAATTGGGATGTGATACCCATGGACTTCGTGACGGGTCTCCTATGTAAATCCAGGGGTCACAACTCGACATGGGTGATCGTCGACCGACTCACCATGTCGGCGCACTTCATATTGATCAGAGAGCAGGTCTCATTTGAGAACATGGGATGCCTCTATGTGCAGGAGATAGTTCGTTTTCATGGAGTACCTTCTACTATTATCTCTAAACGTGACACACACTTTACTTCCCGGCTATGGAAGGGGATGTAGGGAGCTTTCTAGACACATCATCCCTTGAGCACCGAATTCCATCCTCAGACTGATGGTATGACCGAGAGGACCATCCAGACCCTCAAGGACATGCTTCATGCTTGTGTCCTCGACTTTGGTCATAGTTGGGAGGACCACTTGCGTTTTTTGGAGTTTTCCTACAATAATAGATATCAATCCACCATAGGGATGGCACCTTTTGAGGGCTTGTATAGATGACCTTGCAGATCGCCACTGTGCTGGATAGAACCAGGGGAGTAAGAACTTGTGGGACTAGAGATGGTTCGAGCTACCATAGAGAAGGTGCAGATAATCTATGAGTGGATGAAGACTACACAGATCAGGTAGAAGTCGTATGATGATATGAGATGGAGACCTCTGGAGTTCGAGGATGGTGACCACGTTTTCTTATAGGTCTCACCTCGATGAGGTCTATGATGATTTGGCCGAGGTTGCAAGCTGTCTCCAAGATTCATCAGAGCTTTCTAGGTTCTCAGCAGAGTAGGCGAGGTGGCATACCACCTATCTCTTCCACCTCAGTTTCACTGGATGCACGACATCTTCAACGTATCCCAACTGAGGAGTTACGTGCATGACCCTTACCACATCATCAACAAAGGGGAGCTGGATATCAATGATGGGGATAATTTCATGGAGGTTCTAGTAGTGATTTAGGATCGATAGAAGGGGTTCCAACATGGACGGTTGATTCATTTGGTGTACGTTTGCTGGCAGCACGAGAACCTCCAGCAGAGAACAAGGGAGCAGGAGGCTCAGATGCATGCTCAGTACCCCCATTTGTTCCCGTAATGTGAGTTGTAGGTTACTGGAACATAAATCACTAAGGTAATGAGAATATAAATACACGGAATTCTTGTGGAATGTTTTTAAATACATTGTAATTTTATGAGTCCACAATTTCACACGGTGCTTCATTCTGAGGACCAGTGTGCTCAGAATCAATTTCTGAAGTTTTTTTCAAGTATGTTCAGTAAACATACGAGCGAGTTTTTATAACTTTTGAACGAGTGCTCAAAATTTAAGTATGACAACACTTTTGAACTCACAACACCGGTTTTCACTTAACAATATTTTCACCTTGACGATAGTTGATTGGGTATGAGAGTTGGTTTTTGGGTTTCACGTGGATTAATAAAATAAAATAAGTGGAATATTATTTTATTTTTATTGAACCCACTCCATGTTGCAAAGTTGGATAAAAGCTCCACATGGTAGTTGTTGGTGGGACCGCCACATCCTAACCACCCATGGGAGGATAATTGCGGTGGGGAACACTTGAGCAGCATAACCTCCAGCAAGTGGTTATGATGTCAGTTCCACACAGGGCATAACCCCCCATTTAATGTTAGTGGAGGAAATCTCCCAACTCTCCCGCATTAATGAGGGAGAGCCTCTTGGTCTCTTACTACCCTCTTAATGGAGGAGGATAAAACCTCCTCAAAACCCTCAATTAATGGAAGGAAACATTTTGACTCTCTTCATGTTAAATTAGGTGGTGACCACCTGGGCCTCTAACCCCACGAAACTTCCCAAATTTAATATTCCAACCTCTCGTACAATTAATTTGGAGAAGCCTCTCCCCTCTTTTGAATTTTGTATAATTCATTCTGATGGAAATAATAGACTAAAATATATTATTTTGGCACGTTTATTCGCTCTTTAGAGGAAACTTGGGACAATAAAATCCTCCAATGAAGAACACGAAGATGCCGACAATGACGCTTCTTCCTTAGCTTCTTCTTCAGAACCCCACATCCGACGTGGGATCTCTTCAACGAACCTTCTTCTTTCCTCTTCGTCATTAACAGACCGACGCACGAGCTCAGAAGTGAAAGCATACGGCGAAAGATGACAACATCATCCTCCCCCGTGATGAATGAATGAATGACAATAAAAATGGTAGGAGTGTGTTTTATGTTATTTAAAATTTTATCCTCTCACGATGAATCAACTTAATGGGCCACTTGCTATCATTCTAATGTGGAGGGTTCAGGCCGAACGAACACAGCCCGACCCCTCCGTAACCTTTTTGGTTTCAGTACCTTGAGTCAAAGGATAAGTAACGATGGCATGATAATGAGGTGACAGCGAAGAAGATGGAGAAAAAAGGTCACGCTACACCCGGCCTCCTTGAACCACCCCACCATCTAAGCAGCGCCCGACCAGCCTACCCGGGCGCTGCCCGGCATGTGCCCCGGTTGAAACCGCGGCCTGCCCGGCCTGCCCACACCCTTCCCGTGCACCCTGCGCGCTACCACCGTGCCCCGCGCCTACCCGACGAATAGGCCACCAGCCGGTCATCCTTCCCGCGCTCCCCGCATGCTTATAGCATGCACCATGTCGTCCCGGCACCCCCTAGGTTCCTTGTCCAGTGTCCCCAGGCCCAAGCAGCCTTTCCCGGCGCGTCCTGACACACTGCCTACACGCCCCAGCGCCATGCCCGCATGCAACAGCGCCCTCCCCGGTACCCCCGCGCCCTACCACACCCTTCCTGGAATACCCATGGCATGCCCATGCCCCGTGCGGCCTACCGTTGGCCTCTTAGGCCGATCCACCTGAGCCGCGACCCTCGAGGCGACGATCGAACCTTCCACTGGCTTTCAGACAGAGTCACCCACGTGGTGAATTTCGGCCCGAATTGTCCACCAAGTCAGTTGGTCCGGGCCCAATGGACGGGGCCAAACTGAGCATACTGAACCACTCAATGGGCCGGGTAAGACCCTGCATTTTAGTCCGGGTCGACCCATACATGGATGACCCAAACTAGGTTGGGCCGGGTTAGACCAGACCCAGGCCCATACTGTTTCCTTTACTTTATTGGGTCATATAATTGGAAAAGGATATCCATTTGATGAACCGTCAATGGTTCCAGTATTCTTGTAGCATAGCCATCCCTTTTAGTATACCCCACTGGAATTTGGGGTATACATGAGCCATGGTCAGGTTGGTTTGTACACAAATCCAACCGGGCTCCCAGGACTAAAATGCTAATAACTAATAGACCGGGCGTCTGATTGACGCACAGTCTATTGCTTTGAGACCATTATGATGTGGTAGACCTTTGAGATACTTCATCGTGGGACATCGGGACACGTGGAGTATCGACTTGTAGATCGTGGAGCGGACCATCTCGAAGACGAGCAAGCAGTGTATGGAGACCTAGTAGTTTGCTGAGACCTGATGAATGCCTGACCGATTTGATTCAGAGTGACTCAACTAGCCCAGTGGGAAGTGATACTGTGTGAGGCGGGAGACCTATGGTAGAGGAGCGCTACTGTGTGAGACGACAGACCCGCGGTACTCGACAGGAGGAGTACCTAGATAGGCTATTAGGGGGAGCACTACTATGTGAGTTGGTAGACCCCAGGTGGAAAGATTCTCTGTGTGATGTAGATGTCCCACAGTACTCAATAAGAGGATTACCTCAGCCATCTAAGGTTAGTGAGCTGTGTCTCGAAGTTGCGACAGGACCGTTGTACTCGACAGAGGAGGAGTTCTCCAGCAACCGTGTTTTTGTTAATGAAAATCCTGGTTTGAGCTGAGTCAATGACCTTTGTGTTTTCCTGAGGATTGAGATGGGTAACTCGATAACTTAGGTATATGTATGGGCATATACCTAAGTAATGGTTATCTATTGAAATCATAAATTTTTGTTTATCCTTTTTGGATTTTGTGAGACCTTGAGGGTCTCAGGGTCCCTATGGAGTATCGTTATACTCACCCCTGCATGGGCTATGCCCGCACCTCATTGTGTTGGATGTAGATGACAGACAACACTGACCGAGGAGGAGTGTACGAGGACTGGACGGTACATGGAGGTGAACCTCATGAGAAGTCGGTACCCAGAGGAGTCGGACAGATGTGGTGCACTGAAGAGGCTATTTGTTAATATCCTTCAGGTAGGATCCGTGGTGGATGATCCAGGAGCTTCTTCCACCTTCTAGCTATTTTTCCATTTTTAGTTGTACATGCTTTCAGTTGTATTTTAACTTTATAGTTGGGATTGTATTCTAGCCCCTTTTACTTTCCATTACTTCTTTTGTATAAATTTTTGCTTAGTGATTTCTTCCTCTTTTTTCTCTTATTATGTATTAACGTTTTATTAAAGAAATGCCTTCCCAGTTTTAGGGAAATACGCTTTTGGTGCTAGTCGCCAGCACCTGGCATATGGAAGGAGAGCTTGGGGTAGTCCCGATATGGGCCCCAGGGGATGGGTTGTGACATAAAACATTCATGAGGAACTAGTATTTTCATATTGATTTATTTTTAAAAAAAATTAATTTACATGGAAATCAATTTCAAAAAAAATATCATTAAAAATTAACCTTTTAAACGTCCAAATTAGAATTTATAGAAATTACTTCATTTAATTCTGTAGATGTCATGGATTGTAAAAATGTCATTCCCTTTTCAAAGAAAAATGGTTAGAAAACTGTATTTTTTAGAAAGATACAATTAAAATTACTTTATAATTTATTGTAAAAGATAGTAGGGTAAACATTCCTTTAATTAATTATTTTTATTATGGATAGAAATCATTTTTTAAAACTATTTTAGAGAACACTGTATTTAGTGGAAAACTAGTTCTCCAACTAAAAAGATACATGAAGTTGGGTTTTCTTTAAAACATTTTCCAAATATATTTTAATTCACAAAGAGTATAAAAATTGTAATATTACATGAAAAATCAAAAAAAATAGAAGATAAACAAATAAAAGGGTTTATTGAACAATGATCATATAAATTTCTTTAACGGAATTCCAAGAATGGGCATTCTAAATTAGAAGGATGTTGTTAAATAAACAATTAAAATTATCATAAAATTGATGTTAAATTTAATGAATGAATTATTTAAGTGTATAAAATATTAATCAATATATTAAAAGTGAAATATAGCAGTTGACAGTCAATGTTGTTATAAACATAGTCATGTAATAAAAATGACAACAAAGACGTAATATAATCGAATGAAAATGAGTTGAGTTATAAAATTTCATCACCACTTGGTTACTTTATGTCAAAATACCCTTAGGTGAAATATTAAAATATTTACTCAATATTACATGATTATTTAAGTGTTAATTATATTTAATGTCATGGGGGTATTTTATAAACCATATAAACAAATCTTGGTATATAACATTACAATATGCCTCAATGAAATGAATTTGAGATAAAATCCCTTAACACTTGGTAACTATTAAATCATAAGCCCCGATAAAGAAATGAAATAAATTAAAACATTAAATTCAATGATGATTTCTTTCATGATATCTAAATAAAAATAAGGAATTACATAAAACCCGCAATAGAAATATGTGGTGAAAATGGTGTATTCCTCATGAATGAAACTGTGAGACCAAACCCCCTACCGTGCATTTTATTTGGGGTGAAGCTACTTTAACATCATGTATAATGGGATAAAAATTTAACCAACTTATAATATAACTATAAAAATATTTAAAATATTATATATTATCATATTATAAAATCTTATTACCCATCTAATAATAATCATTCATTATTTTCACTATTTTTAGTGTTAATTTCCTTGTTTTTCGGCTATGTTTTGGTTGTTGTTATTTTTCATCTTATATAAGTCATGATTTTATCATATAAAATATGTAAAACTTATTTTTATATTATATATATTCATAATATTTGTATACATAATAATCCATAATTCTTGGAAATAGAAATGAGAGACACTGTTCATAGAGACGGCAAAAGGTACAAAGGCATGAACTCTACAACCATTTACATGTCATATTATTATGGATGAAAAGTTAATGATATATATATGTAATAATAATAATTGAATTAAAAAATTAATTTCATATATTTCAGATAATATTATCAAAACCATGATATATACATTCTATGTATATTATGAACAAATTATGTAGCTTTGAGGAGGAGGTTGTCCACACTTCCACAAATGATGTTACTGTATTCCTTGAAAATGATATACATGAAGTTATGTGATATATAAAAATTATAGTAGAATAGATATTTAATTAGAAGAAATATATATCATATATTAATAGTAAATCTATCATTATATCTATCATTTAAAGGTAGTAAAATGTATAATGAATTACATTAGTTTGTGAGGCAGTAGTCCCACATACACTTGAATGACGATTGCATATCCCATTTGATGGACGTGTGTCAAATTCTAGGAAAAAACAATTATATAAAAAAATATAAGTATATTTAATATAATTATATTATTATATAATCATTAAAAAATACATTAAGTCATGGAGAAGTGAATGGAACAAATGTCATCTTCGAAGAACATTACCTCTTATTCGAGTAACACAATTTAGTTTATGGAAAAGTAATTCCATGGGTTTCATTCCTCTAATAAATAGTCATATAAGATTTGTGGAGGGATTTTGGAATATTATTTGGAAATATTTTTGGAGATACAATGGTTTTTATATGTGTGAATAGGTGGGAGGCGTGATTACCTTTTCGAAGAAGAGGAGTAGTGGTATTTTTTGTAAATTTTTGAAAAGGAAATTGCAACCACGTTTTCCTCATTTAAAGAGGATCCAATAATGAAACCAATTAGATGAATGTTTGGATATGGTCAAAATATGATTTTACAATGGATTTTGGCAAATTATAATGGTTATTTTGGCTCTTTTGATTATGTTTTAGTCCCTTATTACGATAATTTTGCAAAAAATCATTATAATTTATTTTAAATACTGTCCCAAAAATTTTTGGTTAAAATAATTGATTACATTAATAGAAATTAAAAAAAATTATTATTCCAATGTTGGAATCCATTTTTCCAAATTCCAATAATATTAGTGGAATATATTAATTTAAAATTAATCCCATATATTAAAGGATAACATATGTTTTTAATTTTAAAATGATTAAAATGTTTCTAAATTATTATTTCCAATTTCAATGTAAAATTGATTCCAATGACCTAGATTATATTAAAAAATATAAAATTGTTATAATTATATTTTTAAAAATAAATTATTTAATCTATCATTATAACTCAATAAGATGAAAAATCGGTTATGATTTAAAATTTAGTATTTTTCACTATTCATCAAAAAATGAAATAGTTCACAAACATACCAAAACATCAACCTATGTTAATTTTAACAAACCTCTATAATAATTAATTTTTATTTTGAAATATAATATTTATAAAACATTCATAATTTATATTTAATATAGGAGTTACATTAAAATTTGGATACAATGACCTTATAAAACTATTTCTTTTTATGCGTAAAATTGAGTTCGTTCTTATATTATCCAATAAAATCTATTTGATGAATATAAGAAATATTTGATTGATTATTTATGATATAAATTTCATTAGGATAATTCACTAATAGAAATTAATTTAAATTTTTAGGATAAAAAACCAATGCGAGCATAAAAATTATTATATTTCATATGTATTCAATTTGTTTATAGTTTCGTTTCTATTTAAATTATTAATAATGAATTCATCTTATATTTCTAAAAACCATATTTTTTTAATATAGTTAATAGTATTCATAACAGAAAGTTTAACATCTAGTAAATGTCTTATTATATAAAATATTAATATTTTAATAATATGTTTTTGTTTGGTAAATATCAGTCTTATGTGTAATGAAAATTGTAGAAGAATCACATTGTTTAATGCGATGCAAGATAACTATATGATGAATTTATTGCATGAAAAAGAATATTTTAAATTAATTTACGAGATTAAATATAACATAAAGTCTCAAAATGTAAAATTTATTTCTATGTGTTATTTTGTGTGTCATACGCACAAATGATTAAAAGATAGACTTTTTAAATTTTCTAGGTGTAATAGTATATTTGGGAAAAAATAGGTCATAGAACACCCCACTATTATAATATTTGCGGTTTACTATTGGAATAAGTAATTTTTTTTAAGTAATGATTATGCAGTTTTTCCAAGAGATGAATTCATGTCTAGATTATACATGCCAACTGGTTATGGCACATAATACCTTGGGGTAATTACTTTAAAATGGATGATTTGGGATTGACCAAATGATAGCCTATTGATGAAAATGGGCCTTACTCAACACCAAGTTTGTCATTCCTAAGGGATATGCATAGGATAATTCAAATTTTATTTTCAAATAGATATAATTAATTTGAGTCGATAATGACAATGAATGACCTAAGATAATGCTAAGGTGTCATATATTGAAAATAATCGGTCATGATTTATATATCCTATAAAATATTCTCTGGTTTTACTACTATCTTTTTTCTCACACTATGTTTTTTTAATTTTATTCGATGAGTGGAACCCGAAGGGATCATGTTAACATTTTACACAATGGAAAATTTGTTGGATATGGACTTCTACAAATACATCTTTTATCATTGCTAAAAATGGCATTTAACTGTGAAAGAAAATAGCTATTATTTATGGTGAAGACAATAGGGGGTCCCCTTTATTATCGCTCCAAAAAGAAGTGATAAAGACCCCTTTTATCAGCTCTCAAAAAAGTCACCTGTAAATGGGGTCTTTTATCAGTGCTAAAACAAAGTGCTAATAAAAGGGTCCTTTATTAGCACATTATTTTTAGCACTGATAAAAGTTAAAAGAAATTAAAAAGAAATTAAAAAATTCTTGCCAATCGGGGGGGCTTTTATAGCACTTGAGCCCCCCCTTTTAACAGCGCTTTTCCTCACCCTTCCCGTATCTGCACGTACCCCTCCACAATTTATCTGCACTAGCCCCAGATTCACCAATGCGCGCATGTCCTAGCCTCCACTCGGATTTGATATTGAGACCTCCCCCTGCGCGCCTGAAGCCTCTGCCACTCCCCTATATAAATTTGTTCTCCTATTAGTGATATATATATTTATTTATATATATATATAGTTATATTTATTCGTATAGTAATATATATTTATATTAATATATATATATAGTAATAATAATATAAATATATAGTTATATTAATATATATATATAGTTATATTAATATATATATTTATAGTGATATTGATATATATATATTTATAGTTATATTAATATATATATGTAGTAATATATATATATATATGTAGTTAGATTAATATATAGGTATATAAATATTCATATATTTGTATTTTATATAAAATGGATATTAGTTATTATTTAGATAAAGCTAATATATTTTATATGTAAATATATTTTATTATTTATACTTATAATTATATTTTTAGGTTTGAATATATTAAAAATCTGTACATATAGTTATATATTTGAATATAAATAGCAGTGAATTATAAAAATGATAAAATTTAAAAGACATAATATCATTATTAATGTAATACCTTGGAATAAATTCAGTCCCCACAAAAAATTATCCAATAATACCCCCATAAACGAGGATGAAAATCCACAAAATGTTAAAAAATCGGGGTACCTCGAATAAAAACTCAATTTTGGAGGCATTGTGGGCCTTTTTTGGCCTAGAAAAAACCTTGACCGGGTTTTCCACAAGTAATAACTATGTTGAGCTCATCACATTATTCGATTTGATATGTGGTAGAGCTCAAACAGACACTCCCATCAAAAGTTATGTATGTTTGAATTTTGAGTTTCGTTTTAAACATATTTTGGGTCCTTTTTAAAATTTTTTTTTTAATTTTTGTAGTCTTCAAATTGTTATTAATTGACAATTACCCCATAATAATTTTCAAATTATTAATTAAAAATATTTTTTAAATTTTATATAATCCATTATAACTAAATGTCTTATATATTAAGTGTAATTGTATATTTATACATATCTAAAATATATTTAAAATTATATTTTGAATATATATATTATATTTTTATCAATATAACTATATCTATATATTAAAATATTAAAATATTTCTTTTATTAATTTTTTTTGGAAGTAGACCATTTATCAGTGATTTTAAAAAAGTGCTAATAAAGACACCCCTTTATCAGCGCAACTAAAAAAAGAGCTGATAAAGGGGTACCCTTTAACAGTGTTAAAAAAAGCAATGTTAAAGGGGTAACCTTTATCTGTGTTAAACAAACGCAGATAAAGGGCTACTTTTATCAACGATTTTTTTTCTGTGATAAAGGTAACCTTTATCAGCGCTTTTTAGCATTGATAAAGCTACCCCCTTTATCAGCGATTTATCATTAGTGCTGATAAAGGGTGGCGCTGGCCTTGCCCAGTTTTGTGGTAGTGATGAGAATCAAAATGGGATGATGACATCACTAAAAGATATAGAAATTATTCCTAATCAGTTATCAGCAAAAATGATCGACAACCTATACCACAACCAACTCCCAGTCTCACCAAATAAAAGATGGATTTATTTCACTATGATTTTTAATGGAATAGACAATGGAAAAAATATGTCACAATTTACATAATATCAGAAATTTGGAAAGGGACACTAAGAAAAGTGTATTTTAATAAAACCAAAATACATTATGCATGGAAAACGTAGGTATATAGAAAAAAATTATCAATGAAAAATGAAGAGTATAATGGATGGAAATAAATATCCTCATAGGGATCCATTTATATTTAATTATCTTAATGATGGAGAACCTATAAATATTTTGAGTTATTAACCTCTTATAAAGGATAAACTCTAGACATAGAATGTACCTATGTTGAAAACAAATTGATCCATTATTTATATATTTGGGTTATGAAAAAAAATGTAACTGTGTTTTTCTAACAATGGAATATTTTGGAGAAGAATTATGAAACATCTAAGGATTGCATTAAACGTAATAATAATATATGACATCATTATTTGAAGAGTTATGAATACCATCATGGACTTATGATTATAATATTGATCATAAGTTCAATGTCATAAGAACCACTTTCAGAGGTTTTATGTGATGGAAGTCTACCATGATTAGGGATATTTTTGTAGATATTTATGGTCATACATCCCATTGTGTTTGTATATGTTTATGTGGAAATATTTTTTTTTGGAATCATGATTCGATATTTTATATACATTATTTTAAGTTTATTTAAATTATATTAGGGGTTAAATGGCCATTAATAAAAAATTTAAAATATTCAACTAAGATTATTAGACATTGATGTAGAAAAAAATATTTTTTATTGGAAACATTAGTATAAAGGTAAATTAATTATTAATTTTATTTCAGAATGTACGTCATGTTTTTTGGTAATGTAATCCGAATTATATTATTATATTTTCGGAAATGGAAAATCTACATGATGGGTGGTAATGCATCTCATAATGGAATGCTACATGTATTGAACCCACAACTAAATTAGGATATGGGTTTATCCATTTCCATTGGATTACATGATTTCTGGGTTAATAACACATAGTTTTTGTTAAATTATTTAATGAAAAATAATTAATTCTGAACTAGTAGTGTTACAATTGTGGATTAAGGATTAATTTATTATATTTGATATTAATTTTTAACCACATCTATTTTGGATAATAGTTGGAGTTAGATGGAAATACATGTCCATATATTATATTTCAAATGATTTGTTGAAATTTTATTTTTAGTTCTTCAGTCATAATCAAATCCATTTTTGGATATTAATTTCATAAATAAATTGAGGAATTCGATATTAAACAAGACATAGAAAAGGGATTATTTATTTCATAAAAAATATAATGATATCAAGTATGTATATTTCCTATTATTTTAATATATTTAATGAATTTAACAAAAATAGGAAAATGTTCATACAAAATATTACCTTTCACATATGTATCTAGTGAAAAAATAGTCTTAATATCGTTACATATTTATGATTTTGAAGCCCTTAACTCTCTATTGATCATTAACTTTATTGTTATCAATCACCTCTATGACATACTATAATTATGTAAACTTTTCTTCTGTGTAAATATATTTAATTACAACCTATGTTATGCTACATGAAAACCCAGTTCTGTGTTATTAAAAATTATAATCATACTTACTTTTCAATCTCATTAATAGGATGCCTTTTTCTATCTTTTACTATGTAGGTTTCTTAACATTGGTATTTCAAAATATCAAACACCTAATAACAGATATCATGCTTAAATTATGAGGAAGAAAATTATTTATTCTGGAGAAAATGTGCAACATGAGTACATAAAATAATAATTTTTTTAATATAATATATAACATGAAACATGAATCTTATAATTGAATATAATCCAATATATATAACAAAATAAATTTATTTAAATAAATTTTAATTTCCTGATAGCTTATGGAACACACATCCCAATATTGAAATGAACCAAAATATAGTATAACATTATAATATTTCCACCAAGTTGGTCAGTATGAATATTACTATACAGATTATGAAAATAATTTTTCTCTCTTCATTATAAATAAAATAAGAATCATATAAATCAAAAATAAATGTTTTATGAAAAACCTAAATCTTTCTCAATGAAAGATTAGTTGTTTTTTGTGAAAAAATCCAGAATAAATTGTTATCACTTTTAGAAACATTATTGTCTAAAATTAAGTCTATTTATAAATAATATGAAATATTTTGATCATATTTTATTTGAAAACCCTTTTCTCCTCATTTGCACGAGATTGATTTTATATCAAACATTTACAATTCATTGAATTTAAATTGTAAAAATGTTTTTAAAATTTAAAAAAAATAATTTATATTATATTATATGGTCAAAATTTTTTATGACCAAAATTAATATATAAAAATTAAAAATTATTTTCCCAGATGAAGGTAAAAATGGATTTTATTAGGGATAAACAGAAAACATTTTGGTGAAATTACCCAAAATTTTGTATAAAATATATTTTATAGATATATTTCAAAATGATAAAATCTATTTCAATATAATTATCCATTTTTACCATTTTTTAATTTATTTAACATGTGTAAACATTTCTCATTCAAATAATTACAACGACAAAACTCACCTCAGTTATAAAAGGACACCATCTATCCTCTTTTACTATCACTTTCACATACTTTTGGAATCACCAAGACCATCCCATATCACTTCATAAATTCCAACTTCTCATACTATATGCCTTATTTTTGGTAGAAATCCTACATAGTAAGGCTTTTGGTGATAACCTAAGGATGTTTCCCAAATAAGAGTTAATGTTCATCAGTAAGAATTTATATTTTTTTCATCCACCACATTATAATCTTATAAAACATTTCTAATATAATAACCTTTGTTTGAAAAATATAATTAGATTATGTTATGTTAATTTATGTACCTATAAAACCCTACTTGAATCAAATGGTTTATGAATTCATCATTCATGAGTATAGTTTCTATAACTTCATGATATAATGTCCTTTATTTTTTTTCGTTGCCTCCTCTCAAATATGGGTATGATGATTTATATAAAGATTAAATAATATATTTAGAACATAATTATACATATTTATTCATTATAACATATATAATGTTTTACTTTCCATTATAAAGGAGATGTGATAATGTTATTCATGTCTACGGTGGACTACAACATTACGAACTGAACTGATTCATTTTTTTCTGTAAGGCATTATATGAAACAAAAATTGGTTTAATTTTATTTAATATATGTAAAATACATGACAAAAATATGATATTTAATAAATACTAATTGTTTTTTATTATATAATATATCATTTTACTTCTTTTCTTTTCTCTCACCTAAATATGATAACATCATTCATGTACGTGTGAACTACAGCCTTCATGAATTGATGTGACAATATATTCTTCAAAAACCTACATGGATGATATATTTATGTATATTTAATGAAATAATATTTTATTTATAATATTATTATTATTCATGAAAGGTAAAATAATTCTTATCTTCTTTCCATAATGATATTTGAAAAATGGATCTATTACTTATCTTTATGTACATCCTAACATCTACATGATAACAAAATAATTAAT
The DNA here is from genome assembly GCA_963277665.1 of Viscum album. NCBI lineage: Eukaryota > Viridiplantae > Streptophyta > Magnoliopsida > Santalales > Viscaceae > Viscum > Viscum album. The sequence goes on along the minus strand of OY728128.1, from coordinate 1,690,076,240 downwards.
TTTCCAAAACCATATTTTATGAATGATAATGTGGAAGGTCATAAAATTGGACACACTAAATCAGGTTTCTAACTCTGGTCACCACATGACCCCATGTGTTCCTCCCCATATGCCAGAGGTTGTTGACTAGTAAAGAGGGAATATAAAAACACGTTTGGAGACAAGAACATCTTAATTATAGTGTTCCATAGTATATAACAATTAAAAAAACCAATAAATAAAATAAAGTAATCAAGTTTAACAAAAAATTACCATAACATGGTACAATCAACAATTATAGTAAATAACGCATGTCTTATTATAGTGCTAAAAGTAACAAAAACCCAAAATAATGACCATAACTGAATTCTAAAATAGGGTCTTTAGTCCATGTTTGGATCCTTATCTATGCATATCCGAATCCTAATTAAATTCACATGGTAACAAACATTTTCCCTTATAAATAGCCTATAATTGTGATGTCTACTCAGGTACCCAAGGGTAGTATGAGTGGATTGTGAGTAAAACTTGGAAGTAACCCACAAATAGAGTCTACAAAATATAAAGTCTAAACAGAGATTTCATGCATATATAAAAAAATGACAAGGTAAAGCAACAAAAAAATTGGTTTCCATTAGATATCATGGAACACTTCAGCCATTTCTATCATCAATAATATTATCCTCACTTCTACAGTGTTCATTACATAATCCATATTCGTATTGTTTCTATTTCATTAACTATTAAATGTACATTATTTAATTCATCTTCATCACACTTATTATGGGTTATGAATTTACATCATGTACACAATAACCTAATCCATTAAATTATCATACATAAAGGTATTTGTCATGTTCCCTATCTTAGAAGGAATAAATATTTCATAACAACACATCACACTTACATTGGAGCCTCAGTATCAGTATTTTCAATAGATGCAACCACTAGGGGAATATAACAAAAGTCTTACTCCCTAACCCATGCATTCATAGGTGTAGATTGAGAATCAGTCCATCTCAACTTGTGGGAGGAGCTTCAGCCCTTTCTTCCATAACCATGTCATGTGAACATTCTTACTTATTCATTTACCACATATACTATATCACAATTAAAGAATAATCAAATATCATAACACTCACCTTTAACATTTCCCATCAATACATAAATCATCCTTGTTCATGAAACCATTAAGTAAAATAAATAACTTTGGTACATTTGTCCATGCATCATATTCACTAATTCTCAATCCAAACTCATTTACAACATTTTCATTACATGTTCATCGTCATTTTTTTTGGAAAATTCTATATTTAATATTTCTTTAAAATATTCCCAATAATACTTTATGGAATAATCTAGGTCTTAAAATCCAACAAAACTTCCATTTTAATTGAAAACAGGATCTTAACATGTTCACTATGGGATCTACATAATTTCATGTATGAATTATTATTCTCATTATACGTTCTATGTTTGAAAATGTCAACTCACCCCATGGGTGGCCCAAAATGGTCACAATATCCTCGATGTTTCACAAAAGTATTGTGAGGGGTTAAAAGATTCATTTAGATGACCATTTTATGTGTTTTTTCTTAAGTCTTAGAGATTACAATAATTGGAAAGAAACCACACCATTATGAAACCCAAAATCATCTTCAAGGATGTCGGATATACTTGTAGACCACATACATTGAATTATATTATAAACACACTCCTATCATGGTCGTATATCCAGAAAAAACCTTGAATCTTCTAACTAAATTTCCCCAAATAAAGTGGGTTTTAGGGGTTCAAAAGAATATTTCCCATTATACATGCCCTAAACTAGAAAATATAATGAATAAGAAGATGATACTTACTCAGATTATCTATCCAAAACCATTAATTATCCAAACAACCTATAAATGAGTGAGATTTATCCTTGGGAGCTCTTCAGGGTTTTGAGTTTTCACTAGTTATGGAGTTTGGAGAAGCCTAAGAAAATTTAGGTTGTAACATAAAGATATTGATATGGATAACTATAAATATTTTACATTTAAAGGGCCACACGGTTTGTCCCCAAGGTCTTCCAAACTGTTCACAATTCATGTGCAAGCCACACTCAATGGGGAGTAAGGTCACATGGTTACTTAGGGATCTCTATATAGAATTTTAGTTAGGCACTGACCTTGCTGAACCATAATATCCATGTTTGAATGGTTTTCCCCTCCAATTTTCATAGGTTACGTGACCATGGAACTCATCCACCTCACTATCATTGATTGGGCACACACTTTACCCTAACTATTCACCAACCATACAACATGAAAAAAATGAGAATTTTCCATTTTCATTAATGACTCGAACCCTCAAGACACCCTCTATATTCCTCATAAAACCATTTATAATATTATTAATGAGATAAAATGTATTCATAAAAAAAATTAAATAAGGAAATCCCTCCTTGAAAACCAGGATCATAAAATCTCCCTACCTTATAACTACTCATCCTCGAGATGCTTTTTCTGAGCATCACTGATATTACAAGGTAAAAATATCAGGGCACTGTGGTCACACATCTGACTACCATTCCTAGGTTTCTTCCATAAAATTTCTACACTTCTATAAAACTATAACTATATAAACAAGATTTCCCTACAATATGTTATTGAGAAGATCCACAATATGAACTGAATGATCCTCAAATGATGCATCTTATTCAATCTCAACATCACCAACATCAATCATGTGATATGGGTTAGCATGACTCTGTTTATGTTGAGACACATGAAAATTATCATGGATACAACTATACCAATACAGAAAATCCAATAAGTATGTCACCAGTCTGATCCTTTCCATAATCATATGTGATCCCACATACATGGTCTCTAACATGACTTGTTTCTAGATCCGATGGTGAACCCACATTGGAGACACAAAAATTAACATGAGATCACCAACCACAATCATGATTTTTTGATAGGGACTATCTTAATAGGACTTCTACTAACTCTGATCAATTTTCAAATGTCTCCAGATAAACTGACTAAGCCATGATGGCTCAAACACAAGACTCATCCCCAATAACTATGACTCCTCAGCTTCTATCCCACTCAAGGTTGATATACATTATCTACTATAGAGGAACTCAAATGTTTCCATATGAATTTCATCATGGATGATATTGGTGAATGAAAAGTCAACATGTGATTTTTTCTTTTCCAATGATCCCCAAAAATCATGGGCATAACCTTTCTACATAATTTCTAATACCTCAATTGTATGCTCCAATTTCTTGTGCGTAGGTGAGTGGAAAGACATTATCAAAACTACCGGAGTAACATGTGCTTTCTGAAATACCTATATGAAGTGTGAATTAAAAAAGTGATCACAATATGACACTATTCTTCATGGTACCCTAGGGAACTTCCTAATTTCTAGAACAAATAACTCACATAACTTATCTACTCTAATGGTCTCTACGAATGAAAATAAATTATCCACATTTTCAACTGATCCACATGAATCAAATTTGCAACATTATTATGATAATTCCATTGAATTACCTCAATTAAATCTATTTAATGTCATCCCAAATCCATTATGGAATGGTATTGTGTTTCAACAAACTACTCGACTGTTGATTCTCATCCATCACCACCAGATGGGAAAGGCATCATGCCACAAAATTAGAAACATTTTTCTTCATTCCCAGCCACCAATGCTACCTATAGAGATTGTGATACCTCTTAGTTAAATTTGGATGATCATACCATATAGATGCATGAAATTCATGTATAATATTTTCTTCTATAAACCCTAGCATGACCAGACATCCTTAAACATGAAAAATCCCATCATCACTAACATCATAACTCTAAGGTGACTCCCAACCATTACAACATTCCAGTAGAGCCAAACTCTCTAGATCATCACGATGACTCTCCATGACCTAGATCAGAAGAATGGAATTGAATAATAAGGATGAATGGGTCATCTTTTTATGACCATCCAATAACTATAGATTCATTTCACAACACGACGTCATCATCCTCCATTAGAGTTGGGCTCATGATGGTCCTAACCTCGAGTAATCTGAATCAATGCATCTACCATACTAAACCTATATCCACTTTGTAGAATTCATATAAAACTGAGAGAAGATATAATTAAGACTTTTATGATAGGTATACACTGTAAACAGTTCTCCAAATAAGTAGTGCCACCGACACATTAAGGCATACACCACTACTGCCAATTCAGGATCATGAGTGGGGTAATTTACTTCACGATGACCAAAATTTAATGAACCATATGCCACAAGACAATCTATATTCATCACTAATCCACCAATCCAAGAAAAATATTCATTAAGAAACATTGAATACACCCTTCCTATATTTTACATGATTAGAAATGACACAGTTGTATGCCACTTACTTAACTCCTGAAAGGAATCCACACATACCTCAGACCACTCCAATCTTATAAATTCCAAAGTCAAATATAAATATGGAACCATGAACTAAGAACAATATTTAATGAACCTTTTCTAATAATTTTTTAATCCCACAAAACACCATATATTGAACACATTCTTGAACAACTCCCATGCCTTGAATGACCACACTTTTTTTGGATAAAACAATATTCTTTCCTCTAAGCTAATTTGACTCATGAAATTCTCCCTGTCAATCTAAAAATAATGTTATGATATCTTAGTGTATATCACATGCTCTCAGAGTGTACTATGGATGATTATAATAGGTTTTAAATGATATTCATGAGTTTTAGAGTAAACCAAAATTTCATCAACAAAAAAAACAAAAACCTGATCCAGATCTGGGTGAGATATTAAATTCATTTGAGCCATAAACACTACTTGTAATCTACCCTAATGTCATTAAAACAAACTGATCCAACTCGTACTAGCTACGAATAGTATTATACAACACATTATAATATCTCACCCTCACATAATGAATACTTTAACTAAAATAATTCATGGTGAACATTTATGCATATCTCATATAATGAGACAAATCATATAATCTTGGATGATTGTATCTATTATTAATAGTCATCTGATTCCGCTTCTTGTAGTCGGCATACAACTTCATGGAACCATCATCCCTCTAGGAAAATGACCCTGGTGGTCCCCATGTTTATGAAGAAGGATGAATGAACCAATTTCTCTCTAATCCCTAAATCTAATATTTAAACTTCTTGTTATCTGACAATGCCATTTTGTATGATAGAATGGAAACCAGTTCTCATATTTGGAGAAAATCTATTGTGAACTCAATATCTCTCTTAATAAACTACCCTAAGAAATCCTTATGAAACATATCCTAAAAAATATCCACCTACAGATAAAATACAAGATTCTATTCCACTTTGCCTTTTGATATTTTCTTAACCCATATAAGGAAAAACGTCCACGAACAGTCTACATGGACATCCTATTCACCATGATGGACATAAACGCCCACCTAAAGATACGTTAATATTTCCCAATAATGGAAACAATAAATATGGCATTGTTATAAGACCATCCTATCTCTATCCAAAATCAGATTGAAACTCGAAAACTCAATCATTAATAATCCCCACAAGAAATAATAGCCACTAATTTTGATAACACACCCCTTACACTCCCGAATACATCCTACTCATACCCCAAACGAAGTATCAATTGACACAACCCCCCAAAACTGTTCCATATTTAGTCACTACACAACAACCAACAGAGTTGATATAAATGAATATGATGATCTTATATCAATTAAAGCATTATAATCCATGGAAGTGAAAAATATCGTACCTCAAACCATCGATGGGATAGCCTCACCACCACCAGGTGTATTCTAAAATACATGAAGCTAACATTCCCCTCTACCCTCATCCCAAGTTTTGGTTCCTAGTGCTACACTAACCTGCTAATATGGGTACTCCTACCCCAGACTAACATGCCCTCTACATTTTTTGATACGCCTGGTCGAGCTCAATCTACCTGCTTTAATTAGGGTAACCATTCCCCAACATTTACTCTTCATTGGTCTCGCTCCTCCATAATTACTTGACTACAATGTGTTCGTACAGAACCTCTTCCCATGCTATAATCTTCTACATGCTCGCCACTCAACTGTTGGTCATGAAGAGTAAATATGCATGTGTCTTAGCATTCCATACTACTAGTGGGAATCTCGATCACTATCTTGAGAGACTGGTTCCTTCTTATCGATTCTCTGTAAACCACTACCTCAGTGAAAACTATTGAAGAAAAGATTCCTATAATCAGAAGAAGAACCACTAGATCACCCTAGTAGAACCACATGTATACTTCCAGAATCCACCTTGAAATTTCCTTTGGATATGAGTTCTTGATCCACTACTTATGTGACCCTATTCGAGTGAAATATAATCACATGTGACATTATGCCATACATAAGCCCATATTGGGAATGACTTGTTATTTCCACCTCATCCAAATACAAATCCGGAAAAAACATTTCAATTTTGTTAAATGGACAGAATATTACCCAATTTTCATAGAACCAGGGGTCAACCACATAAACTCTACAACCTTTTCCTTTTAAAGGTTTAATGATGGAAATGTTCTATAATTTTATCTTGAAAATCAATCCATACAATACTATCATCTTATTGCGTATGAACCAGAATTCACCACTAGTGTTTTTCTTAACCTCAAGCATGTATGTTTCAAACGAGACTCCCCTCTCTGTAGGTCTCTCAATTTGATAAGGAATTGTCTAAATAGGCTCTGTCAAGAATTTCTTTGGGCTCGAGTGCACACTCTTCTACAAACGATGGAGGTTTTTATAGCTGAAAGTCCCTATCCAAATTTGATGTACTAAGAACAACCCATCTTGGGTCCCATTCTGTTACCTATTGAAAAATATTGATGTTATTATGACACTTATCTTTTCCTATGTTACCCCTGAAACACCTGGTTTTCAATCTCTACTTCTGTAGAATAATTTTGGGCGATATATTCTTGTCAATAAACTAGAACACATTTTCACAGTTGCATTTTAGAATAATGTTATTCCTATAACCCAATACACATAACACAAGGCTTCATAGTTTACAACAAATTAGGATTTCCACTATCAATAATCAACCCTTATTGCATAAACTATCCCAATGGATACAATCCCTCATGGAACACTATACTAAAGAATATATATTGAGGTCACTATCAACATGTGTATACCAAATTACACTGCTTGAAGTATTTTATTAGATTCATGATTAAAAAATCTCTGTAATGGTCAATTTCCCATTTCACAACACGGTACAACCTACATTTTATCCCATTTATAGCTTTCATAAAACCAAATTTTTTAACTATTCATCAACCATATTTTTATTTAACCATCTACATCATCTAATTTTAGACACCATTTTCATAAGAATTTTACGATAGTGGAATTCATTATACTCTTTTGGCCCCACGGAACCATACCATGTGTTAATGTCATGATGGATTATACCAATATTCCTAGGTGACATAACGGATGCATTAATGCACAATATCATGTAATTATGGCCATTATAATAATATCATAAAATTTTCCAATTGAACAGAAAGTGCATCACTTAATGATGAAATATCATTTCACTGTAACATCACTCAATAAGAACAATAATTACCACCCTGGGTACCTGGGAGTTCCCTATTAAATGGGTTAGATAAACACACAAATGAGCTCATTTAAAAAGAATGATACATATTACTCTCCTTTCTACCATCCCAAATAGTGTTTTAATATAAAGTAAATTCTCTGATTCCACTAAATAAGATCACCAACATGGAATCCACTAAACTAGTGCTCCTATTTGGTTCACTAGTTGACCGTAAGTGCACCTCTATGTATACTAGACGATTACAACTGGTAGAAAGGGTTTAAATTAAAATTCTAGGAGTCGATACCCTCTTAATCAGATTATTCTACATGAGTAAATAACATGAAATACTGGAAACAATAAAAAATATCCAACAAAAATTCCTAAATATCATTTCCCAAATGAGGGTATAAGTCATAACCAACACTAAATATGTCATTTCATGCTACTGTTCTAAAAGAGAGAAAAAGAAAAAATAAAGACAACATTTAAATTCCAAAATTAGGTCCTGACTCTGAGTATGGATCCTCATACATGCATTTCACAAGCTAAAGTCATCTTCCTAGAATAAAGACTTTTCTCATAACCAAACCGAAAATAATAATGTCTTCTCCGATACCAAATGGTGGCCCAAGCATGGTGTGAGTACAAATCTGTTGTCCACCAAGAATGGTGTCTACAAAATGTTGATTATAAATAGATATTTCATTCATGTATGAAATAAGATAAATGGTAAACCAAATAATAACTTGTGTTTCATTAGATAGAAATGAAAACCTCAACCATTTCTATTATAAATACTATTACAATAACTTAATCCATCATCATTTCTTAATCCATTATCTTCACATTTCCAGATCATTACTTATACCATCTAAAATAATAAATTCATCTTCATCGCATTTCGAATGGGTTTGGAATTTATATCATTTACACAATGGCGTAATCTAGTCAATTTTCGTGCATAAGGGTATATGGAAAGTTCCTTATAGCACTAGGGATACTCATTTGATATAAATGCATCACACTTACCTTGGTGCCTCAATACAAGTAGATTAATTGATAGAAACCATTATGGGCATAGAGAATCTGTCCAACCCCCTAACTTGCACATTATTGAGAGGGGTTAGAGCGTTAATCCATCCCAACCCATGGTTGGATCCTCCATCCTTCATCCTACCACTAAGCCACCAGAGCATGATTATCTATTCATTTACAACATATACAATATCACAAACCAATCAAAATCAATAATAAAGATATTTACATTTCACATTTCACTTCAACACATAAATCATTCTTATTCCTAGACCCCTTAATCAAAATAAGAAATTTCCATAAATTATACCATGAATCATATTGAACAATTCATAATCCTAAATCTATTAATAAATTTACATTACATGTTCTTAGAAAAAAATTTACCTTCAAAATAATCTATTTTAACATATTTCACATTATTCCCAATAATTAATTTTGGAATTATCATGGTCTAAAAATTATACCATTACTCCATTTTTAATCTCAACCATCATACTAACATGTTCACTATGGTATATATGTAATTTCAATTCAAATGAATGCTTAACACGACAATTTCTCTGTTTGAAATTGTTCGCACACCATATGGGAGGCTTTATATTAAACATTTATCCTCCATGCATCCCACATGGATTGTGAGGTGTTCAAATCATCATCAAGATGACCATTTATACCACGTATTACTAAATTCAATGCAAGGATAACAAGAGGAATTAAAACACAACATCATGTTACCACAAATCAATATCAATATTCTAGGATATAACTTATAGACCAACAACCTCTAATCCAAAAATGAACCCACTCTTAATCATGGCCTTACATTATGGTCCAAAAAACCTTTGAATCATTATCCAAGATTCCACCAATGAAATATGGTTTTAGGGATTCTAAATAAGATAACTGAAGATATGATCCCCAATTTGGAATGGTGAAGAAATAAGAATATTGGACTTACCTAGAAATTTGATTCCACACCAACGACTCTCGAAATGGCCTAGAAATTAGAGATATTGATCATTGGGAGCACATGAGGGGTCCAGATCAACAAAATGGGTGGATGTTGTATAAATGAGAGAAAAATCAAGTAGGACCATAAAATTCATGAGATGGAAAGACTGTAAATTTAAAAAAATTAAATGGGTAAAAAGTTTGTCCGTACGGTTTGGAAAACCAAGCACAAACCGTGCAAAAGCCTCTATCAAAGGAGAGAGAGGTCAAATATTTACATGCGGATATCCCCATGGTTTTTCAATCATGAGTCAACTGTAGTGAACAACACTGTCCAAGGCTGCATGATTTGGTTATCCCCCTTGCACAATTTACCTAAAGGTGCACCACCTCCTCTTATTTAGCACAATCTGGGTGCCTAGTTTACAATAACCATGCAGAAACCTTGAAACATGAATACAATTACCATTATAAAATTTATTTAGTTTCCCAAACCCCATGAACACCCCATGATGCATATTAAACCCATTGAACATGCTATTAGCCTCTTCTATGTGATTCAAACAAAAATTTAAAAAAGGAGTTACCTCCAAAAAACAAAGTTATGACATATTAAATTTTAAATTAATTTATAAAATATTATAATTATTTTAAGATTTTTATTATTAATATAATGCAGGAATATAAAATACACAAAAATAAGATCTTTCATGACAAAAAATTCATTAAAAAACGGAAATTAACACCAAAAATAAGGAACATAATTAATTATTAATAAAGAAAGAGTGATAAGATGTTATAAAAAATCATATTTGGTAGTATAAATATTAAATTTATTCATGAATAAATTAATAAAATTTATTCAACTACAATACAAGAGGTTACGAAATGTCAATTCCAAAGGAAGGATAATGTAATTGATACAATGTTAATTTACTTAAATTGAGATACATATTTATATATGCACTAATTTTTTTATATGTCTGATATATCTACTCATTAAAATTTAAGGTTATTTTTAATTAATAATTTATCATATTTTAAGTTTCAATTATGATCATTTCAAAAAAAAATATTTTATATAAAAGCAACCAATCGGTAAAGAATTTAATATCTCTATTTTTTTAATTTCATATATTACTTCTTCATCCCCTTTGATATTATATTATTATGTAAGAATTTATTTTTTTCATATATTATAGTTTAATAACACATTATTTTATTTTACATAAATTTTATTATCACAACAGATTTATTTATTAATCCCCACATAATCATTATAGCCATTTTAAGGATTTATTTCACAATATTATTCAAATAGTGATTAATTATTCTGGAATTTCAGTTCATGGAGAATATTTTATCACTGTCCAATAAAACAATTATATTTTATTATAATGTGTTTATTTATGATATTTTTTAAAGAAATTACCATTTTGACATAATTTTATTTTAAATAATTTCTAAGATATTTTCTAGAAAATTTGACTACATTTTTATCATTAGATGATAATCTGTTTAAATCCAATACCCTGTTTTCCAATATTTTTCCAAATTTATTAATATTTTAAAAATTACATATTAAAATCATATTTACCAATTTTTATTTTCCTCGTTTGATGAAAATTAACCATTTATTCATATTTAAAACAAGGCTTCATCATCTTTTATTGAAAAAGTGAAAGGAATATTTATTTTAATGTGTACGATATGAATGAAATTTACAACCATCATGACGACTCAAAATTTTTATTTCTTATTTTATTATTTTGAATGGATATTTTAGATGATACTTTTTAAAATTATTTTCTTAAATTTAAATTAATAAAGTATTTTTTACAAATGAAAAGGATTTTTTCCATATGAATTTTTTAAATATCCTTTTATAATCAATGAAAAACCCCTCATTCGTACTATTATGGGTATATGTCATATTTCTTCCATAATTATGGTTTCTTTGAATAGTCTATGATCATTTAATCGATATAATGTATTGAGATTCACTTTATTGAATAATTTATATAATCATTAACATTCCCTAAAAAAATTTAATTTCAAATGATTATTAGTCATTAAATTTCCCTTAAATATCCATTTTATTTATCTTTGATATTCTTATTTCTTAATCTATATCACATTTCTACATATTCTCTTTAAATTGAATGTAAATTGATATAATGGGGAAATATTTTTAATCCTTAATCTTTCTTTAGTAAATTTTTTAATAGTTAAGAATGATATTTAAGAATTAAATTTATTATTCAATTTGTTAGGAATGATTCATACATAAAGACGTGGGTAGGGATAAATTATATATATCACATCAATGCATCATTTTCCTCATGATGTGAATCTACAAGAAATAATAAAATCATTTTTCCAATGTAGATGTGTTTATACCAAGTTGTTTAAAACTGTTTTTTGGAAGGACTTGACAATAGAGGTATCATGATCCTAATTTTAGGATATACAATAAATAAATGTTTCATTCATAATAATTTATTTATTATTATCCATGTTATTTTAATTATTATTTCATATATTTATGTAGTTCATTATCTTATATTTAAATAATGTTAGGTGTTTTAATTTATTTTCATTTACTTTTTAATATACTGAATCCAGTTATTATAGTCTTGTATTTTATTTAATGGATTTTTTTCCAGTTAAATAACTTAATATATTAATAATTATCCATGAAATTTTGGTATTGATATTATCTAATTATATAAGTCCTTATATGTTTATTGATTACATAGATTGTGTGTTCATATGTTTACCTTAACATATTGATTATTCTTAATGATTCTTGATTTTTTCAACTGTACAAAACCATTATTTGTGAATTTCATCACACCCATAATTCCTTTCCATTCCCCAATATTCCAATAAGTGTACTATTATTGATGTGAAAATATAATTTATATGAAATAATAGTAGTCTCAAAAAATAACTATATTATAATTTCTGTGCTCAAGTCAAATGAAATACTCATGTTTGTATATAGTTTACCATTACTAATAAACAACTCACTCATTCATAATGTGATTTCTTTTATCTACATGAAATTTAATAAAGTATATATCATATCATAAATACATAGGTCAGGATCATTTATTTTTTGGTATTTATGCATCATTAATCATTTCAATAATTTTGGAAATGATAATTTATTTATTAGTTAGATTATTTCTTTTGGGTTGAGTGATCTTTTCTTTTCTTGACTATGATAGAACATAATTACTGAATTTGATATATGTTCTATGTTGTTATATGTGTAAACATATGTTTTATATTTAGTTATGATATATGTATTCAGATCCTTGATGGGATTAACTTATAACTCTGTTTGATTGGAATATTTGATGAATAATTGGTGGGGGTGCTTGATAATGTGATAGTGTAACACTATGCGGGGTGGGATGATGAAGTTCCCAGATCAGTGTGAATCAATGAGAGGGGGAGGGGGTGAATCATTGATCCCTTAAAACTTTTTACTAATTTATTCTTTATCAATTAATCCTCTATGGCTGGTTAATGCCTCGATCCACTCTTCTTGTGTCTCTCAACCTTTCCTCAAATAATGCTGTAAATATAAAGGCACAGGACACAAGGATTTACAAGGTTCGGCACCAAAGGCCCACGTCCTTGCCATGTTGGTTATATGCCCCAACATGGTTTCTTCTATTATAACTTGTTAGAATTACAATGGTCGATATAGAGTCCCACTGTATCTCTCCTGAGTCCCACAGGAGGGTCTTTATACTGCGTCCCACAGTGTTACCAGAGTCCCACTGGCCTGCTCCAGAATCCCACTGAAGACTTCTTCTCCCTAAGTCCCACATGGTCTTCTCCTGGCACCTCGAGTCACACGAGTAGCTCTTCTTCTCTTTAAGTTCTTCAAGCATCCTCAGCAGCCTGGGATAAAGGCTGCTGGCCTTGCTCTGTACCTCTGCTCACTTGTGATGAACAGGTCTTCTCGTCTTGCTCAGGATTTATCTCCTTCTTCTCAGGATGACCTAGCTTCTCTCCAACTACTGAATACTCAGACAACTGATATCTTTAACTTCAGTCTGGTCCAGTCTCACTTCACATCAACTTCATGCACTGTCTTTGTTCACGTGTGCATGTGCATGCATGCATTCATGCACTCTCCTCTTTCTCCTCTTGGTGCAATAAACCCTCAAAGGGTGTAGTCACTTTAAGCACACACCTTTTCTTCTTTTCCTTCACACGTTTAATTCCTTTTGTCTACACACTTAGATTGTGTGTTCTACAATAGTGTGAGAGTCCTCTTCTCTTTCTTCTTAGTGTGTACACATTAGTTTGCACACACACTAAGGTTCGGCCTTGTTTTCTTTTTGCACACACTTGTTTCACTTTGCACACACTTGAGACTTGGCATATTCTCCTCCTTGCGCACATCCAAGGCTACGGCCAACTCATTTAGTCTTAGTTCATTTAAGTGTAAGTCTCGGCCACTTGGTTCTTTATTCCTCTTGCACACAAAAAGCAAGGGTATATCACTTGGCATACACTCAAGGCAAAGCCTCGGTTCTCCTTGGGCACTAGAGACCCAATGGTCTCTGCCTCCCACTTCTTGTGCACACACTTCCCAAACTCCACCTTCAAAATAGGCATGCAAGGGGTGCGGCCTTCCACTCTTCACAGCCGCACAGGGTCACACTAGACAAGGCGTGCAAGGTCCTCGGTGCAAGCAGCGCACAATGGGTAAGCGGCTCGCAAGCACTCGGTGCAAGCGGCTCGGGAGCGCAAGAACAAAGGTACACTCGGCCGCGCAAGCCTCAACAAACTACGAGGGCGCGCAAGATGCTTGCGCCTCGGGTCTTCCTGCTGCGCAAGGGATAGGCGCACATGGATCTTCTCCTCCTCCTTCTTGTCGCGCAAAGAGGTAGCACGCAAGGAACACCTTCAAAGCCTCGGGTGGCTTCAGGACAACAGCCGTGCAAGTAATTTGCGCGGGGCTTCTACTTCACGAGGCACAGGAGCTCTCGCGGGTCTTCCAAGTTTTTCAGAAAGCTTCTCCATCGCCTCGGGCTCTCTTTATATAGGCAGAGAAACGCCTCAAAACATCCGTGTGGGATAAATCTCAAATCCCCGAAGTATTCATATCTTCAAGATTTTTTCAAATCTTGAACTTTCACCTTGGTTCTCCGTGGGTTCTTCTATTTTTATTTTTCTCTACGTGCATGCGACTTAGAACGCATGCACAACCTCTTCTCTTCCAATCCATGCAAAGGTATAAACCCTTCACGGCCTCGGCAGCGTTGCTTGCCTCGGACGAACTTCGAAATCCTCATTTGTTGCATGCAGAGTCATTTTAATGCATGATTGTGTTCGGTAGGTTTAGACGAGCTCAATGGAGGTCTCGGTTTGCTCGGAGGTGGTCGGGAACTCAAAAAGCCGTCATCGGGGAGGCCTCTGGTTCGAACGGAGCTCGCGGGTGGCAGCGGCCTGGCTTGAGGTTGAGGATAGACGGGGAGCCGTCGGATCAACGATTTGGACGACCGCGATCAGGATGGGCCACAGCGGATTAGATGTGCGGCCGAGATCTGGCGCGCGATCAATCGTGCGGCGAGGATGCGCTCTCGGGGATTTTTTCGCGACCCACATCGAAACGGCTTGCTTGTTTCTCGCGGTTTATCAAACTCGCGCTCCCCCATCTGGCTCAATTGAATCCTCTCCCTCCACGGTGCCTCCCCGCACCGTGTTCTCTGCGGGCGCCCTCTTGCGCCCACCCCTGCCACTCGGGCGCTCTATGCGCCCACCATGCGTGCCTTCGGGCGCGCGCGCTGCGCGGGCATCACCACCGCGTAGCTCGGGGCTTATACACGGCCCCGCCCTTCTGCCTCAGGGAGCTCCTTGGCCTTGAGGGTTCCCCATGGGCGTGGCGCCTTAGGCCCATATGTGCCTTGGGTGATCCCTCGGCTGGCCTCCTTGGTGGCCATATCTTTGGCTAAGTGTTGAATTAAACACTGTTAAAAACAAAGTTCTCCATATGAAACATGCCAAATGCCACTTCTTCCTATAATCCATTCTTCTTCATTAGAATTCCTCCAATTCTCTTCAACATTTATTCATCACTTAGGAATGGAATTCACGAAGGTTCTTCATCAACCGAGCTCCTGAATCACATAGATCTTTAATGTTCTTCATTGATCCAATCAGAGATCAAGTTGGATCAACTTCTAATTCACATGCACTAAGTGATAGTGCATGGACTTCATTAAACCACTTCATCCGCTTAGGAGGTGTGGATGGATCACTTCATCTCCTCATGCATTGTCAATACAATGCATGGTCTTCTAACAATGTTGTGACATTGTATCAACTTGATACAAGTTGTTGGAACTTAACGATCAGCTCAACAATCGTCTGATATACATAGAGAATGTTTCAACCACAACATCCTATGTCACTTAGTGAATCTCCTAAGTGACATGCATCTTAGTACCATGGCCATTCTCCTTTCCTCACCAATACCATCACATCCTTTGTCATTCACATCTTGACATTCCTTGACATCCATTCATTCCATGACAACATCATGCCTCATTGACAACAAATGCAACACAGTGCACTTCAATCTCCCCCTTTGTATTTGTTGTCAATACACTTCTTCAGCACATATGAATGGGTAAATTTGTGTGCCAATATTTTCTCCCCCTTATTGGCAATCAAATGCAAAGGTGTGGTGTGGTTCTCTTTCAAAAATCTCTTCCTCCCTTTGAAAATTATTTTCTTGAAAAACACTGAGAGAGGGATGATGTCACATGTTCTCTTTAGCAAAGAACCTTCAGTAAATCAACTCTAAGTCTACGTTGGCTAACCCGGTGTAGAAAACAAGAGTGATGTAACCAAGGAACTTAATGATGTCCAAAATTCACTGTACATGTGAGATCATGCTTCAGGGGTTTGAAATTTTTCAGATATATCAATGAATTGCTAAATCCTGCACATACTTCACAAAACTCATTAGAAAGTTCAGTGCAAAGATAAAGCTCCCCCTTTCATCCATTTGTCTTCAATCAATACTCCCCCTTAATTGTCATGATGAATACAATTAAGAAACAAGGGATGAAAGTATGATTGGAACACCTTCAGCTTTTCTCAAGATGGTATTAATCTCAGAATCCCATCTTCTTCAGATAGGCTCCCCCTCAAGGGGTGCACTCCATTCCTTCCAAACCATCCTCTAGCTGAGAATGATCATCATCTTCAATTCCCTGCAATGTCAGCACATGTAAATACAAGTGATTAGGGAATAAGATGGAACCTCCTTGGTTCATCAATTTGAACAACAAGGTTGAGAAGATTCTCTCAACCGAGATGTCCCATTTTCACCATTCTTCACACATGCACATTTGATCTTCAATGATGTTTGTGCTGGTGTGGATCTCAATACGTCTTCATGTGAAATCTTTTGTTTCCTTTTTGCCTTAGCAATTGCCAGTGCTTCATCTTCAGCTCTTTGCAGTTGTCTGGCAAGTTGCAACTGATTAGGCCATATGACTAACAAGTCATTTGGAAGTGAGGCCTCAGTTTTGGAAATTCCACATGGTTCTTTTGATACTGTTAAGCCACCTTTCTTAGGCAACTTATTTTCAACCAATCCCTTCTGCTTCTTCTGGATTGATTGTCTGTTTGAGTCCAGTCTGCTTCTATTTAGTTCCATGGCTTATTCACAATGATCCATGGTATGACCTTTCTTTCCACAGTAGAAGCATGTTTTCTTGGTGGCTCTTCTTGATGCATCACCCTTCTTGGATTTAGACTCCAAGGACTTCTTTTCCTTTTTCAAAACCTTCTTGGGAGCATCTTCAACTTTCTTCTTTCTTCCCAAGGATTCCATTTCAGCCAGGCTCAGTGATCTTCTCTTCTTTTTAGCTCTGGATACAGTTGGAGATTGACATGTATCTTTTTGACCACTTTTGCAATCATCCCAGATGTTGTCAAGTAATCCAAATCTATTTGCAGTAAACAGATGTCTCTGGACCTGTGGATGCTGCTTCTTTTCCTCTGGCTTGCTCCCCCTTGGAATGGGCTTCCTTTGTGCTTTGACATTCAGTAGATTGTACCAAAAATCCTTTGCACAATGCCCATACTTGTTACAACACCAACATTGACCCACAAATCTTGACCTCTTGAGTCCTTCTGATTGTAGGGTACTTTTCTTGACTTGTTGTGCTGTTTCAGGAGAGCTCTCTTTCTTCATCTTCTTCATCCATACTTGATCAGTGTTATTCTTCCATCCTGCACTTTTTGTGGAAACACATTTAGAAACATGAGTACAAGATGGGATGGATGGTACCTTCTTTTTAGAAGTTGTTGCCCTTTAATTAGAGGATGTCTTTATTTTAGAATCATCCTGCTCAATGCATACTTGAGTATCAACATTTCTCCTTTCAGCTGACTGGGAGGATTTGGCATTGGGTGATTGCTGATTGTTGAATATCACCTCCAGTTCTAAGCATTTCATATTGAGGGAGTTCTTCTCATCCTCAATAGTTCTTAGCCTACCTTCCCAATTCTGTTTTAGCTGTTCCATCTGGTCATCATGCACCTTCTTTATTTCTAGCAATGAATTGTCATGCTCCTTCACCATTTTGACTTTGTCTTCGAGTTGAGCATTTCTGACATTCATTGAAACTTTGTGCCTCTTTTCCAGTGCATGGAAAACATCTTTGACCATAGTCTTAAAGAATTATTTCTCAGAAAGGCTTCTTTGCAATTCTTCAGTAGTGTCTTCATATCTTTCATTGCAAAGGGAAACAGTTTCATCTTTAGCCTTCACCAGCTTTCTGAGAGTGTTGGTTATGCCAACCCTTTTTGCCAATTGGACATCCATTGCATTGGCTTCTTCTTATAACTGTGATTTTTCTTCTTGAAGATCAAGGATTCCTGTAGAAAGAAAGGGGAGTGCATGCTTACATGCATTCACATGCGCACGTAATCAAAGTTCAAATCCGTGAGTGTGCATTTGAGTTGTCCAAGACTTGAAGATCTTGAAGAATTAGAGTTTCCATGCATTCAGTGCATGAAGTTGAATTGTTGTGAGACTGGACCAGACTGAAGTTAAAGATATCAGTTGTCTGAGTATTCAGTAGTTGGAGAGAGAAGCCAGGTCATCCTTAGAAGAAGGAGATAAATCCTGAGCAAGACGAGAAGACCTGATCAACTCAAGTGATCAGAGGTACAGAGCAAGGCCAGCAGTATTTATCCCAGACTGCTGAAGATACTTGAAGAACTGAACAAGAAGAAGAGCTACTCGTGTGACTCGAGGAGCCTGGAGAAGCCCCCTGTGAGACTCAGGGCGGAAGAAGTCTTCAGTGGGATTCTGGAGCAGGCCAGTGGGACTCTGGTAACACTGTGGGACGCAGTATAAACACCCTTCTGTGGGACTGAGGAGAGATACAGTGGGACTCTGTATCTACCATTGTAATTCTAACAAGTTATAATGGAGAAACCATGTTGGGGCGTATATCCAACATGGAAAGGACGTAGGCCTTTGTTGCCGAACCTTGTAAATCCTTGTGTCTAGTGCCTTTACATTTACTGCATCATTCATGGAAAGGTGAGAGATACAAGAAGATTGGATCGAGGTTTTAACCAGCCATAAAGGTTTAATTGATAAAGAATCAATTATTAAAAAGTTTTAAAGGAACACTGATTCACCCCCTCCCCCTCTCAGTGATTCACACTGATATGGGCACTTCAGATGATGGAGGAGCCACGGGTTTCCAGTTATCGTGAGTGTGTTGGAATGATATTCGATATAAATTTATTATATTCCATGGTGTTTGATAGCATGAATATCAATACTATTTTGAAGTGGGGATTTCATGATTATTTTTACTTCTTTCTTGATGTAAACATAATGGGAAATGTCTATTTTTAATTTATATCACTTGTTTCTGGCTATGTAATGTTGTGTAATGAAAATTATTATGGGTGAATATTTTAAGTGGTATATTAGTATTGTTTTTAGATTAATTTTATTATTATGAAATGAAATATTAATTAATTAATTAATTGGGTGGGTTGTTGTTGCTTTAAGGTTCCATCTGCACTCTTCTTAAAAGATCAAAATATTAAGTTATGAATATAAAATGGAATAATAATCAATAATACCTAAAAATTTAATTAATATATATAATTATGATTTATTCTTTTTTTTATCTCGACTATATAAGTGTCAATCAGGTGTCATGTGTGACAATAATGGTAGATGAGTATATGACTCAGATGATTCCCATTGGTTGGTTGTGAGAAATATATACTATATATATTTTATTATTTTATTCTCACCCACCCATTTCATATGGGAAACTGAAAACTATAGGTAAATGTTTTATTCTCCCTAATATAGATTTGGGATGGATATGGATTTCGGTTTACCCCTGCTCCCCTACTCTCTCTTTAGCTGTAGTTTTAAAAGAGAGTATTTATAATGGTTTTATAAAATATTTTGAAGAAACATGCTATGATTTCACAATATTTTTCACATATAAATTGATAATGTCATGGTGTATTTGTATTCCCATGGGTTTATGTCCATGTTATATGATGTAATGAGGTATAACGAATTTACATAAGATGTATTTTCTCCAAGAAATAGACTTCTTTTGGATTTTATGGTTATAATGATGATTTTTATATTTGTAATAATCATAACATGGGGTATTGGGAGATATAAGGGACTATGTTTTGTAGTTCAAAGGCTTGAATCGCATCAAGGATGAAATTATTGAATTTATTAAATATCAGGGTATGTGATGTTAAGGCATGAGATCATAAAACAAGAGGGTAAATCGTTATAAGGTACCCATTTATGTTTATATATAATATTAATATTATATATATATTTCTATGTTTTATATTTTAGTGATACGTGATGTGAGGGAAAAATAATTTAAATCCCATTTTAGGTGATGACTTAAAGTCATATTTTTTACACATCGAGCCTTAATATACTACATTCACATATTTCATGATATTTTTCAAGGGGAGTACTTCTTAATATACTTTTTATTCTAACACAATAGATATTTAATATATTTTTTGTTCAGAAGGAGATGGTTGGGGATTAATTTTGAAATTTTGAATTCATGTAGTTGTTCTAAGGTTAATAGAGCTTTATGGTCAATACTAGGTATATGTTCTAATTTTAATGTTTTTAGCAATATGTAATTGCATTCATGTATATGGTATGATTATTTATTTATTATGATTAATAGTTCTCTAGTGGTAATTATTAATTTATCCATTATTTTTAAAATCATTTATTTTATTATATCATAATTGTGAGTTTATATGACCTCAGTCTTAGCCACCATATCTCATCTTAATAGACTTAAACATTACGGGTAATTATCTCTCTTTATTCTCACTCAGCCCCAGTGGGATACCATTGGATGGAGGTAGTCATGTGAAGAGGAAGGTTTTTAAGGGTATCACATAACAATGGTTTATAAATTGAATATATTAATACATAAAATGTCAAATATATTTGAGAGGATAATTTATAAATCATTAATCTAATAATAATAAATAATTCAAAAAATGGTGATTTAACGGTGGGAAACATAAAAGATTATTCTAAAAATAATTTTTAACATTTCCATGAAATAATAATTGACATTTCACGTTACAAGTTATCATTTAAAAAGTTATGGGAAATATTTTAGAAGCCTTTAATTTTAATAATAATATGAAATAATGGATCCTTGAAAAGAAAAAATGTTTATTTTAAAGAAAATAAGAGATAAAGAAGAAAAATATGAATGTGAAATAAAAAAATGTTGTTTTAATTTTAAAATACATTTTTAGAAATCATTAAATGTTAAAAGTGTAAAAAAACATATTCTATAATAAAAAATATTTTCACCATATAGGTAGATAAATTAAAATAATTTTTTTGGGAGAACCCAATAATGGAAGAAGCAAGATCATGTTGAAAAGATTTAACACAAATAAATGATACATGAGTTTATATAATGATATTAATAAGTTTTACTCTGTTCTATGTGGGTTTTACATGTTTTGGAGGCATTTATGGACATTTACCCATTGATTATTATTACTAAAAACTATGTACCACAAATAGGAATCCTTATAAGGTATGCGAGTGATCACTAGGAAGGAATAGGTTTGGTTCAAATTTTTGACGAACTGGGTGTGTGCTAAGGGGAAACCACAAAATGTTAAATATATGAAGAAATATAGTTAATGTACAAAATATGTAACCATGAAATAAAAATATATGTGGGGTACCCTTGAGTCATTAATGCCACATTTTTGGAAATTTTTTTTCCAAAATGTGTAGACTAACTATGAGGAATACGACTGACCCCTATTGTTTTGGGATCTATTTCAAATTAGTTCACTTAGCCCTCATTAAAGTATTATTCTCAAAATATCATGAAATCCCTTTCCATCATATTATTGGGAGATTATTGACTTTGATATATAATATATTCATTAATGAAATAATAAGAGTTATCTACCCATATTCATTAATCAAATTTGTTATTTATAGATTCATTTTCCTTCTCTCTCTCTCTCTCTTGTGAAACCATATATCTAGTCCATTATAGATAGATCTATGATATATGATGTAAATATTGGAAATTTTTTATGGTATCTAGTTATGTAAATATAGCATGTGATTTTATCTATAAGTCATAATAATCGTTAATTGTTATCTACAACCATTGAGATGATTATGGATTCACTTTATCAAAACAATAATAAAAACCTTAATGATTAGTTCCATTTAAATGAATTTTATGAATTTTTATTAAATTCATTTGTGATTGTTGATGGAAACCACTATTTGGTTATGGCATAGAAATTTGGGAATTTAAAAAAATTATTATATGGTAATCAAAGTTTTTTATTTGAAAATGATTTTTTTGTAGGAAAATGTTTATTGAAATATATTTGTAGAGTTTTTCTTTAATGGAAAATGAAATTTGGAAGAAATAGGAGGTGTGTGTGAATTCATTAATGGGACCCCATAGTAGGGGTTTGTACCATCGAAGAACCTTATATTAGTTAACTTGTAATGGCTTGGTAGATCGATGATAGACGACTCATGAGTATAAAACTATCCCATGGTAATTTATTGGTTTTGTGTGTGTGTAGAGACACGATAATATGTTTTCCAAATTAAAGAAAAATTTTAAATCCTTTTTTTTATTTTTCATGGAACCACCTATTAGTTTTTATAAACTACATTATACTTCATTTAAACTCCCATAAATTTATTTTTCTAACATTTTTTTTCCTAGTTGAATGAGTTGGTAATTCATTGTGAAAATTATACTATGTTTATACTCAATATATTATTTAAGATCTTTAGAGAATTTGAAAATGTCCTTGATCATAAAATATGAGAAAAAATTGTTTCTTTATTCTTTAGTGATTCTTCTTGATGTTTTGGGTGATTTATGCATAGTTGGAGTTATGTGGTGATTGAGAGTTGGTTATATTATTGTCTTAGTATTATCGACTTATGGAATTTATTATTCTATTATCATTTTCAATATGAAATGGTAATTTGTTTTGTATACATTTTTTTAGTTTATTTCATTCATCATATAGTGAATTAGAAATAAATTTTTTATATTATCTAATTTTTTTATAATTCAATGTTAAAATGATCCCCCAAATGTTCATTGATCCCTTGAAATTTATTTTTAGTCTTTGGTACCTTGGGGATACCCACGAAATCTTTGTATCGACACTTTCTCTTCAAATGAAATATCATATGGGACGAATATTACAATATTTTTCATCTTGGCTTGTTTCTCATCCATTTTGGGTAAAATGGTAATTGTCCTTGTCTTTCAGTCCTAATTTTGGAACACATAGTTTCATATTATTGATCCCTTGAGTTAGAATAGGTGGTTTTATATCTTTGGGATGGTATCAAGAAGAAAAGATCATTAAAACCTTAAATTAATAATATTAAAATGTATAGAAAACATTTTTAAACTAAACATAATTTTACAAAGGTTCTAGAGTATATATGTGTTTTTAGACACCTCAAGGTAGTGTCACCCTTTTTACAGGGGTTTATTCAAATAGTGTTTCATTGAATGAAGTGATATCAATAATTCATAGAAGGATTGACTTGTTCATTCTGAGTTTAATGTTTTTTGAAATGATGAAACGTTGTTGATTTTTTAAAATAGTTTAGAATATTTTGATCGTGAATATCATGGTTACTGTATTCTAAAAAATCATTAAATTATATATCATGGTTAGATTTTGAAATGAAATATTGTTATAATTTAAGACATTTTAATGTGGAATTTTGTATAATTCAGTTTGTAATAAGTGAGATGAAATGATATTTGTTTTATTAACAGAAAAAGGAACCAGGTATAATTTAGCGTAATTGACCTAAGGAGCATATAGATAATGTGATCTAACATCATTCACAAGTGACCCAATAACTATTCTAAACCATAATCTATGATTTTTTGGATAGGAAAAAGGGAAATATTAATGGTTTATTCTCAATGAGCGAACCATTCATTTCATTTCGAAAAGAATAATCCTCACCTCATTTTGGTGGATTCTATAAAGGGAAAATCGATATTTTGTATGAATACAATGAATTGAAATTTTAACTTGTTGTGAACACTAGTTAAGTGTATTTTTAATTTGGAATCATATATAATAAAGGATCTATATTTTTTTGGTGGGATTCAATATATATGGATAATATTAAACATTGAATGTAACATGATTATTTTTCGGAATTTTATGAATAAAAATTATATATTCACACCACCCATAATTCATTAATAATGAATTTATTTATCATGAGAAAGTATAGACTCTCAGTGAAAGTGTTTTAATAAAAAATTATGAATTTTATCCACTTTTATGTTGATTTAATATATGTGCATCTTTCAAGGAACACATTTTTGACTCAAGGTTATGATATTATATTTTTACAATTCTTTTTAGTATTTATTACATGAATGATATAGAAATTTTCAATTCAAAGACTATGTTAGAAATGGGCTTTTCTTAGAATATATTTCTAGGGATCTTGTTTATTTTTATTGTAATGATCGGGAAATTTGATAATGGGAATAATAGGAATAAGGAAACCTACTTCCAAAGATGTGGAACACCTCAAAATTAGACTATGTGATCAGTAAACATCCCTAATCATCCAAAAATTAAGATAATATTTTCATAATATAGTTATTTGGAGAATATGAAACATGATTGTATGGAACCCCATAGTTTATATCACAATTGTGACCAAGTGGGATATAATATTGACTATTTTTAAAATTTCTCCAATAGTTGGTGATATAGACACATCTTATGTTTGTATAAAATCACATGTTTCGATGAGAGAAGTGGAAGAGAATAATAATCTCCATCAGAATAGAGTTATCCAAGGGGATTCTATGAACACGATGACTCTTCCAACTATATAATCTCAAAATTTTAAGAAGGAGGAGTATTTATTGTGTAGAAAATTTTATGGTGTTTAGAAACAGATCATAATTGGTGTATTCAGTTCTTCAATGGTGATAGGTTTTAATATTTTTAATTATACCCGTATGCAATATTTTTTGATATGGGTGAATCCCAATCATTTATTTCTTCTCATGTTTCGAATTCAATTTCTTTTCATTATGAGATGATGGCTTCTATTTAGAAAATTTAAACTCCTCTTGGACATAAAGTGTTTCAATCATTTAGGTCTAAATCATTTTTATAATGATTAGTGATGATGAGTTTCTTTTGGGATTTCTCTCTACTTGAGATGTATCACTATGGAATGAAATTTAGATATGGACTTATAGGCATTGTTTAAGGCCCACATTGAATGTTATGAATGAAAGGTAATATTCACATCTCCGGATTGCAGTGAGAATATAACTATATGAAATTTCAATATAAATGAGATTATATTTGGACTCTTGGAATTGGTGGTTAAAAATATATTTTCTCAGTTTTCAGTTTTTACCTTTTCATTTGTTGATGATTTTTGAAATTGAGAATTTTCAACTATCTTTTCGCAATTTTCTAATTTCATACCGAAAAATTTATTTGGTTTCGTTGGTAAATATATATAGAATTTTTTATTTTTTTCCCTAATAGTGATCATCCTAATTTCAATAAAATATTACAAGATGGAACAATCATAATTGAAGGAATGTAATGTTCCTTTGGATGATTCTGAAATAAAATATATTTTTTTGACTAATCAAGTCACTATAAGTAGACCTGTACCTTTTTGTGAAGAATGAAGATTCAACTGGTATAAAATCTGTGGATTATCATGATAGTAACCACATTACAATATAGAATTTGTATCATCTTCATAAAAAATGTCATTTTTGATAAATTGGTATGACCCTAAAGTTCTTTAAAAATAAATCAAGTTTCATATATCACCCACTAAGAATTCAAAAGGAATATATTATAAATATAAAATTCAAAATAATATATGGCCTTCTAAAATATTTTGTTATGCCTTTTGGTATTATGAGTCCACAAGACATAATTATAGTAGTGTCAAATCAAATAATTTATTTGTATATAGATTCAATTGTTCTGGTGATTTTTGATGACATTTTTATGTATTGTAGAGAAAAATAAATCTGAAGAAAAAATTATAAATTGTGATTTGTAACTTGAAGGTGAATAAAATTTGTGAAAGGTTACCAAGTTGTGATTTTTGGAAATATGAGATTCATTTCAATTGAATATAATTTCGGAAAAATGAGTTTATGTGTATACAAGAAATATAAAAGTTCTCATCTCTTATAATCCATATAATAATGTATTTGACGTATGTGGTTTCTATAGAATAACATGACACTAAAAAGTCATTTGTGGTATGTTTTATAATTTGGGCTTCTTGTGAAAACTTTGATGAGTAAATGTGTTCCATTATAATGGAATGATGAATTCCAAAAATAACATCAAGAACATATGGTTATACATACATCAACACTTATCCTCATGTTTCCAGAATCTGGAAAAGGAAATGTAGTCTATTTTGATCCATCCGGATTTTAGTTGGAATGTGTTCTCATAACGTTTGATCATGTTGTTGTTTATCAATGTTAGTAGTTGTGGTTAACTGAAAAAAATAAAAACCACATGATTTTGTTACCAATGAGGATTCATCATACAATTTTCACATTTATATAATATAAGGAAGATTTTCTATACTGAAGTTGATTTATTTCACTCAAAAATTTATGATTCATATATATAAGGATGTAAAATTCATTCTTATAATGACATGTTATTAATATACACGAAGCATAAACAGTTTTTTTATTAATTGAATCCCAAAATTTTTTATAGGGAATGAGTTATATAGTTGTTATGGAATAATTGAACCCCTCACCTTATTTACTAATATCTCAACTTCAATGTTTTGATGCTATGTTTGAATAGTTATACAAAAATATGGTGATATGAAAGAATGTGTAGAATCAGAAAAAAAGAACATTTTATATTATTGATTGATAATTTAAAGTACCTATCACCATTTCATTGTCTGGATCCATGTCAATTGTTTTAATGTAATAATCTCACATATTCTAAATATTCCATGGATGTTGACATCACAAGTTTTCATCATCCACCCTTGGCTTAGTTAATTTATTGACATAGTTCCCTTTAACCATGTATTTGA
This sequence comes from Viscum album, assembly GCA_963277665.1. Classification (NCBI taxonomy): domain Eukaryota; kingdom Viridiplantae; phylum Streptophyta; class Magnoliopsida; order Santalales; family Viscaceae; genus Viscum; species Viscum album. The sequence goes on along the minus strand of OY728128.1, from coordinate 1,690,048,924 downwards.
AATATTAGAAGAAAGGAAAATTGTTGAATGAGATATTCCTTTTATCCATAACAATGGTCGAGTTCTCCAATCTGCATATCACTATCTTATTTTTCTTACTCACCACAAGATATTAATTTATTCATCAACCATAGTAAATTAATGGAATTTTTCATTCCATACATTTGGAAAGTTGAATATATGGAATTATTTCCACAACTATTTTTCGCTATGATTCCACCAAAATTGAACTCGATTTTTTTCCTTCTTATCTATTGGAAAAAATATATGTTCTCTAACATTGTTTTAAACATTTAGAAAACAAAAAATAATTTCTTCAATGTAGCAGAACTCTAAAAAGGATAAGTAATTTTACAAACTCACTGTAAGATAGTCAAAGAAGGTATCAACATTAATTTAAGAGGTAATGACCAAGGCAAAATGATCTAGTGTAAGTATAATGAGTTTTTTCATATAGAACATGATGAATTCAAAATCTGTTCAGTTGAGGTTATGTAAATAACACCCTATTAATAATTATCTAATATGTTGGAAATATGTTTCAAATAACATTTCATGAAATTACATCCACTTCATCACCTTAATATCCTCATCAGTTTTCCTTTTTTCAAACAATTTCCATCATTGATCACCCTCTCTATCCATATGAGAACTATCTAGAATAACCGACTATTGATCCTAGCATTTAATGATATATAATATATTTTTAATATATTTGATCCCTTGATCTGTGACTAAGGGATTAGATAATCTATTAAAATTCATAGACCTTTTTCATATAATGATATTAGTAACTATTTTCTCTTTTATATGTGGATTTGGGAATTCCTCCTAATTCAATTTTTTTCCCAAACATTAGTTAAATTAGAATTTATTTTCACAATGTATGTGAATCTATCTTCTAATTGGCTGGAAATCTTGTTCGGCTTGTCATCACATATCCCCTCACATTGATATTTTGTTCATATTATCCTAATTGTATCTATTAAAAAAATAGAATGGTAATTTGAGATGAGTCATCTTAATCAATTTAACAAATAAAAGTTAAAATATTTTTATTAATGGGATAAATAATAATTGAAATATATTCATAATTCTATGAATTTATATGTTTCAATATAAGTTATATATGATCTATTGCATAAGATAAAATCATTTGGGAATATTTATTACATTAATAATGTTTTGAAAGGTTCTTGTGAATTTAAAAATGATCATCACTCATGAATGTAAAACTATTTTTTTAGAATGGACCTTTATCTGGAAGTAGGTGATGATTGAGTCGAGATTATAACACCCTTTTAGTGTTATTAGAACTATGTACATATATGTCAAAGACATATCGAGTGTTAGTATCTATAATTTTATTTACTTTCATAGAAAACACTAAATAAATATATTACCAATCTTTAATAATGTTTACATAGGTTAAGTATTTTACAAAAGGATTTATATAGTTTTTTTCTTGTCTTATTCCAAAAAATGTCTGGAGTTTCCTCTAATACCAACTATGATGACCCATATCATTAATATAAATTCATCAATGATAAATTTCCTATATACAAAAATTTTACAATACAAAAAGATTGTTAATCTTATCATATTTTGGAAATTAGGTACATTAAATAAAATCATTTATGATAAATACAACATTAATAATTAATATTATGAAACAAGACTTTATTTTCCTAATATTTTTTTAAAATCCATGGGTTAACTTGGGGTATTACATAAAAATGTTGTTAGCAATAAATCCTAGTAACGTAATATGAAGAGAGTTTAATATGTTAAAACATTACATACCATCCAATAGGAATATAAAAGTTACATAAAATGGATGATAATACTAATATTTATTAATGAGCCATGATATAACATATGATAAAAAATGAAACAAGAGAGTGTGTCTACAACACAAAACATGAAATTGTAAAAAGAATTCAATACTAAAATCAAATACGTGTTAATATTGTGTTATTTGGATGAATTCGCTTGTACCATACATGTAATCTCATGAGATTAGATCATTACCCAATTTATTTTGGGGCTATATAATTTGGTGTAAAACCTTTAATTTCATATCATGTTCATTTATATGAGTTCTAGATAGATAAAAAACAAGGATTAAATTAATAAATTATAACCCTATGATTAGTGAATGTGGGATATATATATGTAAATATCCAATAAACACTGTATAGGTTAATCTAATTGTATCCCATTGAGTGAAAATGAAGATGGGTAGTCACTTCACAAATGTGCGGCATTGAAAATCATAGGATAATATTGTATTCATTAAATGTGTTTATAAAGACCATTAACAGGGATACAAGATAGAGAAATGGGTTAATCATAATAGGGAAATCATATGGATACTAAGACAGATTTGGGAAAACATGTCCCAATCAGAAAAATTGGATATCTAAAGACAAAATATGAAGAAGTTTGACTAATAAAGAAGAGAAGGAGAGGATCCACTAACATGAGAAGACACATCTAAAATCCACAAAGATAATTCTTGAAGGTACAAGGAAACCATGGGACGGATATAGAGAGGGGAAGGTTGTTTAATGTCCAAGTTAAAGGGTCTTATATATAGAGTAATGTGAGGTTTGGTGAGTTTATTTCACAATAGGAAGGATAGTTTTTTATTAATTCCAAAAATGAGTTTTGGAATCAGTATGATAAAGTAACTAAAATAGAAACCCATCTCATGGTTTATTCCAAATCAAGAGTAGATTTCATTATTTTATATGGATAAAAATAGATATCTTTAAAATAATTTATATGGTGATGTGGAATGCTTTCAGTTTTATAAATAATTTATTTTAAACCATAATATATCATAATGGTTTTTTGGGATTCATTAAGGATTTATAAAATTAGTAGAATAACTGAAAAATCCATTTTAGTAGGGGAAATATATTTGTTATTGAATAACATTTATGGAATATATTACTTCACTTTTGTGTCCTTATGATTTCATTATACAACATATATATTCATACTTCATTAAATTGTTTATCAAAAATTCAGTTGTAACCAAAAATTACAAAAAAATCACAGTTGGATTATTTCGATATGATAATTTCAAAAATAAAATTTATTTTATCTAAATATACCTCTATGTATGAAATATTAACATTTTTTATAAAAAATCCACCATTATGTTAAAATTATTATTATTTTGATAGTAATACTTTTATTACCCTTATAAAAGGTATATTTCACATCATCAAAATATATTATCATTTTTGGGAATTCATTAAAAAGTGTGTCTTACAATAATGTATATATATCTCTAAAATATATTTTTTTCATTCATTGTATCAAGGTTTAGTTTTTATAAAACATATTATTTAATCATTATATATGTTAATATTAAAATCTGAAAGGTATAATATTTATATAAAAATGAATCATAAAAATTTATAATATTAGTGTTTAGATATGGATCCCTTTATTAAAAAAATTAATTTTTTACCAGTGCGGTGGGCGGTGGTGGTATTTTCATGTGGTGGTTTGACCTAATTTTTTTGGTCCATGATCTAGGAGAGCCTGAACATATCCCATAAAAAGTTTCATGTGTTATTTAACAATGGAATCATTAATTGGGAATTTTCAAGGAATAATTACAAGGATTTTACCTGACTTTTCAATTCGAATTAATGAGTTTCACATGTTATGATACATTTTTTCATGAACATCACTTCAATTTTCATTATTAAATAATTTTATCAGATCTATATAAATATACTAATCATATTGGATACTATATAATGTTTATATTAAAAATTGTTATGATTCTTCATTTTCTTGTAAATCAAACAGGATATATCCAATAATGGTCCAAAATAACTAATGTAGTACAATCTTTTTCTATATATACAATACATAATAATATATTTAGTCTGTTAAAAAGGAAATTTGGTTTATTAATGTTCAAGTCATTATAATTAGGTTTATTTATCTCAACTCATGTCATAGACACTTTTATAGGGGTCTATATGGTGTTGTATCCTCTATGACTAGGCCTTGATAGTTATCCTCACAGACATAAACCATATGGATTATGACTATATTTCATTGGGAGGTTGTCTCTATATTTTTCTGGGATCATATGACTTTACAAATTCATTTTGGATTTAATTAATTAAATTAAATTAAGTATTTATAAAACAATCGGGCCACCACCTGCTGAAATATTATGCATAAAAACATATGTATATCCGTCCTGTAAAAATCCATATGGATGGTTCCAAAGACCACCTACCTCAAATTGAATCATTCTAAATAATCTCTATTTTTTTAGTTTCATTTTGGGAACATTAAGGCCCAACCAAACCCTTTTTGTCCACCCTATCTTCAATGGCACTAATGAGTCCCTAAATCATATCCAACCTATCCTAAAATTCATTTTTATTAATTATTATTTTTAAATGTTTTCCAAAAAACATCAATTTATAAATATAGTAATCACTATATTACAAAAAAGAAAACCCTTTCATGACAGAATTGTGGAAAAAATAATGACACTAACCCATGAGATTTCCAAATCCACACATTTCCAAAATAACTATGATCAATAACGAAAATAATTAAAATATTTAAAATTAAATTGAAAACCCATTTAGAAATGCATGGTGCGACATATATTCATCAAATCAATGAATAATGAAAGAAATTTTATATCCTGGGACATCCTCAATAAGAGATGACTGGAAGCCCCAAATCATCTATAAATTTCTAGTATATTCTATGAAATCAAAATAAAAAACTCTATCTAAGAGAATGATTAAATAGATTGAAAGGAAGAGAGACTCAACAAATAACAATAGTGGTTTCATTTTTCCCTTAATTATTCATTAAATCAACATAGAACACCCACATGAAGATAACTTAAGGGGGAGAGGATGGGAATGAATACCCTAGATGTATGGTAGGCATGTTGATTGTAGAGAGGTATTTCACCCCTAAATATTCGAGAGGAAAGAGTAAATTTGACCCCCTTTATCCCCATTGAAAAGTATGTCATGATAGAGTATATCCAAGCAATCAAGCATCCCATCAGTGCTATCTTGATTCTCTAAAACACCTATTGAACACCATCACATGTCCAAACAACCTATTTGAGGTGTCCAACCCCCAATATTTTACTATTGAAGGACATATCAAAATCAACCCCATCTAGTAGTTGAAAATATAAAATTTGTCATAGAGTTTAAATTCTCATAAAGAAATGTGATATTACATTCTCCCCACCATAGAACATTTTAAGCTCATGATGTATCATAAATAATTTTATCAATTCACATTACCTAATCAAGATTACAATTCCTGTAAACATATCCATGATCCTTCATTGAACATGTAATGCATTTTCAAAGTGCCAATTTAAATAGAAGGTGTTATACTACCAAAACCTGAATAAATTCCAATAATAATTATTTAAAAAATATGATATATCTCCATTTAAATTTTTTATTTTGATGCACCCAATCATCCTCAACAAAATACCAGTCTATTTTTCAGTTCTCCCGATGAAAAGATTTAGCTCATTGTGATAAATTCTGATTCTATGAAACATACATCATTAAAATCTCTTATTAAAACACCTCATATACATTCTAATTTCAAACCCATGGTGGTTTTCTAATTTAAAAAATGATATCATACCTAAGAATATTATTCCAATATTAGTTATAATTATTTAGTATTTCTAATACAAAATGGAAACATAAATTCCGTACATTCATTAATCCTGGGTTTACATGTTATTCTTCAAAAGTTATAAAATTAATGAAAAATTCCCACAACGCCCAAAATTATGTATCCAATGTAGTCTATATCCCACCACATCTCATTAGACAAAAAAACAACTTTTTTGTCTATTAAGATGATATTCTCCAAAAAATGAATGATTTTTCACTACTAACATACTATTAATTTAAATTATATTTTGACCTTTACATCATTTGTAATCCTAATAACATTCTAATACATCCTTTATTGTCTCAACCTTAACTCCAATGCAATCCAATGGAAAACCCTCAATTGAAAAAATATGTTTTCATGCTCTGAACACGGTCACCAATGAATTTCCACAATGATCATATTCAAAAAAATTCAAAGCCATCGTAAGAAAAATTATAAAGATACCTATCCACCTAATATTACGAAAAATTCATATTTGGAAGTATCTATGAAATATGATAATATATATAACCTTTTATCTTAGGAACTAGAAATACATAATTGTCACCTAACTTTGGGGAATACTCATCTAGAGTATATCAATCATGGGTCCAATATATATACAAAAAAATCACACTCCCACCACTTGAGTGATCTAATCATCATATTACAATATCAAACATCTGATCTTCATGTCCCATGTCATAGGAATCACAAAATATCATGTATTGAAATGAAGAAACACACTCATTCATGAGAACTATCATGAAACTCGAAAATAAATTCCACTTACGGCTCATGGTAATTTTATCCAAGATAATAGGCTCCATTATTGGTATGTGGTCTCCCATTATATGCTACACTCTCCCTCTATTATATAATAAATAGTGAATAACCAAGATTGGACATTCCACTTTATCTAATCCTTTTTAACTTACTCATATACCATGGGGGGACATTTTTTATTTCATTATAATTCATAGGAAACCATGATCACAAAATCTCATCAAATCTAACCACCCCTCATCAAACACCCATCAATTTCCAATCATAACTACTAATTCTAGCTTAAATAATCTACATGCATGATCTAGAACTGATATGATTACCAATGGGTGTATGCTCATGTACCTCTAAAAAATTGAACTCCGACTCCAAGACATGTGGGTCTCATATCATTTTAATTAGTCCCACATGACTAAACCCTATCTATGCTGCAAAGCATGACCATTTCAACTAAAAAAGTATAATTTTCTCTTAATTCAAAATTTATGCACTTTACATATGCCATACAATCCTAATACTTACTATATATTGATGTAATTTACATGAAATCTATTGTCTACCCACACTTGCACCATTATTATATGGAATTTACATTTTCCATTGGGATAAAATCCTTAGTGGTACCACTCTTTAAACAATAATTGATAAAAAACACACAAGGTGTGTCCTTGTGAATTTAATTCATGGACATCACTATGTCATATACACCCAAGAACCTCAATTTTTTCGGTCTCTTGGGAAGAAAATAATCATTATTTTCATTATTATAGAACAATACATCCACGACTATTCACTATAATTTATTCCCACTCACATAACACTAAGACTCTACTTAATATGATTTTGAGTCATGTCCCAAGGGTAACAAGAGCCACAAACCTTGGCCAGAGATCCAATATCAACCATGGGGTGTCATATTTTCTCTTGTCATGAAAAAACATATGACATCCAATATGCCACACCACCCAATCATTAGCCTCATACCAGTTTAGTTGGAATAACCTATGAAAATAAACACTCCACTAGGAATCACTCCTCACTGATAGTCTACATATAGGACTAATCCTGATAGGATCTATACATGATTATATCTAGGTATTCTATCAAGGAAATCCTCTTGGGTGTTTTATACCAAAAAAACCCATAGTTATAGGTTAAGTTATGTATTTTATTCCATTAAATATATGAAAACAAAATATATGTGTTGATTAGAATTTGAAATAACTATCACCGAACAATAGAAAAAAATTAGAGGCTTATTATTGAGGCATAAATTTATTTCTATATCGTAATGGGGTCACACCATATTATATAAAAAGAAGGAAAATATTTTCACCATCATTAGCAGCCCATTTAATATTCACTTGACCATATTTATGGATAAATTACATATAAAAGTCATTCTATCTGAGTATAATTATACCATTTACAAACATAGGAAATTGTCATATCAGTAGTTGTTGACACATTATACAGTTGGAACTATCACCAATAAAAAAATAGACTTAATTAACTCTTATAAAAGATTTAAATATGATGTTCCAACATATTCTGTGTCAGAGACCCCTTAAAACAATTATCAAGTTTCAAGTCAAAAATCAGTTTCCAAGAATGGTCCATGTTCTTGTAAAATAATATAAGAAATATGATCATCACATATCCATGTCACTGTCTCATGGTTGGAGTCATATATAACTATAATAGTTTAAACAATGAACATAAATACATTCCCTAGTAACCATGACTCCCTAGGAGTAGAGGTGTTAACAATAGACTATCATGATATCCATCTAAGACAGGTATATTATTACATATCATGGAAACTATATTTGAAATAGTTTGAAAAAAATAAAAAAAATAAAAGATTCAACATCATAATTTAATGTTTCAGAGGCCACCCAACTAGTTCACTAGCCTAATTAAGTACATGATACTAGGATTACCTCCCCATATGACAAATTATGATGAATAAAGGCCATGATATATGCTGGTATAATTGGGAGACTATACCCCATATAACGAAATTCAGAATCTTATAGAAATAAAAGGATTATATTACACAATATTAATCTGTAATTTAATTTTTCAAAAAGAAAATCCAATCAATAATAATATAGGGAATATCATGAATAATTTCATAAATAATCAACCACCCACTCAACAATAAGATATATAAAATATCAAAATAAATAAACAGTAATGAAGAACTATTAAAAATTCCAATTCATGCCTCATTCAAACATCCAAGTACTCGATGGCCAATCCCACATCATTTATCATGGATTTATACAAAACGGGTTCCAACAACTACATTAGTGTTTTATTAGGTACTCAAATGTATTGTAAGTCCAGGCATGATGTGATTAAATTAATAATAAGGGGCCCACCAATAATTTTATGTAATATAGCAGTAATGATGTGATATTTCCTTGTGAAATTATCAATGGAAAATAATAAAAAACTATAGGAGAAAAATATAAAAAAACCAATTTTTATCCTCATGATCAAGATCTCAATTCAGCCTTGATATTTTTATGCAATTTCAGGGGTGGATTTGAACATGTCATTATATCATGCCAACTATTTGAATATAAAATCCTTGGGTGAAACTAGGGAATCCCCAGTCACTGGGATCTTATAGATAACAACTCATTCTGAATGGCTCCACAAACAGATCCCAGTCACCATTAACATCAATATAAAATCATGTTATAACATATCTCTCAATGTTAATTACCTATAAGTAGATAAATAACTATATCAAAGTATTCTATATTTCACTATTCCAAAACACCAAATCCATGACTTCCCAATCAATAAGAAATGTTAAGAATACCGACTAGCAAGATCCTACTGGTAACCCAAGCATCTCACCAAAATAATAATATTGATCAAAAAACATATCACATAATAGTTAGATACAATACAAGAATGGAATCCTTTATAACTTTGAATTCTAGATAATTCCATAAAAATCCATGGATGAAACATGAACTCGGTGAAATTTTTCATTTTTCTCAACATTTGGATCCTCAAATACACACGGTGTATCCAAAATAGCATAATCACATACAAGTCATATCACATCCATATCTCAAGAGGCTGAAAATTTGGTTCCTAGAAATATCATTAAGGTACCCACTATATCACCATCATTTAATATAAGTCTCATTATATAGATCCTATGATGTACATATATGTATCCAAAACAAGTGACAATTATAAAGGAATTTATAAATAAAATTATTTGTTTTTCCAAATGAAAAAACCCATGGTCGCTGACCAGAGCCCCACAACATACTTGTTCTGTGTGTGTTATAATGTGAAACCCACATCCCTATAAACCCATTACCATATATTACTTCTTAGGGTGGTAATTTTATTAGGATACATACATTTTTCACCTAGGTCGTGATAAAAATGACGTACCCAACTGAGGTTCCACTTGGTAAACACACAAAAGATGATAAAAATTGGATCCTCAGCCTCTGTCTTTTCATGTTGGTTATAACTAATCACATAGGGAAAATCATGGCCCTGATAATGTCATAAATATGAACATTGTAACAACTAGACTAGGGTGACATGCAATGCCCCCCCGGCTGGTTAGTGACATGTCCTCAAGTGAGCCTCCCCGTATGCAAGAGGGTTGCAACAATTATCTAGGTAATGGAAAGTCATTAGTGGGGATATTATACCCTATTTTATAAGAGTAATGTACCAGAAGAAGAAAACAACAACAAGAATGTGCGGATGAATATAAATAAATAGAAAAATAACAATGTCACAGGATAGTCAAAAAAGGAAACACTATGCTCAACTAAATGGGAAAATATATTGTAACAATGCATCTTCCATGTGTCCAAAATTAAACAAAATAAAAAGACCCAAAAAATCCATAGTAGGTATTGAAACATGTCTAGTTCCCTCACACATTCTCAATTTCTGAAAAGAAACTAATCCCAAGGACTTTCCATTATCTTTTCCTACAGTAACAAAGTTTACTTATGTTCCGTTTGGGCATCCCATGTAGGGTGTGAGTACGAATCTGTTTCCCACCACTAACGGTGTCTAAAATAATTCCATTCAAAAGACAATGTACGAAATTCTATAACGCAATAAGAAAAATTAAAAATTGAAAAGTTGTCACACATTAATTTATTATTTGTTTAATAAAATTAAACTTGGGTTTAATTCATGTCTCTCAATGATTTCATAATTCATTATTGTCATTAAATTGTTGTTCATTGCCAGACTAAACACCCCAATCCTCACTTTGTATATGTCTCCCTGAATAACACCCCAAATCTCATCTGGTTATGATTTCCATATCTACCACCCCATATCCTATCTGTTGTGGATTTCCATGTCTACCACCTCACATCACAAGTGCTTGGATAACTATTACTATAGAACATCATGTCTATGCTCCAACATCTCCATTGGTATAGAAGGCCATGTCTAACACAATATTTCTCAGTAATTTACATCAATTATTAATTCATAAAAAATTATTCACATCAATACCTTACTAATCCAATGATTTGTTAAATACATCAAAGCCAATTAGTTAACCCATGTTTAACTAAGTGCACAACTCATTAATTCATTAGTTAATTAATTAAAAAATGAACAGTAATATCATTCTTTAATTATTATTTCAACTACTAACTATCAAAATCAAATAATAACATATCATAAGTAATCCCACAATAAATTATCTTAATTAAATAACATGGAACACTATTAATTGGCCATTAATTATCTTGAATTTATAATCCTTAACTCATTATTAATTTTCCTAGATTAATTATCTCGATCCCAACCAAATTCAATATCTCAAATACAATATCACAACATGTAAACAATTCCCCCAAATCAAACATTTAATTGGCCGTCGTTTAGCCTCATTTTTCAATAATCTATTTAATCACTAAGGATTCAAAAAGTAAATTTCACATTCCTAATTACTCAAATTTAAGAAATAAATTATTAAGTGAAGATAGAAAATAAAAAATATCACCTAAATATATCAAATCCATGACAAAGGGAGTTAAATTTATACCACCTACATCGGGTTTTTATGGATGTTTGGGCAATGGAAATCCCCAAAATCCAAGTTTGACAATGACGTCGATAGAATTCAATATCTAAATCCCTATACCAAAAATTAATATCAAATGATTCTCGATATAGAAAATTTTGATATGTATCTTAAATTATAGACCTAGATCTCCACAAAAAGGATTAAATCTATGAAAATAGTGGATATATTCCCTGAAAATATCTATGGAAGATTGTGGAACGATTGAAAGAAACATGAGATTGAAATCAAATTACCATAAGAGAGAAGATCTTTAATCTTAGCTTTAGATCATAAAGAACTTCGTTAGAATCATCTTGGAATCCCTCTAGAAGGATATTGGATTTTCTAGAATTTTTAAAGCATGAGTCTAGTTATAAATTAAGGTGTTTTGGGGGTTTTGGTAAATTAAAAACAAATTTTCAATGAAAAATGTTCCTTATTGACAGTTTCCCCTGGCATGGGTGAACAGATAAGAAAACCATGCACAAATCATACGGACCTCACTATTCAGCATCATATGGCTTTCACGGTTACCTGGGGTTGGATGCCTGGTTTTTAAAATAGTGATAAAACTATTCACATCCCTCTTCGCATTTATTATTCATTAAACTTCACCCAAACACACCTAAAACCACATTTCCAAAGAAAATCTGCTTCAAAACAACATAAAGGACCTAAAACCGCATCCAAGATGACTCTAGATATGGTTGGGAACTTTTAATCTCCCAACTATATAACATCTCGTCCTCAAGCAGCACTCCCAAAAATCACTAAGATTCCGAGGAAACCAGATTGGGCCACTGAGACCTCATGTCTCCTCTCTATTCCCATGTTTCCTCTTGAACACATCCATGTTTCCATAGCACACTAGCTATCTACATGGTCGTTTCCCGCAACACATTCCTTATACAATCCACACATGCATTAGATTTTCTTTATAAGAGGCATCTATCTCAAGGTCAACCTCTTCCACATAGATCACATGATAAGAATAAGTTTGATACCATATTCGTGGTGACAAGTGAAAGAAATCATGCATAGAATTGTAATTCTATGGATGAGCCTATCAGTATGTCACTATACCAATTCTCTCCACATCATCAGACATAACCACAAACCTGAGCGTCTACATTCAATGTCTTCGTAACCTGTGGTGAACAAAACTAGGTGACACCTGAAGGAAGGCCCAATTAGTCTTTGCAAACTCTAGGGGTTATATCGACCTATCAACATATTAATTCTTCATAATATGAGCAATTTCTATAAGTTTATGAATCAACTGCACCTACTTAGATGTCTCTAACATGAGACTCGGTCCCAAAAACTCAAACTCACCCACCTTCAACCAGTATAGCGATGATATATATGACTTACAATAAAGATATTCATATGGTTCCATATATATAATTGCGTGATAACTATTGTAATATTCCAACTCAACTAAATACATGTGATTATCCCAATACCCACTAAAATCAATCACACATTCCCACAACATATCCTCTTGAACCTATACGGTACACTCCGACGGGCCATCTATTTGTTGTTGGAAAGCTGTACTCAAAAAATCCTGTGTGGAAAGAGATTTTTACAAGTACTTCAAAAATAATTATGTAATGAAAAAATAGTTATATGAAACTATAGTCTGTGACACCCCATTAAAATGATCTATCTCTTGAATGTACATCTCCCCAAATTGTTCCACTATGATGGTTTCCCTAATGGGTAAGAAATATGATAACATTGTTTGTGTAACCACAATGAATCCAATTGTATAATTTTTCCTAAGACTATCTGGATGACCTACCAAAAAAACCTTCATCACATTATCCCACTTCCATTCCAGAGTATGAAACAACTGTAGTAAACTCTCAGGTCGTTGGTGCTCCACCTTCACCAGTTGACTGGTGAATCATCTTATCCAAAAACCTGCAAGATCCTTCTTCATTCCTGGTCACAATAACTATTTTCACATGTCACAATACATTTTGATCAATTGGATGTACCTCCCCCTTCCTTTCATAAAATTCCAACATGTATTCCCCTCGCATAATTTTAAGAAAAAAACCCAATTTTTTGCATACAGGATCTCATTATCATATATTAACTAGTCAGATGGTGTCTCCCACCTTCAAGGAATTCTCACAAGGCTAAGCACTATGGATTTTGGTACTACCTATTCTTGATCCATCACAAGAGTGTGGACTCCTCTTCTATTGAAACTAGAGTCATTTTATTTGGACTCTTTTGAACCACAACATGCATTTAAGCCAAGAAATTCATCATCCTCTACTCCACTCTCAACTCATGTGCCGACTGAGTCTGATTTTTCTAACAGAAGGAATCCACCACACAATTCCATTTTCCAGGTATATATTCTAGTTCAAAATCATAGGACTGCATATACTCTACATATATATACCACTGAAGATTCAATTCCTGTTGTGAAAATAAATACTTCAAGATTTTTGTTATCATTAAAAATTGTAAACTATTTACCCAAGAAATATTCCAACCAACACATAAGATCATAAACCACAATATCCAACTCGAGGTTGTGTGGGTGTAAATTCTGTCCAAGTGGCCTCAATAGTGGAGACCCATACACAATGACTCGATCCCACTATAACAACATAACTCTATGTCCTATCCCAAAAGTGTCACAATACACTGTGTAATCCTCACCATACTCAAGTATTAACATGATGGTTGTGGTTTTCATACTCTTCTTCAATTCCTAGAAATCATTCTTTCAATATTCCACCCATTCAAACATTATCCCTTTCTTTATCAAAACTGAAAGTAGCTCTGTTAATTAGTAAAAGTTTTTGACAAACCTCTTATGATATCTAACAAATACCATAAATATTCAGATATTAAAAACATTATTGGGATGTTCCCAAGAAACCAATACTTGAACTTTCTCTAGGTCCACATCCACACCTTTTTCCAAGACGATATTCCCTAAAAATTAAACTTGATCAATCCAAACATGAAACTTAGATAGCTTGATGTATAACTGATGCTCTCTTTGGGGACTAGAGATGATTTCCATTAGTTGGTCATTATATTCCTGAGTTTGGGAGTACACCAATAGTTTGTCCTAAAAACTACCACAAACTGATATAGGTATAGATTAAATATCTTATTCATCAATTCCACAAAAACTAGTGTAGTGTTTTTCAACCCAAACAATATTATGGAAATTTCATAATGGAAATACCTTATTTTGAAAGTAGTATTTGGTATATTAGAAGTCCAAACACTGACATGATGATACCCCAATTAGAAATCATACTTTGAGAACACACAAGCTCCCTTTATCTAACCCAATAGATCATCGATGCGTGGATGAGGATATCAGTTCTTTATAGTCATCTTATTAATTTTTAGGTAGTTTACACACATGTGTAAACCCCCATCGGCCTTCATTGTAAAAAAATCAGGTGTTTTCAATGGGGATGTACTTGGATGGGTAAATCCATTAACCTCCATCTCCTACAATTGATTCTTGAGATCTTAAAGCTCATTCAATGCCATTTCGTAATGTAGAATAGAAACTGGATCGACCCCTAGCATGAGATAAATAGTGAATTCCACACCACTCACTGGAAACATAGAGATGTCTTCAGGAAAGGTATCTTGGAACTATTCAACAACTAGTGGAAGGACATCTTGCATACCGCCCCCATCATCCAACAAAAGACAAGCAATTTGGGATGTGACCTCTCCCAGTTTCTGAGTATTCATCCCTATTTGACATTCCTAGATAACCCACCCCCATGATTATCATTATATTATCAAATTAGTGTCACAAATCTCACTCTCCTGCTATAACAATTAGTGTGGGATATATATGAGACTATCCTTTCCATACTCGTAGTCAGGTCGAAGCACATCATATCAAGGACATAGAGATCCCAAATAAAATTATACCCTATGACCACTACTAAACATACCTAGAATAGATATATATGACTATTATGAATTCCAAATGGTGTATTTATATCCATTACTCCATTCATGGATTCAACCTCAAAACTCAATCCATTAAAAATAATTGAATATATAAGTGAATGGTAGGAACTAGTATAAAACTGGGAAGTAGATAAAGTAAAAGATACAAGAAAAGTACCTCTCACTATTGATGGACTAGCCTCACTATCCACGTCTGTAGGAAACAATGCATATAGATGTCATGGACCTATTCCCTATAATTTTATCTGACTCCCATGAGTAGCACCACTCTTCTAATATGAGGGCTCCATCCCTGAAGCACCAAATCTACTACCTCTACCAATTCTACCCGAAGAACTCAAGTTTTCATAACTATATGGTATAAAAGACCCCCTTCCAACATTCTGACTCTGCACAACTCCTCTATCAACCCCAATATATCAGTGCAACCTAAGATCCTCGGTTGGTGCCCCATATTGTCACCCAATTGGAATTCCACTGGTGGTCATGGAAATTTTTTGTGATAGGGTCCTAGCCTACTACATTGTTGAAAAAACACACAAGTAATATCATTTGAAACTATTACTCATTATTTCCACCTTTCATTCATATTTTATTACAAATGTACTCGTAACAGCGCATCCTGAACTAGGAAGGATCATTCCCTGGTCATCCCACGATAACTACTTGTCTTGAAATATAAAGCTCCTTCAGGTTCCTCTATGAAAATATAATCTAATTTACTAATTTATAGAACTTCTTGAGTCTAAATATATTCACATGGGAATTAATTTCAAATCTTTGTCCATCCTGAAATCATTTTGTCGTAGGAGCTTCAATAGCTTCTACCACCGATGAAAAATGATGTAAATCTATAAAATGTTTGACATATTCTGTTATGGACATGCTTCCCTTGGTCAGATGCATAATCTCTAGAACCTTCTACAATATCATTGTCACTTGATAGATGTTCTCCAAGAAAATCTCTTGAATTTCCTTCCATGATATATCATCAGTCTATCCATATCATACATGAATGATTTATAGGCACAACAATGACCCCCATAACATATAAGCATCCAAATTGACCCTCCTATCAACAAGAGTATATGAATGGTCTTGCATAGAATATATGAATTCAGTCCAAAATATTGATCCCTCTGGTCAACTATTTGTAGTAAAAGTCAGAGGGTGATGCAGATGAAACTCCCATGTCAACACAGACAAGATTTTATGAACCATCCATGGGTCTATCTACATGAAGTTCACGAAATAAGATATTTTTTCTCGAAACTGCACTGCTTCCTCCTTAGTTGGCACTAACGTTTCCTCGAGTTCACTATCTTGAAGTTCGTTCTGAGCCTTAACCCTCGGTCATTTCTTCAATAAGATTCATTAAGACATAATATCGATAATTCCAAAAACATGTCTTAGGTCTCATAACAAAAACATATACCATTATTTAATTGAAAAAAAAACACAACAAGTCTCAACATGTCCTTCCCTTATTTCACACCCCACGATCAACACTGAGGCTCTTCATCTACCCATAACCATACTAAAATTATGTCTTGGTTAGAAAGGGTAAACACATTATCATTAACAATATTCTCATTTAGACACCCAATTATTCTCAGTTTGAATCATTTTCAATATTTCTCAATGAATATTAAGAACCGTTTTCATTACAACCACATTAAAATGAAATCGTTTCAAGTTAAATAATGTAACCATAAAATTTATTCCCTTTAGTTCCAAATGAAGCATGTCACAAGAACCCTAAGTACCAAGAATGATACAGGTAGAATCAATTTTCATTCCCATTTTAGGACACAAATCTATTATCAACAATTCTCAAAGTCAATTATCACATCACACAAATAGTGTATCACCCGAGGTTAAATAACATCAAACTGTAACAACAAACAACAATCTGAGTAAACCCTCCCTGAGTACCCAGATTTTCCCCCACACATGAGTTTGAAACTCCCATGAACATGATCATTACCAAGACCTGACTCTTCCTAGTCTCATATATACCTTTCTAGAAGTAGTAAGACAAAAGATTAAGAATTAACAAAAACTCCATTTACACCACATTGTAACCTCATGACACAGATTCCATGTGATGGGGCAACAACCCAATCAGTCACATGCCCCCAAGCATGCCTCACTGTATGCTACAGTGTGTCGACTAGTAGTGAGGGTATGATAAATTATCTGATGGGTGACTTTACCTTCATTTATCAAAGTAATGTACCTTGAGAAGAAAACAAAAAAAATTAAGTGTGGAAGCATATAAACCACTAGAACAATACCAATGTCAAAATATAATCCAAATAAAAAATAAAAGACTCATCTAAAAGGGAAAACATGATATAAAAATGAAAAGACCATGTGTCGATAATAAAGCTAAATATAATGACACAAATTATCCATTATAGGCCCCAAAACATGTCTAGTTCCTTCACCCATGCTCTATTCCCAATCAGAAACATATCCCATGGCCTTTCCCTTATCTTGTGCTACATGAACAATGTGTGCTCAAGTTTAGATCAGTAGGCCTGAGAAGTGAGTGTGTATGAATCAGTAGGATACCATTAACGGTGTATAAAAAAATTCCAGACAAAATACAATTTATGAAATTCGATTAATCAACAATTAGAATTAATAATTTAACCTTTATCACATTTCATTTATTCTAGGTTTAAACACAGTAAACCCAATTTCTATTCATGTATATCATTCATTTAATTATTCATTGTTATCATTCATTTGATGTCAAATTCCATGAAAAACACCCTAAACCTCATCAATGTAGGTCTCTATGCCTTACACTCTTTATCTGATATCGTTTAGATCACCATGTCTACAACCCCAAATCCCACTACTGTAGATCTCCACATCTACCATCTCATAACACAAACTGTTGGTTAATTATTAGGCTATAACTCCAGGTCTTTTACCCAAATTATGCATTGGTCTAGAACACTATGTCTAGAATCTACATTATCAACCATTTACATCAATTTTTAATTCATAAATAATTATTCAAATCAATACCTTACTAATCTAATGATTTGTTAAATACATGAAAATCCATTAGTTAACCCTTTTTTACCTATGTACACAAGACATTATTTAATTCATCAATTAATTAATATATAAACATTAATATCATTCTATAATTAACTTTTTCACAATTGATTATCCAAATAATATCTCAACTTATCATAATTAATCTCTCAATTAAATATCTTAATGAAACAACAAGGCACATAATTATTCCACCATTAACTATCTCACATAGCCTATCATTGTCTAATTATTTATTTTCAAAAATTAATTATCTCTAACTCAACACAATTTAATATCTTAATAAAAATATCTCAATTTTTTTTTCACCAACTCAAAAATCTATTTTGATAACTCCTCACCCTCATGGTTCAATCATCTATTTAATCACTAAGTCATAAACAAGTCAATTTTACATTCCTAATGACTCCAATTTAAATAATATATTTCTACAAGAATCTAGAATATCAATAATCTCACATACACATATTTAATCCTTGACTACGGGAGTTCAAATTATGCCACATAACTCAGTTTGTTGATATATGTTTTCCCAATGGAAATCCACAATATTTTAGTGGCACTGCTATGTCAATTGAAATTTGGATTTAAATACCTTAACCCCAAATTAATATCAAATTCTTCAAGAACTTAAAAATATTGTCCTAGATCCAAAATCCTTTATCTATATCTTTATAAAGGTTAAGATATACGTGATTAGTGGATATCTTCATGGAAAATATCAATGAAAGATATAAGATATGATAGAAGAAGAATCTGAATGAAATCTACTTATTAGAAGATAACAGATCTTTAATCTGGGATTTTGATTTTAAAGAACAGTGTTCGAATCGACTAGTAATCTTTCTGGAATGCTTTGTGACTACCTATAATTCATCAATCCCGATCATAGGTAGAAATAGAGAGGTTCGGGGGATAATATGATTTAAAAACCTATTTTCATATAAAAATGATCCAAGATCACTAATTAACATGGTAAGGGAACATTGTTAAGGAAACCTTGCACAAACCATGTGTACCTTAGAATCTAGGTTTTAATGGTTATCCGGTTTTGGGCACATGTTTTTCAAACTATTAATAACACACTATCTCGATTCTTTTCTTAAAAAATCACCCAAATTAACCTCAAACCACAATTCCAAATGAAATGTACTTCAAAACAACTAAATGTACCTAAAAACGAAGCTGATATGATTTCCGAAAAGACCATGATCAACCACAACATCCAAGTGCAGCTTATTGGTATTCCTAAAAAGTATCCCACTAATGATAAGGATAAATATTTGTACTATAATACATAGTTTCTCAATGTTAGTCACTCACCCTACCTTTCATTAATCACCATAAGATCATCACACCAATCCAAACTCCTCTCAAGGGTACCCCCATATAATACTAGGTTTATCCATATCAAGTAACATTTAACCTCCTCTTTGATGTGTCTAAAAACCTTGGAATCATCTTAGTCCTATCATCTGCTATCTTTGAACCATTTATCATGCTGGTGCTCTAAGTCCATATTTTACGATGAAACTTCTCTGTTTTATCTCGGTGATCGTATTAGTTTAAAATTTTAATTTTATGAAAAATGTTTATTTTAAATAAATAATATCTTTATAATTGGGAAACATATATTCAAGGCCACATATGGTAATATAATTATATACATCAAACAATAATTTATATTGTGATTATTGAAGACCTCGTATATTATATTTAGGATATTAAAATAACCCTTTTTCCTGTTATCTACATCCAAGTCCCATTATATCCTGGAATTACCTATAAATGGTCATCTATTCATAGAAAACACCCTTGAGACCTTGGTTCATACATAACAAGGCCGAAAAATTAATTTATAAAATTAACACTCTTTTAAAATTTTAAAAAAACTCTACTTATTAAAATTTTAATCATCATTTCACTCAACTAAAAGATATTTCACAATAGAACCATGAACAAACACATTCTAATCACCCATGGTTTTACACTATAATAAAACTGAGAAAAATACCGAGTGCATATCGCTGAAGAATAATTAAAATAATTTAAATTGTACTGAAAATACATAGAAAACATATGGGGTGAAGTATATTCATTGATTCACTGACAAGTGATCGGTGGATTTAAACTCGGAACATCTTTAATGATGTATGAGTGGATGAAACAACATAATTTGTAGATTCCTCCAGGATTGGGTGGAATCAATATTCAAACCATATATGGGAAAAAAATATAAATTCAAAATAAAATAAGGGAGGATATATAAATGCCACTATAGTGTAAATAATGCCATTAATTATTGAAAAATTTACTCAAAATACCAACTATAAGATGTTTGATTGCTTGAAAGAACATGAAGAATCCCCAATTCTACGTGAGATAAAATAAGGGGAAGGGGAGGGTTTTGCCCAGAAATTTTTGAGAAGATATAAGATTAAATTTACCCTTTTTACATCATAGACTATCTAGTACTGGTAAATTAAATAGTCAGTTTGACTGGGGGTTTCACCCCAAAAACTATCCACCCAATCATCCAGCCAGTGGATATGAACTACAACTTGGATTAACTAACATCCATCTTGTTCTATCGTTAACCTATCTTCCACCACCTGATCTCTATTTCAACAACAAACACATTTTTTTACAATACCTATGGAAATATTTTTTGAATCCAACATCAATATACATAAATCCTATTTGTAGAATACTAAAACTTATTCATTTAAATCAAGCACCAATAATATAATGTGGTGATGAAATCATATAAATAGAATTATCAGTGAAAAATTTTCCAGTGGTCTTTACAAAATTTATCCCATTATATCCCCCAAAAAATCCTAAAAATCTATACACTATCAGAAACTATATAAAATTAGTAAATATAAACACACATAATTCATTATTATACATTAGTAATCATTTCATCATAGAAACAATCACACAATCGTAGGGACTGAAGGTTCAGTGAATTTTAGTAATAGATACAAAAAAATAATATTATATAATATTTTTAAAAATTCAGCTTGATTGGATTTACTCAAAAATTAATTATAAAAATCACATTCATTCTTTGAATGATCATCAACAAAAATATTAGAATCATATGAATGCGGTGGGCTTAGATTATTAATAAGGGAAGTAGTGTTGAAAAT
This sequence comes from Viscum album, assembly GCA_963277665.1. Taxonomy (NCBI): domain Eukaryota; kingdom Viridiplantae; phylum Streptophyta; class Magnoliopsida; order Santalales; family Viscaceae; genus Viscum; species Viscum album. The sequence goes on along the minus strand of OY728128.1, from coordinate 1,690,027,150 downwards.
ATTAATGATACAAATTTATAAGAGTAAAATCATAAATGGATGAGAGCACAATAAGTATACATAAAAATAAAATTTGGAAAACAACCTAGATAAAACATAAAAAATAATACAAGGGAAATATAAATATGATACAATAGAAACACATAATAATGTTGAAAAACATAATCATATAAATCATAAGAAATTGGACCATGAATTTCATCAGGATTTTATTAGTCAATCATGCTTCTCTCACCTCTTTACCTTTGTGTGTTAAGACTCACTAACAGGATTCCCTTGGTGGATAGAGAAAAATAAGTCATTTATAAAAGTCATAGGTGATAAATATATTCATAAAATGAGTTCAATGGTTATATATGTCTTACGAATCAATAAATAATAAAAAACTATATGTTTTCTAATATATCATAAAAACAATTTTTTTTATATCGAAACATAATTAAAAAAAATTAAAAAATTGAAAGTTTTTATGAAAACATCCATAGAAAATATCAATTTTCCTCTAGATAAAGGAGGTTTATGATAATATAAGATAATTTAACATTGTTAAATATATGAAAACTAAATTTATATGAACATAGATGGAAAATATCTTTTATAAGAGAACGAAAAATGGCTAAATGACTGGATAAATATTTTTTAATACTATTTTATCTTTTGAAAAAAAATAATAAAATAAGGGAATAGAAATGTTCATATATTGAATGAATAATTAAAGAATAAATTTTAAGCATATATGCAATTATTGTTGTGGGAAAATAATTTATTATGGAATCAATTTATAAATTTGATCATAGCAACTACTGGATATAGCATAAGATTCAAGTATGATGTTTGATATAAGGAACCCCTTAAAACCATAAATAATTTTAAACAAACAACATAAACAATGTGGTTTAAAAAAATATAAATAATAGGTATAATGGTAGGATCATGACATATTATATTAAATTTTATGAATATCAAAAATTCAATTTAAAATATTAAATATAATAAAATATATGATTCACATGATGAAAATTTGAGACAACAAAACCTTATATTTGTGTTATGTATCAAATTCAGAAACTAAGAAGGGTTGTACAAGATATTTATATATAAATTAAATTTATTTAATTTAAATAATATGATAAATTTAATTCATTACAAATATATTCATAATAAAATTAAAATAAGTGTAAGATATGTATTATATATCAATGATTAAAAATTGACATAAACAAATGCTTAATTTACATTCTTCCACAAATGATATTTAATCTCACCTATAATAAAAAAAACATCAAAATTTATTTTTGAAATTTATTGATATATATAATTTTTTATGAACATCATTTATAAATTTTTTTGTAATTATATTATTTTATTTCATTATCCCCATTCAATGTTATAAGTTTAAATTATTATTTTAGTACTAGTTTCATAATTGTTGTGAAATTTTTTATTATTTGATTAAATTTTAATATTCATAATATCATTATAAGTAATAAAATATATTTTTTATGATTTTTAAAAAATTAATTCACTTATATATGTACTTTATGGTGATTTGTGAAGATGAATTAGTTGATGGGATTATTTTGGTAATTTTCATGAAAGATGGGTGGTATATTAATAATGGATTTTAGATTCCCATTTGAAAAAAATAAACAAATCATTATATGTATATTATTTTCCAATATTATAACTATTTATTTTTTATTTTTATGTAATTATAAGAATTAGTAACACTATTCAGGTAGGATGTTAAACCAAACCCACAAGAACAAGCTGTGATTTATGGATTAGTATGGTAAGGAATGATATTCCATTGGAATAATATCATTATCACATATGCATAATGATATCATCTGGTGTCTTTAATATTTTAAAATCCTAATTTATTGGATTTTAAAAAATAATAAAATACTATTGTTGAAATATAATATGTTACTTTGGTGGAGGTGGTAGTCTGTACACACCCACACACTCACACATGAGGAGACATATTTGGTTAGTATGGTAAGGAATGATATTCTATGGGGATATTTTTTTTGAATATATTTGGAAGATGGTATAAATATAACTTAAATTATTATAATAATATTTTTATATTAATAATAAATATTTCTTTATAAATTTTATTATATACATTAATTGAGAGAGGAATATTTAAGAATAAAATATTAATGATTAATGCTTAAACACATTGAGTGTCTAAAGTATATCTTAAAAGAATAGTTTGAAATGAAGTGCATGGGATATATTTTTGAAACGATGGGATTGTGTATATATAATAGAAATATATAATTGGTAAACTTGTCAATGTTGTATGAAAATTAATAACAGTTATATTTGTATTGAATTGATGTAATTTATCCCATAACATATGGGGATAAACCAGAACTTTTTTTATGGTCATATATTTTTCAGTGGTATCATTACAGTATTACAGGTATAATTAAACAAATATAGATAAAAAATTAAGTGAAAATTTTTGTGTGGGTCAATGAATACTTAACTCTAAATTTACAAAGATATTTAAATAATTTTTGAATTTTTTATTATTTTCTACAGTTTAACACTATCAATTTACCCTTGTAACTAGTATTTAACTATATCATATTTAATTTAGTTATAATATAAGATTACCGTCCTAAATTTTTTTGTTTGATTAACATAAATTTAACATTATTATAATATAATTAATTTTTTTAATAATTGAATATTATCATTTTAATTAAAACATTTACAAAGTTGAAATAACCCTTTAATAGAGTTGTCTTGTTTTCAACATTAATTGATCTTAATATTTTTTAATATTAACTACAAATTAAATTAATGTATATATATTGTTTTAAATATTATAATATAATCATTATTTTGAAGATATTCTTTTATTTTTTATAAAAAAATTTCACAATAGCCGTAAAAAAATTCTATAAAAATGATTTTTCTACAATTATTACAAAAATTATCATCAACACAAGTTGTTATAATTTAAAGGTTAAAAATTAAATTATCCATATCAAATAATATAAAATATTTTAACTAATATAAGAAACCCATTATTAGTATTCATTGTATATAAGTTATTAAAACTAATTATTAATATAAGAATGTCAAAAAAAATTACAATAAATTTTATTTTTGTTCCAAAAACATTGAAAATGAGTTTTATAAATTAAAAATAATGTTTAAAATATTTTAAAATACTAATATATATATATATATATATATATATTAATTAAAATGGTTTTAATATATTTATTTAATTATTTTAATATGGTAATTTCATAAAAGAGATCGTATTAGAAAAATATATATTTTCTCTCTCATTACATGAAAATTATTTATTTTGTGAAAACATCAAAAATTAACCCTAAGAAAATTTTAACTTTATGAATTAAATAATAATGTTAATTTTAATATTTTTTATTTTAAAATATATTATTTTTTATTTTATCTAAAAATAATATATATAATGATATCTTTATTTATTTAAAATTTTATATTTTAAAATATTATGTGCGTAAAATAAAATTTTGTATTCGTTTATAATTTATTAATGGTTTTATTATTATTAAATTTTATTAATAATAATTACCTAATATATGATACACTATTTTAGTTAGGTGTTTCTAGTGAACGATTCTACCAAATGTAGTATTAATTTAAAAAATATATATAGATGTCAATAAATAGTACTTCTATACATGTAAATGATTACTAATATTGTTTGTAAAATGATTATAATTTATTACATTAGGTTTATAATACATTCAACTATGCCATAAATTCATATGTTTTAAGTATTGGATTCAAATTTTCTTTTATAAAATTTCTATAATATATCAAATCATTGATAATGAGAAAGTATTATAAAATGGGGGGTGTGATAATTTGCTATATTTATTACTAGGAAAATTTTATTGACAAACTGATCAATTCATTAAAATTAATGTATATTTATTCTATTTTTAATATAAAATATTCCACCTCACAAACCCCTTTGGATCAACAATATGGAGCTAAAAACAAATGCCATTATGGGAAACATGACTTGTTCTTGTTTTATTATATTTTATAGTCCATCACCCTCCAAACTTTAAGGGTGATGTTACTCATTAAGAATAAATGGAGTGAATTTATCATATTCATTACACATTCATGAATATTTAAACTCTATATTTTCATCTAGTTATACTAATATAATATAAAGACCCTGGTGGAATGAAACAGTTCCCCAATACAATCATTCATATGACCTTAGCCACACTTACCCATATTCTAGAGGCTTCGAACATGCAATAGGGTTCTGGTAAGTCAGTCACAGGGAGACTATACCCTCTTTTACGAGATTAAAATACCATCACAAGTAAATAAGAAATAGAAGAAGAATATATAATAAAAAAACAATACAACTTTCCTACAAAAAAGTAATATATTACTCAATTGAATGGGAAACATTACAAAAATAATGTTAGTGCCAAAGTGTCGAAAATACATCCCCAATTATTAATCTAATCCAGGTTCCTTTACCATAACCTATCCATCAATAATAATGTCTCTTTGGGTATCAATAAGGCAGCCTGAATAGGTTGTTAGTAAAACTTTGTAGCCCACCCAAATTAGTGTCTACAAAAATATAACCAACAAAGTGTAAGAAATTTTAATTCGAATATCTATAATGGGAAAATAAATATTTTATGACAATATTAAATATTCTCTATTTAATCCCATAAAAATCTGTTGTTCCTATTGATACCCGTACCTCAATACCAACTTCAGCATGTGCAAGAATTTGTACATTCCTCACTGTTTAGTGTTTGTTTGAATTCCCATGTTATCTATCATATTTCTCTAATGAATTATCATGTTACCATTCTGTTTTCACATATGAATGACCATGCTACCATTCATTTAATAAAAAAATTTAAATGACCATTCTACCATTCTTATTTCAAAAATGAATGAAAAGGTTACCCTTTATTTGAGCACACAATTTGAATGACCATGTTACAATTATTATTTCAGAAATTAATGGCAATGATAACATTCATCTAATCACACTATTTGAATGACCATGTTACCCTTCATCTTTAACAAATGAATATCCATGTTATCATTCATTTAAAAAGAAAATTTAAATAACCATGTTACTATTCCTTTTTCACAAATCAATGAACTTGTTATATATCATTTAATCACACAATTTGATTGACGATGTTACCATTCTTATTTCCCAAATGAATAACTGTGTTACCATTCATTTAATCACTCAATTTGAATAAAAAAGTTTCCATTTATAATAGTTTAATAAAGATAATGGTACCATTCCACATTTCACACAGACATCAAGGACCTCATTTATTTGTGTAATAAACATTAAACACATTATAACATATAAAAAATCATCACATTATGTAGGATTCATCAACATTAAACTACTTACCACAATATCCCGAAAATTAAATATTCAATTAATTAATAAACTCATTCTCATTACTAATTCAATAATTAGTATTCACACAAAAACCACTTAATTAATTTACCGATAATTAATCACATCAATTTCTTCAGTTAAATCTACCATTAATTAATCTCTTACTCATAAATAATGCAATGATTAATTAACTCAATTTCCTATCTCAAAATTTTATAACTCCTTCATGAATTATTTTTTCAATAATACTATTCTATATCCTTAAAACTAATTAACCAATTTATTATCTATTTCTTGGAATCAATATCACATAATTAATTCCCCAATAAATTGTCCCAAAACACCATCTCTGTTTCCCATTATTAATTTAACAATTAATTATCCATATTCACACCCAAAAAACAATAATTAATTATCCAATTCAACCATATAAATTCTATATAATTAATTCCAAAAATAAATTACTAAAATCAGTAACTTCGAAATCTTATAAATAACTATAAAATTAATATCTCATTAAAAAATCCCTAAATCTCATAATTTCATAATCATATCAATTATTTAATATTCCACATTAATAATTTTAGTCAGGGATTATAGTTTCAAAGAAATTTGATAAATTCTATAACTTTCATAAAAATAATCAAATCATGACTATGGTATTTTTATCTTAACTAACTACCTCCATTCATTGAATGACATTCACTCAACAAAAATCCCCAAAAACATGAGAAGTACAAGGACATAGATCTGAGATCCAGATCTAATATATAAACCATAATCAATGATATCAAGGTCTAATAAATATAGATTTATATCAATAATCCTAGATCTAGATCACACTAGTTAGGTTTACAAATAATGATACAAAGAAAAAACTCTAACAAAATGTCATGGTAATAAGGAAGAATAGACGAAATAGGGTTCTTGATGAGATCTAATTATTTTGAGAAGATATGATATTTCATTTGGGAATTGAATCATGAATAATGGAGGTCATATGGACTTGGAACCCCTCTAGAATACTCTGGAATCACCTATAAATGTATAAATACAGATCTATGGTCGAAATGTTTGTGTTTCAGGGGTTTGGGAAATTTTTAAATAAATATCTGGGAGATGTTAAAAAATGTGCAATATATTCCTAGGCAGAGGTGTACGACAGAGCAAACCATGCTCCAACCATGTGACCCTCACAGTTTGGGGTCACACTAGTAGCTAGGATGGGTGAACGATTTACTCTACCCATGCGTCAACTGTGCATAGTCCCTTTTTCTAAATTTTTTATTAAAACTGCACCAAAATTAACCCAAAGCAATAACATCAACCAACGGTGAATAAACAAAAAAAATCACTGGACTTTTCTCTAAATATAACACCTAAAAAGTTCAAGATCATACTACTAACCACTTTTATGTTTGAAATAGATGGTCATATTTAGTGGAATATAATCATAAAATATAAAAAATTATCTTGATTGTTAGGGGTTTGATGATTTTTTTCAACATGTTCATCTATGATTCATTATACTAAGTGATACCTAATGAGTAAAAATTTATTAAATAGTTGATAATTTGCCTGATTTAATAAAACAAAAAATACACTTACCTACACAACTGTGGTTTATATAAGATTTGGGTGGAGGATTCAAAATATAGATGCTTTGGGATGGGTTTGTTTAAATCATTTATGATGTAATATGTGTGTCTTAACCTCTAAAACATCTCTGAGGTATCGAAGAAGATTTTAGTTGAAGAATATATTATCTATGGGAGAATTAGACATGATAGTTATTCTACTTCAAAAGGATATGTCATGAAAATGTATTTCATTGTATATCATTGATAGGAAATGAATGAAAGTGTGTTTAACTACTGATTCTTAGAGGATAAATGATTTATTGATTATAATATTTTCATGTATAGATTTGAATACATGACAACCCAATTAAGTTGAAATATTTTTTCCAATATGTTTCGTATGTAAATTTATACTAGTTCAATGTGTATAATTTTTGGTAGGGTGTTACATGGTGACCTCAGAATAGTCATTAATCAAATGTATACACTAGTGGGATATCTTTAGTTAGAAATTAATTACCTTTATATAAGATTATATAGGGACATATGTGAGTGGGTTTAATTTAGAAATCAGGGAACTGTATTTCAATACAGGTATAACAAACCACAGATCATTAGTATAGTATAGATAAAGTCATTAAAGGTAACTATGTGATGATTTATAAATGTAAATTTTCTTCTATTGTGTTTGTAACTATTTTAGTATCATCTACCATCAATTTTTTCTTTTTGATATTGGATCTCCTAATTTTTTTAGAAAGTGGATCATTAATGAATTTATTGGTGGGCGGGATAAGTACAAATTTATATTGATTCCATATCTAATGAAATGTTTATTTATATAGGATATTAATATAACTGGAATAAAAAATTACCTTTAATGATAGACAAAATTCCTAATGTGATTCTTGAGGATTAAATAGATTTTCCTACTAAAGGTGAAAACTAGTGTTTCATAAAAAATTTTATGTATATTAAATTGATAAAAATTCTATAATATTCCATTGTTTTGAAATATTTTAGGGAATTGAATATATTTCTTTTAAAGTTATATTTTAAAGGGTTAATATGCAATTTTACTAATCTTGTGGGTTCTATGGTTATGTTCTCATATAAATATGATGTGTGTATATATCTCTAAGTAGACTAGATATATCTAAATGTTTTTATAATGATGAAATAATATCATTTTCCATGAAATGTTAAACTTTTCAGTCAATTTGATGTGTATAAATAGTTTAAAAAATTGACATAATCTCAGTGAATACTGAACATTATTTAAAACGTTAATTATAATCCAAATATGTTTTTTGAAATCTGGTGTAGCCATTTAAAATATTTTTACCCTATTCGTCAGGAAAAATGACCACCTTTTATCATAGGTGTAATGAATAGTAATGATCATCAATTTTAGTTTCATTTGTCATAGTATTTATGGACAATAGAATTGTGTATTTACATACACATAAATTTCATGGATGATGTCATCAAGTTATTCATGGGACATTAATGGAGTGTTAGATAAAAAAAATCTTTCTAATCCTTTTGTATTCATTATTTTAAATTCAAATTCCATGAAGTGTTAGAATAAGGAAATGATATGGATCTTGAGAATCAACATATAGGGATTTCATATGTGGTACATATAATTTATTAGTTTCAAATATCAGTTGGACCAAAAACATTTTATTTTCATTTTCCACAGAATCATTCTTATATAGAAACTCCTATGATCACTCTGAGAATATATAGAAATAAATTTTTATTAATAAAACAATATATAAAGTGTTTTTCCCCAATTAATTATTATTCTTAAAAGAAAATAGGTATAATATTACATAATTCCATTTAAATATTTTAGAATATTTTATTATTACTCTTCTATAAGTGGTGGACAAATTATGATGCACAATTTTCAAGTGGATGGATATGATTATAGAAACATGTGACCAAGTGAGTGTTATTATCCAACACATGATATAGATATATCGACTATAGTTCATGACATAACATGAGATATTAAATTCATGTTTTATAAGTGCTCCATTGTGTATAATAAATATAAAATCCTCAAATTAAATTTTCAATAGAGAGATATCAATTTGATTCGGTAATGAGGTACTTAGAATTTGAAATATTTTTATTATGTGATTTTATATTATAATTTTCATTTTCACTTTGTGTCCAAGAAATATACAAGGATGTATAAACCACAAAAAATGTTCATAATGATGATAATGAATAGATTCATATTATTATGTTAGGATACCATAATATTATTATTTGTAAATATTATAATGGGACATTGTTTGATTATATTGATATTAAATTAATAACTATAGAATAAGTGAATGGTTATAAAATATAATATTATGAATATTTCAACATTTTAGAGAGAAATGATTATAGAGATCGTACAGGAATTGAATGGAATTTTTATACACTTTCCACATAGTAAAAGGACGAAAAGTGGTTCCCGCCATCAGTTAAGAAGAGATAATAATGGAGTATCACTCCTCTCATTGAGTTGTTCAACCCTGGTATTTACAATATATATCATTATACTAATAAAATATTTTTTGAAATTTATTAAATGAAACAAATAATAATTTCTATCTTAATTTATTACTAGTTAGTGCTTTATGATAGAACATCAGTGATTATGGGTTGAGATACTAACAATTATTATAATTGAATTAAAATATGTTAAAATAACAATAGATTTTATAATTAGATTACATTTAATCCCAAAAGATAATGGTTTATTATTAGTATGAATAAACTAATTAAAAATAATGGTAGTTTTCTTCCAATTTAGAATAATTTCTCTAAATGATGAGAAAGAAATAATTTATATTGATGTGACAATGAATGTTCACAATTTACTAAAAAGAATAATATTGTCTATTGGGAGAAATACTTCACATCATGTTTTTAATATGTGTTACAAGTAACCCATTATAATAAGATAAAAAACTAAAACATAGATCTTTGGTAAATATAAGAAAAAAATTCAAATTTTTTATTTTCTGTTACATGATAAAATAAATGATTTAGTGTTTAATAAAAGTATAGTTTCCCATATAGATATTTTTCCTATAATATCTTGTGTCCTGAATCCATTAAAATTGAACCATTTTTGGAACTCTTTTGTAGGATGTTTCATTTTTAATTTTTGTATATAGTGGTTGGTGAAACATATTTGATTGGACATAGCATAGTTTATTAGACTATCAATCATATTATTTTGATGTAAAATATGTTAATGAAAGCTAAATCTAACAAAATATCCTTTCATTTCAATAAATTTTTGCCCTTTGTTATTTTAGTTCAGTGACCATGTATTTATCATATTCTCCCCTTATTTATATAATAATGGAATTGAGAGGAGATGATTGTTTTTACAATCAATTCATATGGACCATTGAAATTTTTAGCCTATAAATAAGGTGGAATATTCGTTTTCTATACCACCTATGTTATGGAAATTTGATGGGTTTTAATTGTCTCAATACAAAAAATGTATATAATAAACCCTAACCTATTTTTAATGATAATGATATTGAATTGGTTGTGGAAAGTTAATTTATTGAGAAACCAATTTGTATCATTAACCAAATGGATAAAATCTTATGAGGACGAACAATTTATTTTATTATATGAGTAAAAGAAATATGTTAAACACATTAATTATATGTGGGAGAAATAATATAAAATAAGGATATAACAGCTCATATTGTTCTACTAGAAATTTATCTAATTGTTTTGGTTGAGAGGGCCAATTGGTTTAAGGTTGTAGTGGATGTTAACTTTTAGAGTACATTTTCCACTATAATATCAAAATTTTTATTTAATTTCTGGATTATTTCAAATATTATAGAATAATTAGAGTGAATTAAATGAATATAGGATGGAATACACATTAACCAAATGTATGAAAATACCACTTTTTATAGAACATATTGGTACATAGATATTGTGGTTTATGAGGGGATATAAGTTTTTATGGCACTAATGGGTACCTAGTGTCATGTACATTGTACCTATTATCATGTAGTTGTATTTGATTACTTTTTCAGGGATAATCAACATTATAAGAGAATATAAATCCTTTTTTCTAAATTCTTTCAATAATAGTCATGTGTTCTAATCAATTATGGTCCCCTCTTAAATCCATATTTTCTCTCCTAAAAACGAGGAATGGTTATTTATCTATATTTTCCATCAAGTGGTCCGGGGATTTAGAATTATTAATGTTAACATTAAAATTATTTTTAATTTACTTTTTTTCTATCCATAGTATTATTCATTATGTATCACAATCCTGACATATTTTTTCTATTATAGTGTTATAGTATAATATGATTTTTATCAATAGTGGTCTTTAAAATCACTGATATATCATTATAAAATATTTCAAATATATTATGTTGTTATTCATAGATAATTATTTGATAGATGTTATATGTAGAGGTGGTTTAATAAAAACCTACACTATATACAGATATGTACATGGATTTTTATAATTTTTTTATATTCTAAAAAACCAATTGATATCTACCTCAAATTATCCTTGAATCCCGCTCTATCCTGATACTAAACCACCTCAACACCAAAAACCTCGACCGCTCAAAGGTTCTCGATGTAGGACCCACCTCTATGATTCCCTTATCCATTATTTTATACCCTTGATAACACCCACTAGTGGATCAACCTCATCTATAGACTCAGAATTAAATGACGATGAACCCCCTTTACGATACACTTAGCCCCACCCTTTTTTGGACCTCCTTCACTAATAACCTCTCCTCATCATAGATTATAAAAATATTATATTCGATTTTTATTCTAGGATTGGTGTTTCAAATAATTTTTCAAGCAACAATATACATGTAATTTATTCTTTATTATATTATTAAATTATATTATATGGACATATACAATGTCCATAGAGAAATCATAATTTTTTTAAATTTATTGAATTTTAATTTATACAAATGTTATGTGATTGATATTTTTTCTGAATAATATTATGAGAAACATATATGTTAAAATATTAAATTTGTTTTTGAATTACCAATTTAGTGCGGGTAAATGTTTTATCAATGTTTTGACGTGTGATGTATTATTATATCATTCTCATTATTTTATATTAATTTTAAATATTAAAACAATATTTAAATACATATATTATCTAAAGAGTGTAATATATTTATAAAATTAATTACGTGTTATAATTGAAAAAATATTTATCTTCCACATTTTATAGTTTTCCTAAATTTAGGGATATTAAATATTATGATCCTTTGTAAGATAATTCTATTTTAGTATTTCATTATATAATAGATTACTATGTCACTCTGAATTGTTATCATTGGGTACCAAAGAAATATAATTTACTATTGTATTGTATATAAATGATTTTATGTTTCAGTGTTGGGATATTTGACCTTTATTACATCATATGTTATGTAATATCTATTGATTTTATTAAATAAATAGATTATAAATATAATTTTATATATGATTTCACATATAGATGTATATATTATTAAAAGTTTGACAGTATGTTTAACATTAAATTTAAATATGCTAATTAGATGTATCATTTTAACTAATTTTCAATGTTATGGAACTATTCCTTTTATGAATTCTAAATTTTTATAGAATATTCCATATCATAATTTTATAAAATAATAAATTTTTTTGTAATCATAAGCTTCATATTTAATCTTTTTATTCATACATATTATGGGAGTATGTAGAATTAGTTTCATTAATACTTTTATGAGTAATAAAATTTATTTAAATGGAAAATATATTATAGTTTTTATTTTTAATAAAAATGGTTGAATAGTGGTTGTAGAAACTATTCACATAGATATTCATAACACTTAGTTATTTTTTTCATAATTTCGGTATTTAATTTTTTGTATAATTATATATTCCCCCACATCTACTCTACATCCCCATTATTCCTCATTATTCAACCCACATAGAATTTATATATGACATATGGTTGTGTGTAGTTATATTTCACTATTTTCAATTTTATGTCTTTAATGTTATTTTTTCATTGAGTAATATATGTTGTTAATATGACTCAATATGAAGGATTCAATTCCATAAATGATTATTTTTACCTGGAATCTATAATATATATAGTTGTAATGTTATAATATAATTTTAAAAGTTTCATTCATATGGTAAATATTTATTAAAGTGGGTTATATAATTGTATCTCATGGATCGGTAGATTTAACTTATTTCAACATTTATGAAACTCTAAACGACGTTCTATGAAAACATTCAACCTGTATCACATGATTCTAATTCACTATATTTGAATTTAGGTACACTTCATCAGGCCCCATTCACTATTTTTTGATATCATTTCATCATATCCAAATAAGTTTTTATCCATTCCTACGACATATACTAATTATGTTGAATGATCTTATAGATCACCAATGATAAATTAGTCTTGCTATCCAAACAATAGTCTGTATCCATTGTGAGGTTCTTGAAAGGCAATAGTAAATAATGTAAAATTCAATGTAAAAATAATTTATTAAATATCCGAATAAATATTTTAATGTAAATATGAATGTTATATTTTTAATACTAGAAGGGTGAATAAAAATAATTTTCAATTTTTTATAATTCCATTAATTTAATGTTATTAACTCCTTTTGATGAATATGGGGTACCAACTCATGATATGATAGGAATTATTTTGTAATTTCTATATTATTTGAAATTTGAGGTGGAATACCTCTTATTAATTAAATATTTGTGCAGTATTCAATTATATTAGCATAATGGGTTGTTTTATTATTATATTAGGTTATTACAATCATTATATATTATTATGTGATTAAATTATAAAAAAAGACATAATTTTGTATTGATATAAATAAATTATTTAGTTATTTGTATATAATTATCTATTTTGACATCCATAATTAACTTTTAAATAAAATAACATTCATAAATTAATGAACTATGGAATTATATTGGTGGATTGTTATTAATTTTACTGAATAAAAAATATATGTTATTGTTCCAATTGTATGAGAATATTTTTGAAGGCATGCCTATGGACCATTATAATGAATTCATTGACCAACAACATGAATAATCAAATAGGTTGTTTTATTAAAAGTCAATATAGTTAAATTAATGTACAATAACACATAATATTTTAATAAAATATAATTTCTCCATGTGACTTGTAAAAATGATTATTCTAATCAAGGGAATAAAATGATTTACCATACATAATGATTGATGATTTTAATAAATAACATTCATGGAATTTATAAAAAAAATTTATTACAATAGATATTTATAATAACTAAATTATTTTTATTTTTAAAAATTTTAGTTATTTAATCTTTTGAAACAAGTAAAAGATGAAATTCATACTATTAGAAGAATGCAGGTGTTTAATTATGTCTACCATAATAAATATGAAATTTATTTAAATTAAGAAATAGAAACTAATGTGGTAATAAATTTTAATTATTAGTTAGTGTCGCTAAATTTAATGACATATTAATATTATTAAATTTATAGTGTAAATTTAATGATGTGTGGATTTCCAACCCATAGTTTCCATTTATAGTATCCATTGATGATGTTTTTGATTGAGATGTTGTAAATGTAAATTTTAGTCATATGATGGGGATGGGATGTGAACAATCTTTTCCACAAGTGTTTAGTAGTTCATGTGCATCTTCATAGAAGATGTCCGTAGGGGATACAAATTTTACTGTTTTGGGAATATAAATGGACATTCATCTAAGGAAAAATGTTTTTAACGATCGAGAAACACTTATTAAAATATAGAATGGTAAGATTTATATAATTTATTTTAAATGGGATATTTTTATTCATTGGATTAAATATTATATTCATGATGAAAAAAATCATATGGGTTTTGGGATCTATAAATTTCACAAATACAAACTTTAACTATTCATTTGAGTAGTTACTTTTTAGTGATTATTGATATGTGTTCTTACATGCTTTATGAATTACCATTCATGATTCAGTTATTTGTATAAATAATAATGTTATTTAATTTCATTTAAAATATTCATGTTTGTAAATATATCTCCTTCATTACCATAATAATGTGATGGAAGTTCACAATGAAATGGTTTAATTACCCGATTTTGTGAGGAAGTAGGTATTTAAAAAGGATGTAATTAAATATCTTAGTTTTTACAATGGAGATGATATTATATATGAATGGTCATAATTATCATTGTTCTAGTTTTAAATATTTTAATATTTGTTATGTTATAAAATAATTAAAGTGTCTCATTGATTGTTTTGTTTTTATTCATATTTTCATGGCATTCCCATGGATAACAATGATTCATTTCTAAATTAATTGTGAAATATAATTATTTCAAATTATATATCATATACATTACAATTGATTTTCTATTTATTAGACATTATACTTATTGATTTATGACTAAAAAAATTAAATATCGGATATATAGGAATGACGTGGGGATGTAGAAGATGTGAAGAATCATTATTATATAATGGAATGTGAGGGAAATGAATCTATATAGAGTATAAAATCCAAGGATACGGTTTTTCATGACTATAGGAATGACATGGGGTTTTCAACACTCTTTGACAATATCATGTCTTATAAAATTTAATGTTGTTTATTGGTATATTAACATTATTATTATTGCAATGTTATACCCGTTGGATATTATGAAAATATATATTTCATGAATCGGTTTTTTGATGTGTTCGATAGAAAATAAATGTTAATGTTTTATTTATATTCTAATTTTATAGAGGTTTTAATAACTATTAAATAAAAATCATTTCTTCTTACCATAAAAAGAAAAATATAGGCATTTAAAACAGTTATTAATATAGTAGATACCCATATTTTGTGGATGTTTTATCCTAATCAAAATATGTTTTATCGAAAAATTATTTTTAACATATAAAATATAAAATAAATATGAAATTATATAAAACCATATAAAATATAATAAACAAAACTAAATATTAATTCTATGAATTAGAAATGAATGCATTGTTAAAAAACTACTTCTAAAAATTTAACAACACAACAAAAATGAGTTACTTCCAAAAACAATAATGAAACCAATTCTCTATCGTAAAAACAACATCTAAACCCAAAAAATGTCATAGTTTATTATAATTTTTATAGTGTGTTATTTCATATAAATAAATTGTCTCCATCTTTGTTAATTTCGTCGGTTGTATGTGTTTATAAAAATAATAATCATGAGTTAATTTTATTTCAATAACAATCAAATTTCTATTCTTAGTATGCCAATCGACTGAAATTCATCTTTGGTTTAACATTGAAATACTAATTCAATTGGGGTTGGAATAAGTAGTAAACCTAGTTATAGAGATTCAAATATTTAGAGGAAATTATATTTGATATCACATATTTTTCTCAAACTATAAATATATTTATATTATTTGGGTATTTGGTAGACCAATGTATGTGTAGGGAATGTATTTAATTAAAAATATCCATATAAAAATTATTTTTTAAAAACTATATAGAATATATTATCTCTTACATCCTCATGATGCATCATACATTGAATTTTTTTCCTTTGTATACATCCTTCTGTTATTCAGGTACACATAATAAAATATATGTTACCTATATTTTAACTATTTAGTCTGGAATATTTTATAGTTTGATCTCTCAAAATAAATAACAATTTCTATTATTAGGTATCTCTTAGTCCCTTCGACTATGAAATATCCCCCATTTCCAAACATTTTTTATTATGATAATTGAACCATAATATGAGTTGAAATATATGTTGACAATAACAACATCCATGAATGTGTATTCTATATGGGGGTGTAAATGATATCCTATGTTGAGTTTGTAAACATATATAAATTTTATCACAATCATGATTTATGAATGTTTTTTATACCTTGATCTCTATTTCCGAGTATTTTTATTTAGCATCAATATGAACATGTCATCATATTTTGATTCATTCATGATCATGTTTTTTAATTGATACAATTGTAGTGTTTGAAAGGTATCACTTTAGTTTTCCATGTTTACAATTTAATTGTGTTTTCAATTTTGATATAGGTTACCATGATGAAATTTGTTCTGGTTATAGATAGGAGAATATATATTCATATATGTGACGTGTTCCTATCTATTGGGAGGGAACCCTCACATTTTAGAGGGTTACAAATATGTATATAATATGGGATATATATAAACCTTCCCTCTAATGAGTAAATGGGGTGCCTATGAATGTGGGGATGGTTCCATATATTTTTTTTCTGATTCCTCAGTATGAGGAGGTGATTAGCCTCCATGGGTAGACATACATGTATAACTATTGACAAACACACACAAACAAACACAAAGATATATATATACATGTATACATAGTGAAATATAGACAAAAACAAAATAATATTTATATAAATACATACATAAATAAATTCCCCACACTACGTCCAATATAGGATGAGATATATTTAGTACCCTCGATGGATTGGTCCCTCATGGTGTAAATGTCACGAACCAGTCCGAGTAAACCCTAAACCGGTCACCCGGTAAAACCCACAAAAAGTCTTGAGAGGCGTTCCTGATCCTCCTGGGATGGCGACAAGCACCAAGGGCATCAATAGAGTACACAAGGGAACAGTTTGTACCATATATGAACAATCAAACAAATAGCGGAAAGAAATGGACAGCCCAAAATAAATTTATATAAAAATTGAACTGGACATTATTTGTACAAGAAACTGAAAGTACAACTAAGACAACAACACAAATGACCAAACTTGATTACCAAATAACTCCATGTGACCCCTCTGGTCACTCTCGAAAAAAATGATCACACATCGCCCAAGGTGATCGAACTCAAGTTGAAACCTATACAAGGGCTAAAAAAAAGAAGACTATAGGCATGAGTATTAAAACATAGTTGGTTTTCCTGATATTCTATTCCCAATAAACATCATTTAAAATAAAAGAAACATCAATTTAGAGTTTTATATACAAATGTAAATTAGTTTCTTCCAAATGAGGTCCCATGCTAAAAAAATTACCAGATGAAAAAATGCATGTTTTATAAACAAGAATGAAAGTAACAACTTTCTAAGAGGTGCAATTTCAAAATGAAAATAGCTTTCAAGAGGGTTGATTTAAAGAATTTTATCTTTTAAATAAATTACACACACTATTTAATTTACCAATCAAACACACCGTATGCCGATGATGAGTACAAAATATACAATGAGCACAAGTCACGAGAACACCCCTAAGCACTAGTCAGTTGTGAGCCCCAGGTACCTCGTATCTCGGTGAAAGTAACCATTATAAATATCTGTTATTGTGAACACAAGACACTACTAGGGAGAATAACCAAAACCTAGTGGTCCCCCAACATCATCATTATCATAGTTTATTTAGTGTTTTCATCATCAAACTTGCTACGTGAAACAGGGGCCAAACCCTACAGGATAACTAGCATAATAGTACACGACTGCCAACCTTGATACCCGGGATACCCTTTATTGCTCCATCAAGTCACACATATTTTCAAATACATATTTCACATAAAAAGTCATTTCCCAAACCATAAACACAGAAACATCCCACAAAATTTCGTCACATTTCTTTCACGAATCAACAAACCACTAAATAATTTCATAAAACAATTTCAAGGAGTGTATTGAGGCTTTGCACATAAAGATCATTCAAAAACACTATTTCAATAATAAACACACATCTAAACCATAACAAAACATATTTGGAAGACCTAAAAAATTTAGTAAAATCATTTCAATGACCATAATACAATACTAATTGTACAACATGGTATATAAAAGTAAAACACTCATTCTTCATTTTTAGGAAAGGGTAAAGGTTCCTTTTAAATATTCTCAAAACTAAAATTTGAAAAATTTATGAATTTCAATTCTATTAAGGATGAGTATACACACAATTTACAGAATCAAACCACATTCATAAATTCCATAAAACCCTCATGTTACATATTCAAAACAAAACCATTTTTATAAGAATGTGAAACATGCCATTTTCTGAAAACTCGGGCCAAAACATGTTGTAAACAAAAAACAATTCATTATTAAAACTAAATACAAATTGGTAATCCATAAAACGATCCCAAAATATTTTTTTTCATGATTCTAATTGGTTTATAAATCCAAAAAAATCATTTTAAATCTCACTAGACACATAAAATCAAACCGGGCAGTTTACTGATCACATGGCATGCACTCTTAAAAAAAACTAATGTTAAGCACTTAAAAAGGTATAAAAAAACATTTTCATGCCATAAAGTTCTTCCAGATACTGAGACATTTTGAAAATACCATAATCTAAGTGAGAAAGATCATGGAATAATTTATCAAACTAGAGGAGTTCACATTTATACCAAAACATCTATATTTTAATCAAAATAAATCATAAAAAATAAATTGGAAACAAAACCTTCAGAACCAAAGTTTCATAGCAGCACATATCATATAAATAAGGTTATAACAGAATTAAAATGATGCAACTTAAATGATAAAGGTTTGTTCAAGGGATATCCTACCTCAAATCTTTAGCATAACAGAAATGCACACCTGAAATCACCCGTCGCGGGTTTATAAACCCTAAAACTAGGAAGACCAGACCTCATTGAATATAAATTATATCAAAAACCATGGGATAACAGAACCATAGGTATATCATGACCAAGGGAGATTATAAATCCATGAAATATTGAAAGGAGGAAGAAGAGGGAGGATAAAGGAGATGGAATCTCAATGTTTCCACTAGAAACTCTTCGTATTCTATTAGATCTGCAACCTTAGAAAATAGGGAATGAGATGGAACTTCTTGGAGAGGCTCCTACGGTCATTAAGAATCAGTTAAAGAAGATTTGTTGGAAATAGATTACGAATTGAATGAGTTCTGTATAAAACGATTTACCTTATCAGTTCTGGGAAATTTGAGGTATCATCAGAACATTCACCCTAATCTGAGACCCATATGAGCACCAAAGAGGGTAAATTGATTTTGTGGGTAAAGATAGGGTTATTGGATTAGAGGGGGAGGTTTAATTAAAATAATATATTAAATATTTAATTATATATAAAATAATAAAAATTATTATTTTTAAAACTGGAAATGGACCCATGGGCTGGACCAATGCCCAAATAAGTTACCCAATTTCACCATGATTATGAATTTATATGGGGTAAAAAAACGTTATGAAAGTTTTAAATTATAAGTATTGGACATGTGGGAAGTGGAATGGGTGAATGTTTTTAAAAAACAAAAGATTCATAAAAGAAACAAATTCGGTTTCTAAAACTTGATATGGGCTCACGGTTGGCCAAAATCATGAAGTGACAACCCTTTCTTCAAAAACGACAAAACAACCAATGTGGAACCCAAATTATGGGGATTAGACATATATGGAACTTCAAAACTCAAGATTCATCTCACCAAATACCCATGAAAAGGATCTGGATTTCCAATAGACCAGATCAATACAAAGACAAAAAAACGGGTTTGACAATTCTCCCCACCATTAAAGCTTTCCACCCCCGGAAAGCCAAAGCACTTTCCAGCTGAAAAATCACCACCTAAGGATTACCTATCAACATGAACCAGCCTCTAAATAAATTGAAATGTCATCAACCATAAATTTATGTTAAACCTCTAGCTCAAAAACAACCCACAACTCAGATCCACTTCCGATAAATCATTGGAAATATCCAGCCACCACCTCCACAACCAAGCCATGAACCCGATGGTTGGGCCTTCTCCTAATGATACCAACCATCACCCACATTGAAGAGAACCCAAATAAACCATATATTATAGGGGATTATATAATGGAATCCACAATATTAAGAAACAACTACCACTAGAAACGTTCTTAGGTTGAAAATCCATGAGACCCATGGTGGGTCTCACCACCATTAGAAACCTACTAGCAATGAACAGACAAGAATTCAAAATGAGATAGAATTGGGCCTCACTCACACAAACCCAAAAAAACACTCCTACAAAAACCTATAATACCATGTTAATAGGGTTACAACATGAACATATAAACAACCAACTCCTGAACGGAGGGGACAAGAACTTGGCCAACACTTTCAGCACAGATCTGGACCCCCACCACTTGGGAATGGGAGGGAAGGGGACCCAATAATTTGGACACTGAAACCACAAAATAAATAAAGAAAATACCCAAAAATCCCCAACTACGAATAGGTATCACCAATACTAAATTTTATTTTCACAAGAGGTCCACACATGGACATTGATTGAAAACCCGCATTCATGAAGGCATAACCATAGACACTGTGTGAGGGGTAATTCCACCACAGAAGTTGCGACAAAGGGAAATTAACATAAATGAGGAACCAAAACATTGACATAGAAACCAAATTACCAAAAAAGAGGAGCCAGGATCCTAATCGAGCACTCCACACCACTTTCAATATCCTGACTGCGTGAAAAGCATCACTCTAAGGCCTATGGATGGAGCCCTGATTCTTGAAACATCTTCTACACCAATGTCCGGTTATAAGGATCACACCACTCAAGAAAACATCTCTTGATCACCAAACAAAAACCTTCATCCAAATAGGAGCTCATAAATACATATCAAAATAATGTCTCACTCTGAACGAGGGGCAAAATGGATAAAGAATATGGTGAAACACATCAACATCACCGAACACAATTCCTATGTCCAAAATAATTATGGAAAACTAAAAGCACTTTTAATCGATCCCAAATAGCTCTCTATTCCAAAAAATAGGTTGTTGCATCATCAAAAGAGGTGGATTTAACATTTGAAATGAATCTTTAGGTATATCAGTAGGAAATATTTCCAACGGAGAACTATACATGGCCACATCACAACATCAAACACATATTTATAAACCCAATGAAAATTACTCAAAAACCGAGCCACCGACAAGATCTCATATCAAGATACAACAAGAGTATGACTTATAGAAAAAAATGAAGCTTACTGAATGAAAAAATTTTCTAAGACATAGAAAAATCAAGCCACATAACCAATGGTTTAAAAAAAGGGCATAATTTTTCAGTACAAAAACACTTCTGAAAAACAAACTAACTTGGTGGGTTTCCACATTAACCAATGGTGTTTGATCAAATCTCACCCATATGCACATTTACCTGCAACCCCAGGAACCCAACCACTATGAAAAATATTTCCATCCTTCCAGGTATAAATAAAACCATGCATGTGAGCACCCATGAAAACACCAAAGGCTAAAACAAAACAACATCATTCCAAAAATATTTTACCTTCAAAACGAACACCAACCACCAAGTCAAAAACCTTTTTCATTTTTAACAACTTTAAAAATAGCCAAGAAACTCCAAACAACCCTTTCCTATTTTTTTTAAAAAATTCAGAAAGGTATATTTTCATAATCAGAGGGCCATTGAGACCAATACCCTTTCTAGGAAAACACCAACCGATGAAAACCAATTTCGAAAACTAACTTATCTGATTCAAAAACATTTTAACATCCCAAAATACTCCATTTAAAAAAAAGATCCAGAATCACCTTAAAATGATTCATAATTTCAAAACATTTTATTCCAACAAATAGAAAGTTTAAATGATGGATAATTTAGTCTTGTTAAATCATTTCCATTTCCCTCCATTTTTTTCACAAAAACACAACCATCCAAAACCATTCTTATATCTAATTTTTGAAAACCCCCTTTTATCACTTTTCAAAATATAAGCCTTCCTTTAAAACCCATTTCCAAAATTCTCACAGAAGGATTCTAAAAACAAAAAATCAAAATTCAAGAAAGGTTCGAGAGACCCCAAAAAAGGAAACTAGTTTCGGTGGGTGACTTGACCATATGGTTGGCGGCCATATGTCAAAAAAAATCCAACACAGAGAGACTTATTAAGACCATTCCCCAGCTCCACATGGAATTCCAGGCCCTGCGGGCTCACAAAGGCCATTAGTCATACTCCCCTTATCATATCCCAACACTAAATAATCAAAAAGTTCAAAGGCCACTAATAAAAACAGACTTCCCATAGAAACCCGAGGATTAGAATGATAAAGAGTTCGAGATGCTCTTCTTGAACATACCCCTCAAGTCCCAAAAATCATACTAAATATACCTTAAAGTATCCAAAATAACAAGGGCGCTCTAAAAATAATGGTCTGCTAATAGGTGACCTCCTTTGATACCATTTTGTCACGAACCAGTCCGAGTCAACCCTAAACCGGTCACCCAGGCTAGCCCGCGACAAGTCCTGAGAGGAATTCCAGATCCTCCTGGGAAGAAGAAAAGTACCAAGGCCATCAATAGAGTACACAAGGGATTGATTTCGTCCATGTATGAACAATTAAACCAACAACGGAATGAAATGGACAACCCAAAATAAATTTATATAATAATTGAACTGAACATTATATGAACAAGAAACTAAAAGTACAACTAAGACAATAACTCAAATGACCAAACTTGATTACCAACTTACTCCTTGTGACCCATCAAGTAACTCTCCAACGAAATGATCACACACCTACCAAGGCGATCAAACTCAAGCAGAAACCTACAAAAGGGATAAATACATAATAAGACTAGAGGCATGAGTATTAAAACTCAGTAGGTTAGCCCTATATTATATTCCCAAGGAACTTATTTTAAAATAAAAGAAACATCAATTTCATGTTTTAAATACAAATGTAATTTTTTTTCTTCCAAATTAGGTCCCATGCTAAAAAAAATTACCATACGAAAACATGCTTGTTTTATAAACAAGAATGAAAGTAACAACTTTCAAAGCGGTGCAACTTCAAAATGAACATTTCTTTCAAGAGGGATGATTTAAAGAATTCTAACTTTTAAATAAATCACACAAACTACTAAATTTACCAACCAAACATACCGTATGCCGATAGTAAGTACAAAATATCCAATGAGCACAAGTCACGGGAACACCCCTAAGAACTAGTCAGTTGTGGGCCCCAGGTACCTCATATCTCAGTGAAAGTAACCATAATAAATATCCATTATCATGCACACGAGCCACTAGTAGGGAAAATAACCATAACCTAGTGGTCCCCCAACATCATAATCATCATATTTTAGTTAGTTTTGTCATCGTCAAACTTGCTACGTGTAACAGGGGACAAACCCCACAGGATCACTAGCATACTATTACACGTCCGCCCACCTAGATACCCCGGATTCAGTTTAGTGCTCTATCAAGTCACACAAATTATCAAATACACATTTCACATAAAAAGTCCATTCTAAAACCATAAACACAAAAACATCCCACAAACATTCTTCGCATTTCCTTCACGAATCAACAAACAACTAAATATTTTCGTAAAACAATTTGAAAGAGTGTATTGAGGCTTTGCACATAAAACTCATTCAAAAACACTCTTTAAATAATAAACACACATAAAAACCACATCAAAACATATTTTTAATCCCTAAAAACACTTAATAAAATCATTTAATGGCCCATAAAACAATCCTAATTGCACAACATGGTATATACATGTAAAACACTAATTCTTCATTTTTAGGAAAGGCCAAATTACCCTTTTAAATTTTCTCAAAACTAACATTTGAAAAAGTTTTGAATTTAAATTTTATTAAGATGGGGTATATACAAAATTTAAGAATCAAAACACAATCATAAATCCCATTAAAACCTCAGGTTATATATTCAAAACACAACCATTTTCATAAGAATGTGAAACATGCCATTTTCTGAAAACTCAGGCCAAAACATGATGTAAACAAAAACCCATTTATTTGTAACACCAAACAAAAATTGGAAATACAAAAAAAAGATCCCAAAATATTTTTTTTACATGCTGCCAATGTATTTATAAATCCAAATTAATCATTTTAAATTGCACTAGACTCATAAAAGCCTACCGGGCAATTTACTGATCACATGGCATGCACTCATAAAAAACCACTTATATTAAGCACTTAAAAAGGTATAAGAATCAATTATCATGTCATAAAGTCATTCATGATACTGAGACATGTTCAAAATACCATAAACCAAGTGAGAAAGCTCATGGAATAATTTATCAAACTAGAGGAGTTCACATTTATTCCAAAACAACTATATTTTAAACCAAATAAGTCAAAAAACATAATTTTCACACAAAACCTTTATAACCAATGTTTAACAGCACTAAATATCATATAAATAAGGTTATAACAGAATTAAAACGATGAAACTTAAATTATAATGGTTTGTTTAAGGGATATCATACCTCAAGTCCTTGGCGTAACATAAACGCACACCCAAAATCAGCTGTCACGGGTTTATAAACCCTAAAATTATGAAGAACAGACATAAATGAATATAAATTCTATCAAAAACCATGGTATTACAGAACCATAGGTAGATCATGACCAGGGTAGATTATAAAACTAAGAAATAATCAAAGGAGGAAGAAGAGGGAGGATAAAGGAGATGGAATCTCATCGTTTCCACTAGAAACTCTTCGTATTCCATTAGATCTGCAAGCATAGAGAAAATGTAATGGGATGAAAAATCTTAGAGAGGCTACTAAGATATGTACGAACCAGTTAAAAAATATTTATGGGAAAACAATCACGAATTGAATTAGTGATGTATACAACAATTTACCTTATCAATTCTGGGTGATTTGAGGTATCCTCAGAACATTCACCCCAATCCGCAAACAATATGAGAAAAAAAGTGGGTAAATAGATTTTGGGGGTAACTATAGGATTATTTTCTTGTAGGGGGAGGTGGAATCACCAAAATATATTAAATATTTAATTTGATATAAAATAATAAAATTATTGTTTTAAAACTGGAAATGGGCCAATGGGCTGGCCGAATGCCCAAATAAGTTACCCAATTTCACCATGATTATGAATTTATATGGGGTAAAAAAAGGGTATGAAAGTATTAAATTATAAGTAGAGGACATGTGGGACGTGGAATGTGTGAAAAAGTTTGAAAAACAAAAGAGTTATAAAAAAAATTCTGTTTTTAAAACTGGAAATGGGCTCACGTTTGGCCCAAATCATGAAGTAACCACCCTTTCATCAAAAACACCAAAAAAACCAATGTGGAACACAAATTATGGTGATTATAAATACATGAAACTAAAAAACGCAAGATTCACCTCACCAAATACCCATGAAAAGGATCGGGATTTCCAATGGACCAGATCAATACAAAGACACAAAAACCTGGTGTGACAGTAAAAGTCCAAAATTTAATTTTGAGCATGGATAAAAGTAGGTTTGGTTTATTCCATTGAATTTAATTATTGATTTTTAGTTATGATTTCTATTTAATCAATTTATAGAAAAATAAATTCAATTTTATTTTAAGTTAGTAATAATTTAGATCAATTATTTTATATGTACAACCTACGTATGTTGTAATATTTCATTGTACATTTTAAAAAATAGAAGACTATATGACATTGAGTTTTCAATACTGTGGGGTATATTTTATTGAAACAATACACTGGTATCCTTATAATTAATAATGAACTTGGTTGGTAAGACCCAAGTAAAGGTAAAGAATCTAAAAATGAGTGATAATGGTACCATTACAAGAGTGTTCAGCACACATGGTGTATAGGGAAAAGATATTATATTTTATGTTTTTATTTTATCTCTGGAGTTGTTGTAATGGGGGTTTTCAAGATGTTATTTGAGGGATGTTAACTATAAAGTACTTTAATTTTATCCCTTTAGTTCATTTTTCCTTCATTATATGTGTAAAATGGTTTTTCCAAAGTTTTAATTTATATTTGTAAAATATATGTGGATTGTACAATGGACATTTTATATAATTTTTCATATAATTATGTTATATATTATATACCCAATAACTCAACATACATGTGTTCCACTACTGAATACCCATGTTTTTTCAACGTGGTTCAATTGTATACAAGAAGCATGGAATAGTATTTTTTAGACACAATTTTATTTTTCTATCTATTGATTCATTCTCAACAATGGAATATTACCTATCTCATATATATATATATATATATATATATTAAAATGTTCATTTACTTTCGATGGAAACATTGAAAAATTGGACGTTATTTCAATGATTTTTGCGAAATCAGTATTAATTCCATTGAGTTATCTGACTCAGATCATTTGAAGAAAATTTATGGAGAAAAATAAGGTTTAGTCATTTTGGATTCAAAATCCATTTATATATTAAAATGAATTGGAGGTGGAATAAACAGTTATTCTATATATCTATTTTTCATGGATTCCCATGATTCCTAAGAAGGAAGGTGATACAATTCCCCAAATTCAAATATCCTACTTCCTTTAATAATTATAATAAATAACATAATAATAACAATATTCATAACTTAATGAAAATTATACCAAATATTGGACACTATACCTCTTAAAAGTGAAAATTGAATATTATAGTAGAATGGGGGTGAGTTTTGGCATTATATATTCATCACTCAATCCATAAAATGAAAATATTAATGATATAAATAATGTACGCATCCAAAATACTCAACTCTATACCATTCATCTCATTATATTACTTATATCAACCAATTTAATCTCGTAATAATTATCCACTTCATGGTTTAATAGTCATTTTTTCTCTTATGTGTAAATTTTTGAAATCCATCATCATCTCCCAAATGATTATTACCTTTAATCAATGAAAACATGATGGAATAAGAACCATTATCTATCATGTTAACCATTTTTTCACAGTTATTTGTTTTGTTTTATTTTCAAAACATTTAATGAAACATATAAATTTATTGTTAAACTTCCTCCTTCTATCCATATACTTGTTTGGTCTGGTTATCCATAATCCCAGTACCTCCTCTTCCTTTATCTCCCAATATTCCTTTTATAGAAACTGATTCTTCATCATCTTCTCTGTTATATATTAGTGGATATTATTCATACCCATCTATTATCATTGAAATTTATTACCTTATGTCATTTGAAAAAATTTATTCTTTAAAATTGATATTATCATTTTTTATGAAAATCCCAAGACTTACAACAGATAAATTTGAAATAATAATCCTGTATCCTTATAAAAAAATTTCATCCATTCATATAGATAAATTAAATATTATTACCTTCAATCAAAAAGATCATGAACTCTTATATAGTGTGTTATTTGTATATGAAATGTTATTCTCATCCATGGAAGGGTGAAAACACCAAAATACACACCCCAACAATACTTGATCTTATTTATAACCTATATCAGATAAATTAAAAAGCTCATGATTTCTGCCTCAACCACATTATGAACATTATTTCTCATCCTTAGGTCCTTCATTAAATAGAAATATATATTCCCTGTGTACGAAAATTGAGATCAAATGGATCTATGAATGTAATTATTAACATACAATATATTTTAATAGGTTAATCATAAAGAAGGTAACCTCTCATACGAAATATACATATACAAATAATAATCTAGAATAAAAGTATTAATATTTTACAATGGAGTGAAGTTCAATTCCACCAAATTAATAATACTATAAATTTATTAAACATAGGATCTTTCATTTCCCTATCCATCTTTATATAGACCCTTACTCAAGAAGAAATGTTGAAATAATTCATTTTCTTTAGATAATCCAACAAATCCAAAAAAACATAATATATAATTAAAAAAACATTTTCTATAGTGAAATGTGTTAAAATGGGATCCCATTCTGGAGTGAAGAATCATACTGATTCACATTTAATCCATAGAAAATTTTATTTCCTTGCCATCATTATTTTGAGAGTAATAATTACATCCTTCTTCTAAGACTCAATAGAGATTCCCTCCAAACATACCATATAAAATCATCCAATGAATATACCATTCAAGCCTTTAAACAACCCATCATATCCCAAGATTCAAATTTTTTAACAACTAATAAATCAATATTTTTATTGATCCCACCACACATAATACACTTACAAAACACATTAATGTATTATTTTCATGTTTAACATTAACTAAAATTCATTATATGGATAACATAATAGTATAATATATAGAGTAAACTAAATAGACATTTTAGGTCATTTTAATCTTTGGAACCAATAATAATGTGATATTGAAATTATAGAATAGAAATAATGTAGTTATTTTACCTACCAGAATTTGGATTCCACAAATGAAGTAAATCATATACATCCAACCAAACCCATGGGATAAGATGAGTTATATAAGAAACCCTATATAGTTATACTACCCTTAGGTATTATAGTTTTTTTAATTACTATAATTAAAATATATTCACATTGATTAACATATCATTGACCCAAGCATATTTGTATCATATTCATCTAAAAAATAATTATTTGTTATATTTTTTAATTAATGCTCAAAAGATCAAAAAACAACATTCGATTATTATGAAACCTACTACCATAGAACACGAGATTTATGAAACCAATCTAAAAAACTCTTTTCCTTATAAACTAAATAAAACCCACACCAAATTATTTAAAAAATATTATATCCATAGGTGAGGCCATATATTATTAACGAAAATTCATCCTCCCCTGTTTATATTGAAACTGACATAATGACACCATACTTGAGATGCGAAATGAGTTCCATAAATATAGAATGTTGTGGGTAGAACCCCATATACAAGATTCAGAACAACTATAAAATTCCAACTATCAATTCACTTATCAAAAAAAATAATATTAATAATAATCAATGAGGACAAGATTCATTTCTCAGAAGACCCATTCCATTCAAATTTATTTATTTAAACTGAATTTTATTCTACCTGAGAAACTATAAAAGGCGCATATAATCATAAAACCTTATATTTAATAATGATATAATAAAAAAAAAGGGACTAATAAGGTATTAATCCTTAAATAAAATTCTTGAATAATCTACAAAAAACTATTTCACCCTTAGATATATATAATTTAATATAAATTATAACCAATCCATGACATGTGTGAAACCAATGTAGTACCTATATATATATTAATGAAAATTTATAGACATAGATATGATAATATTTTCTGGTTAATTTGATTCATTCTCAATTTGAACTCTCTTTACAATATAAATATTTACATATTTCACCAAAAATATCGTGGGCTAATGTGAATCCTTAAAAGAAAAAATTTGTTTGGGTATTCCTCTAATTAAATTTTAATTATTATTTAAAATAACTAATTTAAATGTTTTTGTGTCTTCTCACAATGTATGATAAAGATATTAAATAATAATATAAGGTCCAAAAATATTACAAATAAGTGATAATATATTCTTACCCTAGAACCTACTGATACACCAATCAATGTGATAATTATTCCATTTATAATCTCCCTGGTTGAGGTTATTTATGAGAGTAGTAACTTTTTCTTGTGTTTTTAGATACTCATATTTTATGATCATATACTCATGGAATCTATAGAGTAGTATTCGATAATTGATATAAATAACGACGTGTAGTTTTCAATGATTAACATGAAAATGTCATTAAAAATAAGTTTAGACCCTTATTTATTTGAATTAATTTTGATCTGATCATCCTTTTTCAATTTTTAATAAATCAAAAAGTGCATTATTATTTCTTATATATTATCTCTTTTTTTAATATCCATTACATCCCTAATTATATTCCCTATTTAAGATTATTCTTAGATAACCCCAAAACTACTATTTTACCCTGTTCCTTTAACAAATTTCCATGATAAAATTATTGTTTGTGTCTAGTGACTTTATTACCATTTTAGAAACCTAAGACACCCCCTATGATAGGAAAATCCAGGGTCCGAGCATGTTGGCCTAAAAATTATTAAATATGAAAAATGTAGAAAAAATTCATTAATTAAAAGGGGTGTTACAAGATCGTGAATACACCACACATCTCATATAATCATCCACCATACTAAAATAGAAGTCAGACAGCCTGAAAGACCACATGGTGCTTGACTGCACAAGCTCCCACATAGAATGGGTGTCAGTAACCTGGTTCGCTTCCCTGTAGACATGAGATACTGAGATTTGGAGATGGCATGCTTGATTTATACATTCTTACCAAATGAAAAGATTACATTTTCTTTCATTCTTGATTGATATAGATTTATCATATGATATTCATCTGTGTTCAATGATGATAACAGAGGTGAGTTTACTACATCTATTGAAAACATTTACAAGGAATGAATATTCATTATATATTAATCCTCATATACTATGATTTTTGTTGAGACAAAATCTCATCTAAATACCTTTTTACTATATTTTATAGGGGGCTATTCAACATGATCATTATCCAAAGAGTGACATTAAATTTCTAGAAATATAAAATACACTAATGTAAGCCTTGATATGGTCATCTACTTGGGTATCAACCCATTCATACTCACACAAAGTAAATCTTCAAAATACAGTACTAATGAGACCCAGCCACTTGTATGAAGAAGAAATCTCAATGAAGGACTCGATTTTCACTTACTCATCACAAATGTGTTCTTACTTAATCTGAATCCAATGATATTTCACCAAAGGATTAGAAAAGATAAATCTTAATGAAAATGCATGGATATATAGGATAAAACAATGTCTTCAGCCTATTAGATCACTATGATCGAGGTATTATAGATTCAGTAAAACATGTACAAAAATCAGAAATTATAAATCTATTTTCATTCTATTTTTTCATTAAATATAGACCATGGGTAATAGAAATATTCCCCATTTTAAAATCAAAAAAAGTTGTGTAAAAATTGAGTAAACCCTACATCGTCTGAATAATTAGATGACATGTAGTGTTTAAGAATACAATGAATGGATTGACAGATACCATCCACCGAACATAGGAAACAACAAGACAATAATGGTGATAAATCAAGTCTAATTTTAATTCTATATTTTATAGATGATGTTTTAGTACTAATGTTTAATGTATGGGGTCCTTTAAAGAATTTAATGACTTTTGTTACATTCTTAAGTGAAATAGGTCCATGAAAGGGTAAAAATTAATGTGTGATGTAAAATTTGATATTTTAAGGTGTAATTTATACATATATTTAGTGAGAGGGACTGATATACTAAACATAACTTCTAGTTAATGAATAATTATTACAATATAAGCATGTATATTTAGGTTTAAAATACTGATGGATCTTTTGAGAAATCTGAGATATTTTTCAAAACATCTATCACATCTTTTATGACCAAAATAATCAAGGGTATACCATTAATCATAAAATATTATCCACAATTTAATAGGTAATTAAATTTTACATATTTAAATTTTATGTGTTTTTTTGAAAAATAAAAACAAAAATATATCAGATAATGATGAGATTATCTAGATTTTTATTCATAAACTTGGATTGGATATTTTAATTCATCTCAATTTTATTAATAATATTTATTCTAAAGTTTTTATAGATGTTTTTATAGATTAATACCTAATAGTGATACTTAGTTTCTATTTTTGAGTGATTCCCAAGGGCATAGATGTATGAACTAGAATAGATTCATCTTACCTCATACATATTTTCGTCAAATATAACATGAATGTATGTTGGTCAGGAGAGTAAAATTAATTAATGATAAATGATACCAAATATATATGAAAAGGTATAATTTTTAAATTTGAATTGAATATGACAACTAAAATATAATGAAATAATGGGATGGGAAAGCATATAAAATTTTTTAGTTGCACTAGTAATTAAAATAATAATAATTAATTTCATGGAACTAGGATCCTTTATATCCTTGTCCGCCAAAATTTATAAAAAATAGTTATGTAAGGGATATTTGAATTCATGTGTATATATATCTCCACATACATTTACTAAATAAATTAAATAAATGAAATAATATGGATTTATATATAAATATGAGAATTCATACTCAACTACAATCATTAAAAGGACTAAAAAATTATGATCATGTCTTTATTAAAAAAATAAGGTAGTTTTCATCAAATGTACAAAGACATTTAGACAAATAAAAAA
Source organism: Viscum album (assembly GCA_963277665.1). Lineage (NCBI taxonomy): Eukaryota > Viridiplantae > Streptophyta > Magnoliopsida > Santalales > Viscaceae > Viscum > Viscum album. The sequence goes on along the minus strand of OY728128.1, from coordinate 1,689,994,053 downwards.
ATATATACCAGGTTATAAATATCAAATAAACCATTATAATGAAAAATTATTATATAATTACTCTTAATACAAAACCCCATCCTTATAAGATTTTATTCATACATTAACAATGTATTATAACTTCTATTTTTCATTACATGAATTTGGATTTATAAAAAATTAGTTGAATGACATCTTGACCTAGAGATGGTGTGTTTTAAGTAATCCAGGGAAACCTACCGATTCCAAATGCTATAGGTACAACCCCATAATCATATATTTTTAATATTAATGATAATGGGGGATGTTATATGATATATTTGAAATATATTGGAACATGAGGATTAACAAAAACCTTATGATATACATTAATTATTAGTTCAACTTGATATTATTTCAGAGGTCTAGATAAGATAAGGAGATGTTTTTGATATACAACATAATATTTATGTAAACCAAACTAATAGAAATATTAGAACCTTCATATATGATGTAATTCAATATCATTATAATATAGTAGAAACCATGTAACTAGGTTGAAAAATTCATATCTGACATCAAATATTATATTGATATCAAATTTCTATACTAATCAGTAAACATGTGGCTACTATTTAGGTGGAGGCTAACAATATTTTCATAGATTATAATTTATGGGGTTTCTTCCAAATATGCATAGGTGTTAGTGGAATTGTAACATAGGAAAAACAAAATATAATATACAATACATTTTGAGTGTGATTCTCATAAGATACTAATTTTATAATTTTAAAATATCATATTTGAAATTTTATGGCTGTCAAAATAATGTTTCCTCTATAATGTTTTAGCCTCCATGGAGGGATAAGAAGAAACAAATATTGGAAAATGTAATGAATCATTTAAGTGATATCCTTTATCATTTTTAATAACAATAAAACAAGTATAGTGTTTCCAGTTTTATTGTATTTGATATATATGTTGAAATTGTATATAATTAAAACATAATCCAGCTATAATATAACAACGGAATCGCCAATTAATGTATTTAAGAAGATATGTTGTTCAATAAAAAAGTGTAAGGATTTATTTTCAAAAAACTTATTGGAGAAAATTTTTATTGTTTTATTAAGCAATGAATATATTGTGATTCTTGATTAATAGAATGGAATCTTTAATAATTTTTTAATATTAAATCCAAGATATAATTAGTATTAATAATAAAAAATATTAATAGTTACATATCTTATTAAAAGATTAAAAAACAAGGGTTTTAATGAAACTTAAATGTTTAATTTATAATGAGATAAATGATAAGGATTCGATTGTTAATAATTATAAATACCCCAATGATGGATAATTATTGTATATTTACATTAGGTGTCCATAATGAGTTTCATTTCATGAATGGACCTAGAACATATAATGTTTTTTATCCTCATTTTCAACATATTAATGAGTTCCCAATGAAATTTCTATATAAAAATAACATTATAAGTCATAGAAGTGATAGAATAGTTACCAGTGAAAACTCATCAGTAAAGTGAGAGGTTTTTTCATTTTGTAAATATATTGTAATATGATTTAGGAAGAATACCACCTATGAAATTATTTATGGTATTATCAAAAAAAATTCAGAGCCCTTTGTAATTGAACGGAAGATACACCAAATTGATTGTAAAAATATTAAGAGTATGTTTACAACACCTCTCATTGAATAATTTTCCAAAAAAGAAATTGGGATACTTCTAGAAAATTCATTGAAAAAACCATTATAATGATGATTTTATATATCATTAATTGATGTATTATCCCATTTTAAAAATTTTGAACCATCCGCGTGAAAATGTTGTGTGGGGGAATGGTAATTCCAATTTACTTTTTTATTTGATGTAATACCATGACTTATATGCTTGAGATGATATATAAGGCAATAATTTAAAACAATAACAATGATAAGAGTTCAAAGGTTGATAGCCCACCTAAACCATATTTAACATCATAAAAAAATTGTTGTCATTGGTAATTAATTAGAGTATTGTGATTTATAGAAGGGAATTAATGATCCTGAAAAATATTCTGGAAATTCCATTTTTATTAGTAACATTAATGATACTATAGGAAATTAGTGTATCAAATGACTTTGAAATATCTTTCATGATTATATAATTCCCATTATTCGACCTCTTTTTTATATGTTTTATAAAATCTAATGATCTCTTTATTTAGTCAGGTATTATTCAACATGGTAAGAGTCATAAATGTTTGGATGAGAGTATATTATGAACAATGTTACCAAATATTTTAATAATAATATTACCATTAATCTTACATAATGTTTACCTAACCATAATTGGATTTTTAGGACAACTTTTTTAGGATACAAAATTATTTTTAGGTTGGTAAATATAAAATTCACAACCATATTCATGTATATCTTGTATGTAATTTTCTAACCATTTTGTAATAATCATATTGCAGAGACCCCCTTACTGTGAATAAATAATCTATTTCTAAAACACACATAATCTAAGGCTACAAAGATACATTGAATCAAACAATAATAACACACATTGAGACATTATTCAATTTCATTTAATAACTAATAATTATGCTACGATATTTCTATGAAATTTCAATTTTTATTCCAAAAATTAAACAATCTAATCCCATATTTCTTGCTATACCAACAATGATATCTAAATGTTTTGAAATTTCATGCCAATTTACAACCAAGAACCCTAAAGTTTTGTTTATCATGATTTCATACTCCAACATAGATTAAAATTTCTTTTTAGATACTAATTTTGATTGTCCTCATGTCGATTATGTTGTATTGAAAAAATATTCCCCACATCAGCCACACACAATCTGTATATTATAGCACTAGAATGCCGACTTTGTTTATCTACCCACCAATGAAGAATGTTTTTTTTGTTATTTTATAATTGAAAAATTCCAATTCCAAATATAATTTCATCATAGGGTGAGAATCTATATGGATGTTCAACACCCTTTTATTTTCACATAAATAAGTAGAAATCCATTCATGGTTAAATCCTGTAAATCTAATAAACTAATTTCAGGCTTTCTGTAGACTCATGAGAATACACAAAAAATTTCAAATAATTCACACTAGGACCCACATAAAACACGATTCAATAAATCCTATTTCATTCATTAATAAAACCTTTTATGGATTTGAGAACTAGAATTTGATGATACAAGACAGAATGTTCATTCTACGAATATAAAAACATTACAACATTATAAAAAAATTAAAAAACAACAAGAATAAGTGAAATGAAAAAAATACATATGATCATTTTAATAATTAATGATACATGTAACAAAAACCAAAAACACCAGTAAAAATAACATTGTGGAAACAATAATAAGAATGAAAATAACAAAAAAATAGTAATAAAATAAAAATAATAATCTATCTAATAAATAATAAATATAATTGATTATGTTAATTTAAATCTCCATATTCTCTTTGAAATATGTTCAACAACATATAAACACATATATATATAATATTTATTATAATACTCATTTTAAATAGATCAATACATAAAATAAAATATCAATATTTTTTAAAATGACATATAGTTATTATTCAAGGTTTAGATTTATAGAATCTTATAACAAATTCATAAATATATTGTAACATGAATATAAATTATGTAATTACATGGGTTAAAAATTGAGGTATCCTATAATTTTTTTAATTTTTTACTATAAATAAACAATAGTGATATATTTAAAATATTTATAAAAACATGGTTGTTACACCAATCCTAATATAACATTTTTTTATGAAAATTCTATCATAAAATTCCATAGATTATCTTATAAGAGTACTCATTTCATATAATAGAAGGTTTACAAAGATAATAACTATGAGGCTATCAGAAACGTAATAATAGAAAAAAATTTATGTCCCCTAAAATGTATGTAAAAAGATGTTCAGGGTTATATCATAAAGAGTCAAGAACAATATCAAAATGAACAATGAAATTATAATTTTTTCATTTAAAATAGAATTATGTGAATCTTTAGATAATTATATTGTTTATTTAATTTATAAAATTATAAATGTTGTGAGAAAGAAAAAAATGAAATTAGAATTTTTTTTTATATTGTATAGATTAACTCTAATATGTTATGTTAATATTTACACTTCTTCTATATAAATTTGATGACTAAGAAGAACAATTAACAATATTCTAAATACCCATTAGAAAACTATTTTTTGAGAATAGAATTATACAAATGGATCTTCCAAAACACAACTAAATCACTTATCCTTGTTAACATGTGGGTCATAACACTCCAAAATTAAGAATGTGATCATACATAGTCAATCCGGAAATAATTAAGCAAATGTAAATTCTCTATTAACTCTTCTTACTTTGTATGATTAGTTATCTGTTTTTGGAATGATTTGATGTTTACATATTGCAAGATTAAAATAATTTTTATGGAATGTAGAATGATGATCACCTTATATACTCCATACCATAACATACTAATAAGAATTTGAGATATTAATTCCTAATATAAATAATGAAATTAAATAATATCACCTTCATTCAAACATGGGAAACACATAATTGGTTAGGTATTCACAATAATGAATAAATATATCAAGGTATCAACATAGTGTTTTAGAAAAAAATTACATATAGAATAAAGTAGATGGAAACAACAAAAATAAATAATATTATGAATAAAAAAATTAAAAATAATATCCAAATAATTAGAAAAACCTATTTTAATATAATGTTAGACTGAATTGATACGTTCTGAATCCCTAAAAAAGGAAAATGGGAAATATATATATATATAGGGAATGAGGTAACACTATTCTTCATCCATGAATTATAATGATTGTGAATCTCCATGATATACCCAAGATTAGATTTTACATGTAAATGTTGTGGGTTAATTTTATTCAAAAATGAAAACTGAATGGTATTTAGATAAATGAATTTCCTTCTAGATTTTTATATTCTCATTTTAATTATAATTTTTGAAATGGGATATAGGTTGATGTTAATGTTATTATTTCATTATTTATAAGGTATAGAGTATATATAATTTTATAAAACTAATATTTCCATCACATTTTTTTATTTATAATATAATGACTTGTCAAAATTAGTCCATTGATTTAATATTACATTAGTTGGAATTTAATTTCATAGATGGATTTTAAGTTAATTTTATGTACATTTAGTTAGGGTATACTTCACTTTATATGATTTCTGGGATGGGATAATTAAGTATACTGTAATGGTAGGCCATTTTGATGTTACCATAATTTGAAATTGATGTGATCTGATCACTATATATCAATTTATACAGATGATGAATTTTTTTTAGATTAAAATAATTTAAGATGTTATTAAGTTAGTGACATGCCCATTAGTTCTTATTATGCAATGCACACTTATTTTCATGTATATAAATATATATATTTTTATGTTAGAGTTTGGATCCATGTATCTCCATACATAGCTACTAGGGAGACTGATTAATCATTTTTTATTGATAAAAAAAAATTCATATGGGGGGATTTATATTATCTAAAAGTTGGCCATACAGTTTAATCATATATTTGGAGGGGTTTCTTTCATATTCACAAACGAATATTTCTTCAACAAATTAATCTCATAAAATCAAAGTTCTTTATCATCTAAATGGATGATGGTACATGGTTTCTTAATTATTCAAATATATCCCTACTATAAAAAATTAATCTCATGAAATGAAATTAAATTAAATTTATGTATTAATATATCATATAGAACACAATTTTTTATTAATAATCTTTTATTAATTTTTTAAATGTCACACCATTTATTATTACTAAAACGAATATAAAAAATTGTCAATTTAGGTTTTAATTAAATAATTAATTCAAAAAATAAATTTAAATATTTAAAACATTGGATTATAATTTTACCATAATCTCGCCTTAATTGGTGTATGTCTTTTAAAATTCCAAAATATGAATAAAATAATCTAAAAGCAAGATTTATATATTTTTGAAATTAAATTTCTGAATCACTCAACGTTTAAAATATATAAATTTCTTTTATATTTGTTTAATTATTCTTTTAATTAAAATTAAAAAATATTAAAAATAAGAAAATTTGGACCCGATTACTCCCTCCTGCATTGAAACCATCATATACCCGAGATATTGGATTCATTCATCATTTAATATATATTATTAATGTATTAAATACAAAAAATATGAATTAGAAAATATCTAATTATATATTTTTGAAAAATTATATTTCTTCATCCTCAATCATACCTCATTTTCCCCTTGAACTCAAGAGTTTCTTTAAGTTTATATGCCTCCCAATTGACTGTAAGGGCTACCTCACCTACAATTCGTGCATCATCAGTCAATGGACAAACAAAATATAGTTATAATAGTCCATTAGGTGATTATGATATACTATATTCGTTCCAAGATTCAAAATTTTCAAATTCATGAGTCATCTATTCTTCACTTGAGGACTTTAAAATTATTATTATGGGGTCAATGTATTGTAGGATTTAATATGAAAAATAAAGTTGAAAAAAGTTTTATTTTAATCTCAAATGACAATAAAATATTAAAATTTAGTTCATGTATAACGAGTATGTAACTCTTATCATCTCCTCCCTTGAATTAAAATACCCATATATTTTTCTATGGTAATGTTTGTGTTTCATAAATTCACTAACAAAATAAATGTTGATTTTAACGCCTTACTCCCCCTTAATCTCCAATCATTTTATTTTTTATAAGTAATTCATCATAGATAAACATGTGTAAAATTCAATATAAATTATGAATAAAATATTATGAGACACCTACCAATCACGTTAATAGTCACTTATCTTCAAACCCATTAAAAACATACTTTATACCTATAAATATGAACAGCAAACCCTCTCTCCAATAGCAAACTCGAAAATATAATAAGAAACTAAAAAAAGAACTACTGGTAATTACATCTTTCCCAACAGTTTTAAACCATTTGTATATCAACTAAAACCATGGGGATAGTATTTCCCAATGGTTTTATATCCCTTTGGTATGTGAGGTGTGGAAGTATCTCTATACCAACGGTTCCTAGAAATCCACATGCATATATGGTCTTAATTTAATCTATACCAATGGTTCTACTTAAACCGTTTGTATATATATATATGTAATAATGGTTGATGAACCGTTGGTACTGGTCGGTATAAAATCCATTTTCAGACCATTGGTATAAATTTTATTCCAACCCGTAGTATACCAATGGTTTCGGAACCATTTTCGTACAATTATACCAACAATTTCAGAATCATTGGCATACTCTATCCTATGTAACAACGGTTTAATAACCATTGGAATACTCTGTCCGGTATACAAACGGTTCAGAACTGTTGGCATACTATGTCTAGAATACTCTGTATACCAACGGTTTGTAGAACCTTTGGTATACATCTTATATCCCCAAAACTGAGAACCTGCAAGTAAACGGCCTGCATCCTGCATGTGGACAGCCTGTATGTAAACAACTAGCATGTAAACCCATGATTCCAAAGATGTAAAACCCAAACTGTAAAACTATAAACCTTCACCTCTCCAATATATTTCCGAACCTATAAACCCCAACCTATAAAATTAAAAACCTGCACCTCTCTTTGATACAAAATTTTTGTTAAACTGATCATTATGTTAAATACAAAGTGTTAATTGTTTAAAGAAAGCTGTTTAAAAAATGTTTGATTAATGTTGAGAAGATAATAGTTGAAGATATTTAAAATCCAAAGGAAAATTTAGAGATGTATAAAAGAAACATGTTGGTTAGTAGATATTGAAAATCCAAATAAAAGTCTGGAGATATATTAAATAAACTGGTTGGTTAATAGTAACAAGGAAATCATCAAATTCAATGGGCAATTTCTTTACTTTATTCATTCCATTCTAGTAAAAAAATGTTTGTTTCTCATCCTATTACTCTAATAAAGTCTGATAATACTTAGAATGATCAATTTATCCTTCTTGAATCACTGAATATTTATCCTTTTTAAAATTTCTAGCCTTCTTGGGATTTTGGTTACCAACCCTTTTCCACTCCATGAATCATCATCATCTGAAGGCCCTTCACCTAAATCTATGAATCTGTCTTGAAGGGGAACTCCCATGGAAATGGATTTGTCAACATCTCCCTTCTTCTAGGCCTCCGCTTCATCCATGTTCTATGAACCTGCATGGTATTCTCCTTTTTACCCAGGATCCAACAAAAAGTACCATATATGTAGGTCAGAGATCAAGGACCAAATTGCTAACCCACTGGTCATCCTCAATCCACACAAAACATGAAGGAGGGTTTGAAATATCCAATGTGAAGCAGTCAGAGGATCTTGATTCTAGTGAAAGTCATAGGACCACCGAAAGAAATGGATTGAGTCTGTTTAGTGAGTTCGAAACCACCAAGAGAAATGGTTTCCACACAATGGGGGACAAATATATTTCTCCCCAAGGATTTCAGCTATCTTCAAATCACCCAAAAATCAGGATGATTTTGGTTAATAGACTAACTAGAAGTAACACACATTACTTTTTAAGGTTGTATAAATACTGAGAAACTATGGTCATCATAATATGAAGAAAATAAGATGATCGAAAGAATATAACACCTTAACGAATAAAAAATGTCCTTAAGATTGATTCCATAATATTGGTTCCTGAGGAATGTAAGGTTATCATCACCTTATGAAAAGAGTTTTAATAAAAAAATATAGAAAAACATGGTGTAGTAATCACCAGATGAAATTATTAAATGTTACATTGAAAATACTTTGCATGAAATAAGAAAAAATATGGTGTTTAAGGATCTGGAAGCAGATGAGAAAATGAAATGAATAAATGTGTGATTACATCATAAGTAAAATGAGTATTAGATAAATGCATCAGAATATGAGATAGGCCAAGTAGGCTATGTGTGATTTTGGTTGTGTGACATCATGATGTATTTTTTAGACCTTTTAATGTAGTACATAAATGGTGAAACCTGATATGGTTTTTGGAATGTAGGGTTGTTTTGGTTTTGAGGAAGATAACATGAGTTCTAGTCTCTTACCCTTGTGGTTGGATTCTAGAGGGATGGACATGTTTGTGTGCCTATCCCATGTAATTTATATTAAAATGGGTGGTCCTTATACTAATTAATTTGATCATGAGAATAATAGGTGCTTAAGGAAATGTGGGTTGATGTGGTTTTATGTGAAAACCTTCTCATTGGGTGGAGGCTATGCACGAGAGATTTGGTTTTGGTAGGAAGCACATGGAGGTGCCTAGTTTTCATTAAATGGGAATTTATTGGAGTGTTGGTGTTTTACTAGTTCACATGGTTACTAGGGTTAGGACCAGTTAGAGGGCGTATGTTGAGTTTCTGGAGTAGGGAAGAAAACTATGAGTAGGCAGATGAATGATTTTGATGGGATTATATTATCATGGGTAGGGATGCCGAAGAATTTTAAATGACTTTGAAATGTCCATGTAGTGATTGGTGACATTTGAAATAGATGTATGTTGGTCATATTCATCAATAAAATCATAGCATACAATTATTTAGTGACGACCATTCCAAAAACAATAATATCTTCATTAGAATAATTGGGGGCAATGGCTATATGTCTAGATACCCTACTTTCTTTTAGATAGATATTAAACATCTTAGGGGTTATGTTCATGGAGTGTTTTTGAGAAGCCATATGGTTGAAACTACACCATTGACTATTTATTTGTGAGGTATGCATAGTGGATCAAATATTGAATAATACCTTGGGTTTCATTCAAGGATGTAGGGAATGAGTGACAGTTTATGTTTCAGTAGGTTTCTCTAGTGTAGGAGATATAGACACATCTAATTCTATCTTTAGTAATGGTTAGAGAGTTCGACAAAGTGGTTGAGGTTTTTTGGGTGAGTTGATGATGATGAAACATCTATGGTGGGGAGTGATGTATTTGTTGCAATGATATAATCCTTGTTCTAGAAGGATCATAGGTTTCTGGAACTAGCATTAGATTGGTTGGGGTGGCATTGTGATTGGATTGGTTGGGGTGGAATTGTGATTCTAGTGAGGAATCCTTGATGTGTGGAATTAGTTTTCCTAGGGTGTTTAAATATAAAATCATTTAGGGTATATGTTTGAGCCGATTGTGTGGGTTCTTAAGGTTTTACGATACATCTACTGTGAGGTTTTGGAGATGATAGGTGCATTTAGAGTTTGATATGTGTCTAACCGTTTGTGGGAGTGATCTCTAAAAGAAAATCATGCATTTATAAAGAGATTCTAAAAGGGATAGGCTGTGAATTCAGCAATGTGATGGGTTGTCAAAATCTGGAATTTGTTTATAGAAAACTGAAAATATGAAATATGATTACAAAATCAGGAATTTGTGAACTGTATTTGTGACCTATGAACTGCTCTAAAAGTTTTTAGCGCATGGTTTTAGGAAATCTGAAATAGGTTCAAAAAATAAAGTACTTCTGAACTGTTTTTATAACTTGTGAACTGCTCTAAATCTTTTTTGATCATGGTTGCAGAAAATCTAAAATATGATTACAAAATCAAAAAACTGGTTAATAGGATTAGTAACCTGTGAAATGCGACAAAAGTATTCTAAGCATGGTTGCATTAATATTTTTTTATAGGTTCAACTAATGATTTTGAGATTGAAGAGGTATTGATTCCCTACTAATCTCTCATGATATTTCAATGTGGTATTAGAGATTCAATGTATATGATGTTATGAATGTAAATCACTATATTTGAGTGTTTTTGGCCACACCATTCTTAAAATTGAGGTGGGGTTGAATCGTACACGTCACATATGACCCATGGTTCGTTTTCATAAAGGTTCAACAGAATCCGAATGCGTTTGGTCATTTTTCCGTATGTCAGTTGTTGTTTTCACATAAAATGATGTCCATTTTAAACAAAATAGAGACCCTTTTTGTGGTGGCGGCCACATTGCACCTCAGATTGAGGCGGGGTTGACTCGTACACATCAAAAATGACCCATGGATCGTTTTTCTTATGTATCAACACAATTCGAATGCGGTTGGTCAAATTTATGTATGCTAGTTGTTGTTTTCACTTAAAATCCCGTCCATTCCAAATAAAAGTGAGATAGTTTGAGTGGTACCAGCCACACCGGCCCTTGAATTGAGGCAAGTATGACCCGTACAAGTCTCATATGACCCATGGATATTTTTCCTAAAGTTTCAATAGAATCCTAATGACTTTGGTTTTTTTTCCATTTCACACTTGTTGTTTTAACATAAAATGATGTCATTTTGGAATAAAAGAGAGACACTTTGAGTGGTATTGGCCACAGGGAGCCTCTGATTGAGGTGGGGTTAACTCATACACTTCACATATGATCCATGGATGGTTGTCCTAAATTTTAAATAGAATCAGAATGCATTTGGTCAGTTTTCCATATGTCAATTGTTGTTTTCACTTAAAATGATGTTCATTTTTTAAAAAAGAGAGACACTTTGAGTGGTGCCAGCCACACTACACTTCATAATGAGGCGGGGTTGACTCGTACACCTCTATATAATTCATGGATCATTGTCTTAACGTTTAAATAGAATCCAAATATGTTTGGTCAGTTTTCCGTATTTCAGTTGTTGTTTTCACTTAAAAAGATGTCCATTTAAAACAAAAGAGGGACACTTTGAGTGGTGTTTGCCACAACGCTCCTCGGATTGAGGTGGGGTTGAATTGTACACGATGAAAATTACCCATGGATTCTGGTCCTAATGTATCAACACAATATGAATGAGTTTGGTCAGTTTTCCGTATGCCTGTTGTTGTTTTCACTTAAAATCATATCCATTTCAAATAAAAGTGAGAGAGTTTGGGTGGTGTTGGCCACACCGGCCCTCGTATTGAGGTGGGGTTCTCTCATACAAGTCACATATGACCCATGGATAATTTTATAATGTTGCAATAGAATTAGAATTCCTTTGGTCGGTTTTCAGTATGTTAGTTGTTATATTCACTTAAATTGATGTCCTTTTGAAACAAAAGAGAGAAACTTTGAGTGGTGTTGGCCACACAATGATTTTGATTGACGTGGGGTTGACTCGGACACATCACATATGACCCATGGATCATTGTAATTAATTTTTAACAGAATCATAATTCATTTGTTCAGTTTTCCATATGTCAATTGTTGTTTTCACTGAAAATGATGTTCATTTTAAACAAAAGAGAGACACTTTGAGTGGTGTTGGCCACACCGTGCTTCAGATTGAGACAGATTTGACTCATACATGTCACATATAACCCATTTATTGATTTATTAATGTTTTAATAGAATATGAATGTGTTTGGTTTCTTTTCATTATGTCAGTTGTAGTTTTCACTCATAATGATGTCCATTTTAACTAATAGAGAGACACTTTGAGTAGTGTCGGCCACACCACACCTCTGATTGAGACTGGGTTGACTCTTACACCTCAAAAATGACACATGGATTGTTTTCCTAAAGTTTCAACACAATCCTAATGCGTTTGGTTGGTTTTTTGTATTCCAGTTTTTGTTTTCACATAAAATCCTGTCCATTTCAAATAATAGTGAGACAGTTTCAGTGGTGAAAGCCACACCAGCCCTTGGATTGAGGAAAGGTTAACTCGTAAAAGTCACATATGACCCATGGATCGTTTTAATATGTTTCATAAAAAATCATAATGCCTTTGGTCTATTTTTCGTATCTCATTTTTGTATTCACTAAAAATGATGTCCTTTTGAAACAAAGGAGAAAAACTTTGAGTGGTGCCAACAAAACCACGCCTCGTATTGAGGTGGGGATGACTCATACACATCACATATGACCCATGGATCATTTTTCTGAATTTTTAACAAAATACAAATGCGTTTAGTCAGTTTTCCGTATGTCTATTGTTGTTTTCACTTAAAATGATGTTCATTTAAAACAAAAGACAGACACTTTGAGTGGTGTCGGCCACACCGTGATTCTGATTGAGGCAGGGTTGACTCGTACGCATCACATATGATCCATGGATCGTGGTCTTAATTTTTCAACAGAATATGACTGTGTTTGTTCGGTTTTCCATATGTCGGTTTTTGTTTTAACTTAAAATGATGTCCATTTAAAAAAAAGAGAGACACTTTGAGTGGTGTCAGACATACTGCACCTCATATTGAGGTTGGGTTGACTCATACAAATCAATAATGACCCATGGATCATTTTCTTAATGTATCAACACAATCCTAATGTGTGTGGTTAGTTTACCGTATGACAGTTGTTGTTTTCACTTAAAATCATGTCCATTTCAACTAAAATTGAGACGGTTTGAGTGGTGATGGCCCCACCACCCCTCCGATTGAGGCGGGGTTGACTTCTACAAGTCACATATGACCCATGTATCTTTTTACTAAAGTTTTAATAGAATCTGAATGCCTTTGTTTGGTTTTCCATATGTTAGTTCTTGTATTCACTAAAAATGATGTCCTTCTGAAAAAAAGAGAGACACTATGAGTGGTTCCGGCCACATCACACCTCGGATTGGGGCGAGGTTTTACCTAACATGTCAAATATGACCCATGGATCATTGTCCAAAATTTTCAACAGAATCAGAATGTGTTTGGTCAGTTATCCATATGTCAATTATAGTTTTCACTTAAAATGATGTTCATTTTAAATAATAGAGAGACACTTTGAGTGGTGCCAACCACACCACACTTCGGACTGAGGCAGGTTTGACTTGTTCACAACACATATGATCCATGTATCATTTTCTTAATGTTTCAAAAAAATACGAATCCATTTGGTCGGTTTTCCATATGTCAGTTGTTGTTTTCACTTAAAATGATGTCCATTTTAAACAATAGAGAGACACTTTGAGTGGTGTCGACCACACCATGTCTCGGATTGTGGCCTAGTTGGCTCTTACCCATCAAAAATGACCCATGTATTGTTTTCCTATAGTATCAACACAATCTGAATGCGTTTGGTTTGTTTTCTGTATTCCAGTATTTATTTTCACTTAAAATCTTGTCCTTTTCAAATAAAATCGAGGTAGTTTGACTGTTTCCAGCCACACCGACCCTCATATTGAGGTGGCGTTGAATCATACAAGTCACATAAAACCCATCGATCATTTTCTTAAAGTTTCAATAGAATATGAATGCTTTTGGTCAGTTTTACATTTTTCAGTTGTTGTATTCAATTAAAATGATGTCCTTTTGAAACAAAAGTGAGACACTTTGAGTGGTTTAGACACACAGCACCTCTGATTGAGGAAAAGTTGACTCTTACATGTCACAAATGACCCATGGATCATTTTCATAAAGTATCAACACAAACCTAATGCGTTTAGACAGTTTTATGTATGGGAGTTTTTTTACATAAAAGAATATCCATTTTAAACAAAAGAAAGACACATTGAGTGGTACCATCCACACCGTTCCTCTAATTGAGGAGGGGTTGACTCATACACATTTAAAAAGACCCATGGATCGTTTTGTTGACATATTAACACAATACGAATGTGTTTGGTCAGTTTTCCGTATGCCATTTGTTGGTTTAACTTAAAATGATGTCCATTTCAAATAAAAGTGAAACACTTTGAGTGGTACCAGAAACATCTGCCTCATATTGAGGTGAGGTTGACCCGTACACATCACAAATGACTCATGGATCGTTCTTCTAATGTTTCAGAACAATATTAATTCCTTTGTTTAGTTTTCCCTATGTCAGCTGTTGTTTTCATTTAAAATGTTGTCCATTTCAAATAAAAGTGAGACACTTTGAGTGGTACCGGCCACAGCTTGCCTCGGTTTGAGGCGGGGTTGACTCATACAGGTCACTAGGGCATTTGAGTGCCGTCGAGGGTGAACTGAAGATCTACGAGAGTATTATAATCTTCTTTCTTCCTCTTTTTGATTTGGGTTTCCACTCTTCTCTCATATTCTTCAGAAGCTCTAAAACCCTCATTTTAATTAGGATTTAGGGTAAATCTTGAAGAGAGCTTTGATTGGGATCCAGGGTCTAGGGAGGAGGGTTGGGGGGATGTTTGAGGGGTTGTCTGGGGTCCAGGTAGGAGGGTGGGGGTGTTGTACGGGGGGCTATCTGGGGTCTAGGGAAGAGGGGGTGGGGGTTGTCCGAGGTCCAGGAAGGATGGTGGGTAATGTATCTAAAACTATATATAGGTATCATACATCAAATTTCTATAGGGTTGCGAATTTCCACAGGGTGCCATCCTGGAGCAGGGCCAAATCACGACATTACGGTGGTGTTACCATGTCGTGACCGCGGTGTGACTGTGGCGTGACTGCGGCGTAACCGTGGCATGACCGCGGTGTGACCGCGGCGTGACAGCGGCGTCACCGCGGCGTGAAAGCAATGTGATCGCGGCCTGACCGCGGTGTGACTGTGTCGTGTGGGCCCAGTACAGCAACATCTGTGGGGCAGCATCATCCGACCAAGAGAAAAGGGATCTGGAGGAGGCGGGGCAACATTCCGGCTATCACCTCCCTCCCAATAAACTATAAGTGGGTAATGTTTCTAAAACTCTATCTAAGTATCATAAATCGAATTCCAACAGTACTGTGAACCGCCGCTGGGTGTCATCCTAGAGCAGGGCCAAATCATGGCATTACCGCGGCATGACCGTAGTGTGACCATGGCATGACCATGGCATGACTGCGGTGTGTTGACCCGGTCCGGCGACATCCGTGGGGAAGCATATTCTGGCCAGGAGCAGAGGGAGAGGGGAAATATTCTGGTCGTCGCCTCCCTCCCAATTAACTATGGGTGAGTAATGTATCTAAATATCTATCTAGGTATCATTCATTGAATTCCGACAGGACTGCCAACCGCCACAGGGTGTTGTCCTGGAGTAGGGGAAAATCAAAGCATGACCCTGACGTGACTGTGGTATGCCCGTGGCGTGAGTACAGCATGAACGTGGCATGACAGCGGTGTGATGGCGATGTGACTATGGCGTGATTGTGGCATGATCTCAGTGTGTTGGCCCAGTCTAGCGATATATGCAGGGCAACATCTTCCAGTCAAGAGAAAAGGGAGCAGGAGGTAGCAGGGAAACATTACAGACATCACCTCCCTCCCCATTAACTATGGGTGGGTAATTTATCTAAAACTTTATCTAGGTATCATACATCTAATTCCAACAGGACTGCGAATAGTTGCGGTCTGTCGTCCTGGAGCAGGGCCAAATCACGGCGTGGCCGCGGCGTGATCGCGGCGTGACTGCTGCGTGACTGCTGCGTGACTGCAGCGTGGCCACGACATGACCACGACGTGACCGTGGTGTGACCACGACGTGTTGGACCGGTCTAGAAAAATCCACAGGGTTGCATCTTCCTGCCAGGATTCCAAATAAATCCTATGTAGTTTTCCATCAAATTATAGAAAATGATCTTATATTATAAATACCAGACTCTTGATTCGAGATTGTGGTATGATAAAGATATATATTTTAAATTCATTGTTTTTAAAAGTTTTTTTATTATAAAAACATGACATCATTTTTTAAATGAAACAATTATATTAAAGAAATAATATTTAAGATATGAAATTCAATATAATTAACTAGAATTAAGAAAGAATCTAAATTCAATTTAAAGCATTCTTAAATTAAATAGGCTACAAGAGGGACTCTACCTCAAGGTGGAACCAAGCTATCCACTTCATCTCAGGGATCTTTCTAACTATAATATGCTGCTCCCCCACTAGGTATATGCACCATCACACACATGCAAGGACATCTAGCCCCTATGCACACACCCGCATGGCCATGAACATGTGCAAGGGGATCCTTACACATATTCTTATATGCATATACCAGTCTCCACTCACATAAATATTCATTTTTATATATATACATGGGCACACCTATCCCCATACGTGTATAATCATTTCCATGGTTGACTATACATGTAAGGGGGGAACCCAAATACATATAATTACTTACCTATGAACACACAGGTGAGTCACCCTTGACTTGGTGACTCTAAACCAACGAGAATGGATCAATGCACTACACAAAGGATATTAAATACCTTAAAACACATAAAGGACCCTACATAACCCATGAAAAACCAACCAACAACAATAAAGCCTTACCTTGATTGGTGAGAACCAAATCCACCTGAACCAACACAAAACGATCAAACACCCAACCAAAAACATAATATGGAGTCAAAATCATTGAAAACCCTAAAATATATGAGGTTTTAGACAAGTACTAATCATAGAATCTTACCTCGGATCAAATCTGACGGACTGAAACAATATGAACCCCATTTGGAATCCTTCATAGAATATAACTACTCCCTATCCATAGAAACAAGTAAAAGACCTTAGTGGCCAATGCGATAAAGAAAATAAAATAAAAATGAAACTAAAAAAATACATGTCTCCTCTGACTATACATGTCACCTCCCAACATATAAGAATCACAATGCCACATGGGTCAAATCTTGTTCCTGCAAGCAAGGGGGAAACAAATCAATGTTTCAAAATGAAACTATCGATAATTGCATTCATATTAATTAATAATTAATCTTATAATAAATGGAATATAATTAGTTATTTCTCGACTTTCAGCTTAGTTTGGTTTGGTTCGATATAAGTTTGATTTGGAAATGACATGGCTACACCATTACTAAAGGGTCAAGATAGGTTTTTGTGTAAATTTATTTTGGAATAGAAGGATGAAAACATTATTATATGTGATTCCATCAAATATTTAATGACCAAAACTTCCTAAATGAGCTCAAACAAGCTAGATCTTGAGATCTCATAGATATTGAGTCAGAAAAATTATTAGTGATTGAATATGAATCAACATTCAATAATCTATTAAGTATATGTCAAATCATACGATTAATATAAGGCTTAAGGCATGAAAATTTTGATGAGGCAATGACTAATAATGTGATCGTGGACCAATATTCTGATTTTTCTGACCTATATATTTGTGGTTTGTATGATGTCTTTGGAAGATATAGGTTTTACATGAATATGGAAGGGGAGTTTTTTAAATTATCATTTAGGTGGAGGGAATACATCATTTAGTAGTTATAATATGAAGTATAAAATCCTCCATGGGTGATAAACCATTACTTAAATTAATTGTTTCATTAAATAAAAATTCTTATGTATATAAAGACAGTATTAAGATCCTCTATAGACCCTTAAACACTAACTTGATTATTCGATCATATATTTCCAAGGGATTGATAATAACTATGTTCTATGGGAGTCATGGAGTCTATGGACGAAAAATGAAAGTAAATAGATTGACATAGTAGACCTATAGATATGGTGTTCATAGGCCACCTAGGTTTAGATAGAAATCATTAGTGATTTTCTGGAAATGAAATCACTATTTCACTGGGTCTCCAAGTGGATAAGATATCAAGTGAGATATGAGTGGTCTAACATATGTCTTATAATTTGGATGATATGTGTATGGATTAGATGAGGGTTTAGAACAAGTAAAATATTCCTAAGAGGATTGGGACTTATGGTGTTAGATATTTCAATTTTACATCTACTGTTTGATGAGCTTAAAAAAGTTATGTCTTGAGATATCTCATGTGAGATGCCTCTAAAAAAGGGGAAATCTATTAAAAAGCATCACATCGAAGAACATAATTGTTCTCATTAAATAGTATAAAGTCAAAAACATTGTAACAACAGAAAGGAAAAAAGAAAATAATCTAAATAAAGAAGATCAATCCTCAAACAAATTAGGATACTGATTATAATTCAAATGTCTTATAGTTATTGGGTTTCATGTATTCAAATGTGGAATCAAAAAACATTGATTCAATGCACAGGTGAACTCAATTCTATTTTGTTGAATCACCCTTCTTTGGATAATTTTGAAAATTCATGAATCATTAACAGAGCTAAAATAAATCATATAAAACATTGAAAATGACTCATATATATCCTTAATGAATCATATAAATACAAATAATAACTCATAATTATCTTGAATTCAATCTTACGGAGAGTTATAATTGATGCTTACATAGCAGAAGGGGGATTTGCGACCGACCATTAGTAGGGAGCTGTGAGCGGTGAGAGGGAGTCAGGATGGGGGGAGGGGAACTCAAGGGGTATAAGAGCGGTGACAATGATGGGAGGAGTGGAGAAGCCCTGTAGGGTTTGGATAACATTGGATTGAAGGGGAATGTGTGAGTGTTGATGAGCGGTGAGTGACGAGGGGCGAGTGGCAAGCAGCGATCAGCGAGCGGAGAGCAGCGAGGGGTGGTCGGGATGGGTGCAACGGTGAGGGTGGTCGGTATGGGAGTAGCAGTGAGGACGAGAGGAGTATGTGAGTGGCAATGATGGTTTGGAGAAGTGTAGTTTAGGGATATGATAAGTATCCCGATGGCGGAGTGACTATAGATACATATATCCCAATGGTTCATATGAACCATTGGCATAGGGTATTTTTCACGATGGTTTGTTAAAACCATTGGGACAAATGCATTGGTATAGGTGGAATTTCCACCAATGAGTTCAACTAAAGAGACAAAGTATGAGACACCAGTGTGCGTATTGTGTATTTTCGAATGGATTGGCATTATAATTCAAAGAGGATTGGTGGGATTTAGCATGGGATGGAACCCAGTTAGTGGGGATGGGTTATAATACGTGATTTTGATGAGATTCTTGACCAAAATATTGAGAATATAATGTATATGGGTTCGACATGGTGTGCTTTTGTGACTAGGACAATCATAAGGTGAATAATCCTCTTTGTCTAGTTGGATGATGAGATGTGCATCGAGGAATGGGATAATCCTCAAGAGATGAATCTAGATTATGTGACTGAGAGGATAGACTGGGATTGGTTTGATAGGATTAGGTGATTGGCCAACCCATGCGAGGATGATACGATGTTTGGAGACACTTGGAGAGACTTGGGGTTATTTATGCTATCTCATGGAGACACATGGGGTTATTTCATGACACCAACATACTCCAGAAATTTTCCCACACAATGTTTTTGAAAAACAATTTTATCTCATGGAAGACCCCAAGGATCATCTATCTTCCAATTTTTACTCACACTCACACCTCATGGTATTGTAGTTTCAAGTGATCTACATCAACTAGTCAGGGTAGCATCACTACCCTCTGTCCATACAAAGAAGTAAAATACCTAAGTGGCCAATGTGATAAAGAAAATAAAATAAAAACTAAACAAAAACATACATGTATCCTATGATTATACATGTCACTTCCCAATATATAAGAACCACACCGCCCCATGGGTCAAATCATGTTCCTACAAGAAAGGAGGAAACAGTTCCATTTAATAATATCTTTATTTTTGATTATGTTCTTTAAATATAATGTTGTTGTAAACACTATTCTAGTACACTTAGCCATTTCATATGAACCTATGCTATATTAGTAGAGTTGAAGATTGTGCTCAAAAACCTATTCACTATGGAAAGAACCTCATAGGGACCACAATCAATGTTTAGTAGTTGTTCCTACTCTTAAACCTTGTTGGGAACTAGTCCATGAACCAAATGGTCTACTTGGTCATGAGGGTGTAAACCGTTTAATTATACAATACTAAGAATAATGTTGTTTGTTTCTTTTCTACCAGCAATGGGAATATCTCAAGGCTTGAGTGGAAATTGACTTCAGTTCCTATGTTAATGTCCCCTTAACGATACGTAGATTTCAAGGGGTGTCTCCCATGGGTGTCTTGTGGTGTGTAGTGTCTATCTATGATTTATGTGGTGATTTTGTATTGTGGAAATTGTGTATTTCATGGTCAGTTTAATAAATTCATTGGTCAACTGGAAAATACACCCATATTCAATAGAGATATACCCACTTTTGATATAGAATACCATCTAAATAACCAAATCGAAAATCTGAGACCAACATTTTACTTTATTGATTCCAATTACATAATATATGCATCACTAAATCATGTTTTATGAACCAATGAATTAAATGGAAAGAAACTACTCACCAATTGAAAAAATTCTTACAGGTATAAGATATATGAAACCAGTCTAAGATATGCCCTAATATATGTATCATTATTTTCATAATCTAGAATGTGTTCTAGATAAATTTTTTAATTTGGGAATTATTGAATGATTGATTGACAACTCCCAGATAAAAATAAAATGGTCGATGAAAATGAATGAGTTATGTCATAATGTTATATCAAAAAGATTATATTTATCAACATGCATGGTTTTTAAATAAATGTATCAAAAAATCCTTTATTTCATTATAAAAAAATTGAACTTGGGAGTAAGGGAATAAGAAATCCTACCTAGAATCAACAACGCATGACCAAGAATGAATCTCCCCTAATGGTGGATGGCCAAACAACCAATAAGAAACTACCATGAACCCTAAACACCAAAGAAACCACCAAAATTTTGTTGGCCCCTTAAACATGGGTTTGACCAAACAAAAAATTACAACACGAAAGAAGAAACCCAAAAGGAAATCATGAAAAATAATAGGAGACCTATGAGTTTACAGGAAATTTTTCCACACACATATATACATAATGTAATAGAATTGATAAAAGACATGCAGGCCCGCCCAATTTCAATCCACCCATCGGTATAATTTTCCCCGATCGATCGATCCACCTACCTTAACTGGTACTAATTATATGCAGAATATAATGAAAAAGATAATGGAGTAATTAATTTTAGATTAAAAGGAAATATCAGATTGTGAGAAGGGATTCGATGGAAGGGCCTCAAGAGAAACACCACATGAGAAGTGATTCGATGGAGGGGCAACGATTTGAAATATAGAACCTTTTCCATGTTAATGAACCAATTATAAAACAGGAACACTAAAATAGATATATATGTTTAACAAATGCGTTTATATTCTATATTACCAGTAAGAAAATCAAGTGATAGACTAAATGAGTGATGCATTGAATGAAATTAGTATATTCCTAATTTTGATGTTGGTGGTGGCACCTGCTGAGCAAAGGATATGGAGACCTGGAGGAGTTATACATCAGGGTACCACTGGAAGAGCTCATCTAGGCTATGGAAGAGGGAAACACCACCAAAGATCAATGAGATGGGAGAAGAGGGGAAGAAATTGAACCTTAGATATGTGAGGTGCGTCAGGTTGAAATCGATTAAAAACCATAAAATTTGTAATTAAAAAAGAAACATGATCTCGCCTGATGGAAGCACCGAATCTACCAGGGTGAGAAATTTTTCTCCGAGTCTGTGTTTTCTAAGCTGCATCAAATTAAGTATTTATTCGTCAAAGGGGATAAGTCCATCCGCAAACTCGTACGATTGAACGAGTTTCCTATCGAATTAGACTACAATGGAGGAGGGAGTTCACGGCATGAGCATGATGGATAATTTGATGAAGAAGAGGGTTTTAGGGGAGAGGCAATCATATGATAAGCACTGAGGGAGAGGCACTCACCAGATAAGTGAAATTATTAATCGTGGGAGAAGAGTGTTGCGGGGAAGAAGAGGGTTGCAAGGGCGAGGAGAGATTGCGGGGGAAGTTGCACGCAGGGTTGATCCTGACGAGATTTATTTTTTAGGATGGTATACCTACAGTTTCTTTAAAATCGTAGGGATGGACATTCCTACCACATATATACAAACAGATTTCTTAAACCATTGGTATAAAATCATTGGTAAAAACCTATTTTTCAGTAGTGAATAATGTCTAGAAATTAAAAAATTAAATATTTAATATTTATTTGGTAATACTATTTCATATTAAATAAGTATTTTAGAGGGTAAAAAATTTAGTTTAAAGAAAACTTGGATTTAACGGGGAATTTTTAATTGGGATATTGATAATATCATATAATGTGAATGTGAATCATATGGTTCTAATGAATTACCATGGAATGTTCCACTATCACCCTTGTATTTATACTCTCATGAAGTCATAAAAAATAAAAACACAAAATTTTTCTTAGAATGACATTCAATGTGGGGAAAAAATATGGATAGCTTGTTGAAGGCCTGGACATTAATTTCCAGCCTATTACCAAAAGTATTCATCCATGAATTTAGTAAAAGTAACACATTAGAAGTCATTTGAAACCAAAAATTTCAAACTTAGCTGAATGTATAAAACTAGATTTGGAATTTCAAACCGTAGGAAGGAATTTAAGGAACCACTTTCATATCTAAAATTATCCCAATATATTAAAAACAAATTACAAAAAAATAAGAATAAATTTTATATCTAGTTCCTAAAAATAAATTATACCTCTATAAAATTATCATATAATATGTTTTATTTTAAAAATATGTGCATAATATAGGTAGAGAAAAAAAAATTAAAATAAGAATAAAACATTTTTTATTATCCCAAATGAATTATTTATTTACACTATATAAAATTATCAAAAAAATTCATTTTTATTAGTTCAGACCTTTTTATTTAGATCCTAAAAACATGTAATGATAAAAAAATGGTATAACCCGTAATTTTTATGTAATATGGATAAAAAACATATGATTAAATAAAAAATAGTAATGATATTTCTACATGATTGTTTATATTATATGTGAACAATAGTAGATTTTGAATTCTAATAGGCTTTATGACTACGATTGAAAATCAAACATGAAAATAATGAATCTAAATTTTTTTATGAATATTGTGAACTTATGTAAATTAAATTTTAAGGAGATTGTATTAATATTTGTGTTATTCACCCAAGGGGGTTTTTCTATTAAATATATGATGTTAGATAATATTTTGATTATCCAAAATCTTTGAGAGGTTTTAGTTTCATTGATAGAACCCAACAAACGTGATTTTTAAAAATACTTGACATTGGATATTTTTCATGAGGTGTAATATAATTAATGAAAAGATACCCAAAAAACACAATATTATAATTTATTTTAGATGGTGTTACAATAGGGTGTATGTGGCCTCTTGGTTATATGTTTCGCTATCGATTACGTATGTAGTTTTATGCTTAGGGAGTAATTACTTCACTACATACACTGTTGATTCATTCGATTTTGAGACACATAATTGTTGGTATCTTCCTGTTGATTCACCGCGCATTTTTTGGTTTCTTATTCACTATACATTTATTCTTACTTTGGAAAATAATATTCATTTCAGATATAGGTAAAAATTTAATATAGTATTATTTGAATATAATTAAAATATAGTGATTCTAAATCCAATATCCCCCCTCAAAATGGTCAATTTTCATCTATATTTTAAAATTAAAAACAACTAAAAAATCTTCCTCTTCAATATAGAGTACCTTATTTTCACTAATAGTAATATCATCATGATATTCTTCACCTTCAATGGTTGCATGATACTCATCCAATTCAGACGATTTGCATTAAAATTTACTATTTCATATTAAGAATAATTGAAAATAGTAGATGATGAAGGACAAAATCCATTAGCTATTTCAACCTTAAAATATTATAGTTTAATGGATTCCAACATAATGATTTATATAAGGCAGAGTAATTAGTCTACCCATTATTATTAGAATCTCCCAAACATATTTTCTTCTTATTTATTCATATCATTGATAAATAATGTAAAATAACCATTGTCAAATTAATATTGGTCAGTTTTTATAAAAATTTCCATCATTGTAAATATATGTAAGTCAAGTGTTTTATTATATCTCTGTAATGACTCATTTGGGGTCTCTTGTTATTTATGGATGACCCTAGGAGGGATATTTAAGATGTGTTAGATTTAATAATTTTCAAGTTCATTTATTACTAGTTTATGTTATTTATAAAAAATACATGGAAAGTGATCCACTTATTCATTTTTTCAGTTTTATTTTTTTACATAAACAATTCATTTTTATAGTGGTTGAAATTATATTCATTATTTCATTTATTTCTATCATCTTGAATTGTTTCCATGCGATTATTTATCCTTGAATCATATAGATAGTGAGTAACTTGTAAATATCCATCTCTTTTGGTTCTTAATAATTCTAATGGTGAGGAAACATCTATCCATAAGTCTAAATAGTTCATATTCATTGTAGTTTTCTCCCTAACACCCATTGGTGTATACCAAATGATAATAATGTTAGCAAATTTGAATTATATCTCAATGTTCCTTAGTTAAAATAGATTAGTTAGTAAGAAACGTTTTAGTGATGTGAATGACCATAACGTCATTTTTGATTTTATCAATATCATTGAACAAGGAATAATTTTTGGAATAAATAATTTAGAATGGGTACACCTCAATTTTTTACTTATTATGAATGAATAAATTGATAAAAATAAAGTGAAATATTATAATAAAATTATAAAAAACATTTATTTATGGTATAGAATGTAAATTAATTCCTTGTTTTATCACTACAAACATTGAAAGTGGTGTGACACTATCTTAAAATATCATGTAACAAATATATTTTTGTTAAAGTGTGCAATTGGGGAAGTGGTCCATGGTTTTCTAAGGAAGCAAATTATTAATAAATTTTTTTCTCGATATAGATAATAATGGGGTTTTTCAAATAGATACATAGAATAGTGATATAGGACTATTTTATTTTCTTTTAATTTTACAAAATTAAGATAGGTTAGAGAAACACACAAATGGAATTATCCAAAAATAAAAATATTACTTGGGATAAATCCAATGTGTTCTCAATTAATTATACCATATTCTGAATCACTTATTCTCATAAATAAATCATTACCATTCCAATACATACTACTCATTATTGTTTATGTATTAAAAAAATTACAATACTTGATATTTACAAACACATGAAACTCATTCATCCCCCATAGTGAGTGAGATAGAAAACCCCTAAATTAAAACCTAAACATACTCAACCCACTTGATCGAGATTACAAGCAATTCAAAATATCAATTCAATCAACCCCATTATTGTGTTATGTGATTTTATTAGTGGTAAAAATAAAATACATATAGTGATATAGTGCAACAATATTGAAAGAATATGTCTTGAGAAAAATTCCCCACACTTCCTAACCTCAGTCTTCTAATTGAATTTGGTAGATGAATTTTGACATTAAACATTGAAATTTAATAACATCAATGAGATTCCACCAAGTGATACCAGCGATGGGTAAACAATTTTTAATCATTGAAAAAGTGATTTTGGTTAAATCACAAGGATTGAAAACCCAATTAATATAGAAAATAATGGAATAAAATTACTAATAAAAAGAATAAAATGATGAAAATACTCTATTAAATTTTAACAAAGAATTAAAAAGTAATATTGTAATCTATATTTAAGAGGATGATTCATGTGAAAAATCCATACAAAAAGAAAAATTAGAAAATTATTTTAATGAAACTATGTAACATTATTCTTATTTAAATGATTTTAGTGTCAAATAATAACATTTCATTCCCCATATATTTCTTCCATTTATTGAAGTTAATTAGATATTATTATTTCATGTGTGAATAATGAAAAATATTACTTGTTTTGTTATTCCATCTCGAATAATCAAGAAATTAATTCCTTGGAATTTTTTTATATGAATGATTTATGGAACATTATATAATAATTTCTTTTTTTAGTAACATAGAAAATTTAGGACCATAGATAACTGATTGGGATCTAAAATCAGTTTAAATTTATTATATTATCTAATATAGTAGTGATTCTATAGATTCAATATGAATCACTATGGTTCATTATATCATGGATATCCTAAATGTTTATCATACATAGATATAGATGTTGTTTACTTTACTTTATCTAAGTTATATGGTTTGGAATGACTCATAATTGACTGATATTACATTTTGTTATGAGATTAAATTAAATCATTCATAAGGTCACATTCATGGAATGATTCAAACATGATAAGATATTAAAATAGGGTAATATTATGTAAATTTTTACATGACCCCCACAAACCAATATTCTCCTAATATACAGAATGCTTATTTTTCAATAATGTTGTTTTAGTTATTAAATGAGAAATATTGCACCAATAATTAAGTAAATAATATACAGGGAGACATAATATCCATACATTAAGGATTTATTTTATTCATACATTAGTAATATATGTTATTAAATCATTTTGGATGTATCTTTTTCATATGAATTGGGAGATTTACATGGTTAATCATGAAAAAGTGAAATAGTAAATTTAATTACCCATCATCATTATTGCATGTAATTTCATCATTTGTAGGTCCTTTTCTACAGGATTATTCTTATACATGACATGTCAATTTCTATTAGTATCATGAATGGAAATGAATTTTACTTTATTCATATGCATATAAACATGGATTCAAATGAGCATATCATAGTTAGTTGAACTTATTTTTAATATATTATATTATTTGTATCGAAAATAATAAATCTATAAAAATAAAAAAAATATCTTAGAAATTTAATTCATTAAATAATTGAAATACATATAAAAAATTATCTCATTCAAATTTAATTAAAAATATCACCAAAAGATACTTCTGGATTTATATGTCATAAAATATTAATCAAATAATAAAAATTAATATTTTATGTTATTTGTATAAAAAATCATGATTCACCCAAATTTTAAAAAGTGGTTTTATTTTTCAAAATTTGATTTCATTACAGGGTATAAAAATAACGAAATATTAAACTAAAAATTTAAAATATTTATTAAAATTAATTCTTCAAATGTGGAGAAGTATATAAATGATATGAAATTTTAAGGCATAAAAGGTATTATTTTTAAGGATTATCCAAATTATAGTTTATTTAACAATGTAACACATTTTCAAACTTCAAATTTAAGATTTCTGAAACGAATTTTTAAATAAAAAATTCATATTGACTGTATTAGAAAATATAATTTTCTGCATGTCATAGATATGTTTTGATAGTATTTATTAGAGGAAGAAGTTGAAAAGGAATAATATTAATCCAATGAAAGAGAGGACAATGAAATCTCTTGAATTTTAACATTAAAAACAAATACATGTAACATCCCGTTTATATTCTGACAGGTAAGCCATAAACATTTTTTTTTACGTTTTCTTTCATCAGGTAGGGTAGTGTTTGGGTGGGAAGGATACATATGTTGGTGAAGAAAGTGATTTTTTGGATTATCACCTTCAAATAGACTCTTCATGAAGAAAAACAGATGGTTAAAAACAAAGTTACATGATTACACATCATGAAATTGTCCCACTACAAATTTTGAATGACTTCATGTTGTGGTGGGTAAAAATTCTTTTTAGTCATTTCACGTCATGAATTGTTTAATGGTCAGTTTTTTATTTGGACTATCAATACATATGTCATGGGACTGTGTTTTTTGTTGGTTATGAAATTTAATTGGTTCATCAAGTGTATTGTGATTACAAGTCATGTAATACCCCAATTTCATGTTTTTAAATAGGTTGTGCAGCTGGTTATATTTCTTCCCTGTACTCCAAACTCAACTTCCTCATGTTAAGAAATATAAATCTTGGCCAGCCCTTTAGAATGATTTTTATTATCTTGATATTTGTTACA
Organism: Viscum album; assembly: GCA_963277665.1. Taxonomy (NCBI): domain Eukaryota; kingdom Viridiplantae; phylum Streptophyta; class Magnoliopsida; order Santalales; family Viscaceae; genus Viscum; species Viscum album. The sequence continues at coordinate 1,689,965,506 of OY728128.1, read as the reverse complement.
CATAAGGTGTGTTTTCCAAGTATGTTTTCTCACTCATTATTTTTGTTTTCTCTTTCTCCTATTTTGTATTTTTTATAAATGATATCGATAATGATGGATCTATTCGTAGTAATGTTGGATTTCATTTATAGGTCGGTTTACGAGGTGTTATCCAAATTTCTTCTCATTCATAGGTATCATTACGATTGTTGAGTTTCAGGAAGAGGTATGTGGTTCATTCTTGAATTTCCAAATTTATTATTCATAAATTTCATGATTTATTTCAGTTATTTAAATAAATTTAATTTCTCAATCATTATATTAATTAAATTGATTAAAAAAAGAATCCATTTAATTGATATATTTAAAATAGTTTTGGAAAACAAATTTTAAAACCCTAATTTTTTTGAATTGGGATACGTTTATGGAAATTTATAAATTAAATTTATAAATTTGAATTGTCGATTTAATGGAAAATATTTCAATTAATTTTTTTAATTTGACATGGGAAAAAAGAATTGTGATAATGATGGAGATAGTGTTTAATGTAACACAAACATGTGTAAATGTCATTAAATGATTTTATAGAAACCTGGAAGTTTTATCTTTTAGAAAGGGAATCCCTTTAATTAAAAACCATTTTGGTATTAATTGAAAAAAAAATTAATTTTGAAATGGAACAATGGGATTTTATTTTATTTTATATAGTATTGAAATAAATTTCCCAACTTATAATAGAACATGAAACCCTTTGGTAGTTGGTGAGTTTTTTTGATACACTCTATGGTATTACAACATTCTGAAACATTGTTGTGGCATGTCACTTCTTTGATGGGATGGTGAAGATTTGCCTCTTTCTAGTGTAAGAGGGACGTGAGTACACTCATTAATTTGATATCACTTAGAAACAATGGGATTCTATAGATTGTTATTACTAACATACCTACATTGAAGTTGACCATATTGCTCAATTATTTCATTATATAAGATACATAAATGTATTCCAATATTTTTTAGAAATATTTCATATATTTTAATTTATATCTTGTGCTTTAAAATTATTTTCCATCATTTTGAGTATATATGTAATGTTTTTTTAAAATATTCGTCTGAATTTCCAAACTAGTTTATTTAGAAAATTTTAATGATTTCATAGGATAATCTATATTTATTATCTGTAATTTAATAATTTGTGGTATCCTATTGGGATTAGGCTCACAGAAAACTTTTTCCTTTTGGTGATTGTAGACTTTCTTCTTCTAGGTTTGAGAAATTGGATATGATCTCTTAAAGGTGGATCGAGTTATTCATTTTTGAACCTTATGAGTTGTGTCCATGGGTACCTTAGTGATGTTTTCCCAGTTTTTAGTACTTGGATTTTTTTACATTAGTATTTTTATTCCTAGTTGTATTTGGTTACTTTACTCCCATTAGAAAGTATTCTATATTCATATTCTCCTTCTTGTCTTACTAAAACTCTATTTTTTTACAATTTTTTCCCACATGAAAGTTGTATGATGCTTGGAGATAGTCACCAACCCATGGGGAACAGGAATGACATTTGGGATATTTTAGGGCTTGGTGTGTTATCAGGTAACTGGGGTACCCTGGCTGGTTTATGTAAAATTAGTATCAAATGTGGCTTTGGAGATTTTTTCTTGAGGTAAGTATGTTTTTTAATCTTGTTGGGATATATGATGTAGTTACCATTAACTGTCTGAATATCTCTCACCAAAATGAACCTTCAGTATCCAAGGGTTTTTAGGTAAGGATTTCTTATGTATAAGTTATAATCCATTTCCAATTTTTCTGTGGATAAAGTGAAATCCAAATCATGTTTGTTCTGTATGTTGAGGTTAATCTCTATTGTTTCTTAATTTGAGTTTGAATCTATATTCTTTTATGATTTATTTTAATGTTGTATAGCATCATGTCTTTGAGAAGACATGATAATCATATCCAGGAGGAAGGTTCTACTGAACTACACTGACCTAATCCTCGTGTGGATCCAAATCTAGTTGAGGTGATTGAGAGAACTATCAATGATCTAGGACAAGAAACACAAACAGTCCCCAATCATGCTTCTGTTGTGGATCCTCAGAGGGTGTTCTTAGCAACCATTCTCATGATTTTATTCTCTAAAAGCCATCATATTTCAATGTGTCCACTAATCCTCAACATGCTCTAGAATTATTTGGAAATATAGAACATCTATTTCAGTTCTTGGAGACTCCCGTTTTGATCATGGTGAGGTGTTCAAACTTTTGTTGAAAAGACCAAGAAATAGATGGTGGGATACAATTTTTATGGAAGGAATACTTAAGAGATTATAGTGGAAGTACATAAAGATACTTTTTACTGACTAGTTCTATCTAGAGGCAATGGTGTGGCCAATACTATTGAGTTTTTCAAGCTTGTGAGAGATGAAATACCATGACCAAGTACTCCAATCTCTTTACTAAGAAATTGTTGTTTTATCTTGAAATTTTATCAATAGATAATATGAAGGATTAATAGATTTAGTTGGGGCTTCTATTAGATATCCATTCTAAGGTTTTATTGCTGAATCTTCATACTTATTTTGATGTGATTGATAAGGATATGATGGTTGACATAACCAATATGGAATGTCAATATCTACTATAGTTCCCTTTCCCCCTGTGAAAACATTAGTTCATTAAATGTAATGAATAATTGGGATGTTTCTCATGGTAGTTCTCGATGATAGATTCATTCTAGACCTCCTACAATTCTAGGAAGATGTTTATTAGCCTGATATTATTGTGGAAATATAGTACATTTTTAGATGGTGTGAACTTCTTCATCCTTGAAATAGAGATCCTACAAATGTTTAGGGAACTTATATAGATTCTATCATTATTTCACTACATCATGTAGTGAAATTGGATCATCAAATCCTCTTAAAAATGGGGCAATCATATGTTTTAGATATAAAAGGATTCCAACCACTGGCATTTGGACTGAAGAAATTTTATGTACTGGATGTGTCTCTAGAGGATGAAAATACAAGTCCAAAAACTATGAGAGGTACCATTACTATAGAATCACACATAGTTACTACTCTTTTTTATTATGATGCATCTCATTCATTTATTTCTGCTCATATTGTTAATATAATTAATCTTTCTATGGATGTTTTATCTTCTACAATGGATATTGCTACCACCTTTATAAAAAGATAGAGAAGGGTCTCTATATCCATACTTGTGTCTTTTCTCTATCATATTCTATTTTAGCTTGGAGTCACATAGTTTTTATATGAAATTGATTGAAATTTATTTTTAGGTGGATTGGGTCATTGACCATAAAGCATGAATTGGTTGTTATCTTCAATGAGTCTACATTAATATATCCATAGGTGTGTTTATTGTCTCTGAGGGATATTGGGACCCATGTCATGCAGATGCAAACATTTTTATCTAGAATTGGGGAAAGTGATATCAGTGTTTTCTTTTGATCATGAGTGGAAATATATGATCAATGATCTCTTTCCAGTTTTCTTCAAGTTTTTTTGTGTGTTTTATTCATAATTAATTGGTCTTCCACCGGTTTGGATGTTGAGTTATCTATTGACATAATACCTGATTCTCAACCTATTTCAATTCCCTGATACCACATAGAACTAGTTGAACTGAATGTGATTAATTTGTAGATGGTCTATTATCTCGAGAAATGATATATATTCCAAGGTGTGTCACCTTGGGTGGTGTTGGTTATCTTCTCTATTAATTCTTATGGATCACTTTGTAAATGTGTTAATTATCAGAAACTAAATAAATTTAAAATAAATAACTTGTATTTGTTTCCATATATTGATGTTCTGTTTGATTATTTGCAAGGTTTTATGTGGTTCAAAAATATCGAACTATGTTATAGTTACCATAATTTAAAAATAAAATAATTTATCATTCATAAAATCGACCTTCATGTTGGTACGACCCATATGTGTACCATGTTATGTTCTTCAGTCTAAAAAATGATCATGCAGTTTTCATGGATTTGATGGAAAATATAGTCTATGATTTTCTCGATACATTTGTTGTGGTCTTTGTGTCTGGCATCCTTATTTACGCAAAATCCAAGTATGTGCATGTGGATCACCTAAGAATAGTCCTCAGTTTACTGAGAAGTCACTGACTCTATTCCGTGCTCTTGAAATGTGACATCTAGATTAAAATAGTAATATTCCAGGGACACATGGTGTTAAAACATGGAATATCAGTTGATCCTAAGAAGTTGAATGATGTTATAACCTATGAGTGACCATGGAATGTCTCTTATATCTATATCTTACTCTGATTAGTCAAGTATTACTACCGGTTCATGAAGGAATTCTGAAATTTTTCTACTCTGATGATTTATCACACTCAGATGGGGTGAAGGATGTTTCATATGATTAATGTTAGTGTTATGTTTGTTAAGGTAAAATGTCTATTGAATTTTATTCTTGTGTTGGCTCTTTAGGAGGTTGGTATGGGCTATGTGGTCTTTTGTGATGCATTAGGTTCATTATTTGGATATGTTCTTATGTAGGGACACCATGTAATTTCATATGTTTCCCACCATCCTATGATACATGAGAAGAATTACCCTACTAGAGACATTAAACTTGATGATATAATGCATGTACATAAGAGTTGGCAGTATTTCTATTTTGGAGAAATGTTTATTATGTTTTTAGACAACAAATGTTTGTGGTATATTATCTATCAAAAATATTTTAATATTCTCCAAATGTATTGGATGGCGTACATAAATTAATTTTAATTTGAAATCGCTTATACCCCAAGGAAAGATAATGTCATTGAAGATGCGTTAAATATGAAACATGTTACCCGTATGTGAATTAATTTTATGACGAGTGGAAGTTCATGGATCTCTCTACACAGTTTTATATTAGAGTTCAAGAAAAGGGGGATGAGGATTCTTTATCCATCATTTGGTTGAAATATGTTCTTTAGGTGATGATTCATTATGTAAAAAATATTGATGATTAATTTTGTATTATTAGGGACTCCTTTTATGGTAAGGATATTGTTTCCCAATGGTCGTTCTCCAATGAGGATGTTCTAAACTATTTGATTCATTTCATTTTTCCTATAGCGGCAATGAAGGTTGTAGTTAGGGATTTCCATAATACCTAGTCTGTAGTGGACCCATGAATAAAAAAACTTATCTATGACATGCGGTGGTTGTTCTGGTGGCCAGCAATGATGGGAGATATTTCTGATTTTATTTCTTACCATATGTTACAGTATGATAGGCTATGCACCAGAAAAATTTTAGTGTTCTTCAACCACTGCTATTCTATACATGTATATGGGATGAGATCTCTATGTAATTTTTGGTTATGTTACCATGTATCCAAAGAAAGAAGAATGTGATATGGAATGTGATTGATATGCTGACCAAGTTATCTCAATACTTTCCATTTGTGATATAGCCAATGTTGAGGAGTTGGGAAGTCCCTTTATAATGGAGACAATTTGTTTTCATGATTTTTTATATTCTATAGTCTCTGATAAGGATCCTTAGTTTACTTGTCTATTTCGGAGAGGCTTCCATGCGGTACTATGATCTAATGATTCAATCAGCATGGCCTACCATCTACAGTCATATGGTGAGACATAGAGAGCTATATTGATTCTTGAGGATATTATTTGTGATTATGTTCTCGATATTAGTTGGGCTTGGGATGATCACTTGGGCTTGCTTGTGTTTTCTTATGACAACAGTTACCATTCCGTGATCTGGATGGACCCTTCTGATGCCTTGTATGACCACCCTTATAAATCTATGTTGTGTTGTTCAATGTTTTGTTAATGTTTATTGGTTGGACCATGTTTGGTGATGGAGATGACTGCTATGATTTAGTTGATTCATCATAGAATGTAGAAATAACAGAGATAATATAAGTCTTATTTTGAATGATCTTATAGACCTTTTTATTATTCAATTGGAGATCAAGTGTGTTTAAAATATTCTCCCTGGTTGGGTCTTCGATGACAAGAGATAAAATGGAAGCTTTCCCCTTATATTGTGAGAACATCTGAGGTTATTGAGAAGGTGTGGAATGTTTCTTACAATTTAGAACATCCACCATATGTAACGATGATACATAATTTATTCCATGTATCATAGTTGAGAAAGTTTCTCTCTGATTGGAATCTTGTTTTGAGATGGAGTAATCTTGAAATTGAACATGATTTAGATTTGACTGAGTGGCCAGTTAGGATAGCTTATTCTAAGAACTAGGTACATAAAGGGAGGATGGTACGATTAGATCATGTTTCATGATAGCATGTTTTTTATAATCACTAGATGTTAGAATTAAAGGCACTGATGATAGATCAATGGACTCATCTAATTGGAATATAAGATTCTTCATAGAATTTATTGGGATAGAATGTTCTGATTGTGGGGAGGTTATAACATACCATTACCATTCTTATAAGTATGAATTAAACATTGTCTTATTTTTCCAAATTAATTGATGGGGTATGATAGAGTATGGATTGGGATTATACTAATAATTGTTAAGTGAAATATTTTTTGGATTGTCACCTTCATATCAACTATTCATGTACAATGTCAGAGAGTTACATGTCATGTAATGGGATTACATGTCATTTAATGTTCCTACTTGATGTCATGAATGGATTCATACTGGGACGGGTAAACGTCAAGATTATTCATTTCAATTTAATAAGGATTTAATTATTAGTTTTCAATTTGGAGTGTTATAATTTTTGTTGAGGCGTCACATTGTCAGCAGTTACTAAATTTAAAGGGTTCATGATGTGTATTGAGATTACACATCCTGTAATACCCCAACTATGTTTTTTCAATAGGTCATGTGGCTAGTTATTTATTTTCATTCCACTCTAGATTGAACTACCAGGACCTATGTCATTCAACAAGAAATAAAATACTTGTCCCTCCCCTCAGAATCATTTGGTTTGGTTTTGGATTGTCGTTCCGCTTGCGGTGTGTTTTCTAGGAAAGTTTACAACCTCATTATTTTTGTGTCTATATTTCCCCTCTTTTGGGTTTTTGATAGATCATCATGATAGTGATGAATCAAGGTATTCTGTTGTTGGATTTCATTTAGATTTCTTCTTTCAAGTACTTTCTCATCTTCATTCTAATTGATAGATTCCATTGTGAGTTTTGAGTATTAGGAAGTGGTAGGTGGTTCCGTCCCGAATACCAAAATTTATTATTCAAAAATTTATTGATTGATTTGAATTATTTATTTAAATTAACATTCTAAAAATTTATTTGAATTAAATTTATAAAAACCATAACTCAGATATTATAGAAATTAGAAATAGTTTTGTCATGAAAATTTGGAAAACCCAAATTCCATTCAATTGGGGTGTGTTTGTGAAAATTACATAATTAAATTGATGAGTTTAATATGTGGATTTGATGGAAATTATTTTATAAAATATATATATTTTAATTTTTTAAAAATTAATTGTGAATAGGATGGTGTTGGATTTTAATAGATTTAAAACTTGTAAAAATTTCTTATTAATTATTTGATAAAAAACTAGTACATTTATCTTATTGAAAGGTCATGTTTTTTTATTAAAAGTTGGGTTGGTTTTAAATGGAAAAACTGGAATTTTAAAATGGAATAATGGGATTAAATTGTGTTTTATGTAGTCTTAAAATAAATTTCACGTTTTTTAACAAAACATGCAATACTTAGGTAGTTGGTGAGTTATTTGGATACACTTTATGATATTACAATACATTAAAACATACCTTTAGAGGGTTACATCCTCAATTGGGGTGATAAGTTTCCATTATCCATTGTTAGATGGATGTGAGAATATTACTTTATCTGAGATCACATAGAGAGTGTGGAATCATATAGATGGTTAATACTATCATAGCTACTTTGAAGATGACCATGTTGCTCGCTTATTTATTTATTAGGTGATATAAATGAATGAAAATTTTGTAAAATTTCATTAAATGTCATTAATATATTTACATAATGTGGTTTAGGTTACTATTTTAATTGAGAAATAATTTTAGAAATTTCCCATCACATTTAATGTAATTCATGTGCATTAAAACAGTTTTCCATCATTTTGAAACTATGATGCATTTTTTGTTTAAATATTATTTAGAAGATCTAAAAAATTTTATTTTGAAAATTGAAATAATATATTTGAATATCCTATATATTCCATATTTTATAGAAAATTTGGAGTTATAGTACAGGGATTAGGATCACACACTTATTTTTTCATAGAGTGTTTGTATACTTTATCCTTCAATGTTTGAGCAATGGGAAGGGATTTAATGGAGGTGGATCCAGCATTTGGGCTTTGGACCTGGGGAGTTTTGTCTGTATAGGCAGGAATTCTATTTTTTATATTTTTCATTCAATGCTAGTAGTATTTTGGGTTTTTTATTCCTTGTTGTATAATATCACATTACGCATAGTAGTGATTAATATATATATGCATATTTTTTGGATTTTCATGCTTTTACTATGTTTTTTTTAAAATTTACTCTGACTTGGAGGTCTTATGAATCCAAGTTATATTTTCCAACTGATGGGGAAAAATAATGCCCTTCAGAAAATGTCTGGGATGGCTTGATTATTGGGTTACCAAGGTGTCCAAGCTGGTTCATTACAATACCTTTATCTCTATAGTAGAGGAATATTCAATTTAGATTGAAATTTGAGAATTTTAGGACTATATTATTTATAATTTTTTTATTTTAATGCATAATAGAAATAAGTGTACATGAAAAAAGAGGCCCATGATGAGTAAGATGTATTAGTGACATTTAATGTAGAAAATATGGTGTATGAATATTAGGTATATTTTTTAATAATTCAAGGAATAAAAGCTAATGACGTTTCTAAAGAATAAATACTCAATTCATAACCAAATAAAAATTTATTCATAACAATTGAGAATAATATAAATCATTGAAATATAAAAATTATTTATATAAAAGGATGTTTATTAAGTTAAAATATGATGTTACATAAAAATAAAATTTCATATATTTATTTACCCAAATGGTTCAATATAAAATCATTATTATCTATGAGTTATAGGTAAAATTTATTAAGTGGTCAAATTATTTGATTGATTAAATAATTAAATTTACTCCCAAAATTATTTCCACAAAGAAAATTATGTTTGAAAAAATATTTGATGAAAACATATCTCATAAATGGTTTGAATGAAGATTATTTTGTGTCATCAATTTATTTATGAAGACATTCTGATATATGGATTTACCAAGGGTGACATCATTGTAATAAATATATATTTATAATGGTTTATTATATATATTATTCTCTAAAAAAAATCATTTTTTTGAGTATTGAAAACAATTTAGATTTCACTTTTAGGTAAATTAAAATTTTATGTCAATATGCTATATTTATATGGAAAAGGCAATAACTTTTTCCCCACTACACATTTGGTATTATTGATGATTTCAATATGTTATAATATTTATATTAATCATTCATTTCATTTATAATTATACTATTTTTTATGTCTTTTATCAAGGTAATTTATGTGAATGATATATCACCCCTAGACTTTATCATATATTCCATTAGGAATAAATTTATTTTATACAGCATCTTATGATATACAGAACAACATGTTTAAATGAAACACAATAATCTATTAAAATATTATTATTTTAATGTGGCAATTACAACCTTGTCGTTTAGTTGGTGGATATTAATATGAAAACGTAAATTATAAAAATATATGATTAATATATTTTCAATGGTTATCTATTGATTGTAAATAATAATAATCATAATTTTAATATAAAAAAATTGTTTTCTGAAAGACATTATATCTCAAAAAAATGTTTCATTATTTTTGGAACAGATTACTCCTAAAATTATTATTTAACAGAATTATAATTTTTTTTTAAATACAAAAAATCTTTTTTTGAATCAAAAATTCAAAATTATAATAAGGTAAAATTTTGGGATTTTTTAAAAAGAATTATTTTTTATAAATAGTGAAAATAATGTTTCTTTTTAAAAAATTCAAATGTTTTGTTTTGTTAAAAAACATAAAATAAATAATTGTTCTATGATATTATAATTAATCCAATATAGGTTATTTTAATCTAGTATATGATATACTTTGATATAAAAACATTTTCTTCTTTGGAATGTTTTATTTGGAAAAACTTATTTTTTTGATGATTTTTAAGGATTAATTTTAAATTGAAATCTACCAATTACATGAATTAAATTTGAAAAAATGGATTCATTTTTTATAATAATAATATTTTATATTACCTATTTTGGTCATCATAATTTCTTACCTTAATGAAATGTGTAAAAAATTAATTTCTCTGGATTAGTTGAAAATAATTTTACCAAGGGTTAAACGACGTAGACAAGGATTAAATTAAAAAAAATTGTCCAGAACCAATTGTATGGAAACGTTTTGATATCATAGCCTATAATTTTCTATGAGGGTCTATTTTATAATAATGTGAAATGTGAAAAATGTGCATAATTTGTTGTATTGGAAACAAACTTATGTGACCTATCCCTAGCTTAAAAAAGGCCACCCCTCTACTAACTTATTCAAATCTATAAATCCCTTTTTCATTGAAGAACCCATTCAATATATATCAAAAAAATTATTAGACAACTTTTGGAGCTTTTGGTCATCAAAAAAATCCAACCATACTGTCATTAACAAGAGATCCATTATAGGATTCTCAAAGATATGGTAACAATCAAAATGATGATCTTTCATTTTCTTTCTTCATTCAACATAATTAATTATGTCATAAAAATTTGAATATTATAAAACCATTATTTACCATAAATTGAGTTATTATTTTCAATTCATAACTTATATTCATCCACTATTCATCAAATTCTAAATGAAATTGTTGTTCATGTTTGTGATGGACTACCGCCGGGAAAACCAATGTTACTCATTTCCCGTAAACATATCTAATGATTGTATACAATGATGGATTTAATTTATATAAATGATATTTTTTTATTTTATTTTATGTAATTATAATAACACATATATCCTTATTCAATCAATTTGTTTTAATATATGATAACAACGCTAATGTGTTCGGCAGACTATCGTATCTCGAAGCGATGCAATTAATTTTTTCCTAAAGATTTCATGGGAAATAATAATGACAAATTTAAGTAATATATGTGATATAAATGACATTATTTCAAATATTGTATAAAAAAACCAAATTCCTTGAACATTCAGTTGATAATGGATTGATATAATCGCATGCATGTACGTACGACCTACTTTATACACAAAGCGATGAGATTAATTTTCTATGTTCAACATTCTAGAATGATTATTAAAAGATACATAAGAACTCAATATGGTATTTATAACATTAATAATTTTTTTATATGATGGATACTTGTCTTTTAAAAATGAACCACAACATTCATAACAAAACACACATGATAAAATAATGCAATGAACACCTAAAATATTGAATATAGTTAAACATTATAAACAAAATTGTGGTAAAATGTTAAAATAAGAGAATATATGATAATATAAATATAAATTTAGTTTATCGATAAAATTAAAACATTATTAAAACCATAATTCCTGACATTAAAAAAGTTCAACAAAATATAAAGTCTCTGGTAAGAGATTACATCTGAATTACCATTTCATTAACACAGTTGTTAAATGATTATATTTACTTATATGTGGTGTATATAATTCACCTATGATGTATTTGACCTAGATAATTATTTATTCATTACATTATAGTAAAAACCATTATTTATGATGAATCAAAGGCCTCCTCTCATTTCATGTTTAATTAAGAATTGTTTCCTTTCTATTTAGACAATCATAATCTTATGAACATTTTTATTAGAAATTATATTTTTATTACATATACATTTAATTAATGTGACATATACTATGATTTTCTAAAACATATATAATATTTAAAAAATTAATTTACTTTTATTTCTCTTTGATTATCTTTCGGAATATTGATAAATTCTTATTATATAATAAATACAAATAATAGAGGATAATGAAAAATATTCATGAATTCAATCAATTATTCAATATAAGAAGAATCATTTAGATATAAAATTAAGGGTAGGGTGTGGTTATTGATTTACTCTAATGTAATTAGTACTATTATTAGGTGAATCATTACACTGGTAATAAATGGGTTAATATCCATAGTTTTAAACTCTATTGTGAATAACCAAGATAGTAGAGGTATTATGAAGCTTGAGATCATGGAATCCAAAAATTAAGAATTTAAAATATTTTGAACTTAGTTAATATTATTATCAATGAAATTTTCCTATTCATATCATAACAATATCCATCTCATTCAAATTTCAGTAATTAAATTTCTTGTTTTTTCAGTCATCTACATTCACAGATTGGTTATTCATTAACTTATCATGATTTTCATGTGATTGGTTAATTATAATCTGTGTTAAAATATATATCAATATATATTTTTTATGACTTATATAATCACTTATTGATTGAATTAAATATTTTATCAGTCATACAACATACCATATTTATTATTCCTTATTAATTAATAATATTTTCCAATGTATGTTACCCTTAGTGAGTAGTTGGGCTTAACAGTATCTTATTTATTGTCCCTATGATATGATTTTAAATTAATTGAATGATTTTAATAATTCAAAATTTCATCCATTATGATTCTTTATGTTATTTACATTGTAAACTGGGTGTCATGTAAGTATTTTGTTTTGAAAGTCTACTAAGCATATCGATCAAAGGTGTTGTGATCCCTTATATATTATTCTAATTTATTAAGGTAAACATTTTAACTGAGTGACTAGATTTAGTATTGCTAAAATTTAAATTATAATTTTTTTACAAAACCATTTTTTAGGTCAGAGTAATATAAATAATTCATAATAGGGAAGTTAATTGTTCCTTTTCGATAAAATTCATTGATTTAGACTATTAACACCCTTTGAAATTTATGAAGATGTGAAGTGTTTTTTATATGAAATATGAGTAGTGGAAAATTAGAAATAATGAAAATAGATATTTTATGGAGGTTTGGGGCACAAAGATCCCCTAGTCCACTTCATCAACTGTCTTAATGAGATATCTTAATTCGACTAGAAAATGTCCACATATCTGAAGATCTAAAATCCATAACATTGTACAGGCAGTTGACACCTTTAAAATAGGGCTAGATAGAGCCTTTTGGTTCGTTATAGGGAAACGGTAAATACATAGATAATTACAACAACCTGATAATTAATCCTTAATTTATTATGGGCTTTTAACCATCCAATAAATTTAAATAATTTGATTTTTTGACGGTTCAGGTTGAACTTTATAATTATAGAAGCAATTGATTGTTGACAAATCTAATTATTGTTAGATGAATTGTATTCAAGAAAGAGTAAATCTAATGTTATCTATGTCGCAAGTGATCATCAATTTGAATAGAAATAAAGAGCAGAAATACTATAATAGTAGTATGAGGTAGAGAATATAGATTATTAAAATAGTATCATCTTTATAAAAGAATAAAGTCATTCACATGATGGAGTAGTAATGTGAATGATATTCACAAGAATATAATTGAATATATTAGTGTATCCACATATTTTTCAAACGATTATGTAGAGTATGATTCTTTCTATTCTATTCCAAAATCAAGAAAATTGTCTGATATGATAAGGATATTCATATACAATGTCATCAAGAGAGATGCAACATCCATTAATAACAGGAGAGATTTACTCTTATGAAAACTATTTTTCAGGTAAATCATAATAATCCTTGAATCAATCTTAAATGTTTTTATCGGATCATTACATCTATCATGACCCTTGTAAAAATCATAATAAAAATGTAAATTTAAATCTCTAATGTTGAATAATCAGATATAGGGATCCTTCATACAGTGAAAAAAAATACCAAATATAGAGTTATGCATTTTATAGTTCATTTTCTTAACATAATTTTGATAACATAAGTTTCATGAACCAATCATTTCTCTCAAATGTATGGTTCTTTAACCATACAATATTGAATTAACATATTAATGGATCCTTCCTAACATATGTTTATTTAACCATACGTACATGATAATAAAGGGTTGATGATCTATACATAGTGTATTTAAATAACGGTTTATTCTTTACACATTGTTCAAAGCATAGTGTTTTTTCAATAAATTCTGTTTTTAATGTAGGGTATGAAAATTTCTCTCAAAAAACATATGAATTTGTTCCAAGAAATTTAACAAATATTCCATGAAAATTAAACGTTTGAATATAATTATAGTATAAATAATGCGATGGATATTAATTTTATGAGATATATTAAATGTAATATCATAATTAAAATAAATGTTGGTATTTGTGTAAATAAACATTAATAAAATTTATTTTTAATTTTTTAGAAAATAAATTCCCAAAAATCCCCCCATTTTGGATGATCACAAAACCCAAAAAATAATTATTTAAATTTTCTAAAAACTAAAGAAATAATATTAAATTTTATCAGCATAATATTTCAATTTTTCAAAACAATTTATATTTAAAAAATTTGAATATTGTGTTTGAATTGTTCTGGTATCAAAATAGTATCCCCCATTTTAGATATAAAAAATAAATAACATGATAATGGAATAAAACACATTTAATGTTGAACATAAATACAAATTATTTTTTATATATTATTATTTTAATAAATATCACAAGGGTTACAGTAGTATATATAGATATAAAATATATAAAAAAAGAAGATAATCTAAAATGAAAAATGTAAATTTTATTTCAAAAACATTAAAAATACATGAGTGGCGATGTATTTTACGATAGGGTTTAAATAGTCTGTCTAGTAGAATGTGAATGATTTTGTTCAAGAGAGGTTCTTGATGCCTGTTCAAGCCTGCGCCACAAGAAAAAAACTTTGGTTTATTCCATCTATGAAAGTATTATTTTTGGACAAGTTTCTACCAACCTCCTTATCAAAATTCGTGAATCATAAATTACATTCAAAATTTAAACAAAAATGACATTAAAATGTCTTGAAAATTTTCCTCTATATGAAAAAACTATGATAACTCATCCCCGAACGTGTTAAGAAGCTTTCTTATACATTTTTCACTCGATTTTAGTTTCTCAAAAATATATCTCTAATTATTGAATTAAATTGATAAGGGTGCACAATTAAATGAAAGAGAACAAATCATTTTATTAATCTCAAAAAATTACTAATGTAGTTTATTAAAATGTTCTGATATGATTTGGGGATGTTGGAGGAGTATTGGGAAAATATGTTGACTAACTAATATATCTTTTAATTTATGAAAAATGACTTCTTAATTACCTTTTCAAATATGGAAAATTCATTTTCGAGAGAAATACAGATTTTATCTTCTGAAACACATACATAAACTCCCTCTTCAATGAATGAAAATCACTTTTCCAGAATAAATTTTCAAGAATCTATTGATGTAGATTATTAAAATAATCTAATTCGATCCTTGGAATAGTTGAATTTATTAAATCATCAAACCATTTCCTTGAAGAATTCAGATCTTGTCGAATATTGGAGTTATCCTCACAGACCTTGTTAAATATTATTTCAAATTACTTTTTCTAATTTGTTGGGGAATCATTTGTTTATTAAATATTATATTATGAATAAGCCGTAACATCCAAAATAGGTAAATATTTATCAACATAATTCTCATATGAAAAACACATTCCATCCTGTACAACTATTCTTTCAAAGGAAATAAATACAACATTTTCTACAGATTGAACAATGGTAGAGAAAACCTGACATTACAAAATCTCAGTGGTCTTACTGACTAGTTTATGAATATTCTAATCTTCTTGTGCAGTTTATTTCTCTTGATCAAGTTTAGAAACAAGATAATTTTCTTTAGAATATTTATCTACTTGTTTATTTGTAGCCTGATCCAGTTAATCTAGATGCACTGAATGAGTTGGATCTCTAGATCCTAACACTGGTTATTTGGGATGGGTAATTCATTAATTATTGGCCTTAAAAAAATTCATATGATTTCATTCTTTTAAAAAATCACAATCTAGATCCATATCATTGTATTGGAGATTTCTTTTGGTAGGATGATTGATATAATCTACTTTGGATTCCCAAACAACATCAGTTCTTTCAAATTTTATGTTTCATTGTTACCCAATGAAAATGTTCTCAATTATTATGATCATATGCACCAAAAATAAAAATATTACCTTTTATTATATTTCATAAGTAAATTAATTTTATTCTAGTACCATAATTCAGGTCATTTTTGTAATGAAATTTTACTCAATAATCAAAAATCAAAATCTATTTTGTTTCTGAAAAAATGAGATTGTGTATCCTTTTATAAAGATTGAGTGAAATCCTTTCCATTGAATGGAAACAATTACTCAAGAATCTCATAAAATATGTGGGAATGTTCAAAATGATGTCACTAATGAACAGAAACATGATATACTTGTCTGAGAATAAAATATTATCTATCTAAGTGATAATATTAGAAATAACAATTGAATAAACATTTCTGAGACCTTCTAGTCTGCCTCAAGTTAATTTTTCAAAAAATTTCCTAATTTTTTTATCCAAAATGAAATGACATAATATCCTTTGATTTATGATTTTTATTTCAAATTGATAAAATAGTAATTTGAAATACTTCTTCTTAAGGGAATTCCATAATATACTTTTTTTAGGATATCAAATAAACTTTATCTTTTATTATATAAGATATCATATCTTCGGTTTAACCGAAACTAAACTAGACATTGATATAAAACTGATTCAATTCTATTTCATATATTATTTCTGTATTCTAAAAATTAAACTAAAATTCCAATCCTTGAATTGCAAGAGCTTGAATGATTAGAATCTTTGTCTCATACATCTATTAAAAATATATGACTTTCATTGAAGAATATTTCTAAAGAGGACACACTGATGCTTGGGATTGTTAGGTTCTCCTTAATCAGTTATCTTGGACTTCATAATTTCATGGAATATAAATGTTTAAGGTTTTTAGATTCTAGGGTCTAGGATAATGATGAGGGCTCTGCTAGGGAAAATGGTTTTAAAGAAAAGGGTAAAAAAGTTGGTAGGTTTTTTAAAGACTGATGAATTTGTATAGATTATCATGATGATTATATAGGGTATTAAATTAAATAATTACTTTTTTAAAACATATAATTTATAACTAAAATAAGAATAATTTTATTTAATAAAATAAATTTATATTAATTTAATAATGATGATAATGTAAATTAAAAACTAATAAATACTATAATCAAATTTAAACAAAATAAATTGATATACAATTATTTTAAAATAAATAAACCTAAATTCCCCTTAATCAAATCATCAAAATTAGTGGGATGTTTTTTAAAAAAAAATCAGCTAATTGATATTCAATATTTACAAATTTCAAAGACCTAACTATTTTAATATAATGATCACTTAAAAAATGATCCCTTATATCAAAATTCATAGATATAAAATGATTTATATATTTATTTTCAAATATATAATTTACCAGTATTATCAGATAAAATTGAAACATTTTCAAAATTAATCCCAAGTCTATTAGATTGTGTTTCATCCAAAATACATGTGCAAAAAACAGACATCAGACAAAAACTCTTCCTTGGCTATTGATAGGGCAACTGAGTTTTGCTTCATTCTCGACCATTATACTAATGATTTTCTTATAAATTGGAAGGTTCTTGAGGTGTATTTTCTATCTAATATATACCTCCAAATCAGCATCTAAACGTTAAATTAAATTGAAATGAAACTTTTTTGGATAATGAATCGAATTAAATATAGTTCTTTTTAAATATATTAAAATTCTTTTAATAGTAGTTATATGGGATTTTTTTATTTGAACAGAAATCCAACACATTGATTCAAATAAAACATTATATATGGTCAACTATTAGTAAGATATAATTTCTTTACAATCATAACTCTATATATCATATTTTCAACGGGTTTTCTAGATTCTTCAAATCTAGTTTTATACAAGCATACATAAGTTTTATCAGTACAACTGTTTTCATGTCCAAAAATTATCAATAAGTAAAAAATTTATTTACTATTATTTAAAATATTTCCAAAATCATTATGTTAAATTTTAAATTCTAAAAACAAATTTATACTCACCATCATATTCATTTTAAATTATTATTTTATTATAATTGAAAAACTATTACAGGGCATTTTGTTTGTGGAGCTGAAGATAACATCATCATCTTATATTTATACTAATAAAATATTATAAAAATATTTTTCTTAAAATGATTAGTAGCTACTAATCCATCATAGAATCTATTTCCCTAAAAATTATCTTAATAGTTTAGACCATGACATTAGTGTTTACTTAAGTCTTTAAGGCGGTTTCATATGTTTAAAAACATCATTTGGTTTATAAGGGTTTTCAAAACATGGGGGGTGTTCAACATAACCATCCTATATTATATATACATTTAGAAATCCATATTCATCATCCATATGATATAATTTAATTTACATATGAGATGAATAAGCTAAAAGTATTTTAATGGATTCTAATATAGCTATAGTTTCAAATGTTTCATCATAGTCTATACATTCATCCTGAATATATCCTTTCACTAAAAATACAGAATTTTTTCTGGTTATGATCCCTTGATAATACTATTTCTTTCTAAACATCCACTTTGTTACAATTAATGGATAATCTAATGTTCATTCCACTAAATCCAAAATTTCATTTTTTTAAATATTTGATGAGTTCTTCATTAATTTCTCAGAGCCAACTATCATCTTCTAAACTATAATCAATAGATTTATGTTATAAAAAATATATAAAGGATTAGAATTCTTCTAGATTTGCAAAATTTATTCATGTTCTAATTTATGTATCAAGGTATCCTATAATAGTCTTTAAAGGATATTCTTTAGAGTTCTAGACTATCTCGGTAAGACACATTCATGTTCATCAGTTTCATGTCCTTTTTAACTGGATTAAATTTAATTTGTATCACTTCCAAAATCACCTTTAGTGGATTTAGGTATCATTTTGTCATATGATTCAGTAATTTCATTTGTTTTATCTTTTACATTATTGAATGGTCCAGTTTCATCAAAAATCACATGATATAATTCATCAATAATTCATAATTTTTTGAAAAACACTCATTAAGATTAATAAGTTATATAATATCCAATAAATATTTCATAAATATCTTTTGGATCTAAAATACCACGATTATCTTAGTATAATGATATAAATATTGCATCAAAATACATAAATGTTAATTATTATTTTTTCCCCCAAATTTCAGCAGACATAATTTTTTTTATTAGTATTATTAAAACTATATTCATGACATAGAAGAAATTTCTTATAGATTCTCCCAATATATTGGTAGTAAGACTGTATTTATTCAATATAGTCCTTTCCATTTCATGAATAGTTATATTTATTCTTTAAAAAATTCAATTTTATGAGGTGTTTTTTGTGCAAACAATATATTTTTAATTCATAGGATTGAGAAAAAATAACTGAAGTTTTTAATCAAAACTGTTCACAATGATCAATTTCAATGAAATTATTTTAAAACCATTTTCATGTTTAATAGATTTTCTAAAACATGTAATGACAGCGAACACATCACTGTTCAAATATTGAAAATATACCCATGTAAATCTTCAAAAATTTACAACTAAAATAGAAACATATAATTTAGGATCCAAACTTTCTACTCTTAATAGTGAAAAGTAAATCACATGGATAGGTTATAATGGTATAGATGTAGATATTTTTTTAATTTATTTTAAATATGATTAGTTTTGTTTTCTGATTTGACATGACCCACTAAATTTATAATCTTCAAAATTAAGACTAGGAAAATCAAATATTATTTCACAGATAACTTATGTAAAGGATATATATTTCAATGACCATGTCTTCTATTCCATATCCATGATTCCATTTTCTTAGCATTTATTGGTTCGAATTATTTTTAAATAAGGAATTTAGATCAAAATTAGAAACATTGTTCATTCTAGGTTCACTATATTTAAGCAGTTTATCATTGAAACTATGAAGGAATTGTCATCAAAACCAATAAACAATCCATAATCACAATGTTGAAAAATACTTATCAGGTTGTAATTCATAGCTTGATCATATAGTAATTCTTTTATTGGGATAATATTTCGATCTCCACTAATACCAACTCTAATGATATTATATTTTTCATTGTCTAAAAATATTAATTGACCTCAATCCATTTGAGTAAATGTGTGAAAATTTGAAGAGTATCTTCTCATGGGTTTGGAACAGCCAAAATCCATATAAAATATGGATTTTATATTTTTGTGGCCTTTATCTAGTAAAATCAATTAACGATTTTTTTTATTGGTAACCGATTTTTTTGTCCAATAGTTTCATTGAGCAATTATTTTCAAATCCATATTTTCATTATTTTCAAAAAATTTATATTACTTTTTTCTGCTATATTTTGAAAAATAAAATTTCTTTTAATAATAGTAATTTTATGATTTCTTTTGTAACAATTGTTTTTGTAATGAAATTTTCCTCCTCAATAATAAAAGGTATCACTTTTTTAATTGGGTTCAAAATATTTATTTTTTACTTTTGATATTTCACCATTTCTTACAATTCTAATTTTTTCTCTTTAATTACAATCTTTCCAAGAATATCATTGATATTATTTTCACTTTTAGTAAAACAAAGATAATAACTCTTATAATATGTTATTTCATCCTATAATTCATTTTCATTTTTTCATGAAGAATATATGTTCATGTAGATGAATTCAATTTGTCAATTAATTCTATATGTTGTTTTAGCATTGTGAATCATTCACCAAAAACCAAATTATTTATATTTTTTAATGATCTATGTATCTTTATTAAAGAATAATATTTATCTTCTATCACAAAATAATAAGTATTCAGTTTATTATTTGATAACAATAGGAGTTATAAGAAGATGAATTATATGTTTGTACCTCTTCTTCTTCTCCTATAGCCTTAAATCACGTAGTAGATTTGAGATTTTGTGCCTCTTACTCCAAATCAAACATTGAATATCTACTATAGTCTATTGATACAGTCCACATAGACTTCACATATATTTTATTAATACAAATAATTTTTCTTCATATGATATTTAAATTCAATATTTTTTTTATTATTCAATTTAGGGAAATAATGTCTAAGGTGATCTATTTTTTTTGAGTTTATAACTTCTTACTTTACTAGGTTATCATCCATTCTTCATGAAGGATTTTTTATTCTAAATTTTTATATCAAAATTTGATAATATTTATAGCTAGAGGGCCTATTACCATTTTAGAATATGAGGAGTCTAAATTTTTTTGGTATGACATATTATTTTAATTTTATTCCATGCTTCTAAGATTCCATCTAAAGAGAAGTGTTTTCATTTTTTTAGTATAATATTGTGGTCTTTAGATATATGTTTCACTTCTTATTCATACATCATCAATGTTCCAATTAGTTATTTCGTAGTCATGTTGTCAAAAGTTAGTGATTCTTAGATACCCATAGATATTCCATTCCATTTTAAGGGTATAGCTTTAAGTAATTTCAATGTGTGATCTATCTGAATAATGAGATTAACCATGTCAGTAATATTTTTAAAAATATCTAATCACCCTATATTTATTTTTCTGATTGTCTCCCCATCAAATATTATAAAGGTTTCAAACATTATTTTTGCAGTATCATACCTCTTTTATCAGATGTTTTCTATTCCTTAATATGAGACTACTATTTTATTCCAAATTTCTAATGAATTATTGGACAATGATACTCAATAGAATTCATCAAGTCTAATACCACATATGATACCACTCAATTAATTTGAGTTGGTTACATATTACACATCTATTTCAGTAGTTTACTTATATGGTTTTGCAATAATCACATAAGGAGGGATGAACATTGAATAAATTTTATGCCTATATTCTTTAAATAAATTATCATATAATTTTTATATCATCCAATGTTTTCAATGTTAATGTATAGATAATAAAATATAGACATGTCTTAGTTCGGATCATCCATTTCCATCTTATTTGTATATACCATATTTTAATTAAGATTTCTATATATTTATTAAAAAATGTGAACTTTGATTCCTATTTTTATGTCATAATAATACAATAAAATAACAAGAGGTTGGTGGATTATGTATTTTGGAAACAATTTACAAATTCTTTCATTAAATGTTCTTTGGTATTTATGAAAATGAAAAGCATTTTACTCGGTAAGAAATATAAATAGAGGATAAACCAAATTAATGAACACAGAAATTTTACAGTAGTAAGGGGAACAAAAATAATATAGTCAACTCGACTAACACACTATATTCTTCAATGGTGAATTTCATTAGAAAATGTCCTATTACCATGTGACCTTACATCCACAACTGAGTATAGGTAGTTTCCACCTTTACGAAAAGTATAAATAGTTACTTTTTGTTATTTTATAGGGAACCATTAAATCCATATCTTAGTAAAATAATATGATACTAAATGGACAACTAAGTATATTCATTTGATATTCAAATAAATCAAATAGATTTATTTTGTTTATGGTTTAGGTTGAATATACATGTTTTTAAATAAGTTAATAGTGGATGGATCTTTTTCATCATAAATGAAAAGAGTTTGATAAATAATAACACTAAATTTATCCTTGTTGAAAGTGATCATTAAATTTAATAGAAACAATAAACGTAGTAATCTAACAGAATTACAAAGTAGAAAATAAAGAACATTCACTAACTATCATCTTCATAAAATTACTATGATGATCACACGATGCAACAGTATTGTAAAATATATTCAAAAGAAACAAATAGAATATGTAAGTGTATCTGTATATTTTTTAAAATAAATATTGATATAATATATATATTAGATATAATTATTTAGTATTACATATGAAAAAAATTACATAATAGAACACATATATTAAAATTATAAGTAATATGGGAAGGCTTAACATATCATACGAACATATGAGATTTTCTCTGATAAAAATAGTTCATTCAATAAATCATAATTAGATTTGAATGGGTTATAAATTAGTTTTTTCATATCATTAAATCTATCAAGATAGTTTTATAAATCTCATATAAAATAGTGAATTTAAATATCTGATATTGAATAGTCAAATGTAGGGTTACATCATAAAATGACATAGTTCTGAACGTAGGGTTCAACTACATAGCTTTCATCCTATGAATGTATGTTGAGAATGTGAGGATGATAAATCTTATGCCTTTTTATCAAATGTAGGACTCCTTTATTATATTAGGTTATGTAACCATATTTTATTCTCTTATCAAATATACGATTCTATCCAAACATAAGGTTCTTTAACCATACAGTCCTAATATAATTTTGTTGATAATCCATATGTACAACTCTAAATATAGGGTTCCTTCTTTATTCAGTGTTCTTAGAATATGTCTTCTTCCTTGTGTTACATTAATCTAGATTGGGTATAATATTGTTTCCAAAAAACAAAAAAAAATCATCCCAAATGCTTTAAAAAAATCCTTACAATTCAAAATTCTGAGTAAATTACAGAATAAATATTACCACGAATATTAATTTCATAAAATACAATTTAAGTAATATCATTATTAAAACAAACAAGGGTATTTGTGAGAATCAATATCAATATTATATATTGGGTATTTTCTAGACAATACATTCGCAACAACCTCGAGAACTATATTATGGAAAATAAAGATTATGGCACAAATCCCTATAAGAAAAATAGGGATATGTATAGAATAATGTTAAAACTTTTTATAAGGTAGATTTTATGTTTTTAGCCTAGAATTATATCTGTATCTTGATACGACAAGTGGATGTTGTTGTGGAAAATATGTACCAATGAATAATAACTCAAAAAATTAATTTTCAAGCATTAGTCAAGTGTTACCATGTACAAAAAATAGGCCTTAATTTGCACTTGGTTTGACATTATCATGGGATTGGTTTTGGGAATTCAAAATTTAATTACAAAATATTCTGAAGGATTTGAAAACAAAGATATTCTCAATAGGACCACGTTTTAGATTCTATGATTACAATTTTATGAATTTTTTATTTATGTTTAGTGTAAAACATAGTTTTCAATTGTACATTATGAATTAAAAATCATATTTTTAAGATCTATGAAAATATATTAATTTATTTATAAATATAAACTGTATGAAATATGGGTATAAATTCTCCTAGATAATTCAATGATTTCAATACTTTGAAACCCAATAGAGTATGTTTTGTAATTGAGTAGATCCTGGCTATATTAGTGAATCATAATCATGTAATGAAATATAACCTTGCTCAAATGGAGAAATATTTGTTACCCAATGTGATTATATTTTATTGGAACACTTAATGTGATACAAAACCATATCATTTAGTGGGACTAGTAATCCAAAGGTAGATGGTAAATGGAATAAGTCCATTCATATGATTTTTTCACAAGGGGATGTGATGAGATTGAAATGGTTATAATGGAAGTACACTTTTTGAAGGTTGTATCTAATCATTGTTTTTCATTAATCCAAAATATTAGGGAGGAAGAAGAAATAGAAAAAATTTAATAGAGATCATTTTTAGAAACATTATTTAAAAAAATTTCTCTAGAGAGTAATGAATTGAAATTAAGAGAATGTTTATTTTAAGAAACCAATAGAAAACATAATTTGTTGTAGAGTATGATGATGCCTTTATTAGACATTCAATATATTCTATAGATTTCATATAAAAATATAATAAAAGATAAATAATTATATTAATGGTATTAATCGATGCCTCTAAAGGATACTGGTCTCTCAATATTTTACCTCATATAAGGAAATTATTTTATTCACGATCAAAAAAGGGGATGAGTTGTCTAGATATGATATGATAAGGTGAAATAAATAAAATAAGAGTTTGACTGAAATGAAAATAAAATTTAATGCATCAATGAATTAGGCGAGGAGAAATAAATTTCCCTATTAATAGAAAATGGAAATAATCACATTGTATATTTTTTTAATGGAATGATTTTTTTATATAAGTATTGACATAAGGGTTATCATGCACGTTAATGTATGTGGAAGAAAAAAATTATTTATGGCCAATTCTTCTACAATGAAAAATGGGGTAACATCCAGTCCAATATCCAATCCATGAAGAATATCTTCCACAAAAGCTGACATGTGTATAAGCTTAAGCTTATATAATCAATACATATATAGTGGATGTTACCAATGAACTGGTTAATGATACATTAATCATTGCATAAAATTTAGCCATTTTTTTATTTCATTAAATATTATCAAAATATTTTTTTCTTCCATGTGTTTGCATAAAATTAAATATTTACCTAGAACCTTATGATGTGAGTTTTTGGTCAAAACTCATTGTGTAAGTCTCACAAAAAATAGGACGTGTTGACAAGTCCCCACTATAACACATAATAATTATCATTTTTTAGACATTATAATAACACCTATGGTCAAATTCAATATAATACATAGAATATGATATAATTACAAATTTAATGGACAGATTTATTATTAGGAGAGGGAACTTTTATTAACAGATATGATATATAATTCCATATCATTTGAGAAGAGACTTCATCATCCAATTCATGTCTAGATCTTTCCTCAGTTGAAATTAAAATGATATTTCTGGGTAAAAATAATAAACAAAATCTGTGGTTTGAGAAGTTATAATTAAATTTGAGTATTTACATAATATGTAGGAATATGTTGATGTATTACTAGAGGAATTACCCAGAGATCCATCACACCATGATGTTGAGTTTATCATTAATTTCTTCTATGTTTAAACACCAATATCAAAGGCAACATGAAGAGATGTGTGATAAGGGAATTATTCACTCTAGTGTTTCACCATGGGGAACCCTTGTTCTCTTGTGAAAAATAATTATAGATCCCTAAGGAAGATTTATTATTATACTGTAATCAATTACATTAGGATAAAGAAAATTTACAACTTCCATGCATTAATGAAATATTTGATTGAATTTATGCAGTTAAATATTTTTCAAATATTAATATTCATTCTAGTAATTATAAATTGTGAGGAAATATGTAAGATATTCAGAAGAAAAACTTATGATTGATTTCTTGAAATTATGATTTTATTGTAATGATAATTGTATTGACTAATTCACCTAATATGTTTATGGCTCTAATGAACAAAATACCCCATGAATATCATGATGAATGTTTTGGTATCTTTGGATGACATGTTTGTTTTTTTATGAAATTCGATGACCATATGAATCACTTTTAGGCCATTATTTATACTCATAAGAGAAAATAGTTGTATTGGATGTTTATGAAGTGTTTTTTCTTGTATCATGGAGTTTCCTTTCTATATTATATAGTCTACATGGATAGAATATTAGTTAATCCTGCAAAGACAATGATAGTTAGAGAATGGCCTAAACCAATAATCATAAATAAAGTATGTAGTTTTGTTGGTTTGGATGTCTAATATTAGGTATTCATTAAGAACATGTTTCATGTTTTTTAACCAAATAAAAAATCTTATAGTTAAATAAGTTATGTTGTTTTATTCAAAATAATGTGAAGAATTGTTTGATGAATTGATTAAGTGATTATTAAATGCTATGATTTACACTCTACTATCACGAAATTGATAGGTTTATGATATATAGTGAAGAATTAAAGAGAGGATCAGGTTATATCCTTGTAAAAAATTATAATGTTATTAAAAATATATCCAGGAAATTGGGAACCCATGAATAGAGATATATAACCCAGGACATTGACTTGTTAGACATAATCTCTTATTTAATGATATAGATAAACTATCTCAATGGTGAGATTTATGAGATAATAATGAACCATAAAAAAATAAATTATATCTCATCACAGAGAGTGATCAATTTAATGAATAAACAATTTCTATAACTTATCATGGATTGTGATTGTTATATATATTACCACTCGGGGGAGGAAAATTAGTTGGTGGTTGCATTTTGTTTGACATGCCTTGAAGTTATAGCCCAAATGTTGATTAAGAGGGATCTTATGTTCATGGATCTAGTAAATATGGAGATTTTAATTGGTAAGAGAAGGGATATTCCCCTCTATTTTCAATGTATTGTGAAACTAAATTTATTGGAATATATAAAAAGGTCTCAATTTTATGATGGGAATTTTCAGAAGAAAAGTAAATGGTTGAATGAAGCTAATTTTTCATACTTCACATGTGAAAACAGAATTCTGATATTTAGAAATAGATTATGTGTTCCATATATAACTAAGATGCTAAATATTTTTGTTTGATGATTCATACACATCAAATTACTATATACCCCATAGTAGTAGTAAGATGTAAAGGGAAGTGAGGACACATTTTTTATTGTATTACATGAAAACTGAAATTTTTTATTAGGTGTTTAGATGTGTTTTTGTCAACAAAAGAATGTTATGAGACAAAATCCTACATTTGGTATGTAATATCTACCCATTTTGGGGTGGAAATGAGATGTCAATATTATGAACATTATCAAAGGACTACTAGAGACTCGTAGAAATAGTAGTATAGTATGGTATAATGTTGTTTTTCTAAACTAATATAAACAGTAAATTTATGTAAATAATGATTTAATATTTTCACCCCACAAAATAATATTAATTAATTATTTAGTAAGGATTCACAGTGACTGACTTTTTGTTAGGTCTGATCATGAACCTTGTATTACATCAAAATTCGATAAGATATTTCAGAAGGTTGTTAATACTAAGCTTAATTTGAGCACCGCCTACCATGCTCATACTAATGGACATTCACAAATGACTATTCATAATTTTTATGAAATTTTAATGTCCGGATCACTTGACATTCAACGTATGTTGAATTATTATTTACATTTTGTATAGTTTTCCTATAATAATTGCTTCCAATCACATTTTAAAAGGGTAATTTTTGAAGAATTATATTGAAATAGAATAAATAGTCCAACATTTTTGGATGATGTTTATTAAATGAAACATATATTATTAAACCTATGGATGTAAAAAAGAACAATTTTAATGACTCAACATGTTCTTATAAATTAAGTATGTTGTAGGAAATTTTTTTTTGATAATCATATGTAGGATTTTTAATTCTATGTGGGATATCATGTTTTCTTTAATTTACCTCCATAGATGGGTTTCATAAGGTACAATAAGATTTAAAATTCATGACCCATGTTTATTAGTTCATTATAAATTATAGACGAGGATGGATTTGTTTCTTATCATTTGGACATTTTCCCAATCCTCTGTAAAGTGCATGACGTGTTCTATATACCACTGTTTTGGAAGGACATTCCCGATCCAATTCATGTGATCACCTCTAAGGAAAATGAATTGGAACACTACATATCTAAATTTTATGAATCAATATTAATTATTTATAGTGCAGAAAATTTATTTACTAATCGGATGACTCGATTGAAAGATTTACTTTGCAAAATCATAAAATAGTGGCTAAAATATAGGAGTGAGAATATACTATGAGGATGAATTGCCCTAATTTTTATGGAAATATCTGAAAAAATTATAGGATGATAATTTTGTAGTAGTTTAGAATATAACACCCTATGAAATTTAAATATATATTAGATTCATAAAATATATAAATTATTTTATATGTTTTTATTTAAGCAACAACGAGTTCAAATGAAACACAAAACACGATTAATATATTATTATTTAACTGTTACCATTAAAAACATAAAGGATA
Source organism: Viscum album (assembly GCA_963277665.1). Classification (NCBI taxonomy): domain Eukaryota; kingdom Viridiplantae; phylum Streptophyta; class Magnoliopsida; order Santalales; family Viscaceae; genus Viscum; species Viscum album. The sequence continues at coordinate 1,689,936,594 of OY728128.1, read as the reverse complement.
TATTGGTATGTATTAATAGGAGTAATTATAACTAAAAATATATGTTTTTTACATGTTAATTAATTATTTATTGTTTATAAAATAAATTTGAAATTATTTGGATGAAAAAAATGTTTTCATTAAAACATTATTTTTCTAAAATAATGTTTCATTATAGATTTCTTAATCTTTTTGAAAATAAATTTTTCCAAAATTTAAATAATTTCTTCAAAAAATTAGATTCATTTTCTTAATCATCATTTAAATATTTTCTTATGGTGAGTTATTCATATATTTTTTAAAAAATTAACTTAATGATGAATACTGAAAAATACTGATTTCTTTTAAAACCGGCATTTTTGTCTAATATATTTAAAATAAACTTTTAAAAAATAATTATATCTTAATTAGTTCAATAATTTTATAATTATTCTAATTTATGTTGTTGGAATCATTTATAAGATCCACTAACATATAATGATGTTTTATAACTATCAATATTTTTAATGGAAATCCAATTCCTCAATGCATTGTGGCTTTAATTTAAAATTGATTTCATCCATTTATATGATTTTAATTTGGAAAAATGAATTCCATTTTTGTTATGATAATAATTTACACTATATAATATGTTTAAAATATTTTTTTACCATAATTAATTGTGAAATTAGTAAAAATTATTTATCACGGTTAAAGTTAGTTTGGGTTAACAGGCTGTTAATCTAATAAGTGATGGGTAATAATGACATAAATATTATCAAGAAATATAAAATTGAAATGTTTAAACCTTATAAAAAATGATGATTGATAATTTAACATTTATATACCTTGTGGAATATGAATTTTTTTTGAACACTTTACTCTTTTAAAGAATTCTATGTGTGTTCTCTCCCACAGGTACAAAAAGAATCTACCTATATTCACATTATCACACCCCTAAATCCATTTATCTCACCCCAAATGTACTTAAATATATCAAAAACATCCTTAAAATAATTATATATCTCCTTTATTTCCAAATATACAAAGAGTAGTGTCATTAATAGGGCATCCAAAGGATGATTCACTAATATATGGGAATCATTTTAATAAAGCACTTTCATTTTCGTTCATTTATTACCACATTCAATTATGTCTTAAAAATTTAAATATATAATAATAATAATATCCCATATACATAGATCTAATTATTTTATATTCATAATGAATATCCATATCCTATTCAATTAAATGGGAAATAGAATCATCAATCATGTACATGGCCGACTACCGCCTTACGAACTAATGTAACTCATTTTCCATCAATAAATCCTACTATTGTATGAAATTATGGATTTCATGTATATATATATAATTAATGATACTATAATACTTTAGTAATTATTATATCACAAATAAATTATTAAAATTTATATTAGTTAAAATACGATTATGTTGCTCGGGTTTATATAGGACTACTACCTCACGAAGACATTTGATTTATTTTTCTCTTACTATTAAAGTGGAAACTTATAAGAATAAATATAAGGACGATATTTGATATATATAAAATAATATTGAATATTCTAAACTAATATATCCCCTTTTACCTTATGTTGTCACTCATTAATTGAATGATGTCGTCTCTCATGCTTAGTACAAACTACAGTCTCCATAAAGTGATGTGATTCTATTTCATTGTAAACTCACAATGAGTGATTCTAAAAATATATTTAATGTCTAATATTAAATTTTTCAAAATACTATAATTATAGATTTTATGTATCGATATTCTATGTATAGGAACATGAACCTTCATTAAAAATCAGTCTTTTAGAAATCAAATAAATTAACACTTTAAATAATGAAAATAATGTAATTTTTTAATTGAACGTGTGGAAAACATTTATAAGAAGATGATATATAAAAATTTAATTTTTTATATGGTTCTAGTATAAATTATTAAAAATATTACAACCATTATATAAGAGTTTAAATAATTTCCAAAGAAAATTAACTATTAGGTAAGGTATTTCAACATAAATTATATATCCATTAGTCACATTTGTTAATATGTACATATTAACTTTTAGGTGGGGTATATGGATAAACATTGATTTCATTAAAATTAATACATATTTACTCATTATTTTATTTTAATAACATATCTTCCTATTTAATTTTCCATCACATTTAAGGTGTTTGTTTATTTTTCTAATTATAAACATACTCACAAGAGAATCTCTTACCTATTATAATTTTAATTGGAAATTATATTTTTTAAAAAAAATATTTTATTTATATTCTGGATGTTAATGTTCAAAAGCCATATATAATTTTTAAATATGGGTTTTAATTTGAATCGAATTTGATAATCATGGGAAATATTGATAAATTCATTATCATTTCGCAATTCAAATATCTGCTAGTAAGGAATATTATTCATAAATGAAATTGATTATTTGATATATGAGGAAAATTTGTACTTTCAGTGATGGTTGGGGTATGCATATAAATATATCCTTGAGGAATCATTATTCTCATGGGTAAAATTAGTAATATATTAATAAATGGGGTTTTTTCGATATTATAGAACAAAATAGTTAAAGTCGTTCACAATAGATGTATCATGATGCATGAGATCATGAAATCCAATAAATAAGAATTTCCTTTATTGATAATTTAGTTATTGTTATTATCCTTGATTACTCACATTGGATTCATCTATTGATTAATTTCATTCTTAGTTTGCGTATTAAATATGATGTGTTTTCTTTTGTTTAACATTGGATATTTATTACTCCTTACCAACTCATTATAGTCAAGTTACTTATAAGATGAAATGTTTGTTGGTTTATTTACCTATATATATTTATTATGACATATATAATTTTTATGTCCAATATATATTCTAATGGTCATCTGTTTTTCAGTAATTTATAATTCAATTCTGATTATTCCTTATTGATTCATGATTGCTTCTATTTTACATGAACATGATAAAGAATTTGAGCTCGAAATTATCTTGTTTTTTTCCTCTATATATAAATTTAAATTCATTTAATGATTTCAAGGAAACATAATTTTTTCCATTTCTATAAGTGTTATTTTTTACCTAATGTAAAATTTTTATCATGTATATATTTGGATAAGAAAGGATACTAAACTAATAGATCTATGGTGTTGTTTCCCTTGTGTTTTTGGAAAATTTAATAATTTATACATTGGAACATGGTAGTTGGAGTTGAGGTTGTTACAAAAGACATATACTGGATATTATAATTAAATCCTTTAACCTAGTTCTTGATCATTATAGTTATTAATATATTTTAGTTCTCACCCAGATAATTTTATTCCCAAAAAATTATATACATCAGCGTAATGATAATGATTATTATCAAATTTTATGATGATAAACTCTCAATTTCAATTTTTTGGTTAATAATTTTTCATTAAAAATTTTTGATTATAAATATATCCAATCACTGTATTGAATAAAAAATGGATTGATCATAATTTCCAAGTTGGTTATTTATAAGAACATTCCCTAAAAATAACATTATTTAAAATATGACATAGTCTTTCAATTTGATTGAATAAGGATAGATTTAGTATTTCTAATAGTTTTGAAAAGGCTACCGTACAATACAATTAAAATATTTAGTAACTAATTATTAAAACCAATTATTCTCACCTGATCTTATTGATCACTATCAATACTGATCAAGGGGATTTTTGATTTAATAGAGACTCGACTACACAAGTTGCTTATACAAGGGAATAAAATTCCATTATGACTCCCTTTTTACATATTACTCATACTATATGATATATTAATGTGCACCCATTAGTAATAAAATAATATATATTATAATTAAAGATAACGTAATATCATGTAATATTTAACTTTTAATGTTGGATGTTTATTTTGTTACTTTTAGTCTAAAAAATAAGAAAAATGAATTTTTAATGCAATATTAGTTATTATTATACCAATAAATGAAAAATTATTATAGAAATATGGTCAGATAAAAACCCATCCTCTGTAGTCCTATGATGAGGCTTCATTAAATTTCATTACATTAAATGTTTCTAATAATTAAAAGATTTGATTGTAAATTTCCTTTTTCTTATTTATCTTATGAAAAATTAACATAGATAGAAAAAGAATAATATATTATAAAAAATAAATTACTAAAATAAAATATGATTTCGATTATGATTTAGGTAGTAGAATAATTGTGAGAAACCAAAAAAAGAAATGATTTTATCCAATAAAAATGCATAATTAGGGAAATTTATAAATATTTACACTCAAAACATGACTCAAACAACTACAACATATGTATAGTGTCATTGTTTCAAAAATAAATTATATTTCATCCATGTGTGTTCTATTTAAAAATAGGGGAATATTTGGTGAAGTTAAATAAGAAATGAATAATAATTTTAACTGATTAAAGTCTTAATGGAACATTTGTTTTACTATTTATAGAGGTTTTTTGAATAGTTTATGGTTATAAATAATTGAATTGTGTTCAGATAAATCCAATATGTGTATCTATAAAGGAAAAAATGTTCTACAAATGATATTTTTACATGGAAATATAAATAATTTTATTTATAGAAGAATAAATTTGTATGGGTAAAATAATAGTACCTAATAAATTATAGAGGTTATGTTAATGTAGTCAAAACATAATTATAGAATAAAATGTATTTGTTGAAAAATATATCACCAAAAATTGGTGATGATGCTACCTGAATATTTTATAAGGATTATTTTTCCTATATAATGGAAAACGTAATATTTTTTTAATATGTATCTAAAACAAAAATAATGGTTTTATAAAATTATACAATCATGAATCCCTTACAATAATGGGAACTATACAGTAAAATATTTGGGTAAATAATTAGAAAAATACTTATTCTATAAATGTTTACTGGTGGATCTGTGGTTCTCTACGTGACTTCAAATCTAGGTCTTTTTCATAATTTTTTACATAGACGACTAGTATAAAAAATTAAGAGATGGGATTGATGTAAAAAATAAAGGAAAAATTTAATTTAATATATAAGAAATCATATTTATAATTAATATTTTTTTTTTAAATGTAGGTTTAAAATTGTTTTTGGAATCAATATCCAGGCTTTATAAAGTAAGTGGAAACTAAAGGATATTATACATAAATATTCGATCATTTTTAGGACTATTAATTTTATATATTGGGAATTACCACCCTAAAATCATAAATTATTTGTATAATTGGATATAAGATACATAACAAACATATTTATGGACAATATTCAACATAATCCAAAAATTTATTCTCATAAATTAATCATTATATTCATACAATACATATTAAATTTATTTATAACCTGTGGAAATAGAATGTTAAGAAAATGTACCTCATAAGATATATTTGGGAATACAAGGTAGCTATCAATAAACAACAATAACAATTCATAAGATAATAATAATAGTATGAAAAAACTGAACATAACATAAGAAAACATTCCAAAAAATTCATATATCATAAATCACGAGTAATGGCATGATAAACTGTCATAAAAAATACATCGGTTATAAGTTTATTGAATGAACCATTATTAATCATGATACATTACTGAATATCATTTTAAAACACATAATGCTTTCAAATAGATTTTATATTGACACCTAATGATTTAGTTAAAATAATAATAATATTTATTGGTCAGTTGACACACAATAAAAAACATTAATAAAATGTGAATTATTATGTTGAAATTATTATAACCTTGACATTGAATTAATAGATATGAATATGTATAATTAAATAATTATATAAATGTATAATTTTCTTACTCAAAGTAATATTATTTATAAATTCATAGAATATAAGAACAAAATTTTCGTGGAATTATATTTATGATTCAAAATTTCATTTTCCTCAATATTGTTTTTTCTATTATCTGTGTGAAAATAAAAATTAACTACTAAAACATTTATTAATTCAATTTCATAAAATAATTATGGCTTATTAAATTATAATATATTAATTATCTTATGTTTATTTCTTTCTTTTTCTAAATTGATTGATATTTATTAAAAAGTGAAAAATTATTATTGTTCAAATATTATAATTTCAAATTAGATCATTTAATCAAAAATTCCCATTATATTTTGGATTTGGTAATAAAGATAAATTTAATCCATTTTATTAATAATATTACAATTTAGTCCACTTTAAAATCCAATATTCGTCATTTATTCATATGTGAAGTTATATTCTTAAAAAAATTAGAATACAATTTTTAATTAAATTCTATGAATTTATGTTCAAACTATTTTTTTTCATTTTAATAAAATGAATATTCAGAAATTTATACTATATTTTTAATTAGAAGGTTCAAATTTGTTAACAATTTTTATTTTATTTTATCTCATTTCGAATAGTAAATGTATTGAATATTGGCCACATATGTATGGTTGTAATTTCTAAAATAGGGTTAAAACATTGATATATGGTCTCAAAATTCAACCAAAAACATATCATAATTTCATCGGATGGGATAAATTCGACCATATTATTCAAAAGTTTGAATATATGTCATTTGGTTCAATTTGACCTCAATAATGATATTTATATTTTTTTTAATAATATCCATAAATCCCATTATCTTAAAATTATTATCTCTTATACATTTATATAATTATTAATGGAGGATAATTTAATTTCTAAATATTTATTTCAACAAATAATTACAAATTTTATACAATGGTAATTTATTTTTTATATGTACTATCAAAATAATCACATTATATGCGTACATAAGACTGAAAAAGTATTTATTACAGAAACAGAAAAATAGAATAAATGAATTCCAAAATAATTAAAGAAATAAAATTTGTATTAAATATTGTGTTCTATGTGCTTTTTTAGAAAATGTGACATATTATTGTGGGTCAAATAAATATATTTGAATTATTTATTTTTCTGTGTATTCTATGTCAAATTAAATCAATACTATCAGAAAATGAAATAAATGATATTTAATATTAAATAATATTTTTTAAATACAATCAAAAATAAAAAACAATATTGAAAGAGGATATATATGATGATAAATGGTCTAAAATATCATCCCTTGTCCATTTGTAAACAAATTGTTTACTTTAAATGTAAAATTGAAAATATTTAGTAGTAATAATTTTCTATAGTGGTTAAAGATAAAATAAGATATTGAGGGGGTTAAACTAAAATGTAATTTAAACAATCCACATAAACCTATAAATATTTTCTTTTTTTATTATGGTGTAAAAATTTCATAATAAATTATCATTGAATATATATCAACTTGGAAACATTTTACTAAATAAATAATTTAATACATTTTAACATTTTATGATATTCCATGAGTTCCCATCCCCCACATATAAAAATTCCCTGATCATTTCTTTAATTTACAAAACATTGAGAATTATTACTCAACAAAAATTAAAAAATAACTTCTTAACGTCCATGTGCATTATTTAGAGGCTGTGTTCACTAGTATAAATATGACCAATACCAATAGTTTTGGTTAGTTTTGGTGGAACTATTAGTAAAGGTATTAATTTGGACCCATAGTAGCAGTTTCTCCAAAACTATTTGTATATGTCACTTATATGCACATAAACCAATGGTTTTGGCCAAACCATTGGTATAGGTCACTTCTATAGACCTATACTAATATTTTGGGCCCAAACCATTGGAATAGGTCCAATATAGTGACCACATACAAACATTTTTAGCCAAACCCTTGGTATAGGTCCACACTATACCAACGGTTATTCCAAAACCATTGGTATACCTCAAAAAATAGAAAATTTTATACTAATGGTTCTCAAAAACGTTAATAAAGGTACACAAAATCTATTATTAAATGTCTCAGAAATTAAAATTAGATAAATCAAATGTTAAAATACTTTTGAATATATATACATATATTTGTATATATGGAATTATATTCAAAAAATGCATGTTATGTTAGTTGTTAGGTTGTTGGATAATAAAATGGAGGTGTTGGGATCAAAATCAGGCCATTTTTTTGAATTACCTATAAAAATGGTTTTATGAAACCATTGGTATAGGTTTTTCATATGAACTATAACAATGTTTCTCAATGAACCATTGGAATAGACCTATCCCCATACAAACCTAGCCAAATGTATTCCAAATTGTTGGTATAGGCCAAAGAAATGGTTTGGAGAGCTATACTAATTATTCCAAACCATTGGTATAGGGTATTTTTAAATTAATGGTTCTTTTAAAAATACTATTCCAAGGGGTATTAAGTAGGGATCTAATTGAGGCATACCAATGTTGAGGTAATAATCTTATCAAAACTTTTTTAGTTTGTTTCTTATTATAATTCCAATAAAACAATAATATTCATTGTAATATAATAAATTGAGTAAACATAATATACTGAAAATTAATTATTATTGTTGTTAAATTACATTTATTCACCAATTCTTCTATAAAATGGGATGTGAAATTATCAATTGTGAGCACATATGGCATACCATACTGAAATAGTTATATAATTAATTTTACATCACCAAAATTCATGGATGAATATTATAATGTGTTTGATGTTTATATGATATATTATAGAATTATTATGAATATTTAATTTTTAATTCATTTCTACTTTATTTCCATCTAATTTGCTAGAAAAAATTATGTTTCTTGTGTGTTTGTGCGAAACAACACCTCAATTAAGAGATATGATTCTTTTTTCATTTCTAATTTAAATAGAAGGTAATTATGATTGATTTCATAAATATATATGATATATAAAATATGTTAATTATTAACCAACGGGAAATTATTATTTATATTATTTTATTCTATCTGTCTGAATGTTAAATCAATATTCATTCTTACGTAAGGCTTACCATCTACAAGAACAATGTAGTTTATTTTTAATATCTCTATATTATAGGGATATATATATATATAATCAATACATAGTATAATTATACCATGAATTAAATTTTGTGGATAATGATAGCATGATCATTGAATAAGGACAAGAAATACAAAATAAAAAACCAATGAAAATTGAAAATTTTCACACATTGAAATGATGGTTTTAATATATAAGTATTAATAAATGGGTTTCAAAATTTCATAAGTTAATACTATATGTTATTATATGATTTTAATTAATTCTGGATGAGGATATTTAATTTTTTTTTATTGTATTAGAGATAGATCCCATAAAATTATATTGATCATGATTTAAGGGTTTATCATCTCAAATTTTTATGTTTGGGACATATTTTTTATGTAGCTATATTCATTAATTAGGTATACATAAAGAAAAATTGAAATTTTATATCATGAATATAATTATTTAATTCATATATAAAGTTTCATTTGATGATCTTCTTTCATGGGTCCTATGATTAAAAATTTACCAATTTGGTAATAGATTTATGTTACAATATCATATATTATTGTTATTGTTTATGATTATGTTTAACATAATGATATTTCATGGTATATTTCTCATGAAAATAATTCAATTTATTATTTTATAGTAATATATTTTGAACACATGTTTTCCTTTCATTTTTCCCACATTATATACTAAATGTTAAGAAATAATATGTTTAAAGAAACCTGAAATTATTACCATCTTCATTCGAAAAACATTTTCTTCATTACATGTGTTTTAAAAAACATTAGGTAATTTATTTTGTTAAATTTTTTAATATAATTTCTTATCCATTACATAAATTATAAAAAAATTGTAAAAATAATATTCTGGTTGTTTTCCAAATTAGGTAATTTTGACTATATATCAAAAAAGTGAAAGTAATATTTATTTTTATGTACATTGTGAGAAAATAATTACCAAACAATAAGAATGATCATTACATTGTATCTTCCATGTGATGTTTCTATGGTTATTTTCCCAGAATAGGTTTTCCAAAATATTTTGAATTTTTTTTATGTTTTATTTATGTGATTTCAAATGAATATTTTATTTTCCTCATGAATGGTTATAGTGATCCATTATTTAAAATTTTCTCCATGGTAACACCATTTGATGTTAATTTAGATTTACTTTGTATATAATCATATTATTCAATCAACATGATTTCTTTTTATGGATTATGATGACGATTATTTATAGAAGATTTTTTCATACTCATTTCATTCCCATGGGTAATTAATGTGAAGAAACTCATTTATTTTATACAGGCTATGCTCTGACAAAATTATGAAATGTTTATAAAACAGATTTTCATTTCATGGTTTATGATATGATGAATGTTTTTTGACATTATATGACAACAATTTAGGAGTTCAATTACATTGTATATTGTATTATAATTATAGAAACCTCTATTAAATTAGGTAATGTATTTATCAACTGAAATAATATAGACTACAATGGGGAGTGAAACCAGTTTAGTAAGGGGCGTGACCAACTATGAAAATACTATGAGTGAAAATTGACTAATGATACATTAGTAGGGAAGTAACAAAATATAATATAATATTCTTCCTAGTAATCCCTAAAAACTATGGAATTTTTTTCTCTGGTTATTTGCAAGGAAAATATTATGTATTAAGAAAATATTAAGATCTCATGACTCATTTTCAAGGATTACATTATTGTTCATATTATATAAAAAATGAATTATTTCGTGACTCAATATTATCATCTTTGATATATAGGTTATGATATTAAATGTTAACCTTTGGTTATATGAATAGTTATTTTCATGTTATTCTTATATGATCATTAATATATCCCTTGTATAACCTTACATAGTATATATTATCAACATTTTTCATGTTTTATATTCCCTAAGAAATGGTAAATATATTATCTATGGTGTTTTTGAAAAGAGTGATTGATATTAAGAACAAAATATGTGATGATGTAAATAATTTATTAATAAGTTTTTATTGATTCAAATTTCTAAATGAAATAAAAATTTATAGTTTTTGAAATGATAAAAATGTTATTTAGTTTCTTATCAAAAAATATGATTGTGTGTTTGTGTATAGATATTTTCTTTTTATAATGTTGGTATAATAGTGGGGATAATTAATATTTAGAAAAAAATATTATAAAAAATTAGTAAGATTTAAAAGGATAATAATACGTATATGATAACATCATAATGTTTATAAGTGATATATATTATATTGTTTTCGAAGAAATACTTACATTTCTATAAAATATAAGGGGATCTGGTTTGGGAAAGATGCATCTAATGGATATAACCCGAAAAATAGTATTGTATGTATTTATTTCCCAATATTCTAGTTAATAGAGAGTGTACCCTTATTATTCACACAGATAAACACTACTTATAAATATACATGGGTTAATTCATTTATTCTTCAAAAATGATTATAATATAGTAGAATAGATTATGATCATATATGAAATATGGTTAGACTTGGTGTCATATATTAAATGGAAGGCATCTTAACATATAGATATTATAAATTATATTTAATTATTATGTGGTTTTAAAATATGATTATTTTATGTCACACTATGGTTTTTAGTTCTATTTAGTAGCTCTAACATTGAGTAATTATGTTAATACTAAGTGTGATAGACAATTTAATAATTTAAATATGTGAATCAATGTGATTTTGAGATTGAAAATAAAACCATGCCATCATGACTATTCAAATATGTAATATTATAATTTAAATATTAACTTGGGAATACTTCCTGAAAAAACTAATAAACGAAAATTTGAGTTTCTTAAAGTGCTGAGAGGGAATAATATTATATTTCAAATATGTCAAGTATTTTTGAAGAATAACATAATAAAAAGAATTAAAATAGGGGGAAAATGTTTTGAGTGTGGGAAATAATGATATAGAGAATGTAGTTTTCAAGGAAAAAATGGAAATCCCTATTATACAATGGATGTGAATAATGGTATATCTATGGTATCAACAATGTTTGAGTTTATTCAAATTGTAGAATATTTAAATTATGATAATCATTTTCCTAGAGGAAATAATTAAAATGTGGATCAGTAATTTTGTATGAGGAATGGATCATCTTTTTATGATGGAGATGATATGAATTACATATCAAATTAATTAGTAATAAGGAATAAGATGAAAAATCCTAGTTAATGTCTTAAGAATGATGTGGAATTGTTGGGTTGTTTATTGATTGGAATTCATCATTTATGTTGTATTAGTATATTTATCAATTTTATTCTTGTTATAAGCTTCATGAAACAATTATGAAATTTTTTATAGTAGTTTTTATTTAAGGATTTTAAATAATATGTTAAATAGTAATAACGACCAATAAAATAGATTTAATATAAATGTTATATTTTATATGGAAAACATATTTAAATTAATGAATACTCTTACTTTTTTCCAAATACTGAAATAATAATTTGTATTTGATATAAATATATAAACTTTAATATAAATTTTTTTTAAATATATATTTTGAACTAATTAATTATTTGATTTTAAAGTGGTTTTTGTCATATTTGATGGAGTTTACAACATTTTTTAATCTATCGTGGACGTTTCTCTTAAATTGGTTGATGGTATATATATTATTTCCAAAAAAATTTCCAATGCATTCTTTATTTGAATATATATCTTCCCACTATTTTATTGTCTTCCTTGATTTCAAAAAATATTAGATATTTTCCTAGAACCATACAATGTGAGTTATAAGTAAAAACTCGTAGTATATGTCTCACAACAATTAGGGCAAGTCAAGAAGTCCCCCTTATCGAAAATAATCATTATCTATTTTTGGACATTATAATAACACTAATGGTAGAATTGAATATAATACATGGTATGTACTAACATTATAAATGTTGTGGAATGATTTCCTGATATGGGAAGGGAATTTTATTAATGAATAACATATTGAATTCCATATAATTAGAGAAGAGACTTCATCCACTGAGTCTGGTTTAGATCCACACACAATTTATGTTCTAAAAGTTATTATTGAGTAACAACAAGAAACACAATTTGTGTTTGGGAAGGTATTCATCATATTTAGGTTCTACCTATTATGAAGGAGTGAATTGATGTATTTTATAATGAATTACCAGGACATCCATCCCAGTATGATGTTTAGTTTGACACTAATTTAATCCACGTTGGAAGACAAAAACCTAAGACAACCTATAGAATGAATAGTGTAGAATTATTGTATTAGAATCAAATCAAGGAGATATGTGATAAGGGATTTATTCACTCTAGTTTTTCACCTTGATTATCCCTTGTTCTATTAGTAATGAATATGGATGGATCCATGAGGAAGATTGGTAATTATATAGAAACAACTACTATTATGATAATTAACAATTTCCATCATCCATGCATTGAACACTTATTCAATCATGTCAATGCAGATGAATATTTTTAAAATATTAACGTTTTTTTAGTTATTTTCAATTGTCAGTAATGATATAAGACATTCAGAAGAAAACAATCTGAATGAGGTTTAGAAATTTTGATTTTATAGTAAGGAAAATTTTATTGATTAACCCACACTATAATATTATGCATTTAATGAGAAAAAATAGTCAAGGAATATCATGATGATTATTGTGGTATCCATTGATGAAATGTTTGTGTATTTTAGGTGACACCATTACTATAAAAATCACATTCAGGCTAGTCATGAGACTCTTAGAATAAAATAGTTATATTGGATGTTTATAAAGGGTCATTTCTAGCATCTAGAAGTTTACATTCTATTATATATTATTTACATGGATGTAATATTAGTTGAGATTTCAAATAAAATAATAGTTAGATAATGGCCAATAAAATCAACCATAACTAAGGAATGTAGATTCATTAGTTTGGTTGGTTAATATTTGGTATTCTTTAGAAAATATTCCCCATTTTTAACCCCATTAATAGGATTATGTTTTTAAATAAAAATAATGTGATGTATGATTTGATGAATTGAATAGGTGTTTTTAAAATGCTATGATTTCGAGTATTATATTAGGAAAATGATTGGATTATGATATATAGTGATACATAGTTGAAAGGATTGTCTTATACCCTTATGAAAAATGATAATTTGATGACATTTGAGTCATGTAAATTGGAGACCCATGAACATTGTTATACAATAAATGATCATGACTTGTCAGCCATAATCTTTTCATTAATTAAATAGATAAATTATATAAATGGTGATAGATGTGAGATATAATGAACCATAACAATATAAAATATATCTTTTCATAGAATGGGATCCCCATGAGGCAGTAAAAAATTCTACATCATCTCATGAATTATGATTGTTATATATATTACCATTGAGAGATGGAAAATAATGTGGGGGATGCATTAAGTAAAAAAAATTGAGTCGTTATAGACCAATTGAGGATTCATAGGGATCCAATTTTCATGGATATAGTAAATATGGATATGGTAATTGATAAGTCAAGGGAGACACGACTATGTTTTTAATGGTTTGTGAAACAACATTTATTGGAATAGATAAAAAGTTGTCTTCTGATGATGGGAATTATTATAATAATGTTAAATTTGTGGATTGTGGGAAGTTTTAAGGATTTATTTTTAAAGATATTATTAGGATATTTGAAATGGTATTATGTGTTCCCAATATACCAGAGCTAGAAACATTGTTTTTGGATGTTTCAGACACATCAGATTTCTATATACATTATAATAGTCTTAAGTGGTATGTGGAATTGAGGAAACCTTTTTTTATTAAATTACAAGAAATAATAAATTTTAGATTATGTTTATATATTTTTGGTTTATCAATAAGCTAAAGCTATGAGACAACATTCCATATGTTTTTTGAAACCAATCCCCATTATAGGGTGGAAATGTGATGTCATTATTGAAGGTATTTTCATAAGACTACAAAGGACACCATAAAATAGTAGGGAAATATGGGTTAATGTTTATTATCTAACCCAATTTGAACATTCCATTACTATAATAGAATATTTTCTTTTTTTACCCCTAAAAAGGCATAAAATTATTGATGTAGTAAGGATTCATAGTGAACCACTTTTTATTAGGTCTAATTGTGAACACAATATTACAACAAAATTTAGTAAGAGTTTTCATAATATTATTGATTATGTGCTTCATTTGAGTACTACATACCATCCTAAAAATAATGGGCATTACCAAAGGACTAAAAAATATTTTTAAGACATTTTGAGGTCTTAGTCACTATATATTCATGGTATTCTGATTCAATATATTCCTTTGGTATTGTTTTCTATATCAATAGTTTCTATTGGTGATTTTAAATTGTGACTTATGAAGAATTATCTAAACATAGATTCAATTCTCTAACATGTTGGGACAATTTTTTGAAAAGAAACATATAGGATAGAACCTATTTATGTGACTATAATAATGGTACTAACTATTCATGCTCATATAAAATCTTTTTAGTGTGAGATAAAATATAATGTTGACAATCAGAGGAAGCAATTTGAAATCTATGGGTTGGAACATGGTTTCGTTAAAATTATGTCCATGGAAGGTCCTCATATCTCTAAATATGAATTGAATGCTTGGACCCCAATCTAACATACCCTTAAAAATTAGAGAAAGGTATTAAATTGTTTCTTATCATTTGGAAATGCTACCAATACTATCTATAGTGCAAGATGTGTTCTATATATCATTATTATGGAAGTACATTCCGGATCCAATGCATGTCCCCTAAGGAGAACGACTTGTATCCTTATATATAATAATTTGAATAAACCATATTAATTATTGAAAATATAGATCAAGTATCTAGTATTCAAATGAATCAATTAATTTACTTACAATTGAAGAATCAGAAATTGGGGGAAGAAACATGGGGATGATAAGATGTTATGAGGAAGAACTACCTTAATATATTTTAAAGGTAATATCTGAAACATTTTAAGGATGATATTTTTGAAGGTGTGTTGAATGTATCAACCAAATAAATTATAATAGATTTCATTCATAATAATTTTAATTTATTTGATATATTTTTATATAAGAAACCATGTGTTCAAATGAAAATCAAAACTCAAATAAAATATTATTATTTAAATTTCCCATTATAACCTTGATAATAAGTTAGAAGTTAGGAATATGAGACATTATAAAAAAATATATATTTCTTTCACTTATTTATTATTTATCTATGGATTATAAATAAAATAAATCACTTCGATCAAAAAATAATAATTTTTTTTCTAAAATGCAGTTTCATCAATGATTTCATAGAATTTTGGGAAACTAATTTTTCCCCTTTTATATAAAATTTATTTAAAAAATGGTCATTTTTTTAATTAATCATTCAAAAATTATACTAGGGTGGGTTTTACATATTTTCCTATAAGGATTCAATTTGTTATTAATACTGAAAAAACAACCTATTGTTCAAAATTTCCTTTTTGTTTAAAATATTTGAATGTATCTTTGTCTAAAAAATTGAATTGAAATATGAATTATTTAAATAATATTATAATTAATATAATTTATGTTTTTTAATCATCTATATAACTCATTATGATATCTAAACGTTTTATACTTTTCAATGTTTATTGGGAAAATTCATTTTTTCAATATGTCTGGGGGTTTAATTTCAAATTGGTTTCATCCTATTATATGAGTTTAATATAGAAAATTGTTTTAAATTTTTTGGAATTATAACAATTTAAATTATCTAATATGTTCAACATATTATTTTTAACATAATAATTTTTGAAAATAGTAAAAAATATTTACCAAGGTTAGGGTTAATGTGGGTTTTCTAGGAGTTTAACTAAGAAGTCAGGGTGAAAATGACATGATGATTGTCTAGTAAATATAGAATGGATATATTGAGACATTATTACCTATTATATTTAATAAATTACAATTTTTATTCCCTCTGGATTGAGGAAAATATGGGAACACATTACACTTGTAAAGAATTCCATGGGTGTTACCTCCAATAGTTATAAAAATAAATTATCTCTTTTCACATTATCATAACAATAAATCCATTTAACTTGACCAAAACAAATGAAATAGATCACCAAAGTACATATAATAATTATATATCTTCTTCATTTCCAAATATACCAACCCTAGTTTCATTACATGGAGATCTAATGGAGAATTCTCTAAGATAAAGCACTCATCTTAACAAAGCTCCTTCATTTTCCATCATTTATTACCACTTTAAATTAAGTATAAAAAATTAAAATATATTAAATTAAGTATCAAATATTTAAAAATATTTGATTATTTTATTTTAATAAACTATATCCATTTCAATTTTAATAAAATGGGAAATAGAATCATCGATCATGTATATGGAGGACTACCGGTAAATTAATAGATGTGACTATATTTCTATCATTACATCTCACTATTGTTTAAAAAGTTGTATTTTATGTATATATATAATATTTATGATATTATTATACTTTAGTAAATATAATATCACAAATAAATTTTTAAATTTGTTTTTGGTTAAAATATGATAATGTTTCTCAGGAGAACATAGGACTACTATCTCACGAAGAGATATGATATGTTTTTCAAATTCTGTTTATATGGAAATTAATACTAATACATTTAATGTACATATGTTATATATATGAAATAATATTGACTCATGGAAACTAATATATCACCAACATTTTTACCTTTTAATCATTAATGGAATGAAATCACCTCTCATGCGTACAAACGGCCTACAATCTGTATGAAGTGATGTGATTAATTTTATTTGTCCAAACATAAATAATGATTATAAAAATATATATAATTTTTAAATATTATATTTTTAGCAAGAAGAAAATTATGAATTTTTTGTATTGATATTTTATACATAGGAAACTAAACATTCATGACAAAACTGCACGAGAAATCAAGGAAATGAACTCATTAAATAGTTTAAATAATGAAATAATTTTATAAAATGGGTGGTAATATATTATAAGAAGATCACTTGTAAAATAATAAATATTAATATGGTTCTATTATAAATTAATAATATTCTTATAACCATTATACAATAGGTTATATAATGTCCAACGAAATTGTAGGATTGGGTAAAGGATTTCATATTAATTTTCATTTTTTTGAGTCACATTTGTTAATATGAACCTATTTACTTTTAGGTGGGTTGTATAGTTCCACTTTGATGTATTTAAGATAAATACATATTCACTCATGATTTTATTATAGATACATATATTACTTTTTAATATGTCATATTTTTTCATTTATTTTTTTCTTTATTTTGATTGTAAACATACTCTCTAGAGATTCTCATTCTTATTATCATTTTTCATTGAAAACAACTTTCTATTAAATATATATTCACAATATCTATGATTTTAAAAGTAAAAATTACGTATAAAATTATAACATAATGTGTTTAATTTGAATTCAATTTTATTATCTAGGGAAATATTTATAAATTAATTGTCATTAATCAATTCACATATTTTATGATAGGACAAATTATTCATAAGTTAAATTGATTATTTGATATATGAGGAATACATAAGAAATTTAGGGATGGTAGATGTATAGTTTTGTATATTCACTTGAATTATCATTAGTCTAATTGATTCTAGAAGTTTAAAACCGTTTTAAAATTTCAAAAAAAACATTCTCATATTTCATCATTTTGGTGGATTGTTTCCCCCTTGATATTTTCCTTATATAACATGTCTAATATTTATAAGTAAGTTAATTAAAAAACACATTTTTCTGAATTCAAAAATCACCAAAATAATATATGTATCTATAGAATGAATTTTTTTCTCTGTAATATCAATACTATGAAAAGATATGAACATATCACTCAACAAAATTCTTTTCTTTATCATTTGAAAAATTATTTGTCAAAAACATTCAACTCCCAACCAAAATTTTCTTATTGTACATAGTTTTTATTTAATATTTACAAGATCCCAAAGTTGTAGTTACTATTAAAGACTCAATATTCTTAGTAATATCTAAATAATATACTTAGTTAAATTTTACAACGTACATAACATTCTCAAATTTTTTATTATTGGGAAAAAATTCAATTTTATTTCTATTCCTTGATATAAAATATTATTGATCATTCTCCTATTTTTCATTCCAAAACATTTCACCAACATTAAAAATATAATTTTTGAAACTTTTATCTCTATACTCGAATTTAGAATGTTTTTTATGAACATGTTCCAATTCATATTTATTAAATTTTTAAATAACATCCAAATGATCAATCAATTTAATTTCATACTCAATATATTAATTCAGTCAATAAATATATTCATGTCTTTTTTCATTCTCATCATGACTTTTTTGGACTTTTATATTGAGAAACTATCTTTTTTGAGTTTCTTGATTTTTTCTCAAGGATTCCAATCATTCCCATACATTCATTCAATTATTATTTTAGATTAAATTATAACTAAGTTTCTTCATCTTTATAATTGAAACTTTATAGCTCTTCATTATTAACTATTTCAGTGAATTTATACAATATTTCCTTCTATTTCAACATTTGATATTAATATTTATTGTCTTCTTTTACATTAGATTTAGAAAAAAACATTTTCTTTTATATTTATAAGAATTTTTTTCAATACATTTGGAATAATATTTATCCATAACACTATGTTTCTTCAATGATATTCTCATACATCTTTAATTTTCATCACTATCCCCTTATTTCATTAAACAAAGAAACTTTTTCAAAATCATTCTAATGGCTAAACATTCAAATCATTTTGAGGGATGTTTTCCATTATATTTAATTATACCCCTTTTTCACATGTTTAGTAAAAAAATGATTAAATTTCCTTAATATTTTTATATACATTATTTTTCGAATCTGAATATTTATATTATTATTTTTGAAGAAAAATAATTTTATTTTCTTTCTAGGAATTTGTGAAAGAAATTTATAAATCTACTTTTTTTCTTCAAGAAAATAATCTCTTATTATTTAATATGGAATGAGAGTATTATGAAATTAATCTCGAGTCTTCCAACATTTCCCCAAGATGTCTAATATTTTTAATAAATCCATAAACATGGGTAAATAAGTCACCAACTAATTAATACTCACCCATATTAAGATTTTCATACATCAATCTACAGATTTCATACTTTCCTTATTTACTTCCTTATTTCCTTTATAAATGTTCTTCTTCTTATCAAATATTCCTTTAGTAGTGGAAAATCCATTCTCTGTTATGAATTCATATTCTGAAAGTTATGAGAGATGATAATTTTTATATCTTCCATCATTATAAATATTCTTTTTATCCACAAATATTGGTAGAGAATGAAAAGTAATATCATTAAAAAAGACTCTGTATACTTCCAAAACATCATACCCATGAGACATAAGATATAGTAATACTCGTTCTTCTCTCAGATGGTTATTATTTTAATCAAAAACAAGAATCGTCATAATATTCACACAGTTTAGATTTTGTATAACAACTTATCCCCAAAAAATAATTAGAATATATATAAAAGGAAAAAAGTATACTAATACCAATTTAAAGGGTCCACCCATGATTATTTTATCACTCAGAGGGGAGTGTCTTAGTGATTCTCCTTTTATTTAATGTTTTAATTATTTTGAAACATCTTTTACCTCCTATTAAATATTTATCACTTTTCTAAAAATAATACATTAAAAAAATATAGGGGAACACATGGAATTAAATGGTTCAATAATAAAAAATATTATATAATTCCTTGGTATGGCATATAAATAATCCAATACCAAACAAATCCATAGGAATATTTTTTCTATATATACACAAGTATGATATTCCCTTTCAACTTTCAATCTATAATATCAATACAGTATTTCATGTGCTTCTTATATCAAAAATTATGTAATAAAAATATGTGTATAATGAAAAGAATCATTCTCCAATTGCTTTTAAACTATCTACTATACTGCATTATCAACATTCACATTTGAAAACTATCAAAACAAATTTTTTCATACCTAAATAGAAGAATGTAATAACTTCATTAGAATTTATAATTATACTATACATGATGGCTCACTCTAATCAATCTGTCGGAAAAATAGAATCCTAATATAATACCATAGAAAAAATTATGAACAACCACCAAAATCTATCTATAAATCATTTTTTAGTTTCTTTTTCATGTCTTGTAATCAAATAATATGTTATTTCTACTTATTCTTTATTAATTGAAAATTTCCCTGGAAATTTTTTTGGTAACCTCTCTCCCTTAAAAATGACTAACCTCTCCCCATTCTTCTTGTATGTGAGTATTAATTCATATTTAAAACATCTAATGTACATTATAATATTTATAAGTGTGAAAAGAGTTTTTTTGTGTGGGAATCAAAAAACCTTTTCATTTTTACTTTTTATTATAAATATTAGATTTCATTACATTTTGTCTCCATAATTAAGATAGTTATTTCTTCAAAAAATTTCCTTTTATTCTTAAAACATAACCTATATTATTAAAACATCATTTCAATTCAATATATAAATCATTAATTATTCTGATGAAAATATTTATTTCCTATTACTTCATAACGATGCAAATAATAATAGAAAATAAGAGTGATCATTATAATGAAACCATATTTGTGAATTCATATACCTAATTATATTTCATTATACAAATGAATTTTAAATAAATAAATATCTTATCATCTTGATACTCATTTCCAACTAATTAACAAGTATCATTGAAATATGTATTCTATAAACATAGTTTCATCTTCTAAATCATTCAAAAACTCCCTTTAACATAAACTTCCACAAAAAACAAAAACAAAATATATTTTTCTTCTTTTCAGTAGACCTTTGTTACTATGTATTAATATGTTATCAGTATCATCATGTGTATGGTAGATCGGTATCTATGTTACTTCAATGTATTGGGGTCATGACCAGTATGTTGAATTGACTCCAATTCTTGTTTCATAACTCTAGACCTAATTGAATGATAGATCATAGATCATTATTCTCTTTATAAATTTTTTATACAATTCATCCTAATGAAAACAATTCACAATATTTTTTGATCATCTTATATATGATTATTCCCAACTACCCCATTTTTTTAATCATTTAAAAACATATTTTTCTTTTTATTGATTGTTAGAATATCATTCCTGATGGCTATGTATCTACGATAAATAGTTTCATTTTATTATGTTAGTATAAAATTAAAAAATTCACTATCTTATTTATATAGTGATTTTTATATTTTGGATTATCAGTATGATTGAAAACCAACATCTTCATCTTCTAATGTTCCAAAAAAGAACATCACCTCTAATAAACAATTCTTCTTCTGGTGATAACACACTAAAAAACTATAGTCAGAAGACATTGTCATCAAAAAAATTTCATCCATAAACTCTGTCTTATATCATGAATTCATTATGAAATTGAGTAATTATGAATAACATAGAATCATATGACTCACACATAATGGTTTCTGTTACATTATATACTATCCTCAACTTCTATATTTAAAACAAATCCAAAAATAGATTTCCTACAAAATTTCTACTAATTACCCTTTATAAGGAATTCATCAGAAGATTCCCAAAAAACATGTAATTTTTTAGTGCTCACAGATCTAAAATTAATAAAACAAATTTCCATTCAAACCATTTATACTCTAATATGTCTTCTAATACTGATTCAAACATTCATTTCAAGAAAGATTTTACTCTGAGGAAAAACATCACTTGAAAAACATCTCAAGAAATGAAAAAAAATTAATAAATAGTATTATGATGTGTGTCAATTTATATGATTATGATTCATCCTTATTTCACTATCTAATGTTCACCAAATCATACAATGTGAGATGCATTATTTCTCATGATATAAAATGATGACACAATAAAAAATAATCAACCCAAACATCATTTTACATCAAAAAACACTTCTAGTCACCTTTGTCACTACACAATATGTATCTTTGTACCTATTGGATTGATATTGAATTTTGAGATATTTAATTCATATAAAAATCCATTTTTTATTCTGGTCTTATAATGACATATCTATAGGCCCTTAATGTTATCATTCCATAAAGATTATAGTTTAACATTGGATCATTCCATACCTATTTATTAAATTATATTTCATTATTACATACATCATTAATCTTCACATAGATGGATATTCAATCCTTAGTTTTATCAAGAAACTATTTTTATTTTTCCCTCAAGATTTTAGAGTCTATCATTTGAAAATATATATGTATTAAATCCCCTTTAGGCCACATCATGGACAACCTATCATGTTCATTATTACTCGATCCATCATCAACATTGATCAACTTCTTGGTCTGGTAATTTTCTGAGTAGTCACAAACTTTTATGAAATCAAACCATATCTATAAGTGAATATTCAACTCTTTATGTGATAATATATACATATAAATTTTTAATCAATAATTATATATGTATATATAACATCCTTTAATATAGATATTTTCCTATATTCTTTAAAATATTAATATTTTTTTCTACAACTAATAAATTTGGATATTTTTTACAAGATTCATTTATTAGTGTCTCTCATTCACTAATATTGTGTAATTAAAGATTATAACACATATTGTTCTCTAATTTAATGCATCACTGTATATCAAGAAACAATATACACTATTCGATACTGTGAGAATAGGTACATTAATCTACCATCTATTCTAGTTCTTGAATTTTTGTTCACATTTATATATCAGGATTAAGATTCTTTTGCAGCTAATATAGTTGTGTATTTGATATCTCTGTGGAAGATAACAAAAAATATCATTTTTATCTACAAAATTTGAAGAAAATGATACATCTCGTTACTATAGTTGGTCTACTTTTTTGTTCGATGAGCTCCATCGACGAATGATACAACAATATACCCTCATTGGTGACTAAATGACCCATAAATGAGACATTATGTATCTAGGATTCAAATTTACAAAATATATTATATAATTTACTTTTATTTAAGGTCGTGAAGACAATCATAAAATTTCCTCTATACTACTACATTCAATTATAATATAATAGAATATCACCTATAAAGACTACCATAAATTAATAATTATTTTATAAAGACGATACTAACTAGTTACATGAATATTAAATTGGAATATTTACATCTATATAGAATAATAACAATTTATTCATATCGATATATTGTACAAAATCCTATCATGGGTATATTTCCTTTTTGACCCACAATTTTGGGTATTATGATCAATGATATATTATTGAAATGTAATGTGATACCTGAAGTTCATGATGAAAGTTATGAGTGTGGAGTAGAGGACTGTTTTTCTTCAGGGATATCTTGTAATGATCCTAGTAATCAATAAAATTTTACATGGACCCATTAATCATAACCTAGTTTTGAATTAAAATATAATATTTTTCAATATTCATTAAAATACAAATTTTGTTAAAAAAAACAAAAAAATAATCAAAATTAAATATTGATGACCGAGTTAAAGTGAATAATTTTATTTATTCAATTATAATATATTAAAATGACCAAAAATTATATTTAAAAATGGTTTTCCATCGAATTTCTGTAAAACTATATTTGTAGAAAAATACATTTTTATCAGATAAATTGAATTTGTTCTTATATCATGTCTAGAAAATACATTTGATGTATTTAATACATGATATTGAATATGTATTTCATTAATAAAATCCTTAATTAATGATTTTATTATTTTATGAACTCACTAGTTTTCATTTACAATGTTTTTTTACAAGAAAACACATCTTTCATATTCAATTTGTTTTTTATATTCATTACTAATTAATTTAATAACCAATGAATCATTAAATAATGATATGTAATCCATATTTTCATAATTTATATAATATCATTAATTCCCTCTATTCTAATAGAAATAGCACAACTACAAAATAAAATAATAATAATAATGTTATATTATTTTTTAGTATAACTCTGTCGCGTGAACAAAATAAGATTTTGGAGAAACCCATTATTGTGTATCATGAACATTATAGAACTTAGAGTCCCTTTATGGTAAAATTGTATTCATAAACATTATTAAATATGAAATCTTATTATGAAATAATCACATAGGATGTTGCATTAATCATCCCATGAAATGTGGACCTCGATGTCAATTATTCACTTCTATGAGAATAATAAATAATAACACATGTATCCCACATCAATTTACGATCTTTGATCAGTGGATACAAATATACATTAATAACTTTACCATGTTGTTTTTTTAGATATAAGAAGATGTAACATATATTATTTTCACATTGTGAATGACCATAATGGTAATTTATTATTTACCAATATGACATGACATATACTGTGAGTATTATTATATACTCCAAAATAATTTAGTCCATATATAGATAACGCAAGGAATAAATTTCAAAGCACATTTCCAATTTGATGACACTCAAAAATAATTTTATTCCACTCAGTGTTGTGTATTGGATGATTTAGTTTCTCATTTATAATTATTTTATCTATATTCCATGTCAATTCCATCATTGTTTCCTTACATCATATAGTGTTATAAAATGTGGAATGATAAGAAATTACCATACATCTTTTTGAAGGAGTTGATTCAGCTTTCCTATATCAATCAACCTGACACTTTGGGAATTTGTTTAGTTATTAATTGTTGTTAAAAAAATTTAATAATTTAGATAAGCATTTAATTTTTATATATCATTCCAATTTAACATGACATTCATTTTGCATCAATTTTTTCATAAGGAAGTTAATTTTATTTTATTAGTATATCATTTTAGAAATACAGTAGTTATGTAAATATGGTGTATCTCCATCTGATTCTAGTTATCATGTTATGTACTATTTATACAGATGACAATGTTTTGTTTTTATTACAACTGATAAACAATTATCTATTGGAATAGTAATTTAACATTTCAAACCACTTTAAAGTATAATGAAGGCCATCTTCATTCTCAGTAGTCATTTCTTAAATGTGATCTCCATGATAATTACCACTAGTGGTTTTATAAAATGATTCATAAACCATAGTGTTATCAAAATCAGTGTGCACATTCAATATTTCACCTATTTTGTTCTAGAATATAAAGAAATGATCTATTTGATGATAAATAAAATGAAATTATAACTCTTATAGACTAATTTTTCTTTAATAAAATTAACGTGAACAAAGAAAATGTATAACAGATGGGCCCCATGCATTATATTTTTCTAACATAGTGAAATATTTAACTCAATATTCATACTCTTCTATTATATGATTATCATGCATCAATAAACTATTCACATCCATCATATTAGGATCATAAAATATATTTTTACAAAATATATATTATTACGAATAATATATTAAGAATAAAAAATGAATGTTATAGGAAATTCCAATAAGGGGAACCCAAAATGATAACTGGTACCCATTATGGGATGACTACTAATTAATGCAGTTTGAGAAACATTGATTAATGACAAGAATGGAAGGGAGATAATACTCTAGTTACAAAAATAAATAATTACTTTTTGTGATATTAGAAAAATGAAGATTACAATTTTCTGATTATATATAAATTCTATCAGGATGGGAGTTGGTGAAACAATAGAAACCATTTTTTCCCAAATATAAAACGTTTCTCAAGTACAAATTGGTTTGATAGTAGATCTGATAATAAAACACATGTTTATAATTTCATTAATCTTTTATACCCCTTTCCCCATTACAACTATTTTGATAAAAATGATCACCTTGGCAGGCGTATAGATGAACCACTATCCCTTAAATAAGATAATTATTGGTTCAAGACTACAATATACTCTACTATCAAAAACAAATGCAAGATTTTCTTGTCCCTCTTAGTTCAAATAGAACGGTGTTTCAAATTGTGGGTATAAAAGGAATAAAAAATATTATTATTTGGACCTTTTCATTATTTATGTCTCTCTCTAATGAATTACATGTAGCCTTACATTAGTTCAGATTATTTCATTCAACAGGTTTTGATTGAAAATTATCTAATCATTCATGGTTTTCTATATCAACTAGAGGATCAAATGAAAGATGATGAATTGCCAAATGTATGTCATTAAGATTAGAGAAACAATATTTTCATTCTATTGAGGGACCAAGATGATGTAAAATTACTCTTTATTATTGAAATTTGAATAACATGTAGCCTATATAACATATAGAAACTCATCATTGGATTATGACAACCCTGCTTTTTATTACAACTTAAACATGCTTTATTACATAAAACTTCACTTGATACAACAAAGAAGATCGAGAGGTTTAGTGTCTGTGGGGCTTAGGATCATTACATAAAAACTTTAAACATGAAATACAACATCCTTATTGAAAACTTCCTTTACATGACCACTACATTCCTTCGTACTTAGCATTGCATGGGATAACCTGAGGACATGCATAAGAAAAGGGTGAGCTATAAAGCCCAGTAAGGGAGTACACAATGAATAACATGAGGAGTACAATACATGTTAGGCAATAGGCATTTCAATAGAGCATAATAGGGACATGAACATAAAGGCATGATAAAGCATGATAATCATAACATGGAAATGTGGCAACAACACTTAACATTGAATTAGCATGAGCCAAGGCTCATTGCACATGAAGCATGAGTAAACCCTCATTGCACTTGAAGCACGAGTAAACCCTCGTTGCACTTGAATTAGCATGAGTCAACACTCATTGCACATGACGTATCATGATACTATACTTTACCCAATGCATTGGAGCGCTATCAGGGCGCACCCTTCTTAAACATTTCATTTCATGCATAAGTGTGCCACATGGATCATAAAACATGGATTCATAAAACATAATCATTTCTTCCACGATAAAGGAATGTGGAATTAAAACATGAAACATTACAATCAATACGTATATGTGCATAAAGGTGAATACCCTTGATGGAGAAATGGGCATGGTATTCACTACACAAAGACATTGGCTTAGAAAATTGGTGCGATTTTGGCAGCATAACGGCGTGACATAAGAATTCATAAAAAACTTTGATGAGAGAGAAAGGGGTTCCTCATCATATTTACATGTAATGGACAGTAAGGAGATCATATATATACATGTCCCAACAATAGAAATGGAATTTAGATTCATGATACAAAAGTATTGCTTGAATATAAAAGAGGAGAAAAAGGTTCCTTTGGGAATTTCGGCATAGTAACGGGTGTACATGGGAGGCATTTAATGAGAGAGAAAGGGGTCTCCCATCATTCAAACTATAAAAGGGCAGTATGGGAGAGGTGCAAAACCATACCCCAACATTCATAAATGAAATTAAAAGGGCAATACAACTTAAATAAAATTGACAAAAATGAGAAAGGAAGAAAAAAAACCCTTACTTGGAAGTGTGCTTCCAAAGGCTAGAGAGAGGCTTGTGAGAGGCTTCTTGGGAGCTTGGGGCACCTTGAGAGGATTCTAGAGAGAGTAGGGCAGAGTTTGGACGAACTTCAAGGGCTTTGGGTGAGGAGGAAGTGGGAGCTTGGGTGGGTTTATATAGGAAAGGTGAGAGAATTATTTATTATTTAGGTTTGGGACCCCTTATATTAAAATAATCCAAACCACAAACCATCCCATGGTATTTGCCCATGGTTTCTGGAAAAGGGAAGAGGAAAACAATATTTTACAAGGCCAAGGTCCGAAATTATTAAAAAATTAGGGTTGCTTATGTGGAGGTGAGTCACACTCCCATGGAAATTATTTTAAAAAGGCAAAGTGTTGAATAAGTCTTGAGGGCTCCATTAATGCTTTGAAAAGTGAGTCAAACAAACCCAAAACCTCATTATTTTATTGATAAAACACATATTGGCCGAAAATAAGGATTATGGTATTTTATTACATCACCATTGGGTCATTATGATGTCATAAAACACATTATATATTTAAATGGTATTTAATTTTTACCCAAAAATTTGACTGTCTCAGAAAATTATGAAAAATTCACCGTTGGATAATTTCGACGTCCTGATTCCAAAAATAATATTTATTTTATCTAAATAATTTTCTAAATATGTGAATTTTCACTTTTAAAATAAAAACCGACATTTATAAAAATTCACGGGTTTTGACAGAAATGGCTTTCAAACCTTAATAAAAATTTTAATTGCATTCATAAAATTATAAGATCAATTATATTTAATAAAAATTAATTTAAAATTAATAATAATATTTTATTAAAATATTATTTAATTCAAAAATCCTTTAATTTAATAAAATATAATTCTTAATTAAATAATAACTAAAAACATCATTTGTACTTTAAAAACTAATTACAATGCATAAAAAATGACTAGAAATTATATTCATTATTATATACAAAAATAATGTACATGAACATGGTGCTACTTATTTGTTACATAACCCCTTAAAATAGCCGCATAAGACCTAAGGGTAAGGTGTGCGATGGTGACAGACTCTTGGGGTTGCTCGGATAACATCGCTCGAGTGGTAATCTCTATCAACTTCCATTTTTCCCGTAGACGATCACGTTCGAGCTTGACTTGATGAAGCTCAGCTTGGGCTTGGTCAAGGGCAAAGCCCAAAGACGCCACCTCCTTTCCGAGCTCCGACAAATGGGCTTCGTAAGGGGCAATTCTACTGGATGAGGCCATCGCTTCCTTTGTCTGAGTAGAGAATTGGTTCTTTAAAGACTTATATTTAAACTACCCAGATGATCACTGTTCAACGGCTATAAAAGTAACGGTCACAAATCTTAACGTAAAACTTAAAGAATTTGACATCTTATAAAAACATTTTTCATAAAGAAACATTTAACTGGATCAAGAGGGATTTTCCATTAATGAAACTTTGGGTCGTTACATGGATTAGTGAGACTGAAACACAAACATCATTTCATTATATATCATTAAACAACCATTTTTAAATACATTTTTATGCCCATTTATGAAATAATTAAACCATCTTTTACCACCTAACTTTTTTTTATTATTTTGAAATTCTATATTAAAACCATCCTCTTTAAAAAACACATTGTAAGACAGAAAAAAAATTTAAATTAAAACTAATTATTCTAACATTCCAAATATCCTCTTAAAACACATTCAGAATTCAAAATGTTGATTGGATAACCAAAATGAAAACCTTTTTCTAAATTCCATATGAAAATTGACCTATTATTTTCACAACACATAATGTGATATGAATACACTTTCCTATAAGTAGATTTAATTGATTGTTTTTTAAATCATATTAAAAACTCATTATAAATACATAAAAATATTAAAAGTATTTCCATAGAAATATGAACTCTTTGAATTATATAAAACTTTTCAGTTTCACATTGAAATAACCTCACGAGTGTCAAAAATATTAATCCATTTTTGCTCATTTTACAAGAAATCTAGATTTTTTCATTTCAAAGCCAGCATTTACAATTCAATAAATGATTTATTTTTTAAAAATATATATTAAAATTGGTCTGAGAAAAAAAAATGTATATATTAAACCACCCTTTCCATATAAATTTAAGATTATGTAAAACATAATAATATTTTTATAAAGTTGGAGTAAATAAAAAGTCTATGATTGGGTAAATTAAAAATTTAAATCCTATCAAATGGTAAAGGATATTTAGGCTAAGTTATTTCATGGAACACTGATCCTCACACACATAGTTATCATTACTACCTAGTGAAAAAATACCCAAGGGCTGACAAACTGTGGGGTAGGATTCCACCGGTACAAGTGTCTCCCTACATCAACAATTATTAGTGATAATTTTCATTATAGATTCCATTTATTAGTAGATTTAATCATGCCTAACATTATTTTTCTAGATTCAACTCTTAAATATTGAGGTTCCCTTAGGATTAATTCAAAATTTAGTTAGGATATTATTCATTTACGATAAATATGTATAAAAAATAATAATACAATAATCCACAACTACAAGATTTAAAATTACATAAAATTTATTCAAGAATAAACATCAAGTATATTTTTTATATATTCCATACAATGAAAACTATTTTTGAAAAATATCATGTAATGCTAGATGGAGTCCATTTTTTATATAAATTTTAGGTATCATATGAACTTATCTTTTGGATATTTGAATTAGTTTTTTAGTACCTGAGTTGGGATAATGATGGTTATTTTGGTTTTTTTACAAGGGAAAAACATTGAACCTACACCATGTTTTGAGTGTGTACATTATTATGGGTGTTTTAAAGCCTTTGGGTTGATCTGGGATGGTTAGATTTTTTGATAGAGTGATGATATAGGGCATTAATGGGTGAAATAGATCATTTTCAATGAAAATATAGCCCAATGTGGAAATAATAATGTTTTATCCTGAGATCAGGGGTAGTGATCTAGAAACCACATCACACATATTGTTTACAATTTATATTTTTTCTTACATTATTATGTTATATTTTTAAAAATGTTTACTAATTTTAAAATTATTTATTCTATGAAATTAATTTTTGGTCATGTGATATTCAACATATAAAATTATTTCATTTATATAAATTCATATTTGATACTATTTATTATCTAAATTATATTAATATCTTTAAATGAATGTATTAATAATATGTTTGGTTTATGTTACCTCAAAATATTTTGATTAAGAAAAAAGACTATTCACTTTTCGTAGACCATTTTTTATGAAAGAAAATTATATTATAGTATATATTTAAGTTCTATTATCTAATACACCTTTTTAAACAAAGAATATAATTTTTATTCAAGATTTGTAATCATAATAATATATTTATTAATGTGTTCCATTTTATAATTTATTTTTATAAAAATGAAAATAATATTCTTTCACGATAACCTAAATGAATTATAATTCAATGAAAAATAATTAGAAATAATTTAATGAGTTCATCCATGATTTGATAATGGATATGTTGATTATGCAAGGAGGAATGATTTGTTATAATAACATATTTTGTTTCATCAACTTGTTTTATTATTAAAACAATTCTAAAAACTTTTTATTTATTAAATAATACAGTCCCAAACTCATTATACACAATCTATACTTGATCTTCCACCCATCCAAGACACCATTTAGTAACCTAGAGTTCCCATGAATAGGAAACCAATTGGGGAGGAAATAATGAAGTTAAAATACAGAAAAATGGAAACCGAAGTTATATACTACAACACACCTAAAAAACATTACACTGAACATACCATTTCAATGAATACATGCATTATAAATTGGTAAACCCCCCATAAAAGGCACACCAAATAAAAGCGTTGATCAATGAGAGTATCATGAGAAATAAATAAATTTTAAAGTGAAAAATGGGAAATTAAACAAAATATTACTTAGGGATACATATTATTTTATTTCCATTTGAAATTCATAAATTTCAATACATTGGAAATTTTTAAATACACAACCTTTTTATATTTTGGTCATATATTTAAAATATTCATTCTTC
Organism: Viscum album; assembly: GCA_963277665.1. Classification (NCBI taxonomy): domain Eukaryota; kingdom Viridiplantae; phylum Streptophyta; class Magnoliopsida; order Santalales; family Viscaceae; genus Viscum; species Viscum album. The sequence continues at coordinate 1,689,904,112 of OY728128.1, read as the reverse complement.
CATCCATACAAGATATATGTCATAAGACTTCATTTGCCATATAAATATATATAATGTTCTTTATAATAACGTGATCAAACACTTGGAGTGATAAAACATTTAATTCAAAATAAGTAAATCAAAATACAAGGAAAACACTTTTATTCCAGCATGGAATTCAGCAGAATTGTTTTTCAAATCCATTTTAAAAACTAACTTTGGCATGAATTAAATGAAAATAAATTAAAAAAGACTACTGCATTCAGTGATTTATAAAACTAAGGATTAGAAGTGAAAATCAAAACTCATGAAATTTGAATGGAGAGATGAGACACCAAAATTAATTGGATGAAAGAGGGTATTTACAATGTAAAAAATGGAAACTTCGCTAGGTGACACCTGCATAGAAGTTGAATGATGTGGAAACCCTATTAGGGATCCAATTATGTTCGAGTGATCATATGTGAGATAAGAGAGCCAAATACATTGAAACACCCCAATAACACAGACCATATAACCCAAATAGAAAACCTACTAGAATGGAGGAGACAAAAACATACCATTTATTAGAGGATTGATTCATCTGAAGGAAAGTAGAAAAGACCTCGAAATTTAAAAGAAATTTTTTTTCTTAATTTCTTTGAAATTTTACGAGTCTGCTGTTTCTAACGGCGCCTGATTCTGAGGACTGATGTGCCCGAAATCAATTTTGGAATTTTTTCAAGTACATTCAGTAATCATATGTGCGGGTTTTTCTATCTTTTGTATCGGTGCACGGAATTGAAATTTTAGGATACTGATTAACTCGCAATGCCGGTATTCGCTTAAGGAGACCTTTACCGTAGTTGTGTTTTATGCAGGTTGAATGTTAATTTTTGGTAATTTTATTAAATAAAAAAATTATGTGTTACATTTTGTTATTTATGGTGGTGGTTATTTCCTCTAAAGTGGAGTTAGAGGTGGGACCCACTCCCCATATAACCTGCAATGGGAGGATAACGGTGGTGGGGCCCACCGAATCCCTAACCCTTCAGCTTCCCCTTAAACTCCCCTTAATTAATTTGATGACACCCCCTCTTTAATTGAGACTTTCCATCTCCTTCTCTCTCCCATAAAATTCTCCAACACCTTTTAATTAATTAATTGTACTCCACAATTAATTAATTTAATTGAGTGTTTGAATTTTGAAAAAATTATTCCAACTTTATATAAGTGAAGCCTTTCTTTTATTTTGGGTAGGCATAATTGTTGGAGAGCCTTGGAGGATTAGACAGGAGGTGTTCTTCGCATGAAGAACATGAATAACTTCTTCAGCGACCTTCCTCCACGTCATGGGAGAAAGCACCACCCGAAAGGAACATCGCCAATGACTGCGACTCTTCCTCCGACGTTGAGGGAATGGCACCGTCTTTCACGACACTGTTTTCTACAACTATGATGAACGAACCATGAATTGAGGTACGTGGAATTGTTTACTTTAAAATTTTCCAATGCCCTTCGATGCATACCTTGTTTGAAAGTAGTCGTTTTTTATCATATAACGTGGAGGGCGCAGGCCAAATAAACACGGCCTAACGCCCCTCCATTTGATTATTGTTGACTGACGATAGAGGCGATTTGAAAGGGTGTGGTGCCATCGCACTATGCTGGTGGAGAACCATGAGACGGAAGGGGCAGAGATGACTTGGGGTGGTGGCAGCAATGGCGGTCTTGCGCCGTCCGCTTGGAGGAAAACTGTGGCCCGCAACCGTGGGACGCTCGACCGAGGAAGAACCGGCCGACCTCATACCGGCCAGAATAGAAGAACCGGCCGGATAAAGACAGCCGGATAGGAGGACCACGAAACCTTCTGGCACCGCCCTGCAGAGAAACCGTAGCCCGTGTTTGGTGGGCCACTTCGGCAGGCGAACCGGCCGGACAACTGACGGCCGGTCGGAAGAAACTGTGTCGCCAAGCAGCGCTGCATGGAGGATACAGCGGCCCACGGGGTGGGTCACTCGTGTCGGAGGAAACTGGATGACTTTCGCTATCCGGTCTAGAGAGGCGGCACCACTCAGCACTGCCATTGCAATGAACTGAGCCCCCATGCTCCGCCCTCAACTAGGTGGTCGACTCGCGACCGGCCACCGAGCCGGGCCGCCCGCACACAGGACGGACCGCCTGTCATGCGGGTTTGGTGGCCTACGCGCCGGCCAGGATTCCCTCATGTGGGTAAGGCCACAGTGGCTATGTCCGGCCGTGCCCTACTAGACCGGACCTAGACCCGGTTCGGGTCGACCCGGTTCAGGCCGACCCAGGGCGGGTTGGGCAAGGTCGGACTGGACCCAGACCCCCCTATTCGGGCTACTTTCGGTATTTCGCACATAACATGAGCTACTGACCTCTGAACGATGCACCGTCAATTGTGCTGGATTCCTTGGATCGAGATGGTCGTTTCAGTGTATCACACTGAATGGTTTTGCGAAGTTTGGTTATGGACGGGTTTGTTCGATCCTGTAACCAACCGGTCCCTTTGAGCAGAAACGCTTATAACTTAAGGACCGGATGTCCGATTAACGTTTCTTCAACTAAGTTGGATTTCTTTTGATGAGAAGGTTCTTTTTTCATACTCTACATAAGGTTCGGACATAGTTGGATTACGGTCAGATTGTTTTAAGCCTAAAAACTAACCGGGCCCCTAGAACTGAAATGCCAATAACTCACAGACCGGAAGTCTGATTGAAGCATCGTCTGTTTCATTGAGACCCCTATAGAATGGTGTTCCTTTAAGATAATACCCTGCAAGACATCATGACAAATGGTGTATCGACCAGTAGCTAATGGAGTATATCCTCTCAGAGACAATAAGACGGAGTGTGGAGACCTTGTAGCTGTAGACCTGACGACTGCTTGACCGATTCGACTCAAAGTGATTCGATTAGCCTAGTGGAAAGAGATCCCAGTTTAAAGGTAGACCCAAGGCGAACGAAGTGACTGGTTTTGTAGTAGACCTGTAGTACTCTATAAGAGGAGTACCTTTAATAGCTATTAAGGGGAGCACCCAGTTTAGCGGCAGACCCACAACGGAGGAGTGCCCGGTTTTGCAGCAGACCCACGGTACTGAACAGGAGGAGTACCTCAGCAGATTAAGGATAGTGAGTAGTGCCTCAGAGTCGTGATAGGGCCACTATACCTAATAGAGTATGAGTTCCCTAGAAATCATGGTTTCGTGAATAAAAATCCTGGTTTGAGCTGAGTCAATGACCTTTGTGTTTTCCTCATGATTGAGATGGGTTACTGGATAAATTAGGTATATGTGTGGGCATATACCTAAGTAACGGTTATCCGTAGAAATCTTACATTGTGGTTTATCCATGTTGGATTTTTTGAGACCTTGAGGGTATCGTGTTCCCTACGGAGTATCATTATACTCACCCCTACAAGTGCTACGCTGGTACCTTGTTGTGTTGGATGTTGACGACGGACTGCGGTGACAGAGGCCAAGAGCGCCAGGACGGGATGGTACCCAGAGGTGGACCTTACGACGTTTCGGTACATGGTAGAGTTTGACGGACATGGAGTGCTGAGGAGGCCATCTGTACCTACCCTTCCAGTAGGAACCCTAGAGGACGATCCATGAGCTTCTTCCACCTTTCAGATGTTTTTCCCTTTTTAGTTGTACTAGATTTTATTTTTATTTGTACATTACAGTTGGGCTTTTATTCTGGACCCCTTTCCTTTCAGTACACCTATTTTTCAGTTTTTACTTAGTGTTTGCTTCCGCTTATACTCTGTTTGTGTATGTTTACGTTTTATAAAGGTAATGCCTTCCCTGTTTTATGGAATTACGCCTTTGGTGCAAGTTGCCAACCCCTGGCCTATGGATGGCGGGATTGGGGTAGTCAAAATATGGGCCTGAGGGACAGGCCATGACAAATTGGTATCAGAAGATATAGGTTATACTGTAGAACATTAGACTATGATATTTATTTTCTGTGAATCAATATTGTTAAGGGTACTAAGTGTGGTTTTCAGTCCCGGGAGTCCAGTGTTGGTGTGGGCGGCCGACTTATCCATACACCAAGATCCTGACTTCTGATTTCTGACTCAGTGCACGAAAACACTGTGTGTGTGTTTTTTCAAATGTTTTCATTAAGTTATCTCAAACCAGGTCAGCTCATCAGGTATATTCTTTTGACTTTATCACATCTGTTTCATTCAAGATGCCTCCCCGTGGGGGACCATCTAGAGCCCTAAGTGTTTTATGTTTTGACATACCACTGAGCGATGAGTCCTCAGTATAGGGTCCTCTTCCAATTGAGGCACCAGTGGAGGCACCGGCGTAACTTCTTTCCGTTGGGCCACCGATGCCACCGGCCCCAACAGTAGAGAGTGCACGCCACTTGAGCACACTGCATGACTTCCAGTTCCATGGATGATTATCCACTAGAAGGGAAAAATATTCATTGTTAATTTATATATATTCCATGTGATTTTTTATTCTTAAATACTGTTTTTGTGCATTTTACACTTTAAACATCATTTCACATCATTATTGCAATTCTTTACTAAAATTCTCTATTAAATGGTACATTCTTGAACATATAATAAATCATCAAATGGTTTTGATTTTAATTTTATATTTTATTTTCATACCTCTCATGCTATAAGGAACAATTAATTATTTTGGAGAATTTGGAGATTCAATTTGGAAGACCACAAAAGTGGGCTTTGAACCAACCACATTCTGGGCGAAGTGAGCAGGACAACAGCCCAATCAATGTATTGTATCATCCCTAATTCAAGAATAATGAGTCCCAAAATTTAACTGGAGTTAGAAGAAATCATGTGAAACATTTCATTCGACAGTGGAGAAAGCTAATTCGAAATTTTTTAATGGATTTCCAGGAATCCCAATTGACGATTCAATTCTGGTCCAGATTCTGAGGCGTAGAAAAATAGCCCACCATTTTACTCATATCTCTCAAACCACAATGTTTTTTGGGCTTAACTTCTATAGGATAAAAGGAGACATCTGGGGCTTCAAGTAAGTATTCTATGTCCCACGTAAATTTGGCTTTATATAAGGTAATTTTGGTGCTTCTGTTCGGTTCACTAAAGCTGGATCCCACTTCGAGGCAAGAGTTGAAAGGTCTCCCCTACATTTAATTTCCAACCACCTTTCCCAAACAAAATTAATTAAAGGCACATGGAATAATGGGGGCTCAGAGAAGGAATTACAAAAGGCCTATTTGAGGAAGTAGTGGTGGAGTATTTTAAGGATCGTGGAGTTTTACATTCATTGTAATGTGTTATGTCAAATTTCCTTTGTAACGTTCTTCTTTCACATGTAAGTTGTTTAAATGTCCTTAGTTTTCAATTAATGTTTTTCATATTCTATTTTTTTATTCTTCTTATTTTCAAATTGATACTTTTTCCCCAAGATGTGATCTTATTCATACCAACACTTGGGAATTTATTTACATAACGATGGAGTGATCATTTAATTTTTTTTATTTTTATTCTTCAATTTCGTCCCTATGATTCTGCTTTCCATTTCCTTTGAGATCATAGAATAAATGGAGGGATAAAACCTTATGGGTTGGTCCTAGGGAGTTTAATGGGGCATATTGAATGTTATTTTATGATCTAAAATTCTGTAATCATTTCATTAATTTATTATTTCCATTTGATAATTATTTTCTTCTTCATCTTCACCAACCTTAACAATGACACATTTCGAGTGCTAGTATGATCAAATTCCATGGAGTAATAATTAAATTGATCCTATAAGTAAATTGGTTATTAGCCTTGGAATTGTGTAGATAGTATGTTGGTGAATGATTTTGAGGAATTATATCATTATTTGGATACGTCTTGAATTAGTGAAACACACATTATATGAAAATAAATACATCCAATCAAACCCTAGTTACTACTTAGGATCAACTCATCTGCATTAATTGTTTTAAACTAAGTAATTGTATGTTTTAATTTAATTTCATTAAATCAAATAATTATTTATTCAAATAAAATCAATCCAAATAGTTGGAAACTCCATACCTAAATCCATCAAAAATAACAGTGTCTCTAGGTTTCTTCTTCGGTCCTTGTGGATTCGACCCCTACATGTAATACAACAACCACATACCTGTAGGGTAAATTTTGGGGAAACCAAATTTTCACGCCATTGTCAGGGACCCAATTATGTCCCTTGACACACATCATCCTTTTATCACCTCAAGTTCTCTATTCTCACCCCCATCTCTCTTATCTTTACCCCTTTCTATTTGTGTGTGTCCTAAGAATCTAGATTCCAACATTCTGTCTTCTCCAATGGAGTATCTTCCAAATTACCATGTCACAAACTCATGCTGGAATCAATGGAAAATAAATAACGAGAAGTCCATAAATTAGAATATTTCTTTGATCAACCCTTGATTAATTACCCAACTTCCTGTGAGACGTACAATCAATGGGACAGTGAATGCTTAATGATCAATATCCCGCCCTCTCAAGGATGATTGAAGAGTCCAATCGTAGTGAAGTCTATAATTTTCAACCTCCCATACTATCTGTTAAGAAATAATTTCTTTAACAATTGTTTAATCAAGTAGCGATAATGAATTTGGAGGTTTCATCTTTGAGGTTAGAACTACAAAACATTAAAACAAGTGAAGAACCCACTTTAGAGTTTGGTAAATCAAAGTTATATAATGGAGTGAATTGGTCATGTAATGTTGAAATACAAGCTAAAGAGTGTTTAAATCAGGATGAAACCGATTTTTTTTATTCAAAAGATAATAACTTGACATCATGGATTGAGTTTCCATAACATTGCTCCATTAGTGAATTTTTAGGACCACTGATCAATGAACAATTGGGAGAAATCCCAAACATTGATCCCATACCTACTCCTAGAATAAAAATGGACACTTTTGGGGATAATACATATTTTTATAAGGAACCAATTCATTGTAATGTTTTTGGAGAAGAAACTGATTTTCATTCAAATTTCCAATCTTCTTTAGGAAATTTCAATCATCATGAACTCAAAATCCTTTTCCTTCCTTCCCCAATAGTGTATCCCATCATTTGTGATATGAAAGTCCTTGGGGTTTTCATTCATTCATCTCATGAAACTAAAAAAGGGGGGTGATCTTTGAATTATTAGGAATGCCTAGAAAAGAAAAAAGGTCAACCATTTCTGATACTACTTGCATTCTTCCATTCATTTTAGAAAATAAGACCATTCATGAATCAAATTTAAAACCTTCTTACCAATCCCAAGGGAGATTCAATTTCAATAATGTTTAATTGGAGAAATATGGGGTCCTTAAAATGTTGAAATTTGTTATTGGGTAAGTTAGGGGTCCATGTCGGGCTAGCGACGTTAAACAGAAGCGCTGCACGAGATGCAACCCATGGTTTTCTTGTTTTATTTTATTTATTTAGTACTTCAGACTGTTGACCTATTCTTCCTTTATGAGTAAGGATGGGTATGAAAGGGGAGAACTATATTCATCTGTGTCACGCGGTGTAATCCCTGAATAATACCATACCCAGAATATTTAAAGAAGACAATGTATCATCAGTTTATTTTATATTATTTTAAGGTTTTGTAGGTATTTAAAAAATTATACTATTGACATGTTCTTATTTCATGAGTCAGTATGGGTATGAAAGGGTATAACTATATTCATCTGTATCACGCGGTGTAATCCCTAAGTAATACCTTACCCAGAAATTTAAAAGAAGACAATTTATCATTAGTTTGATTTAAAAAAACAAAAAAACAGGGAAAAACATAGAAATGATGATACTTGGAATAAAATAAATAATTGTGTTGTTTATTTTGTCTACTTTTTTCTTCTATGTATGGTTCAGGGACTATTTTGGGTGATACATGTTCAATCAAGGAGGTGCCTACATCCCCCAATAGATCAAAGGAGTAATCTGGATCATCATGAACATTAACATCAAAAACATGGTGAATTTGTTTCATGTTTATCATTTTCAATTTCATATTTGAACTCCTATCCTACACCCTTCTAATTTTTCTTTTCTTTAAACACTAGGGACATTGTTATTCTATGTTGGGGGAGATGAAATAAAAAATTTTATTTTTTGAGAAACAATGTGTGTAAGGAAAAATTTCATTAACCGTGAACATGATAACACACATTTCAAACTATGAAATTTGATATCAAATAATTTTTTATGCCTTGATTTTGATTCTAATGCATGTTTAGGTTCATGTGCACAGATTTTGGAAAGTGCGGTTGTCCGATGTAATTTTCCACCATTATATTTTCATCCATTTAATAAAAAAACACAATGAACGTCCTCTAGATTGTAGGGTTTTAGTTTGAGATCTTCGGGAAAAATAATAAATAGCATAGGTTTGGTGATCATTTTAGTTTTAATATGAGTATTAAAAAAAAATTAAAAAAATATCAATTTTCTTGTAGAGATATAAAATGACCTAATGTGTGGCTTTTGGAACATGGGGATCATGACTCCATAGTTTTCTAGCCTGGAGTTGGTCATTGTATCTCTATTTTTGGTAATTTGAATTTGTTTTTGATTGAGTTAACTCGAGACAATGCCCAAGTATATGAGCTTCACTTGGTGCCCTAAAGTCTTTGAGCCTGGGAGTCATCAGTAATGTCTTTCTACATGGGTTTACTTAATTGAGTTCAATTTCAATTACCATGGAAAAATTGAAGAAAAAAACAAAAAAATTGAATACTCATCTTAATATTAAAATCTCATTCCCCTTAGAACTTCCATATTTTCACCCTTTGAATGAAAATGAACCCCCATGTCTATTGTGATACACAACAATTCGTCATGCTTAATTGCAATTTGATGAAATGTGGAGATTAATTTGAACAAAGGAGTGGTCTTGGGCTTGGGTTATTCTCTTGGAAATAGCTTGTTTTAAATTATTTGGAAAGTGTTTCATAATTTTTTTTTGTATGAGTTCTTTGGGTGAGGAATGTGTATTATAGTGTTTTTGGAAAAGGGAATTCAAATTTCTTGTTTATTTTTCATTGGACTATCAAAAATCAAGTTGGGGGGTGTGATTAGACACTAGAAGAGGCTAATATTCATTGTTAATTTATATATTTTTCATGTGATTTGTTATTCATAAATACCGTTTTAGTGCATTTTACACTTTGAACATCATTTCATATCATGATTGCAATTCTTTCCTAAAATACACTATTACATGGTACAATCATGAACATCTCATAAAACACCATATACTTTTGATTTCATTTTCATATTCTATTTTCATGTCCCTCATGCTATAAGTAAAAATTAATAATTTTGGTGCACTTGGAGATTAAATTTGGAAGACAACCAAAGTGGGATTTGAACCATCCACATTCAAGGCGAAGTGAGCTGGACAACAGCCCAATAAAAGTATTGTAGAGTCCATGATTCAATTCCAATGAGGCCCAACATTTAATTGGAGTTAGAAGACATCATGGGGGATATTTAAATTAACAGTGGAAAAAGCTAATTCGATTGTTTTAATGAAGGTATAGGCGTGCAAAGTTGAAGATGCAATTCTAGGCCAGATTCTACGACTGAGAAAAACATCCCACCATTTAAATCATATCTGGAAAACCACAAAGAATTTTGGGCTGGAACTTTACAGGATTTTAGGTGCCATCTGGGGATTCATTTAGTTATTCTATGGCCAACTCTAATTCGGATTTCTATAAGTCTATTTAGGCAATTCTCTTTTGTTGATTAAAGCTGGATCTCACTTCGAGTCAAGAGTTGAAAGGTCTCCTCTACATTTAATGTCCACCCACATTTTCCAACCAAAAGTAATAAAAGGCACATGGGATGATGGGGGCTTAGCCATGGACTTCCAAATGGTCTATTTAAGGCTGTATTGGTGGAGAATTTTAAGGATCGTGGAGTTTAACTTTCATTGTAATGTTGTTATGCCAAATCTCCTTTATAATGTTCTTCTTTCACATGTAAGTTGTTTGAATCACCTTAGTTTTCAATAAAATTTTTTATTCTTCTCTTTTTCTATTCTTCTTCTTTTACCATTTATAATTTTTACCCAAGGTGTGATCTTATTCCCACCAACACTTGTGAATTTATCAACACAACAGTGGAGTAATTATTTCATTGTTTTATTTTTCTTCTTCAATTATGCCCCTATGAGTATGCTTTCTTTTGCATGGGGAAGATTGGATGTTATTTTATGATCTAAAATTCTGTAATCATTTCATTAATTTAAGATTTCAATTTGATTATTATTTTTTTCTTCATCTTCACCAACTTTAACAATGACACATTTTGAGTACAAGTAAAATCCAATTCCATGGAGTAATCATTAAATTGATCCTCTATGTGAATTGGTTATTGGCCTTGGAATTGTGTAGGGATTAAATTGGTGAATGATTTTGAGGAATTATATCATTTTGTGGATAGGTCTTGAATTAGTGAAATAAACGTTATAAGAAAATATATACATCTAATCTTACCCTAGTAACGACATACGATCAACTCATCTGCATTAAATGTTTTAGAATAAGTAATTATATGTTTTAATTTATTTTTATTAAATCAGATTAGTAGTTATTCAAATAAAATCATGCCCAATAGTTGGCCACTCCATATCCAAATCCTTCCAAAATCAGAGTATCTATTGGTTTATTCTTCGGTCCTTATGGATTCGACCCCTACATGTACTACAAAAACTGCATACATGTTGGGTAAATTTGGGCAAAATAAAGAGGAAACATAGGTTCAGGGGAGAGACAGACCTACATGTGGCTGAGGATTAGCTGGAGGCTGTGGTGAGAGTTTTCAGACTGGTAGGGACACCAGCTGAATTCATGCTGATCCTTGCTGCCAGCCTCCTTCATGAAGAAGCAAGCAGATGGTGGAGGCTGATGCTTCAGATGAATGAGAAGGCGACACTTCTATGGGAAGACTTTGAGAGCCTATTCCGAGTAGAGTTTGTAGCATCCACCCTTCGAGAGGTGCATATACAGGAGCTACTACATCTACAGAAGGGTAGCATGATGGTGGCGCAGTACTTAGTGAGGATCAGCAACCTCTCACGCTACTCCATGGATATGGTATGGGGCCCATGCTTTAGGGCCTGAACCATTGATCAGGGACACATGCAAGAGATCAGAGCCTCAGTTATCTCTCACATCATCTCGACTCAAGCAGGGGTGTTATATCAAGCCCTCTTAGTGGAGAGTTTCTTTGCTGAAAAGTCTCCAGTAGTGAGACCCACCACTAGCCGGTATGCAGTAGAGTCTTCTACATTATGCAGTAGATAGATTACGTAGAGGTCCAAGAGGACCATACCTATAGGTAATCAACCACACGACTCAGGATCTATTGTGCGAGGCACCTAGAGTAGAGACAAAGCCAGGTATCCCAAGAACGGATAGTGTTACTCCTACGGAGGGCTTGGTCACATGGCATGTAACTGTCTGACCCACCATGCAGATGATCAGCAGATAAATGAAGGACATCCCAAGAATAGGTAGACGTTCGATCGAGACAGTCTGCAGGGTGAAGGTAGATGTGGAAGGGGAGCTGTTCGTGCATCTGGTGGTGGACGACGCTTCGTGGTGTTGCCACCACCACCACCAGGAGGTCCACCCTGACCACAAGGAATGGGTGGAAAGGGGAGAGCACAACTTCAGGCAGCTGAAGCATATTACCATGGAGATTCGGATGCAGATAGGCAGGAGCGGGACAACTTCCACGCTAAGAGGCCTTTGTTCATGATGCTTTTAGCTTCGTTGATGTGGGTTTTTGTCGTTTATTTGTGTCTTTGTACATTGAGATGTGGTAATAAAAGACACATGTCCTTGTGATGTTTGTTTTCCTTTATTTTGTGTGGTTAATACTAAGAGGTTTCAGATAAAACTATTGACTTGACCCTATCTTTTGAGATTTATATAAGAGGAGACCCAGTAACCACACATTGATGCTGACAGTGTGACTCAACCCTTGGAGGCGAGAGTAATGTTTGGATTTCTTGGTAGTAGTGTCGATTCCTTATGACATCGTCCATGGAATAAATTAGTACCGTCAATGTCAAGAATGACTGTATTAGGAAAAAGACATGGTTTATCCATGGGATGAGACCAATTTTCTATTTTTGGAAAAGGATAAATCTTATCAGTTCTTGTAGAACGTAGGAGACAAAGGGGGAAGTCAAGTTCCTACAATTGTCTAGTCTCACCTATAGTCCGTTGAATGAACAGTTTATGGTTTACTCTTATATCAATAGTATCAGGTGTGTCTTCCATCAGAAGGATCTGAACCTGAGACAATGGCGATGTCTTGAGTTCCTCCGGGACTATGACTTCAAGATTGTTTATACTTCTAGGAAGGGGAATGTTGTTCCGGACACGCTCAGCAGGAGGACTGGTATTCAGCTGCTAGGAGAGGTGACGGAGCAGCTGGCTGCCTTACATATACACTTCTTTATAGAGATGGTCTAGCCTATCTACAGTCTCTTACAGTCACTCCTCACCTTCTTCAGCAGAGTAGGTGATGTGGCTTACCACCTGGTCCTTCTACCTCAGTTGCATCGGGTGCACGACATCTTCCACATATCTCAGCTGAGGAGATGCGTGCACGACCCATCCTACATCATCGACTACGAGGATCTAGACTTCGATGACAAGGTTACATTCAAGGAGGTTCTAGTGGAGATTGAGGATCGACAGGAGCGGGTCCTACGTGGATAGTCGATTCCTCTGGTGCGCATTCGCACGCAGTACGAGAACCTTTAGGAGAGAACAAGCGAACGTGAGGCTCAGATGCGTGCTGAGTACCCCCCCTTTAGATTCTCTGGTGTGTGTCGTAGATTTACGAGGATATAAATCCATTTGGTGGGGGTAATGTAAAACCCAGAAATTTCAAGGATTTTGTTTTCTTAATTTCATTGGAATTTTACGAGTCCTCATTTTCTGACAGTGCCTGATTCCGAGGCCCGGTGTGCCCGGAATCAATTTCTGATGTTTTTTTGGGTACATTCAGTAAACGTACATGTAGGTTTTTCTATATATTGAACCGGTGCTCGGAATTGAAATCTGAGGGCACCAATGAACTCATAGTACTGATATTCGCTTATGGGGACCTTTACTGCAGTTGCGTTTTATGCAGGTTGGAAGTTAATTTTTGGGGATTTTATTAAACTAAATAAAATTATTTGTTACATAGTTTTATTTAGGGAGGTGGTTATTTCCTCCAAAGTGGAGCTGGAGGTGGGACCCACATCCCATATATCCTCCCATGAGAGGATAATGGTTGTGGGGCCCACACGAGCCCTAACCCTTCAACTTCCCCTTAAACTATCCTTAATTAATTTTCCACCACCCCTCTTTAATTTAGACTTTCCATCTCTTTATCTCTCCCATAAACTTTGACATCACCTTTTAATAAATTAATTGAACTCCATAATTAATTAATTTAATTGAGTGTTTGAATTATGAAAACATTATGCCAACTTTAAATAAGTGAAGCCTTTCTTATATTTTGGGTAAGCAAAATTATTCGAGAGCCTTAAAGGATTAGAGAGGAGGTGTTCTTCCCATGAAGAACATGAAGAACTTATTCAACGACATTCCTCCATGTCCAGGGTGAAGGCACCACCCGCAAGGAACATCGTTAACGACAGGGACTCTTCCTCCGACGTTGAGGGAATGACACCATCTTATGTGACACTCTTTTCCGCGACTACGATGAATGAACCTTGAATCGAGGTAGGAGGATTTGTTTCCTATAAATTATTACAATGCTCTTCGAAGCATACCTTGTTTGATGGTAGCCTTTTTTTATCATATAATGCGGAGGGTGCGGGCTGAACAAACTCGGCCCAACGTCCCTCAGTTTGATTATTGTTGATTGATGACAGAGGCGATTAGAAAGGGTGTGGTTTCATTGCACCATGCTAGTGTAGAATCGCAATACGGAAGGGGCAGAGATGACTGGGGGCGGTGGAGGAAACAGAGGCTACGTGTCATCATCTTGGAGGAAAATCGCGGCCTGCAATAGTGGGCCGCTCGGCCGAGGAATAAGTGGTCGGCCTAATACCAGCCAGAATAGAAGAATCAGCTGGCTAAAGTCATTTGGACTAGAGGACATCAGTTCCTTGTTGCACCGCACTGTAGAGAAATCGCGGCCCACGCTAGGCTTACCACTTCGGAGGGAGAACCGACCTCCCACTTTCAGGCCATGCGGAATATGCCACGGCGCTGCGTGGAGGATGAAGCAGCCCACTGTGCAGGCCTCTCATGCCGTAGGAAACCGGTCGGCTGTGCTTTATAGGCATCGCCGCTCGGTGCTGCCATTGCAAAGAACTAGCCCCCCCACTTAGTGCTCAGTCAGATGGTCAAACCGCGGATGGCCACCGATCCGGGCCTCCTGTGCGAGAGCTGGGCCGCCTGCCCCATGAGTTGGGCCGCCTTCCACACAAGACAGGATGTCGGTGTGCGGGCTGGGTCTCCAGCCGCGTGGGATGTGCCACCTACTGCAAGGGTCAGGCCACAGCCACTGGGCCAGGACGCTCCCTACCGTGCCAGACCCAGACCCGGGTCGGGTCGACCCAGGGTGGGTGGGGTGGGGTCGGACCGGACCGAGACCCCCCCCCCCCTCTTTGGGCCACTTTCAGTTATTTGTCCATAACATGAGTTACGGACCTCCGATCGACACACCATTAGTTGCGTTGGATTCCTTGATTCAAGACGGTCATTTTTTTATATCACAATCATGGTCTTGGTGATGTTTGTGTATTTTCGAGTTGGTTCGATCCCGTAACTAACTGGGCCCTCAGAATGGAAAAGCCTAAGGACCGGACGTCTGATTGATAGGCCGTCTACTATGTTGGATTCATTTTGATGAGATGGTTATTTTGGAATACTCTACATGAGTTTTAGACGTAGTTGGAGTACGGTCGAGTTGGTTTGAGCCTAAAAACCAACCGGGCCCCTGGAATGGAAATTACAATAACACACAGACCGTACGTCCGATTGACGCACCATCTATTGCGTTGAGACCCCTATGACATGGAAGTTCATTGAAATACATCCTCATTAGACTTCTTGACACTTGGAGTATCAAATAGTATCTCATGGAGTAGATCCTCCCAGCGATGAGCAGACGGAGTGCAGAGACCTTGAATTTATAGACCTAACGACTACTTGACCGATTCTACTCGGAGTGTTTCAATTAGCCCAGTGGACGGAGCACCCAGTTTAGTGGCAGACCCACTGCGGACGGAGCTCCAAGTTTGGTAGCAGAACCACAATACTCGATAAGAGGACTACCTTTATGGATATTAGGGGTAGCACCCGGTTTGGCGGCATACCCAATGTGAAGGAGTGACTGGTTTGGCAGCAGACCCGCGGTACTCGACAAGAGGAGTACCTCAGCAGTCTAAGGTTACTGAGTAGCGCCTTGGAGTTGTTAAAGGGCCACTATAACAGACAGAGGATGAGTTCTCCAGCAGTCATGGTTTCGTAAATAAAAATCCCAGATTGAGCTGAGTCAATGACATTTGTGTTTTCCTCATGATTGAGATGGGATACTTGATAACATAGGTATATGTATGGGAATAAATCTAAGTAATGGTTATCCATTAAAATCTTATTTTGTGGTTTATCCATGTTGGATTTGGTGATACCATGGGGTTCATAGGGTCCCTACTGAGTATCATTATACTCAACCAAGCTTGGGCTATGTCCACACATCGTTGTGTTGGATACAGACAACAGGCAGTGATGACGGAGGCCGAGAGTGCCCAGACGGGTCGATACCCGGAGGAGGACCTAACGAAGTTTCAGTACACAGTTGAGTATAACAGAAGTGGAGTGATGAGGAGGCCATCTGTACCTACCCTTCAGGTAGGAAACCCGACGAACGATCCATGAGCTACTTCCACCTTTCAGCTGTTTTCCCTTTTTAGTTGTACTTGCTTTCATTTGTATTTTATCTTTAAAGTGGGGCTTGTATTCTGGACCCCTTTCCTTTCAGTACACTTGTTTTTCAGTTTTTATTTACTTTTTTCTTCTTCTTGTACTCTGGTTGTGTATGTTTATGTTTTATAAAGGCAATGCCTTCCCAGTTTTAGGAAATTACGCCTTTGGTGTTAGTGGCCAGCCCCTGGTCTATGGAAGGCGAGCTTGGTGTAGTCACGATACGGGCCATAGGGGATGGGTCATCAAAAAAGTAGAGGAGGACCTCCGATATTATTGGAATTCCACAGAATCACAAGAATCAAAACTAAAATCAGTATGGGTAGAGTTCTTTTAAATTGACCAAGAAGGGTTAGAGCAGTGCTTCTAAAATAGTGAAGAAAAAGAAAACTTTTACCAGTGATATATTGATATACTTTGACAAAATATATCTTTATCAAAACAACTTTATTTTTGATACAGATAAAGAATTATCAATTTATAAAAATCCAAGATAAAATCTATCTTTATCGGCACAAAATATTTAGAATGGACAATGATACATTTTACCAGAACGTCTTTAGCATTAAATAAAGTTATATCAATATCTACATTAAATAAGTACTAAGGAAGTATATATTTATCAATGACTACATTTTAGTGACGATAATTATTAGAATAAATTTCATAAAAATAGTATTCATTTATTTATAATTAATCAAATATAATTAATAAATATTATAAATTAAAATTTAAGAATTTATTTTTTTATAAATATTTATTTATTGATATATTTTTAATATTAGTAATGAATAAATAATCATAAATGAATACATATTGACAATGAGCTGAATTGAAATATAAAAAAATTATTACAAATTTGATATTTTGAAAAAAACAAAATGTTTTATTAATGAAATATAAATTATTATATTTTTGGATATATATTTATATAAGTATGAATACATATTGAAAATATTAAAATATTTTTAATTAATATATTTAAATAAATATTATAAAATGACTAAAATACTAAATAAATATTTATTAAAATTTGAAAAATAAAACATATATGTTATAATATTATTATTAAGAAAAAAAATTTACTGATTAAAAATAGAATATATTAAATGTGTCATGTTATTAAATAAAATTATAAAATTAATAAATAAAATTTAATAAGTTATAAAACTATTTGGGATGTGTTTTTATATATATAATTTCATTAATTAAATAAATATTTGTATGTGTGTTATATATAAATATTCATTAATTACATATATCAATGTGTGAAATAAATGTAAATAAATTATATATGTTAAATTAAAAAATAAAACAACATTGATTTAATTTTTGTTACTCGATACAATTAGAATTAATACTGAATTAATATTAATATTTAATTATAATCCATTATTCACAAAATACACGACTTATTTAATGAAAGATTAAATATTATGTACTATTTAAAACATATTTTATGAAATATTATATATATATATATGAATATATTACTTTACTATATTTATTAACGAATAAAAAGATATAAAAACGAAAAAAACTGAATAATACATTAATATGTTTTTAATTATTAAATTTTATTAATTTCGTTTATTTATATTAAATATATGTTACTAATTATATCATAAGTTGGAAATTAATGATATAATATTCCACTTATGATTTCATCAACAAATAATAACAGAATAAGGATGATTTATAATGTATGTCCACCATTTACGGTGTAAAAATCAACATACCAAAACATAATGATGTTAGTGAAACATCCTATATCTATATAAATCAATAATCATTCCAAAATAATTCTAGAAAAATCCTAGAATTATTCCTCACAAAATATTGTATCTTACAATCTCACTGCTATAAAACAAATCACCCCCTATTATTCCTTCGAATGGTGGTAATGTATTGTCTAAAAACAAAACATGTCATTGAGAAAATATCTTATCCTCCCACATCCAGGACTTATCATGTACATGACCATGATTCAATAACAGTTATACTAGAAGAACATTCATATATCGTAGAGCCTTCCGACTCTAGTCATCAAGGGAAATAGGGTGCCCCTCAATAAAAACATCAATGTCTAACTCAACCGCATCCTCTAGAAAACATGAGATAGATCTAAATAAATCTGAATATACTATGAATCCTAGAAGACATCATTCATGTGATATTTGTATATATTTGTACATATCTCACAGGTGATATTTATATTCCATATTAAGTGTTTATATATCGTGTGGGGGTGATGTGGATTGGTTTTTGATTTTTTATTATAATGGTTTTGTTTTGATCTATGGAATTGTTTCAAAGATGTTGTGGTTGCTGAAAAATTTTATGATATTTTTTATTGATTGTTTACTTTTTTTATTTCTTTTTTTGGTATCATGCTTTCAAATAGTCTTCCTATGATGCTTCTGGATGTCGTCAGAGAGAGTTCTCCCTCACCAGTAGTCCAGAGGATTGTGGATGATGTAGAAAGTGATATTCAGACATTGGATTAAGGGGAATTATCTAGTCCTTCAACTATTATGGATGACAAACTATGTCCTGAGATGGAAAAATATCAGGACCTTCTCAATAGAAACCTCCAACCATTTATGTATGTACATAACCACAATAATATAAGGAATGGATAGAGTTTATCGATATAATTTGTGGGTTTCTTAATAGTACCAAGGAAATTAATGTGAGATAAAGTCATTTCAACTGAAAGGTCCAAGTATGAGGTGTTGAGAATCAGTTGATCATTCTTGGATGTATAACCATATTGATTTAATGGAAATTTAATGTCATATTAAATGAGTAGTATTTCCCAGAGACCATGGACTCTGCCAAGACCTACATATTTATAGATCCTCTTAATGTGTATCAAAATTTGTTAGTATATGCCAACCACTTTTCAGAAATGGTACGATTTTAAACCCAGGTAGTTCCCAACAACAAGTTGAAGGCTCTGTGGTTTGAAATGAGTTTGATGATAAAAAACAATTACATGCCTTCTTGTATAAGATGATGACATATGTAGAATTGGTTGATTGTACCTTTATGATAGAGACAAATCATGATATCCAGCCTAGTTTTTATATGGTATTTTTAGAATTAGTCTTGGAGCATTGTGGTTCAACATTTTAAAAAATAGATAATGATTATTATGAAAAAGGGGGAGTTAGTTGCACAGGATATACATCCAAACCACCTTCGATAGGTTTGGATATTAGAGTATTCATGTCCGATTAGTAATTAAATATGGTTCATATGCAACCAAAATATTTAACCCCACATAGGAATTGTCAGTAATGTGGATATATGGTAATATAAATTGGTTTTGTAAAGATTCACACCCATATCAGGGTCATGTGGGTCGCTCAGTATTGAGGGTAATGAGATCCTAATAATAACTATCTAGGAAATTTAACCCTCAATTTGATTTTCAAGGAGGGAAAACTATATCTAATTATACATAAAGTCATCATAATACAATGATATATGTTAGTAGTCATCCTAATGGTTTTTAAGAGATGAGGAACCTTTATGCTCTAGATCAGGTAGTAGTGGAATCAGATGTAGGACATATAAAAGTTTGAGGTATTATTTTAGTTGCATCATCCATAGTTATTTCATTTTTTGATATGGGTTCTTATAACTATTTTATTTATTCTTCCTCATGGAATTTTTGAAATTCAAAATCGAGCACATTCCATACACAATGGAGTTAGTAAAAAATCATTGTAAGAAGAGAGAGGATGGTTTTAGATGTCCATTAAGCACTCTAAATATATCACGTGTTTAGCTTGAATGAGATATCCTAGTTCTAGAAATGGATCTCCATTATGTGATCCTTAGTATGGATTAGATTGTGTGTTTGTATGTAAACATTTATTTTTATCATCACAAGCAGAATGTTTTACGATCAAAATGGGAGTACATAGATTTTTTTCAAGGTTATTGAGATCCATGTTAATGATGCGATTGTCCTCCACTTCTAATGTTGGGAGTCTTGTTGTTCATATCTCATCGCTCATTTTGGTGGAATATGGGATTGTTTCTAAATATGTATTCACTCGCATGTTGGATGATTTCCCATGGGGGTTTCCAGATGATTGATTAGATTTTCCACTAAAGATGGTTATAGATTTCAACATTGATTTTGTGTGAGAAACAGAACCAATATCTATTACCTCATATCTTATGTCCACCACTATTTAGAGAGAATTAAATATTCTACTCTATGATTTTTAATACAATGGATTCATTCATCCATGTGTCTTGATATTGGCCACCCAAGTTTTGTTGGAAATAATGGCCGATGTATATGTATTTTTTTTATTACTAGAATATAATTATGGTAATGATCAAGAAAAAATAACTTATATCCAATATTTATGTTTTACTTGATCTTTTTAATGGGTTTTGGTTGTTCTCATTGTTCTTCTAGAGTTCTAGGTATCATCATGTCAGATTCAGTGATGGAGATGTCCAAAAACAGCCTTCGAAAGAAGGTAAGTCGATTTTGAGTGTTTTCTCTTCCCATTCGGGTAAAAAAATTTTGTGGAATTATTCATGGAACTAATGAAAATTTTCTTTAATCAGTACATATACACATTCATTTTTGTAGTTTTTGGACGACATCCAATTCTACTCTTCGACTTAGGAAGAAAAATGTCACATTTGAGGATCATGTTTGGAATACATTAAGATCAACAAATTTATGCTAAGCTATAAAAGTGAACCTTATAGATTTGTTAATTTATATTTATGGGTAACATAGTCATAGAAAGTGGGGATCTAGTGGAAAATAAGAAGATAGATGTGGTGATTTCATGGGTGTAACCAATGAAAATATTAAAAATTATATTTTTGATCATTTAATGGTTTTAAAAGGGGTTTGTTTGGAATTTTTCACAGATTTCATCAGCCCTGAATTTTCATACCTTAAAAGTGTTAATGTTTGAAGGTATTTTAGTATGAATGGAAACCATTGAGGAGTTTAATTGAGGATTTAACACAACCATTGTTTTGATATATCCTAGATACAAAGAGGGATGTGTGGTCTACTATGATTATAAAAGTTATGTTCTTGGTTCTTTGTTGATGTAGGATGACCATGTGGTGTCATATGGTTCACTACAACTCAAATCAGAGGGGAAGGACTACACCAACCACAACCAAAAATGTAAATGGGGATACACATTGTTAAGACATTGATACGATACCTTTTTATGGAGATGTTTGTAATCTAGTTAGATCAGAAATGACAGAACAAAATTTTCTCCCAGAATGATCAAAATTTGAGACCACACTATTGGGTTGAGTACCTTTAAGGGTTTGATATTGATACCATCAATACGTAATGTGATGCTAATGTGGTTTTGGGATCCTTGAGAAGGAATGTGCTAGTGAAAGTGTTAAAACAGTTAAGTTAGGAGTGAACATTATGGGGATTTTTACTAGGATTGTTCTAGAGACACAATTGTGCGGTATAGAAACATTCCTAGCTTGTGTTGAGTTGAATCCATCTATTCTATATAGGAGTTGACAAGATAAACCATTTTATGTGAAATAATAGTATCACTTGAAGCTTATTTCTTGCAGAGAGTTTCTATTAGTTGGTATTTATCTTCGTATTAAATTATTTTTTTCATTGTTCTTATCAGGTTGTCGTTCTCTTTGTTGAAGATGGTGAAGATAGTTAACCACAAGTATTACTGGGACTTCGATCCTGAGACCACTAAGAAGTTTTATGATGTGTATTGTTAGTTTGAGTTCCTAGGTTTGTTGTGGGACACAATAAATTTTTTTTACATATTTTATTCATGTAATATTGTGGAATAAAAAACCCAAAGGCCTTATGGTTTTCTTCATCAACTACCCATTCTTACATAGATGTGGGATGGTGTCTCCATAGACTTCATTTTTGGCATACCACTTCAGCCATGGGATAAGAATCCCATTTCAGTGAAGATTGACCGTATACTAGATCATCTTGGAAGATCCTTTTATTTTAATAAATATATTCATTAAATTAAATATATGTTATTTGATAGATTTTTTCACGCAATTCATAGTTGACTTTTATTTGTATTCCCAGCATATTTTTCTTTTGTTTCTCAAAATATTGAGTTTCTTCGATAACTTCTATTATAGGAAGGGATATGTTTTACAAGATATAAGTACAATATAATACTTACCACCAATCCATTGGATTGGTCAGAATTAATATAATTAATAATATTATCCATACATGGTTTAAAAAAGTTTTTATAATTGATCAATTAGTTAAAATTTAATTATAAATGAAAGAAAATCTAATTGAATATAAATATCGAGTTATTGAAACAACAATTATATGATAATAATAGAGTTTTATAATAATAAATTGTAATAATCAAAATTAGAGGAAGAATTTAATGAAATTTATTTTTTAGATATTTAATAAAAAAATTGAAATTAATCCAATTTTTTTGATTGGTTTAAGATAATAATAAGTCATGTTTTAATAATTAAAAGCTGTATAATTTTAATAGTTATTTTTACCATCAGCTATGGGTACCCTTTTTTTGAAACAAAACTTTGAAAATTTTATAATTTTTATTTGAAAAATAAGTAAATTATTGATATAGGAAACTAAAAATATTAATTGGGTGACATCTTTTTATGAGAAAATTTATACTTTTATTAAATTCGAATGAAACAGAATTTTATTTAAAAACTTGTTTTTCATATGAACAATTGTTATTTTATATTTATATTCATTAAAAGTATAATTAGATCAATTATATATAATTAAAACCATTTTATTTCATTTCAATGAATTTCAAATTTAAATTTAATATAATAACATTTCAAACATTTGAATGACTCCTTGTAAAAACCAACTTTTTTTTCATATCTGTGGGGTTATTTTTATATTAATTTTTTCCTCTTCTATGATTGAAATTTTGAAAAATTAATTCCGTATTTTCATTAAAAATAATTTATAATTTATAATATTTTCAAACAAATTTTTTTCTAATAATATAAATGATGTTAGTTATAAATAATTACAGCGATTATGGTAAAAATGATTTCACTTAGTCTTGAAAAATTAATCTTGTGTTGAAAATAACCAGGAAACACATAAAAAGCCAATTGGATGTAGATTATTCTACCATATACCATCATTTAATGAATTGAGATCTTAATTTTAACCACATTATGTAATGTATACCTCTCAATAATTTTGACCTTCTTATAATAACAAGAATGACACACCACCTCCACAAGAAAAAAAAATCAGCCTCTCCACTTCTACAAACTTCTCAAGAGGATTTGTCTTCAAAAAACTACCCAAATGTTCACTGAAAATTCCTACTCCAATCCAAAATTCATACCTTATGGAATAAAGAAAACTATTGGAGTCCTTAGGTGTAAACAAAAAGTAGTTACCACAAAAGATGAACCTTTATTTAATGCACACTTTTTCAGTGATTCATTATCCACCCCTTTAATTGTTATTATTAAATAATTATATAAGAACATTAGTATAAAATAAATAATAATATTTCTTATTTTATGGGTAAGAACTACACCTTCATATGCTTTCTCCAAATGGGTAATGAAATCACTATTCTTGTGTGTGGCCAACTCCCACCTTATGAAATGATGTCATTTTTTCCATTACCACCTCTTAGGGTGGATTATTATGATGGTAATTTTATATTTATATGATATATATGACATTTAAACATTATATATTTTCCTGAAAATATTATATACACAATCCTCCATGATTTCAATTTGTGAGAATAAAAAAACCCATTTGTAGACATGTGGACTAGCGCCTCCCTAAAGTAATGGGTTATTTTCAACCTTTGAATGGGATGCATTATGGATGTTTATAATAGAGATAAATTATATAAATAAAATTTTTATGATATTAAAAGCATAATTATCTATTTAACATATGACATGTCATATTCTTCTTACCATTTCACACACTGAAAAGGTGATAACATCGTTCGTGGACATGTAGACTACTGCATGCCGGAGGAGATACAGTTCTTCGTTATTCATCAGCACTTCAATATAGGTCATTATATAAGTATATATAGTTTAATAAAATTTTATATGTTATATAATTGGAATTATTGAATCATAAATATAACTTGACATCCTTCAATAATGATCATTTAAAAATGAAAATGTTACTCTTGTGTATGTGTGACCTACTCTCTCCAAGATAGAAATGTTGCTTCATTTAAAATAAACATCACTTAATTATTATTTGAAATGTTAAATTGATGTAAATTTAAGAAAATTATGTCATTATTATTATTCTTGATGCATTTAAATAAGTAACTCATTGGTCATAGTCGACCAATCAAAGTGGTGTTTCACACATTAGCCGAATATGGTCAAAACATCTGACATATAAATTATTGATTTTGAAATTGTATATAAATGTTTTATAAGTGAAATATTTGTAATAATAAAAATGGAAACTTTTATGAAGAAATTAAATTATTTACACGTGTTTATTATTCATGTTTATATAGGACAAGAATTACAAATCAAACTTATGATATGGTATTTCGTTACTAAATTTCCAAGCGATGGATTAAATGTCAATTTCATTGGTTATCATATGGCCAAAATATGTGTGAAATTCCTAGTAATTTTATTATTATATATTTCCACATTAATTATTTGGTTTAAAATATTTCAAAAATAATTTTTTTCATTTATTTATTCCCACTCTATTGAGATGATCATGGTAAGGTATTTTCATCTCACTTTTTACATCTGGGAAGTAAATTTAATATTCACCACTTAATTATTTTTTGTGGTCTATATAATAAACATTTAGATATATTATTTAATTTATTATATTATATTCATGTAATTAAATTGTGTCATTTGAAAAAAATTTATTTTTGGTCTTCTGCTTTAGATGATAAGACAGATGTAAGTATATTCTTCTCTATTTTTATTCTCTAAATACATATTTTTTATTAGGCACATAATTACATTTAAAGAGTGTCTATTCATACCTTTTACATGTAAATTCATGAATTTAAATCATCTATGGATATTAAATTATTAAATTTGTTTATTCTTTCGCATATCACATGATCCAAAAGTTACTCCAGTAGTTTGGAGTTTACTCAACTCACATTTATTTATGTTAGATATAATCTATATTACCTAAAATTTTTTATTACTTGGTGTATTTAATTTCAATGAATATACTTTATGATAATAATACATATATTTATGGGGATATATATATATTTTATGATCCCACTTTCATGGGGTTTACTGGGTCAAATTGGCTATGGAGTTAATTGATTTTGTTGTGAATTTTAATTTATTGAGACATTTGTTATGTCATATACTAATATTCTTATATGGGGTTTGTATAATTAAAATTTAACATTATATATCATGAATTTCCTAATTACCATTACACAATATGTTTTATTTACTATTATTCATTAATGGGGATTATTATAAAAATTTCTCAAGGTCGTATAGGACAATTTAGAATGATTAAAGGCTATCTTTCACATGAATGAATTTTATGATATGTTAATAGTGTTTAGAATAATCAATATAAAAACAAGATGTTAATTATCATACACTGGGGATATTTCTTATTGATACTATCATCATTATTTTTTGATGTATTACAATTTATTTTAATAGACTTATTAAAACTATTTCTTTTACATGGGTTAATCATATTACAAAGGGATTTTTAATTAACCCCAATCATTTATATGGTTAATCATGTCTCAAAGTGATTTTTTCCAAACCCAATTACATTTCATGGTTTAGTAATATTTAAAATATATTTTTTTGAACCCATTTCAATTTCGTTGGTCAATGATGTCTCAAAAAGATATTTATTGAACACATTTCACTTCCATGGGATAATCCTATTTCAAAGTGATTCTTATAGAACTCATTTCTTTCGTATGGGTTAATAAAGTTATAAATGAGGATCCATTATAATTCAATGATCAACGGTTCAGTGATAAACTAATGATAATAGTTTTATGTGATAAACCATGGAAAGGTGTGTCCCTGATAGTACATAAATGAATTGGGTTTGGAAGCCAACCATATAAATATTCAATTTGTAAGAGGAAATTTATGTAATTAAACCATGTTGTTATTCTATTTATAATAAATAATAATAATTATTTCCCAAAAATACCACTATATGTTTTTAGTCTTTCTACGGGTCAATAATGTTTCTAATGATTAAGATTGATATCACATGGATCATGTTTATTGATTCTAATAAATATTTACTTTTCCATGTTATATTATTTGATGTTCTAAGAATTAATGGGTATGATTTCATTTATGATTATCTTATGAACTATAATTATGTCATCATTCCATAATTAACACTTATGCACACTAAAAATGTTAAATAGGTACTAATTACATTTACATTTTCTGATCATCTTAGATCACCCTTCCTATGTTCTCTTTTTTCGAGGTTATAATTAAATAGTTTTAATTATTTATGCCTATAAATGGCTTAAAAAGGATTATTTAGATGAAGTAAATTTATATAAATAAATATGGATTTAATGAAAGATGATGTTCAAATTTATGAACAAATTGATTTTGATTCTATATTGATATTACTAGTTTACGTAAGAATGTGTCGAAATTCAATAAAACTCTAAATCTAAAAGCCATCCAGAAAGTAAGTGATCCTCATTTACATATTTATTTTGTTTGGATTTGATGAAAAATTTTGGTATCCACTTTAGGAATCAGAGATGGGAATGTAATGTATTGATTTTAGGATCGGATATAGGCCTATGGGTTCCTCTCTATTAGTATTGTCATAAAAGTTCAATTTAGAAAACATTTAATATTAGCGTAATTTAATTTGTGGTTAACATAAGTGTTATGGATACCGTAATAGGTCTATAATATTATAAATGATCAGAAGATAAATGTCCTAGAAACCTATTTAGGGGTTTAAGTAGAAAAAAGGGTTGATGTTATCATTAATATTTTAGTAGAAGTTTTTTTGGGTTGACGTATATGTACAACATTTGTTTAATGTCAAGTATTCAGTTACCTTTTAAAAAAATGTATCTATAACCTTTTGGGTTTATGTAATCATGGATATTAAGGTAATTATAGTGACATGAGTATTATCGTATAAATAAAAACCTGATTAAAATGTGATTTCATGACTATGAGAATAATGATAAATTAAAATAATATGACCATATTTTGGGAGAATATATTGATGGTATGTGATAGCACTTATAATTAAAAAACACATTACTTTTCAGGTTATTGTAGTTATTTTTGATATAGGGTTATAGAATGATTTAGTTATAGCTTTTGGTATTACTATTGAATATTGAGGATTATTTTATTTCTTATTAAGGTTTATTAATTTTGGAAATTATCTTACTATTTTGATTGAAATTTAGTTTTTTATTGTCAAATGAAAGGTGGAATATCTTGATTTTATCCTTTACGAATATGTTGCCTTTGAAATTTGACATTCTTCATTAAAGAGTGAAAAAATTATCTTGAATACACATATATTTGATAAAATACCATATTGTGGTGGAAGTTGACTAAATGAAGAATCTATTCTCATCAAGTACGTTCATTTACTTATGATATTAGTATATATGGTGTTGGAGTCCATTAAATCTAAGAAAACGGATCTTAAAATAAAATTTTGTCAAACTAACAGATTTTATGATGGTGTTATTGACCATTTCCACACCTATTTGGCTTGTAGTTTTTTCATCTTTGCAGTTATCTTGTCCATGTTCTCTGCCAATCCCAATTATTCAATGGGAATTAGTTTTTTCATGAAAATAAATCTTTTAATTTCCCACTAATTTTCTCTCAATGTCTAATCCTTGTTATGCATTACATCATATGCATTTTTGTTTCCCACATTCCATTTTAAGAGGAATTTTATTAATACTTTCATTGTTTCCTGATTCAATAATGGAATTATAGAAATAAAAATGATTTGTTGAACATGGCTAATATTGAAGGAGAAAATCATTTTAATAGGGATATATTATATCATTTAGAGATTTTACTAAACTAGTAATTCTCATTTCCATTCACAAGATACTCTATAAAGAAACAGTTATTTTCAAAAAATTGTTTAAAAACATCATAATCCATATTAACATTTAACATATTTATACAATATATAAGTTATACATGATTATGGAATACATTTTTAAAAATTCGTGGAACATCATATAGTAGGAAACATTTAGAAGAATTATTTTTTTAGAAAAAATATATATAGTGCATTCAGGTGGGAGATTTATATTTCATGAATAAAATAATATAAATTTGATAACTCAAATTTTTATCATAATATTTACTAATATTGGAATGTTTGTATATACCTGAAAATAATGAAATTAATGGGCTTTATATTATTAAATATCACACATAGAGACTATAAAAAGAGTATAATACTATTATCATTATAATTTGTAGGGTTTAAGAATTAAAAACTATGAAATTTTAATTTTCTTAACTGATAGAAATAATAAATTACTATAAGAATGATTATTTATAAAACATTATGTATATAAAATAATTGATAGTGTAATAAAAGGACATTTACATAGTCATAAACCAATTGAAAATTTAGTTATAAACCAGTGTTAAAGGAAACAATTTTTAAAAAAAAATGAGCACGAAAAAAATGAAACAATAATATTCATTCACTAAAAAATATCCTTTTAAATAATTTTTTGAATATGGAGAATAAAAATTGGTGACACATTTATGTCAATCATTTGTGTGAATGTGTTAAAACTGATTAACTTGTTGAAAAAATAAATAATGTCATCTATAGAGATAACATGAGAGGATTGGAAATTTCATGTTAAATTCTATGAATATAGAAGATGTTATTTTTTATATAATATTATTTGATGGATTAATTATTGAAGTAATTGAATATATGTATATATATATTACCCCAAAACCTAATTAATCAAATCCTTTTATAGTAAATTGTTTTATTGAAACATTCATATTTAAATATATTCTTTTATAAAAATAGTAATGTAAAATTATATGTAGTAGTTCAATGATATTTAATTATATAGATGAATAAAATATGAGATAATTCCTCAGATAATAGAAGTTTAAAATTGTAAATGTACATAATATAGAAAAATGAAAATATAGTTATCAAAATAAATATGTCAAGTAATTTATTAAGACTTCTATCAATAGTAGTCAGATATTATGATCAAGGTATGAAACCATTATAAAATGCCAATAATCAAATATTTTACATATAATAATATAAATCCATCCTAAACTCTTAATAAAGGATCGTGCAATGTTTTTAGTTACATTTATCAAATATGACTGATAATCTGTGTAGTGTATGTGGAAGTATGGCAAATCCCACAAGTTATATCATTAATAAACCATATATTTTTACTTAAATAGAAAAATAAATTAAAGACTCCTAAACACATGATGAAAAATAAAATAAAAACTTGAAGCGTACTTTAACCTTATCTCTTATGATATTGAGGCATTGTATTTTATTAAGATTAGATTATCCATATTCTGTAATAAAACCTTATATCCTATAAAAAGTAAACCAACACACACTAAATCCAAATATTAAACATTCCATATCAACCAACATTGGTAATAATTAGAATACTTCAAACACTTATGAATAATATATCATGAATCACTTATTAATAAGAAATTTTAAAAAAATACTTATGTATGAGAAATTATTAAAACAATTTGTATAGGCAATCCAAAAATATATACGTATGAGTTATTTGAAAACCTGTACATAAAAAAATAGTAAATCCTTTTGTATCATAAATCTTCAAAAAATTATGTAAATATCAAGCCCATCTGAATACATGTGCAACTAAATTTTACCTCTAAAAAATACAGTGAGAAATATGTATAAAAATTTAGAAAATGCACTGGGGGTGGATAAATGACTGTGAAATCATATTCTCTTATCAAACATTTCTCCTTCATCAAAACCAATCACATTCATGCAATGGATTGACCAACCCAAAACATTTTGATACATATCTCTTTCTAGGAATTTCTTATAGAATAATTAAAAAACCCATTATTATTATTTTAAAATATGTATTATCAATTTATGATCTATATTTTATTTTTGAACAAATGATAAGTTGAAATTATGGTGAACTATTAATATTTAAATTTATTAATATTTAATAATAATTTGATGAGGTATGTACCAACAATTAAGAACAATATTCTCTAAAATTCATACTGAAAATAATTCATTGTATATAAAATTTAAATTGAAAACTAGAATATAGTGAAATTAAAAGATGATAAAATAAAAAATGTGTAAAAATATGTATAAAAAAATATTTAAGATATTAAAAATTTAAATATCAACTAAACAATAAAATAATAAATCATAAATAAATAATTCTTTTTTACTACATAGAAAAATCACTGCCATTTTTTTGTCTTCTTTTTTAGATTTTTATACATATATGGTTGTGGTCCTTTATCATGACTTGTACTAGCCCAAGAGTTTCGACCCATTATAAAACATATTACACCACATACTCTCTATCAAAATCATGAAGTTGGGTTTTCTTTAATGTGAATGGAGTTTGTATATTAAATTGAATATAATAGTTAGAACTGCCATCAACTAACTAAAAATGAAAATGTCTATAGTATCCAATTGAAATGAATAACTGGGTAATATGTTTTAATCATATCAAAAATAAAAATGACAACCAAAACGTATATCTTTTAATTCAATATTTTCAATAAAAATAATATTCAATCATAAGTATAGGTATTTTCATAAGTATATGAATTATTCATGGTTGAATTAGAAATCATAAAAACATTCTACAACTATATTGTAAATATTTTATGTTCTGATGCTCCTATGAAATTAGGATAAAAGGAACACTATAATGTACTGAATGTAATTTTTTTATATCTTCATGGTAAGAAATTGAAAAAAATGCACACGGTTAATTCTAATGCTATTGTTAAATAGTGCTGATTCTTTGCTATAATGATGTCATATTGTATGAATAAAAAGAATAAACATATATAAATGTTATTTTCTAAAAATTATATTTATGAAAATGAAATCAATAGTACAGGAATATTTTTATTTTTTTGTTTATTTAAAATATATATAGCAAAAAAATAGTCAAATAAAAATTTTCTTAAAATTATATGTAATCAATATTGTGTGATATCATTGGTTACCAAAATAAAAAATAAAATTTTCAAATAAAATATAAAAAATAAATCATAATACAATATAACATTGTTATTAAATCAAATAAATTAATTTAATTTTTTCAATATACATTTTTTATGTTTTCCATCATAGTAATATAAAGTCCACTAAAAATAACAATTATTATTATATATTTGGAGGAGGAAGGTACATAAAGATTATGAATATTAAAAGAAAACAACATGAAATATTACAGAAATACAAAATTATAATGCTGATTGTGACAAAAAATTAATATTGAATTAAACATTTATAAACATAAATGGAAAATAAAATTATGTATATAAAAAGAACAACGGAATATATATGAAAAATAAATTTTGGGTTATATGGTCACCATGATGTAATTGTAGTTATGATAGCTTGTCACATTTTTCATGATCCTGGTTCCAATCATCCCCATTATAATCACTGTGGCATGGTTAATTTGGGGTGGGAAGATGTTCAAGGTGTTTGGTCAATGGGGATTAGTGCAACAATGATAGAGTTAAACTATTAGAGTTGAGTGGCCATGGAAAACCCAGTAGTGTGCCATAGATGTTGAACATTGCCATCTGCATTAGAGCATCCTTAAAGATTTCCAATGCCCCAACATTCAATAATTCATTTTAGCTATTCTATTTCACTTACGATGTAATTTATAAACTAAGCCCTTATTAGTTATTGATTCTATAATTTTATGTAAAAGTAAAAAACATATTTCACAACTCATTTCTTTAACCTTATTATTTTCTTATAGAACCTTTCTTATCTAGAAATCATATAGTGTGGAATTTAAATTTTTTCCATATAATTTCTTGACAAAAAATTCAACCACAAAATGAAAAAAATCATTCCGTATAAAAAATAAAACAAAATGTTTCTATCCATGTAAATTAATAAACATTGCATTAAGGGGATTAAAATTTAAATAACCAAACAGGTTGATGTGAAGATAAATTCCTATTTGGAAACCAAATTATTATTTATTCCTTATTAATTTATTATTGAATATTTATTTTTAAAACATGAACTAGGATGAATGTACTTATATGACATCTTACTAAGATATAAATTATGAGTTCAACAAAATCATTGTACAAAGTCTCATCATTATGTGAACAGAAAATTTAATTTTTTTTTTATGATTTTGGATAATAATAATAATAATTATGGAACAAATATTTTTCATATGAAACATTAATAGAGACTATATTGATTTTAAAAAAGATAAATCAATAATAGTTAAATAAATTAAAATATAAAACAATAAATATTTGTTTAAAAATTTGAATAGTTTATTGATGAACATAAATTAGATAATAGTTTTTCTTATAAGCAATTTCCAATATATTTTTCTTGGGTTTCCAAAACAAAAAATGGTATTCTCTATAATTAATGAACAAAATTCATCATAGAAACAACATAATTGAATTTAAACCATGAAAATTAAAATTTGAGTGGTGTTTGTAAGATAATTATAAGGAATGACAGAGGAATTCATAGACAAAAGGTAAACTGAATCATTATTATATTAAGAAAAAAAAAATTCCCCATTTATTAACGTAAGTGAAAATAAATTTGTTGTTATTTTTCATGATTTTTTATCATTTTAATAATTATTTATCTAAACAAGAACATATTATTATCATATGTAAGAAGTTATTTTAATATTGGAAATAACATACAAGTAAATTGATTGAATAGTGAACGAATTTATTTTTTTTAATTAATATGAAGTTTCCAACGATATCTAAAAATAAATTTTATAGAAAAAAATAATATTAAGTGAAATTAATCAATCAATATATATTAGTATGATAAATGAATTAATTGTAGGAAAAAATAGTCATGAAATAAGAATATCTTATTAATGTTAGAGGAAAGAATAGATACTTGCCTGGGGAGTTTCTTTGATATGAAGTCTTGTAATATAACTAATCGTGTGGTCAACAAATTGTTTTTTATAGATCCTTTCTTCTGTTAAAATTATATTGTGGAAATGAATTTTTTTACCATATTATTTATTTTTCCCCAAAAAATCAACTATAAAAAGAAAAAAACATGCATCCAATAGAAAAAATTGCCATATAGTTTTTATCATCCATATTAATAAAAAAAAAATAACCTTTATTAAACAAATGAATCTTAAATCAATATACAAGAATATATTAAGACAAATATCTATTTGAAAACTTGTTTTTTGTTTTAACCAGGTAAATTTATTATGGAATGTTGGTCTATAGAATATTACAGAGATTTCATGTGTATACATGATATCTTCTTAATGTAAAAATAAGGAGTTCAATAAAATCATGGTATACAGTAGGAACATTTAGTTAACGAAAATTTTCTTGTAATTTAGAAAGAAATAAAATAATTAATATACGAATGTAATTAAACATTTCTATATGACACATTAATAGATATTTCATAGTATTTGAAAAAGATAAATCAATCAAATTGATATCTGTAAGCTTATGAATAAAAAATATGTAGTTAATTATTTTTGGAAATGTAATAATAATATCAGGAAATAGATTACATTTTTTAATATTAATAACATTGCCTATACTATTAAAAAACTCATTTATTTCAATGTTTATAGTTGTATAAACTTTTCTACGGAATCCATTGTTAAAGTAATTGTTAGTACTATATATTTGATAATATTAATCAATATGATAAGACTTAAATTTTTAAAAAATGAAACATTTATATGAAAGTACCTGTTAAGTCTACATCTTGATATATACAAAACTTCCTTCCTACATGTGTTACCAATTTAGTATAATTCTTTAATGATTGAGTATGTGGAAATTTGTTATCATATGTGTTTTAATTTTATTTGGATTGTAATTTTTCAAATAATAAACATTGATATTTAATTGAACATCCTAATTATTGTATCATTAAAAAAAATTTGTTAAAAGGGGAATTCATAATAAATAATATTGAAATTAAATAGAATATATTGTGTAAAGTAATGAGTTTTACTTACTATGACGAGGAGGTAAGTGTCAAATAATTAATTATATTATCATTAGTACTCAATGTCAGCAATAATAATGATGTAACATTTAGTCTATAAATATATGGTTTATATATACAATAAGGTATTCATCATAATACAGTGAAATCATAATTACAATTACAAATAACCTGTTATAATAGGGTATAATTTTTTTTAATTATTAGATCTAATAGATATGGTTGAAAAATTATCTCTTTTGTGATTCACTTTAATATAATGTGAAAATATTGTTTACTGATTTCTAGTTATTACATTATTATTATTCTTAAAAATTAATTGTACTAGAAAATTAAAAGTAAATTATCTTTTAAAATATAAAGGTTATAGTAGCATGTGTGTTCCTCTCTATATGCTTTAATTTAGTGGTTTTGGTTTTTATAGGAGTACCAGACAGTTCAATATAGTTAATAAAATAATTTTTAAGAGAGGGTGAACTAATAATTGTTGAAATAATATATATATATATATACTAGACTAAAGATAAATGGTAGATAAATAGATGTAAATATGAATAGATAATTGATAACATGATTTTTATTGCTCCCTTAGTAGTATCCTTTGAAACCATGTTTCTCTAGAATTTGATTGAGATATCATGTTCATATCATTTATCATTTTATTGAATTTCCATGGAGTTAAACGAAATCATACTATTCATTATTATGATAATGGTATATGTAATATAAATTTTAAAAAAGAGAGTTTATTATTCATGTTATGAAAAACGTATATAAAAAGAAGAAATGATTAATAAATACCTTCTACATGATATAAGAACAGTTTTTGTATTAAATAAACTCAGTTAGGCTTACAAAACCTTTTTTAGGTATTGATAGGGAAAAAATAACTTTCAACCCTCAAAAAACATATTGCTGATAAAATATTTGATGACTAAAAGAAGTTGATGTTGTAATTTCTAAATAAGAAAAGATGATTTTCTGTAATAATGTAAGAAAAATTGATATCACATGTGAATTACGAAATATTTTAAAACAAGGAAAATTCAGTTATTATGAATAATAAACCTTTTTTATTGTTGATTTTAATGGATGGTAATGTCATATAGTGGTGAATAACTACTACTGAAAAGAATCAAGTAGATTCCCTAATTCTATATCTGGGATAACATACATCTTGTAATATATACATTAAATATATTATGAGTATAGTAAAATGAATCATTAAAGACCAAATATAAGAAAAATTTAGAATAAAGGATGAACAATATCCTATTTGTGGAATACGTCCAGATATGGATGAGTACTGTGGATGAATTCTAATTTCATAGATATCAGAATGTAACAAATGTGTTTTCTAGTGAATTAATAACTCTTCATCAAGTCTAGAAATGCATTGGTAAAATTAAATCCTAGAGGAATCGTCCAATTGAGGGATGTTGTAAAAAATTAAAAGAAATGAGACCCTTGATGTTTTTTTGGTGTTTAATATCTTTTCAATGTGGTTGAAGCAGAATAAACAGGACATTCGAGAGTGGATTGGTATGAAATAGCAGAATACTCTATGTGCCATAGGTGGTCGTCCATGGTGTAGAAACTATGAAATCAGTTGTGGGTTGTGTATCATTTGGTAAATATCAATAGAAGAGATTATTTGGAAACTCTAAGTGGATTGGATTTAGTCGTTGAGTTGGATGGCTAGGTAATAGAGATATTGAAAGTGTTGTGTTGTGATGGGGGAAATATGAAGAAGGATATATTGACATGAAGTAGAAAATACACACTACTTTTACGTATGTAGCAGATATATTATTTAAAATTAACTAAAAATATTTTTTATATTTTATAATATTCAATTGATTTTCTTCTTTTGTTGTACACAACTCCATGTTTATATTATATTGCACATAACATTTTGATATTATGATAACATGTTTTATACACAAGGACAGGTCTTACAAGATGAAAATATACTATAATTTTTATCACGAGAATATTGGTATGGAGGGAAGAATTATTATTTAAAATATTTAAAATATATTTTATACATATGTTTATATATTTAATCCTCTGGTGACCATTTAATTATAAAAAATATTTAAACCAATTGAATATAAAGGATTTGTTTTTACGAAGAATTATTTTTATAACTAGAATCGGGTGTTATCATAATAAGTTAAATTAATATCTATTAGTGAAATATTTTAAATAAATTAAATTTTAGATATTTTAAAAAATTATTTCAAAATAATCCAATATGTTTAATACGTTTAAAATAAAAATGAATCCAATTTTGCAGATAAAAATGTTGTATATTTTTAAAAGGTATTTTTACTATCTTTTAATTGTACAATTTTTTAAAAAAAAATCACACTTTTATATTTTTTATTTTTAAAAAATAATCACCCTATTTTGAAATTTTAATATCATAATTTACATTGTGTGAGTTACTGGTATGTTTCTGATAAGACTCATATTTTGATGAATAGTGAATGACAGTACATTTTAATTGAAAATACTTTACCATCTATATAATTTATGTATTAATTTATATTATTATTTTGAAAGAAATGTATAATTACCTTAATTTTATATAATTTAAATTAATTAAGGTAATTGGAATCAATTTCACATTTAAATAGGTTTTAATATCAATTTTGTTATTTTGGACTTTTTTCTTTAATACCCTTCTTTATCGACGCAAATGTGGGATTCATATTAATTTAATTTTTGAAACATTTTTTATTGGAGTCTTGAAAATTGACACAATATTTAGAAACATAATAATTTTCATTTTATAATATTTTCAATATAGGTTTGGACTAATAATATTAGCAAATGTAATTAAAATCAATTACATCGATTAAGATAAAAATGAGATTACTCAGTGGGAAAACTCTAATCTAATGTCCAAAAAATTGAGAAATATGTAAAAAATACATTTTAGGTAAATTATTAGATCATTTACACTACTTTAGAGAATATATATCATTATTTTATGATAATATGAAAGGTATAACTCTCAATAGTTCTTACCTTTTAATATCTTTAAGAACTGAACTCCCCCCACACTAAAAATGAACTCGCACTCCCATCATCTTCACACATCTCAAGTCCTTTGGATAATAAAATACCTTCCCAAATAGTCTCCCAACATCCTTAATATAATCATATTAGAATAATTTTTTTATTATATCAAACCAAGAATATCATTTGATGGAAACCAATAAGAGTTACCCAAAAAAGAGGCAACATTCTTCAACAAGAACTTTTGTTTTATAAGATTATCCACCCATTCAATTATTATTTTTCATTGATTATATAATAAATATATTTTCCAAAATATTATAAATTTTTATGCAAATGTTTATACCTATAACTACACAAACAACCATCAAATGGGTAACCAAATTATGGTTACTGCATATACTGAACAACCACCTCACAATATGGTGTCATTATTTTTTCATTTATCACCTCTTATGGTTGGGAATTATGATAATGATAAAATATTTATTTTATTTATGTTATATTTTTAATGTATTAATACTTATAGAATTATTATATAACACATAACTTTGAGCCTTACATTTTTTAGAATATAATAACATTGTTTGAGGATGTGTGAACTACCGCCTCCTCAGAGCGATATGATATGTTCTCCCATTGCATGGAATGCATTAAGGAAAATTTTAATTAATATTAATGATAAAAAATATCAATTTATTTAGATTAGTGAAATAATTATCCATACCTAAATTTAAGATAAAATTTTCTTCATTTCATTTCACAAAAAAATGTAATAACACATTTTGTGGATGTATAGAATACTACATCCTTGTAGCGATGTGATTCTTACTTTGTCATAATTACATTGTAATAATGATATATATAACATTATATAATTAAATAAAATATAATTTATGATATAATTATAATTTTTAAATTGTAAACATTACATACCATTTTTCTATAATGATAATTGAAAAATTATAACGTTACTCATGCATGCTTATAGACTACCGTATCCATGATTGTAACATCGGTACATTTTTCATAACAACAATTAATTTTTTATTTTAAATGAATAATTTATATAAAAAATAGGTAATACTTTCATGTTTATAAATAATTATATTTTTAAACAATGACCTCACAAACTGTAGTCGACCAATCAATGTTAGTTTTGACACATATGATGAAAATGGTAAAAACATTTGACTAAAGCATTATTTTTTTATTAAATATATTTTAATTGTTTTTATGTTGAACAAAAGTATTAAAAAGCTCTCAAATGGTTTTTAATTTATTAAATTATTATCATATAATTATTTTTTAGTATTATAGTGGAAACACTTGACAAATTTGACTCATGGTAAGAAGTTTCATAAATCAGTTTCTATTCATTAGGTTACACTTTTATGTCATTGGTTATGTTATGACAATAATATTTGTAAAATGAAATTTGATTTTATAATTATATAGTTAAACATTTTGTATGAATTGAAAATTATAACACATAATTTTTTCATTGATTTATTCTCACTCTAAAGATAAAAACCTTATAAGTGATTCTCATGTAGCTTTTTAAATCTCTAAGACAAATTCCATATTCACTACTT
Organism: Viscum album; assembly: GCA_963277665.1. NCBI lineage: Eukaryota > Viridiplantae > Streptophyta > Magnoliopsida > Santalales > Viscaceae > Viscum > Viscum album. The sequence continues at coordinate 1,689,865,266 of OY728128.1, read as the reverse complement.
AATTATTCATTATTGTGTATATAATTACCAATTTAAGAAGTACTATAATGAATTATTTTATCATCATGGTATTTAAGTTGTTCATTTAAAGAAATAAATTTTTGTGGATTCCGATTCACATGTCACCAAAACTATAAAGAGATTCATCTCAATATTCATTCCCTATAGACTATTTTTTTATTATAAGTCTAATTAAATTTACATGGGGTATATAATTCCCAATTAAATTTTATATGATGAATTTAATTAATTTCAATATTTTAAATGATTCAATTGATGTATTCTTTCAAGGATCTCACATTCAAAAGTTTCTCAAGTAGTAAGGTTTTTTTCTCATCACAATTTTTTTATGAGATATATCGCATATTAATCACGTATTCTAAATATAAATGTTATATTTCCTTGGGTGTTTGTAGTTTTTAAGGTGTGTGTTCATGAGGTGGTTGTTGTGACATGTAAAAATGAAATTAATAACAAAGTTAATAATTTGTGAGTAAGGTTGTATAGTATATGTCTAGTATCATTGGTGGCACACTGGGTCTTTGTCTAGGTCTCCAAATTATTATTTATTCTAAAAAACTATTTAAACAAGTGTCGATGATCAGAGAACAATAGACATAGGGATGTGTTAGCGCCTAATAGAACATGAAGGTGTAAATTGTGAGTTGTGTTTATTAATCCATATAACCATGATATAATGATCATAGGACACTTATAACTCTATATCCTTATCGATTACCTATGGTTTTTATGTGATGATGTGCTAATCATTCATCTTGTGGGTATGTTTATTTCCTATTTCATTTTCTAATCCAGATTCACATTATTTTGTTATCATTTTTCATATTAAAACAGTCATTTAAATTTGTTTTATAATGTTATATAATGGAATATCTTATGGTGATATCCTACAAGGCACTATTTCACACCCAACATACACCATCAGGTGGAAGTTTTACCTTTTCCTGTTTAACATAGATAAAGGAATGATGTTTCGTTGTAGTGATGAGAGAACTAGTTTCTAGTGGTTCCTTAATTTAGGTGTCTGTTGTGGTGGAATGGTATGTTAAGTGACATTACACAATGTATAATTTTTGTAGTGTAGTTGATTTCCATCACTTTTTAGTATTTTCTAATTAATAGTGAAAACAGGTTCTATATTTGATATATGTATTTCTTTTATTTTTATTTTTTATTATATTATGATAAAGTATTCTAGAGGTTTCTTATGGATGTGTATTATTACAGAAGTAATTTCAAAATGATATGATTGATTCCCTTGAACAATAATCTAGCCCAAGGGGATCAGGAATCCCTTTTGGGCCATGCCATGGGCCGAGTTGGGTGTCATATTGGATGGAAGCCATAACCAATTCTTGATAGACACAGGGAACAACCCACATAATTTTAATAATATATTCACCAAATATTTCATAAAATTTCATTATTATTTAAGTTATATCTTTTCTTATAAATATATTTATAGTTAATTTAAATTTCTCACATAGTAGAAAATCATTCACTTCTATAAATTTTTTTTTCTAATATACTTTAGATTTATATATATTCTTAAAAGTATTTGGTAGTCTGAAATTTCATTAATAAGAATATATATGATAATGATTTTGGAAAAGGTTACATTAAATTTGGGAAGGAATCATATAGTAAAAATTTCCCTCTAAATTTTCAAAATATAATGGTCATACTATTTAGAAATATTTGATTGAACATTGAATTTTAAAATTATATTTTTTCAAATTCAATGGAACATGAGAATGTATAAGAATTTTTTTCAAATCATTATACCATAGATCCTAATATCAAACTAATATGAGGTTTAAATATGTGTAACAAATCATCGAATCGATATTTTCTTAAATTTATTACCTCATATTTCAAGGGATGTCTACAAATTTCATATACCACATTATTCTTAATTCCCCTCATATATGTGGTGTCCAAATAAGAGTACAACATTATTAATATCTATATTAAAATTTATGACTTTGTTATTTACTTTCTAATAAGTAACCTATGTGATCGATGAGTAAAATATATAGTCCCAGTATTAAATATAATATATTATTGTAAATTTTCAATTGAATATAGTATATTTAAGAAGTCATTTTTAATAGTAGAACAATATTTCAAAGTAGAATAAAATGTAAGTTATGAATATGAGTTAACCTATCTTTTTATAAAAAAACATTATCATAGAAAATTTTCAATAGAAATATTGAAAGCATCACACAATGTCTCGCACTCATGGTTCAGTTATTTTTATTAAAACAATGGTTTTTAAGTTGCCATCCATTTCATCTATTCCAATAAATTATTTCATGATTCATTTAAAATGTAATGTGGATTTTTTAAAATAAATTTTGAATGTGTTAAGGATATCTTAGAAAATAATTAAATAAACCTTATATGGAATCCAACATACAAAATATAATATCTAACATGTTTTTAGAAAGTGTGGAATTAAAATAATGTAATGATTTATATTTTTTTACATCAAATCAAATCAAATTTATTCATACCAAATCACCAAGCATAGATACATTTTCCAGAATATGATTAATATTATTAAATATTAACAAAATGTCTATTTTATAGAATTTTACAATAATTTATCTGGGTTAATTAAATAATTATATAGTTCATACCAAAATTAGTTACACAATATATAGGAAATTACCTATAATGAATAAAATAATTATATTAAAATGTTACAGTTTTATTCATAAATATTATAAAGAAATTACATATATGAAATTGCATCTTCCTATTAGAGAATGATTTATAATGAAATTCTGTAATTTTTTTTACTATCATCATGTATAGAGAGAACATGGATGTAGCATATGAGTCCATGAAAAAAAAATCGGTTTTCTTGAGCATTTAATTTATTATTTGGTCATTGAATGGTAATGAGAAATGATATTTTCATGATAATTGGATTTGTTTTATAGAGTCAATTCACCACCATAAACTATTTTATACACTCGTTGTGATTATCCATAAATGGATTTCAGATTGTCATAGAATTATATCATGTGTGTTCAAAAGATAAATATAAAAATAATTATTAGAATATATAATGGTAAAAAATGATGGTTATCTCCATGAAGGTGGGAAACATAGGTTTCACAATATTTATCATTTTTACAAGTATTTTGAGATTTAAGATGTCATTTGATAGAATATAATAATGAAAATATTCCTAAGATCACTAAATAATTATTCTTGGGATAATATAACCAACTATTATGTTATCCCAATCTAAAAATGAATTACACTTCTCTTATTTATTGTTATATAAAAGTATATATAGTTTTTATCCCAAATTTATTGTTGATTATTAATGTGATGTTAAATAACTCAATGATTAATAATGATTCATCCTCTTTCTTATATATATTATAAATTTCCAAAAATATTTTTAATTTCTCAATAACGAAACCTTCTTAAATTACTTAATAAACTCCATATCAATATAAAGTATTTCCATGAAACTAAAAGTGATCAACCACCTTCCGTGCATGTAACAGAAATTAATAAATTATTTACTACCCAATAAAAACTATTCCGTTATATACTGGTATTATCGTGTAAATGGAGTATCAGTGTATATTCCCATGTTGATAATATTATATAAAAATAAAAAAAAATAATAAAAAATGATAATATATTCTTCTTCATAAGTTCATGGTCAACGATTTAATGATGAATTGAATAAATTTATTTAGACACAATAATTTAAAAAAATTCATCCTTCCCACTTTGAAAACAAAAAGGGTTTTCCCTATATAAGAAGGGTAATTATAATAAAGTATTGAAATACAATGAATATCTAAAAAAATATAATAATACACAAAAAAATTAAATCACCTCGCAGACTATTAAAATATTTATTTTATATTTTATTATTCATTATAACAATTATATTTCTTAAATTTATTGATAATAAGATATTAATTTTTTTAGTGGGATCCAAACCATTATAAACCATGGATGATTATGTTGAAAAAATAATATGTGAACTATTTAAATTATATTGATTCCTACTAATTATATTCAACATGATTTATTTTAAATAATTATTTCATGGTATTATATAGTAATCTTGGGTGGGTAAATTTTTAGGGAGTTTTTGTTTTGATAACAACTGATTCACCATCCAACATAGTGGTAGTGTTCCATGTCCTGTGCTAAAAACATGCTATGATATACTATAATGATTCAATATCATCATATTCTATTATTATTTAATGATCAAGATTATTTTGAATTTTGAACGTTGAAATTATACATTCAAAATGTATTATGGGTCTTTAAATTTACATCACAAATCATATTTTTATAACCAATAAAAATAATTATAGTTATATTTTTTCACTGATTGAATCTTCTCGTGAAAAAAATTCAAAACTCACTATGTATCCCATACATATCATGATATTAATTTTTTATAATTTATATCCAAATGAAAAATTTACAAATATAATTGATCCACATATAAGTTAATATTCAGTGTAGAATTAATGGACTACATTTTAAATAATACAACCATGGTGACATTGAAAAAAATATATAGACAATTTCAGAGAAGTATATTTTTAGAAATATGATATTTATTCATGAACATTCCATAAAATAATTAATATAGTAATCACTTAAAAGACAAAAAGTGGGTTTTAGTAGGAAGGATTCTCCCTCTATGAAAAATAATAAAATTAAATCTTTATGGGTTGCATAACACTCACAAAATGAGTCATGGATAATCCTATAAAACTTATCTTAGAATGGGGATATGGTGGTGAGAAGATTCCACCCGTAACAGGTTGTGGATTTCAAAAATAACTAATAAAATATATTTCAATACCAAAACAACCATTTTTAGGGTCATCTAGTCATTTTGTTATCTTCGAAGATACTCTTCCATTATCTATACTCACGTTCTAATGATATTGTCCATTTCACTGGCCTTCATTCTATTAGTCATAGATCCAAAATAAGACTTATAGATTAGAAGTTATGGATGTTAAATGTTTGGAAGATATCATGTCTCATTAACCCATTCCAATTTTGTTTCATCCATCAGAAATTTATTCCCTAGGGTGCCTCATAGAGGGTTATAAAAATGTGTACATCCCCAGTCTACGTTGTCAATAATTTATCACCCAATCCATATAAACTAACCACAATTGTACAGAAGTTGTATAGCCCAACCCACCTCTGTGAATTTCTTTTCTCAATCATCCCACCTCACTCAAACCTCTAGGACATTATATTAATTGACCTCCCCATGTCTTTAGATGGGTACAAGATATCCCACATCATGAATATAGGTAAAACCACGGAACCCCTTCACCAGATTCCTAAAACACCTCTATATATCCCTTTTATTCCAAATAAACATATGTAATTGTTGTTGGAAATGGTAAATAAGTAATATAAGTGAAATAAATTTTATGTAATGGAATATTTCCCACTAATCCTCATGAAAAATATTGACATCACCATATTGTATACATCACAATATTCGTTTCATCCACCATATACATTCACATGCGTGAAAAATCACCTAAGGCCATTCACTTTGGTGAATCCTTACCTGTTTTCATTAACATTGTAGAACCAATTCCAATAGAAACTAAAATTGTTGACCCATCACCCAAGGACACTAATGTATTTAAAAACATCCAATATTCATTAATTGGGGTGAATCCTTACCCATGGCTATTCACTTTAATGATCCATCACCAGATGCCATTAAATTTGTGGACAATTTCCTAAGACCACTCACTAGAGGGACCCCTTACCCATATATATTCTTTGAGGACAATTCCATAAACTAATATTTTGCTTTAGTGAAGTACCATCTAGATCCCCTCAAGGGTGAACCCATTTTACAACACTCATGTTGGGCCTCTATGTATACTCTATGAATTATAGAAAATTGATGGAATATTCATCAAAAAAATCATTCTCATACTAAAATCACTAATATATCAATGGACTAAAAGACCCCAAACACAAAAAACCATCTATAACATCCATCATTATGTGATTCTTATGATTTTTTGGGAGTATCACTGACACGGTACCATTCTAACAATTGAGGTGAAAAGAAATAACCAATAGGAAGAAATTAAATAAATCTCACCATTGTAGGGGGGACATTTATAAAAGATTGTTCCACTAGTCACCAAGTGTAAATGAATCTAAATTCATTTCCAAAAGAATGATAAAAAATTTATAACATATCTCTTGTAAATGGATGGCAAGGTATACTATAACATCAATGTTTCTCTAGAGTCTCCTAGTATGGATCCTATAAATATTTTCCATCACGAGCATCAAGAATAAACCAACCCTCAAAAACATACTAAGGAAACATCGTGAATGATATATTGACCTATTATTTATACTTAGTCAACTAAGGGATATCACAATAAATAGAGAGCTACCAACCATAGGTATCATACTCATATCCATATTCATACTAAATAAGTCATCCAATGCCCCTTGAAAAAAATAGTATGGAGTCTTTTTGTAACATCCTGGGTAAATAAAGAATATGAAATTTTAATATTTTTTAATATTTTTTAATTATATAATAATTTTAATTTAAAGGGGATGAAATGTTTGACATCATACCAGACACAAAACAATGGGTTTCTCATAAATCCTATGTTGAACATAATGCTGAGTCATACAAATGAAAAATGAAAAATTATTTTTCTTTGAAACTGTAGTTAATGCCTAACCATTTTATTGGTATGAATGAACATAACTAACCATATTATGTATAAAGATTTTTATTAAATTTTTGTTACATTTATCCAATAAAATTTAGTGTCTTAAAATCAGAATTAATCAAATTTTAATCATGAAATTCTCTAATAAATTTAAATGGTCAGTTTACTGCCTTTTGATGGTGAAACCTTTTAAAATTTATTTTTTTACACTTTTATATGCTCCATTTGGAAAAATAATTTTCTTATTTAAAATCAAGACATAAAAATTTATTTTGGGTAAATTTAAGATATTTTCTAATAATGTTCATTTTTTAACAAATAGTGAAAAATACTCCATTTTATGTCAAAAGTAGCTTTTAATTTAAATTATTTATGGGTATATACTATCATTTTAAATGGCTTTAAAAAATAAATAGACTATTTTTTTATCATTTAATTCATTTTTGGTCATTGTATGTAATTTCACATTGAAATTGGACATAAACACATGTTAATATTTGGATAGTTATTACTTATTAAAAAACGCATTTTGATTTTGACAACGGGAATTCATTTTCAATTAAATTCCGAAACATATGTGTTTTGAATTTAGATAAAATGGTTCCATATTTGGAGTCAATTATTCCAAATTGTTTGAATAGTTACTTTTTAGTTTTAGACTTGGTGAATGGTAACTTCAGTAATTATTTTTTTTTACCGTGGTTAAATGGTAAATCAGGTAAATAAATGTAAAAATAATATAATAACAATATTAAATTACCCTAAAACATGTCTTTACCTTATTATATGATATATGTATGACCATTGGAATCCTTGGGTCTATTTTTGGACCCCATTGAGCCACTTGTTTGTGGAATTGACATTTATTTACTAGTATTTTAATGTTAAGGAAAATATATCCTAAACATGTATCTTTTAGTAAAACATTTTTTATGATGTTATATAAGTTATTGTTTCATATATTAATATTTATTATAATGGTAAAATTTTTTCATATATCATGGTATTTTAATTATAAATTTTTATGATTAAATAAATATATTTATTTATGAAACAATAGCGATATAGTGATTACCTTGTTAATGAATGATTTACAAAATGAGATTATAAATACTAAAATAAATTTATTTTGAAACTTTTCAAGTCATACACGAATTTTAAGGATTATTATTTCTTTTTATATTTTAATTAATGATGTTTTTTTCGAATGAACCATGTTTTTATGTATTTTTAAAAAGTTGTGAAATGAATAGTATAAATGTTGATATAAATAAGCTTTTTAAAAAAAATTATATTATTATAATATATAAAAGTAATAAAAATATAATATCCATACAAATTACTTAGATAATGTTTGAATGGTAATTAATGAACCACTTTATTTTATATTTTCATTTTATGGTAATTATATTAACCATATAGTATGAATACACAAGAAGACATGGTAAGAGTTAAATTAGTTTACCAAGGGTTAATTATAAATTATAAGTTTAAATTTGAAACAAAAACCTTTATAAAACCAATTTTTTTATAGTATTTAGAACAATAATCATCATTATTTCTAATTAAATTAGTTTTGGACATTATGAAAATCGAAAAATAGTTTATAATTTAATAATCATTCATAACATTCCAAAAGTACCCTACATTCCTGTAATAAAAGGCCACCACCTCTAAAAACATACACACACATATCAAGCCCCTTGGATCATCCAAACACTTCCAAAATAACCTCACAACAACCCTCTCTTAGTCCTAGGAGAATTACCTTTGGCATAATGCAATTCAATAATTCCTTTTAGCTAAAATCAAATGGAGTTACCTGATTTGAGGAAATGACATCTCTCAAGCTTCGTTCATTTATTTTCGTTCTCCAACCACCTAAACACTATTTATTACATTATTTCATAAAAAAATATTATTTCAATATTATTGGAATTTTTTTATCATAAGGATTCTAAAAACAACTTACACACACCTTTATTTAATGGATACGAGCATAATGTTTCAGTGTATGGCGAACTACTGCCTCACAAAATGATGATTGTTCTATTTCCCCCACCACCTCTAATGGTGTTAATTATGATAGGAATATAATTATATATGATATTTATGATATTTATTTTATCTCTATTCTTCTGTAATTATCATTTATATCATTCCTTTTTTCTTTTAATGTTTTATAAATATGATCATTTCATTTGAGAAAGTGCGGACTACTGCCCCGTCCAAGAGATATGACTCATTCAATATATAAATGGAACATATAAAGGATGTAATTAATGAACATATGTAACATATTTAAAATTGATATTTTAATGGATTTATAATATACTTATTTATCATTAGCTTTTCATTCCATTAAATATGAAATATAATGAAAGTAGCGTTTGAGTGTACGTATGGCTTACAGTCGGTAGGAATAGTGCATCAAATTTATTATCTTAAAATGATATAGACTATTATAAATACATATATACTAGATATATATAATATATAAATAATTATTATCATTCTAGAGAGATTGTAATTTTGACCACATGGACAATTTTTAATTATAACATGTTCATTTTTTACTCAAGTGTCGAATAATGACAAATCGTTTGATATGAAAATATATAATTATTTAATTTTATTAACATTATAATAAGTGAAATAAAATGAAAAATATACATGAAATGGTTTCTGAAGAAATAAGAAATTTTCTTATGTTTATTGTTCTGGAAATTAAAGAACGAATCAGTCATTTCAGACATGAGGTAAGAGACTTCATCTCAATATCCATTAATTGGGGAATATTTTGATAATTTACATATTATTCATTTACGCTGTGTATAATAATACCCATTGGTATTTACTTTCATTGCAATGGAATATTTTATCTACGATGCATTTTACTAAATGGCAAAAGAATTATTTTAATGTTTGTGTCGAAAATGAAGTGTCAACCGCTGTAATCATTATTTGGATTCCTCTATAAGCCATAATGTTTTTAAAAGGAAATGATATCCCATATTCCCTTCTTGGATTATTTCAATATATTGAAATGATTTATTTTGATTGAAAATGAATTGCTATTAGTGAAATATTTATACTTTCAATATTATACGTTTTATGATTATAATATGGTACTTGGGAATTTGATAAGTGGTTTTGTGATAAACCAATGTTGGGTGGTTATGTGATAATCCAAATGGCATGTGGTTCCATAATAACCCAAGGATGGGTGGTTATGAAATAACCTCTAATTCATTTTGTAGAGAAGTCAGCCATATGACTATTCCATTTAGTTATATGTTTATAAGTCGATAGTGTGGTTATTACATTTAAGTATGTTTATGTACCAAGTTACCATTATAATTTATATGTTTGTTTATATGGGTGTTATGGTATTATTTTAGTTAAGAAATGGGTAATCAATGATATTATATACATTGAAGTGTTTTTTCTACTTTTATAAGGCTAAAAGTATTACTTTATGATCAAGTATTTGTGGTTTACATGTTGTTTTGAAAATTAACTATTTTTCTAATTTATGTATCCCTTACTAAAATTTTTATACTCAGCCCATGTTTTTGAAATATTTTTCACAGGACATAAATTGGAATTGGGTCAACGATGGGATCATGGAATATTGATGTTGTTTAAAATAGGTAACTCAACATGTTTCATTTTTTTACGATTTTTTATTTTATAATAAAAATGGACACTGAGTAAGGATTTCCACATGTAATATTCAAGTTTTATGTATATGTTATGACCTAATTCTATAAATCTATAAACATAAAAATATCATCAATGGGAATTATTAACTTAATAAAAAAATTTGTGTGTTTATGATGGGGGCTTTATAGATGGTATCAGAGGTTGGTTTAGACAACATTAGGAGTTAAGATATTGTTAAATTAACATCCATTAATGATTTTTATATTGTGGTAAAATAGAAATGATAAATGATTTTGAGATTACCATGTTTCTTCGTCTAATATATGTTTATTCAGAATTTTTTTCCATAGAGGAAATAGGGTAGTAGTGCTCGTAAGTCATATAGAGGAGAATTACCATACTTATCATTATCCTGAGATGGTTGGAATTGGAACTAAACATTATGTTGTAGTAATGGAGCAGTTGACTAAGGATATAAATGGTGGTGGTATACATGATTGAGATCAACCGGATCAACCCCATAAGAAAATTTCTATAGTTGAACATTTCAGGAGGCAACATCCCCCATCTTTCAGAGGATCATCAGACTATATTCAATCTGAAGGGTGGATCAAATCACTAGAAAAATTTTTGGATATCATGGGTTGTACCCAAAATCAAAACGATAGTCTTTTTATTTATCATTTAAAAATAGATATAGATTAGTGGTGGTAAACAGTTAAAAAATCAGTGATAGTTAAAATATTGATGCTCTTGGTTGGGACGATTTCAAAGGTATGTTTCTTGAGAAATATTTTTCAAAGGAGGTTTGACATAGGATGGAAAAGAAATTCTTGGAATTGAGGTAGGAGGATGACTTAATAGAAATTTACAAAGAAAATTTAACTTGACAGGCATGGAATGTCCCAATTTAATCAAAGATATTGATAGTAAGATTAAATGCTTTTACATAGGTATAAAGCCTTGATATAAAATTCCATTAGCCTCTCGTGAATTAAAAAGTTATGAGAATATTTGTAGATGTTCAAAGAAGGGATAAATGGATTTTTCTGATGATCATGTGTTCTATGAGAGCATGAAAACGAATATGTCTAGTTGGTTGGCAAAGGGAAATAATACCTAAAATTATCATGGATGTAATAAAAGTAAATTCCAATCCCATGAGAAGTGTAATAAAATTAATCTTAGAGAATGTCTCTCGATATCTTGAATGTGATTATGATGGGGTAATATAGGCTATATTGCTCGTAAATATATGGAAGATGATCATGAAGGCAAAGAGATTCCAGCAGTAAGATGTATAGTTGTAATAATTTTGGGAATTATGAAATTGTGTGTCCACAGTTTATTACCCATGGTGGAAACCCATCAGATCAAAAGAATAAAGGTGGTGAAAAATAATTTGCTACTACTATAGTTGATGTGGGACCATCAAATGAAGTGATATCTGGCACATTGTTTGTTTTTTTATATTCTTCCAATTTATTGTTTGATTCAGGGTCTACAAATTCATTCATTTTTTGAGAAATATTTTGGTAAATTTGATATTCCATTTCATGAAATGAATCCAAAACATATTGTAAAAACACCTAGGGGAAATGTTGTGGAAAAAATAAATAATATTATTTTTCTAATCTTTGTTTCTGGAAAGAATTAACCTTTAAACCTTGTTTTCTTCCATCTAGATTTAATTTTACTTTGTTTGGGAATGGATTGTATTTTTATTTATTATGTTAGGGTTTTTTGTAGAGCTAAAGTGGTTTCTTTTATAAATGAATTTTTATTTGTGTACAAGAATGAACCCATATCTTTGATAACATATCAAGAAGCTGAGAAACTAGTGAAGGATTTAAATAAATGTTACCTTTCAAATATTTATGAAAACAAATGAACTGCTTATATTAATGATGTTCTAGTAGTAAATGATTTTCTGGATATTTTTTCTGATGAGTTTCTTTGTATTATAGCTAATCAAGAAGTTGAATTTACTATCGACTTAGTTCCAAATCCTAATACAATTTCAAAACCCCCTTATCGGATGGCTCAAGTTGAATTTTTAGAGTTAATGAAATAAATGTAGGAGTTTTTAAGTAAATGTTTCATTTTACCAAGAACATCACCATGGGTTGCTTTAGTATTTTTTGTTAAAAAGAAATATGGTGCAATGATACTTTCATTTAATATAGATCCTTGAATAAAATCACTATTAAGAATAAGTATCATTTTCCTCATATCGATGATTTTTTTGATTTTCTCATGGGAGCTCAATATTTTTCCAAGATTGACTTGAGGTTGGGTTACTATCAGTTGAATGTAAAGCAAGAAGACATTATGGTGATCTCATTTTGTACTAGATATGGCCATTATGAATTTGTAGTTATGCATTTTTAATTAACCAATTCACATTCTTTATTCACAGATCTTGTGAATAGAATATTAATTGAATTCTTGGATAAGTTTTTGTTTGTGTTTATTGATGACATTTATTTATATTCAATAAATAAATAGGAACATAAATGTTATTAAAGTGTTTTATTTCAATCTGTAAAAATAATTATATGGTAAATTCAAAATGTTTGAGTTTTGGTTACAAAAAATTTCATTCCTCAGTCACGTTCTTTAAAAAAATGGCATAAATCTTGATTATGCTAAAACAAAAGCTATTGAAGGATAACCAAGACCAGTAAATATAATTAAGGATCGATGTTTTCTTGGTTTGGCAGGCTATTATAGATGTTTTTTAGAATTTTACATGGTTATATAAATGACATACTAAGTAAACATGAAAAGATGATAAGTTTATCTGGACAAAAGAATGCAATGATTATTTACATGAATTGTAAGGATGATTGGTGAATGCTCTAGTTTTTTCATTAACTTCAATAGATGGTGATCTTATTATCTATATTGATGCTTACTTGAAATGACATGGTTGTGTTTTAATTAATAATTATAATGTAATTTCTTATGCTTCATGTTAGTTGAAAACAGTTCAGTAAAATTACCCTAAACATGATTTAGAATAAGATGATATTGATTTTTCTTTAAAAATTTGGAGGCATCATTTTTATTGAATAAAATGTGAAATATATAAAAAAATACAAAAGATTAAAGCATATATTCACTCAGGAAGTAGTGATCATGAGACAGAGTATATGGGTGGAATAAATCAAGGATTATGATTTCACAATTCATTACTATCAAAAATAATAAAATATAGTGGGTTATTATATGAGTAGAAAAATTAATGCTACCTTAGACATGATATATTTAGAATGATATCCCATTTTTTTGATTTGATGAATTTTGGATTAGAATTTGTTGGTGCATGAGATTCCTCTATTTTGTTTCAGGTTGTAGTGAAATCATCTCTAGTAGACCAAATAAATCAAGCATATAATGAATATAGTGATTTTTTGAAAAAGGTAGAACTGGTTCAGAAGAATAAGTTACATGAGTTTAACATTGATAGTTACTATTTTTTCATGTTTAGAAAGAGATTATGTGTGCCCATTGATTCCCATTTGAAGAGATATTTACTATGTGAAGATGATAGTTCTCTGTATTTTGTTCATAATAAGAGTACTATGCTGTATAGGGATATTTGAAAGTATTACAGTTTGGATGGAATGAAAATATATATTTCCAACATTACTATGAAGTTCTTAACTTATCAATAGGTTAATGTATAACAACAATAATTTAATGAGATGATTCATCCTTTTCCAATTCCAGAGTGGGGATTGAAAAATGTGTTCATGGATTTCATAGTGGTATTATCGAAGACTTCTCAAGGTAATAACAAATTCTGTGTTATTTTTGATAGATTGAATAAATTTGTTCATTTTATTCCCATTTGATATCCTATGTCTCTAGATCAACATTCTCGATTATAAATTAATGATATAGTCAGGTTACATGGAGTTCACCTCTCCATTATATTTGATAATGATCCCAGGTTCACTTCTTACATTTGGAAGGGCCTTCAGAAGTCATTGGGTTTTGAATTAAATTTTAGTATATCTTTTCATCCTCAATAAGATAGGTTTTCAGAATAAACAATTTAGACATTGGAAGATATGCTACATGCTTCTTCAATGGATTATCAGGGATTTTGGCCCTGGAAACATAGATTGGTTGAATTTTCTTATAACAACAGTTTTAATTCAAGTATATAGATGACACCATTTGAGGAATTATATGTAAAGAGTTGTTGAACTACATTATTTTTAGATGATATAGGTGAAATAAAGTTGATTGGACAATAATTTGTAGAGAAGATTCTAGAAAAATTTTAGTTAATTCAGAATCAAATGGGAACAGCTCTGAGTATGAAGAAATGTTAGGAGGATAACTGGAGGAAGGATAAATTCATTCAAGGTAGGTGATTATATATTTCTTAAATTTTCTACATGGAAAGTGGTGATGCATTTTTGTAATAAGGTTAAATAATGTCCAATGTTCTTTGGACCCTATAAAATTGTGTTGAAAGTTAGATCAGTATCCAAGAGAGTGGCTTTACCACCATGTTTATCCCATGTACACAATGATTTTCATGTTTCAATGTTGATAAATTACCTGCTGAATCCATCTCATGTTTTGAGTCTATAGGTAGTTTAGTTTGAAAAAATCTCTTTTATGAGGACCAACCAATCCAGATTCAAGACTTATTAGGGAAAGTGTTACTGAATAAGGTAATTAATCTAGTAAAGGATTTGTGGAAAAAGTATATGTTTGAAGAGGAAACATGGGAATCTGAAAAATCTATGAAGGATAAATACCCCCACTAACATGATTAGTGAATTAAATTACAAGGAAACAATTTCCCAAAGGGGAAAATATGTAACATCCCATGTAAATAAAGACATGAAATTTTCATATTTATTAATATTTTTCAATTAGATATTAATTTTACATAAAATGGGATGCTATATTTGATGGCATACTAGACATGAAACAATTGGATTCTATGAAATCTTATGTTGCACACAATGTAGAGTCATAATAAAAAAAATAATATATTATTATTATTATAAATGGTAGGTAATGCCTAGCTATTGTATTTGTGGGAATAAACAGAATTGACAAAATTATGTTTAAACAATTTTGTTAAATGTTTTTACATTTATCAAATACATTTTAAGGATTAAAATGAGAATTAAACTAATTTTAAGCATGAAATACTCTAATAATATTAAATGGTCAGTTTACCACCTTTTATTAGTGAACCTTTTTAAAATATAGTTTTTTTCACTTTTATATGCTACATTTGAAAAAAATTAACTTATTAATTAGAAGTTGGCATCAAAATTTACATTGTGTATTTTTTTCTATTTCTTTGATGAAGTTCATTTTTTAATGAATAGTGAATAATACTGCATTTTAAGCCAAAAGTGCCTTTTCAAATGATTTAATTATATGGATAGATTATCTTTTTAATTTGATTTAATGATTAATTTGATTAGGTTTTATCAATAAATCCAATGTTTTTCATTGTAATTAATTAAACATAGAAATTGGATAAAAACACATGTTAATATTCCGATAGTTGTTACTTCTTAAAAACCCACCTCTTGGTTTTGACAATGGGAATTAATTTAAATTTAATTTCTGAAACATATCTATTACGAATTTGGAGAAATATATTTCATTTTTGGAATCAGGAGTTCCATATTTTTTAAATAGGTACCTTTTATTTTTAGAGTTTATGAATAGAAACTTAAGTAATTATTTTATTTACCATGGTTAAAGGTTAAATTTGGTAAACAAGGGTAAATAATTAAATCATAATAATAATAAATTACCCTAACACAAGTACTAACACAATTTTATGAGATATTTCCGATAATGGGAATATTTTGGTGTATCTTAGGACCCCATGAAGCCACTTGTGTGTGAAAATGATAATTATTTACATTTAATTTAAAGTTATGGAAAATATAACCTAAACCTATATCTTTTAGTAAAACCATTTTTATATGGGGATATATATGTGATATTTTCTACTACAAATAGTAATTATAAATATTAAAATATTTCATACATCATGGTATTTTATTTATAATTTTGACATATAAATTAAATAAATTTCATTATGACACAATAGTTATATAGTGATTACCTTATTAGTTAATAATTTAAATATATGAGATTATGAATATTAAAATAATTTTATTTCGAATCTTTTTATGTCATACAAGAATTTTGAGGATCATTATTACTTGTTATATTTGAATTAATTAGGTTTTTTCTAAATAATAATGTTTTTATGGATTTTTAAAAAGTCATGATATTAATAGTAAGAAAATTGACATAAATAACTTTTTAAATAAATTAATACCTTATTAAAATATATAATATTCATAAAATTATAATATTCCTTAAAATAACATATATAATGTTATAAACGTCATTAATTAACCACTTGAGGTTCTATTGGCATTTTATGATAACAATATTAACTATGCAGTATGAATACACTAGAAGACATGATAAGAGTTAAATTAGATAACTAAGTGTTAAAGATAAATGATAAGGTTAAATTTGAATCCAAAACATGTCTAAAACCTATTGGTTGAGATTATATCAAAAAATAATCATCTTCTATCCCAATTTAATTATTTTTGGAACTTTTGAATTTAAAAATTCAGTTCAAAATAAAATAATCATTCAAGACATTTCTAAAGTACCCCTCCTCCCTTTTATGAATGGAAACCACCTCTAACCCCATACCCACACATCACAAGCCTCTTGAATCATCAAACCTCTACCCAAATAAGTTCCCATCATCCCTTATTCATCATATAAGGATTAACTTGGGTAAAATAACATTCAAGAAATATTTTTACATTAATCCAAATGAAGTTACCGGATTTGAGATAATGTCTTCTCTCAACCTTCACTAATTTATTTTCATCTTCAACCCCTAAAATATCTTTATTACATTATATTATAATAACACCAGTTTATTCAATATTCTAGGTTGTTTTTATGATATTTATTCCCACTAAATATACACAAACCTCCATCTAATGGGTTTGATCATAGTGTTTATGTGTACGGAGAACTACTGCCCCATGAAACGATGATTGTTCGATTTTCCCCTACAACCTCTCATGTTGACCATTATGATGGAATTATAATTATATATGATATTTATGATATTTATTTTATCTTTATTATTTTGTAATTATAATTTATAACATAACTTTATGCTTTTCATGTTTTTAATCACTATAATTTAATTTGAGGGAATGTGGACTACCGCCCCTTCAAAGTGATAAGACTCATTCATGCAATATATGGATCATATAAAGGATGGAATTACTGAACATGTGTAACATATATAAAAATTATATTATACTGGAATTATCATATACCAATGTATCATTATATTTTCATTCCATTAAATATGAAATAGAAAAGAAATTAGCATTTATGCGTACTTACGGCCTACCGTCTCCATGAACTGTGCATTTCATTTGTTATCTACAATTGTAATGGAGTATTATAAATACATATATACTGGATATATATGATTTATATTATATCTAAATCATTAATATCAATCTCGATATAATGGAATTTTGACTACACAAATAATTTTTAATTATAACAGGTTCATTATTGGCTCAAGTATTGATTAATGACACAAAATCTGATATGAACATAAATAATTATGTAATTTTTATAATGTGGAAATAATTTATATAAAATAAACAATTAACTAGAATAATTATTGGATTCAAGTAGAAATTAACTTATTTTTATTAATCAGGAAATTAAAGAATGAATGAGTCAATTCAGACATAAGGTAAGGGACATTCTCTCATTCTCCATTCATAAGGGAATATTTTGATAATATGCACCTCTTTCTATTACATGGTGTATAATAAACCCCTTTTTCATTTACTTTAATTCATAGGGATTATTTTTTCAATGAAAAATTTTATTAAATGAAAATAGTATTGTTTTTAATGTTTACGGTGACAATGACCTCTCCGACGCCGTAATAATTACATGAAATCTTTAATAAGACATAATATTTTTAAAATGAAATGATATCCATAATTCAGTTTTTTGTTGTACTGGAATTGAAAATTGTTTTTGACATGGATTTATTATTTTAATATATTGAAATTATTTCATCTGATTGAAAAAATGAAATATTATTAGTGAAATATTGATACTTGAATTATTAAATGTTTTATGATTATATAATTGTATGTGGAACTTTTTTGGGTGGTTACATGATAAACCAATGTTGGGTGGTTACATGATGAACCAAATGATGGGTGGTTATGTGATAAACCAAGGAAGTATGGGTACATTATATCCTCCAATTCGTTGGGTATGGATGTTGGGCATATGGATATTCCATTTAGTGATATGTATGGAGGTGAATTGTATGGCTATTCCTTTTAATGATGTTTATGTATTATGTTACCTTTATATGCTATATGTTTTTTCTATGTTTTCTATGGAATTCAACTTGTTATAAATAGGGTATGAAATGAGATTATATTTAGTGTAGTGTTTTTTCTACTTATTTAAGATGAAAAGTATTAATATATGATAAAGTATTCAAGGTTTACATGTTGTTTTGAAAATTAATAGTTTTCCATATTTATGTAACCCTTATAGAGAATTTTATCCTCATCCAATGTTTTTGAAATTTTTTTCATAGGAATTAAAGTGGAATAGGGTCAAGGATGGGATCATTTAAAATTCATGTTGTTTTAAATGCGGAACTAAACATATTTGATTTTTTTACGAGTTTTTTATTTTATAAAAAAATCGATATTGAGTAGAAGTTTCTATATTTAATATACAATATGTATGTATATATTATGACCTAATTATCTAAAACTATAAACCCAAAAAGATAGTCAATTTGAATTATTAACTTAATTCAAGATTATGTAATGTTTAAGGTTGGAACCTTATACTTGTATTACAGTTTGCAACTAAAAAGCCTTCTAGATTAAATTGGGAGCATAATGGTAGGCCTTCCAGCCGATCCCAAAATCCAAAAGGGGGAAAACACATTCCATTATTTAAAAATGATTTCATTCTACATATAATAATTAAAATTAATGGAAAATAGTGGTAACATACTCTCACTACCATTAGAGAATGGGTTTAAAATCTGATTCCCACTAAAAAATACCATCATAAAATCATTGAGTTAATATATAGACAATAATATATCGAATCCTATTCCATAACAAGATGGTAGTATATATTGTTATCAAAAGTACAAAAATATAATTGTAATAATCTAATGGTCACTAAAAAGCCAACCCATATTACTCCAAACACGGATACTGATGATGTTTATCAGTATATCCCGGTAATTACTCATGATAAAACCCATATCAACATATTCTAACTAAAAGGTATTCAATATATTATGATTGGAGATAAGTAGATAGATCATATTACTACATCATTTAACAGTGAATGTGTATATTTCCTGTATGTGTATCCTAATAAATCACACATAACTTGTACAATGTATCCTGAAGAAGACCAATACTACATCTCAACAGTTTCTAAAATGTAAGAATATATTTTTACTCAGTCTGAATGGACACATAAACATATTTTGATGGAACATTATGAAAAATTCCATATTATTATCATGTGTTTAGAATATTATGTTTTTATCTTTATCAATTTTATAGGAGTTAAACAAGAGAACACACCTTAGAATATTTCAATAGTTTTCCCAAAATAATTCACTTTAATAGATGATCTCCCAATATAGGACCGTAACCCAAGAGAAGGCATGTATTCTCGATCTTATTAGAATAGATACACTAATTGACCTCAAACATCGATCCATGGGGGACTTAGTGTCATCCAATACATCATTAAAATGTGATAACAACATCTTCCATTGAGTTCCTCTATGTTTCTCTGATATGCTTTTTCATAGGTCCTCCATATAACACATTTATATAAGGGTTTACCATTATTTTTAAAAACATCATAAGTTCCATAATTTTGAATAGAATTTGAATTAATAATTTATTCCATACCAAAAACCACAAAAACAAGTCAGATTCTTAATTTGTTATTAAATATGAAAACAGAAAACATTATGATAAAACACAAGGAAAATAAAATTAGAGTTTTGAACGTGTGGAATAATTTTACAACTAACATAATCAATACAATATCAAAGTATTAAATTAACTATTAATGGATAAACTCTAACTTTTCCCTTATATCCACCCACCCAAATGAAATACCAATGGTATTAAAGGAGGTATTCATGTATTACATGTCACATAACATATGGGTTACCATTTCTGAGATTAATCCATTAAACATTTCTTTTCAATATTATGAACATTGTATCTAAATGGTGAAAAAGACCTACAGTCATATAAACATTAATACATTAATTATACACCATAATATGAGGTTTGATAAACACTGTGAGAAACTGAAACATAATTATCTCTTCCTTTTAAGGGAACATTACATAATAATCACTAATTACCCATATAATGTATTCATATCAGGATTTATATACTGTGGAGAGTCACACATAACTTCATCCATATTCTAATAAATTTCTCTAAATATGGATTACCATAATATAATAATTATAGAAGAGGTCTTGGGCCCAAATAATATAAATTCATGGTGGTATATATAACAGAACCCCAACATTTATAAGATGAGAAATCTGTGTAACTAGATGTAGTATGTCATTCAAGACACACATGAATTTTAAATGTGATTGGAAAATCCCTTGATAATAAAAAAATTGATGTGACATAAAATTAAAACATCTAACATGTACTGAACATGGATCATACCCATATAAAAGAATTATAAATTAAGAAAAATACACTACCCTTAACTATAGAGTGAATTTGAGATAAACCCCAATTGGTGGATCATGGGGAATTTTTTCCACTTCCACCACCCATAGAATCATTAAACCCTTAATGGTTCAATGATTTTCTGGTGGGGGAATCATTTCATCCCCACCCCTTCTGTATGGGGGAATTATTAACCCCTCCTCTATGAAAATAGGCTTTTCTAGGATTAGTAATAGCCTAAAATTACCAATATGCGAACAATTTATGTCATTAACATTAATTCCAATAATATTCAAGGAATAATTAGTGATGGAAATGGGTGATTCACTCAGGGTCACCATACATTTATCAATATCAAGGGACAATTTGAAAATAAATACTAAAAAATTTAGTGGTTGAAAATCAAAATGGATCTATATTAAAGGGGATTCTAAAAAGGACCGTGTTATGTTATTATAAGAAAATATGTGGAACGTGGAGTCAATAAATTAAAAAAATTAGAATGAGATGATCCCATTATCAAGTATATATTGGTGAATGTTTTCACTGTTGATCTAATAGTTGATTTCTACCAATATATGGACACTATTTTACATGATGAATAAATAGTTTCTCAAGATGTAGTTTATGTAGAATTATATATGGATGTTATGAATAAAAAATAGAGAGAAAATAGATCGTGGAAGATCCAAATATTTATTTCACACAATCTTTAATTTTTTTTTAATAAAAATAGAATTTTTCTTTCTATATCCTATTATCCATTGTAATATAATTATTTTATCTATTCTAGATAAAAATTTACATAGTTGAAAACCTGAACTAATGATCTGATGTTTCGTAATTCATAATTTCATAGTGGGAATATAAATTTTCATTGTAAAATTCATGAATAATATTAATTTTTTCCTACCAGTAACTGAGGTTGTGTTTCTAAATAAAAAATTATGGGTTATGATCTCTATGATAGTTCTTTATCTAGAAAATTGTAGAACATGAATCTGATGAATAAACAATAAGATGAAATTTCACCATTATGATAAAATATTTCATAATTACGTGTATGCCTCCCCAAAATATCCTAAACTGGGAGTAAACATTTAATTTATATAAGGTGACTACAATTAAATTCTCCATAAAACCACATTTATCGAACAATATAAAAATTATTTCTACTAATTATTTTTAGCTACATTTAGTTACATTCTTTATGAATAGAAGACATCAGAGGATGACATGCCCTGAGGAAGCCTGAAATGAATCCATAATCTTAATGTTTAAACAACACTCCACCTCTTCCCAACAATTAGAATCCAATAATTTTTTTTTACATAATTAGAGATATTGAGAAGCACCAATCACTTTTTTGTCCCAAAGTATCCACTTGATTAGCTGACAGGAAGTATATAATGTAGTAATATTAATTTCTCTTGTGCATACTATGGTCGGACCATCATTAATATATCATAATATCAATTTATAATGGTCTATCACTTTTTGGGAAGAATTTATTCATTAATTAAATTAAAAATTAAACTAGAATATAAGAAATACAGTGGTCGTTGACTTATCAAATTTCTAGAAACATTAAAATTAAAGGGTATCTAATTTTAATGATGGATGGAAAGGATAAACATATTCTCACAATATGAAAGTACAATATGATAATCTACTGAATATTTTTTTGAGAATATATTTGATGATATTTAAACACAATTGGTCCTATTTATGTACCTAGATTGATTTTTGGTGTTTGAAAACACATAATAGTGTCTAAAGAATTAAAATTATTGAAATATTTTAAATATCATCTTATGGTTGGTGTTTAGGGAAAGTGGTCTAGGAAAGAATAAATTGTAACCATAATGATTAATCTTGCACCATCAATTGATTCATAACAAATGGAAGATCCATATTTCTATGTGATTCCCATAAAGAAACACAACAACAAGATTTTCTACTACGAGAAGAAAGGAAAGACCATGGGTACATGTAGTGAGAATACTGAAGAACCCATTTTTCTTGAAAATAATAGTTTATAATATACTCAATAGATGTTATGGAAAATAATCACCTCAATATGATTGATGTAAATAAATATGATTGTGTAGGCCATAGTGATAGTCCAAATTATTTTCCTTTCAATGTATTATTGTCTTATAAGATACATGATTAATTTATCAAGAATGATGAATTTTTGATACAATTTAATTCTGACATGTTAAAAAAGAATTCCTAAAAAATGTGTTCTATACTTTTAAAATTCATCTATATAATGATTCATTCCTGTAAAAATTATTTTACAGATGTGATTGAATGTTTGATAATTACATGGCCCAAAGTATAGTTGACTAGGATCACACAATTCTAAGTGAAAAAAATATATATTGGGAGTCAAAATATTTATTTCTAAATTATCTAATTTTAATCCATGAACATCATACCTAGGTGCCAAATATAAATAATGAAAGAATAATACTGAACATAATGAGGATCTTTGAGTTAGATTCAACCTATCTAGAATATTTTAATTATTCATCCCCATTGTTTTGGTAATGGATTCCCCACCAAGATGAACCCTCATTAGAATATGAATCAATAATATAGTTTTCTAAAACTATTCTCTTAGAGGTCCCCTCCTATATCCTATAATATACACTTGAAACTACATTTTATGCATATTACCAGTGATCCAATTGTAGATGTTGTATATTTCAAGGGATCCATGGAATAAAATAACATGGTCAATATTATGTTTCAAACTACATCCCCATGGATGTTATATATGTCTTGAAAACTCCATGAAAATCACATCAGCGAGACCAATATGAGGAAAAAGTTGTTCCAAAATCATCATAAATCCATCTGAGTTGAATTTTCAATAATCATTTATTGGATGATGTAAACTATTTGAACCATCCATTTGTAATGGATGAATTAATAAACTCACATTGTTAGTAGTGGGAATTCCATTGAGTATATTATATGTGTAAGGGTCATCATAAAAAAATTACATTACCTTGAAATAATATGCTAATGAATAACCACGTGCTGAGAAGCATCTCCCGAGTAGAGAAATAGATCGTTTTGAAATCCAAATATACCTCTACCATAATGATTTCAATCCTATAATATCATATTAGTTCAAAAGAGAATATAAATAAATTATTAAGGCTCTATATATACTTTATTATTTCATGGATAGACATATATTCTCCATATTTTATTATACAAATATCACTATGAACAATGATATAATGTCAATATTCTTTATATAATGATATAGGATTCACAATGAGGATATTATAAACTTACATACCTTGTATACATGCTTTATAATGATATTACGTTTCAATAACCTGTTGACATCAAATCTTGGATAAATGTTTTCCTTTTCTAAACACTCTAACACATTGAATATTATAAGGGTGTCGTCTCTCCCTCATTATTGACCACTCATAGGAATTGTAATGGTTAAAAAAATACCAATGGGGTACTCAAAATCATAACACAGTTTAATGAACTAACATATGAATTTGAGTTCATTAGATCATAAAAAACACAATATTTAATTTTCAATTATAAAGACCATGGATTCAAAACCATTTTTTCATTCCATCATTAAACCATTAAATCCATAAGTTCTATATCAATGGGAAGGTTAATACTATAATGTTTTAAAGTCCTGACATTAATCTTTTGAATTATAATATACTGAATTAGGTTTTTTAAAAGAAATAAGGAAATTATATTATTAAAAAAATTGAAATTCAGGTCATTACTATGAATTGTTTGAAGCCTAACCCCAGAAATACTAGGATCTTATTCAGAGATGAGTATGTATTTACAATCTATATTATATTTTGTTTACAATCACAGCTCTAGGTAGATGCCAAACTTTTAAGGCATTAGTGGACACTTTTATAATATTATTATTTTTGATAGATGAAATAAGCTAATAGTAATTAATAATTACATTTATAAGGAGAATTTAATTATATGAAAAAAATTACCATACATATATACTAATTATTAACCACTGAAACCCCAAGATACCTATGTGTCATCAACATGAATATAACATATTTCCACATACCCAATAATGAATTTAAATGAAAATATTTCATCTATTGAATCTCATGATGTTGATAATTCTTCTCATGATAATATTATGTAGGAGAAAAACAATATGAATGGGGACCCAAAAATGATTCGCATGTATTCCCATAGTCAATACCTAGTGATACCATAAAATTATTAAAAGAGGATAAAAATACCCATTAATTATCTGATCAACCTAAAATTATTCCATCATCAACCGCTTCAACTAAAATTGAATTAGATGAAATAAGGTAAGATGTTCACGAGGATTCACCTCCATCATTTTATTAGAAAAATATTACACCAATAATGATCTTAGACTATTGAATATAAATACAAAGGTGGACCAATGACCAATAATTAATCGTTCAATAAATCCTTTAAGACAGAAGTAGATGTATATATTTTTCTTAAAATAGATATACAATGTGTTAAATTTTTATTATAAAAAGTCTATAAGAATTGATTTCAATGTATCTATGAATAATTTACATATTTCAAATGGTTATCATGATTTTAAGTAGGTCGATACGAGGATTCATTCATCGCAGTCAATTTTGGTTAAAGATAAAGATCATAATCAAATTTAATAAAACTTTATTCTAGAGTCATGTTACCTTTAATTGCTCTCCAATGTAGTACATGATACAAGAAGAGAGAAAAATAATATTTTTAATCACTTTAATGGACCTCAATTGGTACTACCAGATGAATGATTTCCCTATCAAATTCAAAACACATATGATCAGTGAAAATAATTTCTTCCAAGACCATTCATTTATTTATAGTTACCTAGGGTACAATCAGATTAATCAATCCCATAATGATGTGGAATCCATGTTTCTTAGAGTAAATGAAGGAATATTCCTTCACCGAGTCACTCAATTTGTCTTATATAGTGTTGGAAGCACTAATAAATGCACCAGTAAATCTATTTTCAATCATTTTTGGGGAATAATTACATAATTATATGTCAATAATCTGGTGGAAAAATATTAGAAATGATGTGATCATATTATTATCCATTAGACTCTTTTTAATAAATACGATAAGCACAAAATGATGATAAAGCCCAAGAATAATTACTTCAATGTCAGAAAAAGATAATTTATGGGCACTGTGGTACACCAAAATGGTATCAATGATTACCCATATAATGTATTTTGTGATCAAATAATTTTTTTTTCACCCATTAAACCTTAATTTTATAAGAATGAATTTTTCATGATTTTATAAAGTAAAATATTGTATACAATCTCTACATAAAAAATATAATTACTAATAAATGATATTAAAACATTACAAATAACTACATCACACTGATTTTCATAATGTAAATGTTTGGGAATTACATATATCACTATGAGTTTCACATGGTCTCTTAAATGTCATGGATATAGTATATCATCAAACATTTGACATTTAGCATACATAGGGAACTGTATGTTGTTATTATATGACAGTTTGACATTTAATTCATATGAACTAAGTAAATCATGGTGAAGGCCTACCTGATATTCCCACATGGGAAACTACCCCAAAAAAGTTAATGTTTTAAAAACCTAACTCATCGATAAAGTGGGTTTCACTATCCATGACACTCTAAATGTTTTAGAGATTTACATTTATGAAACCACTCTATATGTAATTGGTAAAATAATATAAATGTAAATTCTCAATCAATTTCATTTGTGAATTTTCTTAATCACCCTAGGAAAGGTATAATACCATATTCATTGATGTTATTGGAATGTTACACCAAAAATATAGGTTTAATACACTTAAATATTCATGGGATTAGAGTAATCCATGCAACTGACTGTGGATTGTTATAATTTTAGTATTCAATTTGAGTGGGTGATTAACAATAATAAGGTTAAATATTCCATTAAAAAGGGAAAGTGTTTACCTTAGTAAGTTATATATGGGGAATGATGGTATAATTCACCTTCACCCAAGTAATGAATAAAGTCCCGCAATCAAATATATACTATATTGATGAGCTTACTCACACACCTACAACCTTGAAAAAACATGACAATGAAGATATAGTGTTTTAAAACATAAAACACATGGTGGTATCTTTAGTCACAAGTACTAACATAGTTGTAATCAATGAAATCAATACATCAATGCATAATGATGAGACAATTTCAGGGTCAACAGATACTACTACTGGATTGATTTTTACCATAATAAACTATCTCTAAATTAGAATCTACCCATAAAACATGGCCAAGAAGAAACTGATCCTAAATTAAGTAGATACCATCATCCTCTATAATGGTCAAAATTAACATAATATATTTAATAAGTGAAGAATTGATGCAATCCTACTTAGATAAGGTTAAATTGTTGAGACCCTCACCACAATAGAAGATATTTATATAGGTTCTTATGGAACTCATCAATTAAAAATAATAATGTTCAGTAAAATCATGATATTTTGTTATTAATAGCCTTAAATGACATAAAATTTCATGTAATTCACCATGAAATTCAATTCATGAAAAATACATTCCAACACTATCCATAAATTATAATAATACATAAAAACTTCTACGTACACTTGGTAATGTATTGGGTGGACAATGGTTGTTATGGGGACATATCCCCTAGCTAAAACCAACCAACGCAATAAAATCCTTACCTTTTCTGTCATCATGTAAAAAGGAATAATTATATGTAATAAATTGATGGATCAAAAAAACAATAGATTCTTTTTGAAATCTAATATCATCACCTAATTTTGTGTCCCTCCAATGATATAAGGGATAAATAAAAACATTTCACTTACCCAGACATAAAAAGTTTATAATATAAATATAACATTAATTTCAATAACTAATATCATTTTCATGAAGAAAAAATGGATAGATATAGTTCCATAATGTGACTCTTTCAAATAGAGTCCAACATATGATTGTTGGGGACAAGAAAACCTAACTAGATAATATTTTGTATACCTCATCTCCCTATTGCACTATAACACATTTTTCAATTCCAGAGACTTTATATTCTATTTTCTATGGAAGAGAGGTGGTGTTTCACATATAAATTTTATTTATTATTCTATATGATTTAATTTTTAGACAACTCCTATGTTTAGAAATATCTTAAAAGTGACCTAATGAAATAGGATGATTTTATGGGAAGTTGTTGAACACACTACAAGGACATGATCTCCCTTATAATTGGATTTATATAGGATTAAAAATGAATTTTTCAACTTATTAATTATCATTGGACAACTAGTACTAGTACGAAGAACCATGACGATACCTTGGGAGAATTATCTATAGATGAAACCAATATGGGAAGTCCCTCTTGTCATAGAAAACTATTTTTTCCAAAGACCTTACCCATTCACTACAAAGTATGGGATTCATTCAACACCTCTCTCCAATTTATGTTTTATAATGATATAAATTTCATGATCAGTTCATGCATCCCTACTAGAAGACAATAAACTACAAATTCATGTTCCATGTCTCATGACCCTAAAATATTTGACACCTTGATCCTAACCATAAACCACACAAATCCTCTTCCAATTCTATATGTCTCTAAAATACAAATACTGGGCCCTTTTAACATTCCCTTAATCTCAATTGAATGGTTACCTTACGTCGAGACATAAAACATTTTCATGGTGGTCATAATCATAGGAACTAAAACTACTACACACAGTGGTTTTAAAATTACAACCATCATGTAAATAACTTCCCTCACGTCCATCCTATATAACTCCAAACTACTTTTTGTAGACTATCTCATATGACCAAAATTGGTTATATTGAATCTAAATCTATAAAAGCTTCTTTATATAACAATATTCATCTTACCATTGATATAAATTTCTCTATTCCAGACCATATTCAATGATATGCATAATAAATTTATCCCCATTAACAATGTCAGTCTTGATTCATGTTACATCAAGTTGTACAATTATTCTAATTTATATTATTCAAATCATAACCATAGAAAACAACTTATCAAAAACCCTAAATAGTGAGTTTTATTAGTTTGAGGATTCACTATAAATGGACTATAAGTGTATTTTTTATCATTTAATTAGATTACATAGTAATACTTGGATCCTATATATTAAAAAAATAGAAACACTTAAAAATAATTTTTTCCGTATGTATAATCTTAATCTATGCATTAGTTTTCTTTTTAATAACCACATGTGTAATGATTCCAACTATATAAGATATATTTGGATTCCAAGATCTCATATCTTGGGCCAAACCAATGTTTTTATCTTTAGGGAATTGCCTCTTTAACCCTTTTATGGGGTACTTCGATTCTGTGAAGACATGTTTTCTATCAATATTATTTCGTTACATTATATATATGAGAAGACTCAAAAAAATTGTTTCTGGATAAATGAAGACTTTATATACTTCATAAATGATTGATCTATATTGAAGTCATTAACGGGGTATCATTCAACTATAGAATCACCCTAAAATTAATCTCTTATTCATGAGATTGATCCAAACCCAGCATTATTCTCTAATCAATGATGTTTTATTATTATCTTTCGATTACATGACCTGAATAATATTCCCAAATAATCCTAGGATAGTCAAATACATAGATTCTTTGTATTTAATCCATATTTATGTGGACCATTTCCTGATATTTACATGTGAATTGAGGAAATGTTTTATATGTTATGTAGTGATGTTATAATAAGAAATTATTCAAATACTTGTGAGTTAAATCAAACAATATTTTATATTTTAGATATGATTAGGTTCTTCATAAGAAAATATAGTTTAATATTCCTCATTCATTAGTCTGTTTCTAGATAATACACAAATAATAACTAATAATATATTTATGTCTGTCTACATAAGATAAATATTTAGTACACGGTTCTTTTCGTTGCCCAAATTCATAATTGAACCATTATCAAAATCGTTTAGATAATAAATTGAGTCCATATTGTTTTGATCCATTCATTTTTTATTACTAGATGAGGGAAATTCATTTCATATATATATATATAAGCACCAAATAGACATTGGATCCTTTTGAATAGGGTTTCTTATCTATGAACCCAAACTGAGAAAATTTACATTTCCCCTTATGTATGAGTCAAATCAATGTAGAGATAAATAAACTACTAATAATGTCTTAATTCTTGTATTTTCAAGAAATTTATTGAATCCTATATCTTCTATTGTTATTCTAGAGAAAAATAAAAAAATAAAATTTTCCTTCTTCCACTTTCGTGTTATGGTTGTCTTTGAGAACATATCATCTTCTTGATGGAAAAACATAGAGATTTACCCCATCATTATTCCCCTACAAATGTAATAAATTTTTAAATAGGTGTTAAAAGAATAATGTTTTTGTTTATTTCAATCATCAAATTACAAATAGTGATTCGTGTATCATATATCTTAGCCCATGACAATGATTACAACAATATACTAACCTAGTTCATGTATGTAGATCTCATCCTTCATAAATGTTTTCTTATATGGGTTTATCAATGAGGAATTTCCATAAAAAAAATTTATAAGAACAAAAATATGCATTAATCCTTTATATAGATGGAATTTTCATTTGTCCATAATATAGTTTTAACTTATGTCCTTGTCACATGACATTAAACAAAAAAAATTTATCCACCTTACATGGCCATAAACATATTAGCGTGGCTAATCTATTTTATATAATTTCCACACATGATAACTAGATCAATTTAACAATACCAGAAATATGGTGAATCTTTAAAAAATCATGATAAAGATTCCCCATCTCAATATTAAATCCAACTGCCCATATATGTCCTTATAATATTATAATTATTCACTTATTTATTTCTACCACTATAGGATGCATAGAGATGCTTGGATCATTTATCTTATTCTAAACAATACAAAATCACTATGATCAACCACATTCCTCATCAAATGAGCCAAATATGGGTATATTCTTTTTGACATCTAAATAAAGTTTCAGCTTGCATGTTATTTGTTATGCACTCCTATTCGAGTTGAATGCTATCAAAGTTATATATTTTTTTCTCATTGTTTTATTGAATCACATGATCTTAGAGTTCAAAGTAAATCACTGAAATTATCACAGTTGTGATGAAATTTTTTAAATGGTATAGAACTCTAATTAGTCTTATAATTATAAAATATATGTCATAAGGTCTAATAATGAAAGGCCTTAAAATACGTAGTGTGGATTACTCAGTATGAATTACCTCTCCTATATTTGATCCAAATCTATGAAATCAACCTCATTGTATGTCTCTAAAAATTTTATTAGTACATACTGACATAAAATATTATTTCATATATATACCAACACTATGATTTTTATGATTACTACCACTGAAGGATACATATTTATCACTATAAACTATATCTTAATCTGAAATAATGAAAATTGTTCTAAAATAGTAGTTCATTTACCCTAATACCAAAATGATTTTTATTTTATTAATGAGAAAATGGTAAATGTAAACATAATGATAGCGAGGGATTGAGGGTAACCTTGGTTCTTGGAGGTGATAAAAATTGATGAATATGTGCATCTTTAGACACAAAATTTATCTACTCAGAACAAAGTACTCGAGATTAGTAAAATAAAATGTTTCCATGCCATGGGTCACCATAGAAGAAATGAAATCTACTATAATATTCTCTTTCTTCCTTGTATGGATGACCGCGATATAACTTTTCAAAGTCTGGTTTCACATTAGAATGGTGTATTTGATCTTTGAAGTGGTTGTCCCCATACAACATAATTCATTAAAAAGTATCAGTGAATCAGTTTTAGTGGAAACCAAGGGAAATTTTTTTAACTACATATCTGGAGAGTGGTGAGAATTGATATTTCTTCCACATCATGATAGTTCCCTCTAGAAACAATATTAGAGAAATCCAGAACTATCCAGCCCTTCTTATCATATACAATCCCCCATGACCAACATGAGACCTATATTAAATGATTCATTGGTGTTCAAATTGAGACCAAAGTGATGATTTTACCATGAAACCCATTTTTCCTATGTATCACTTAGAGCTATGGTAGGATATGATGTTTCTTAAATTAACATTTTGAGGGTTACAGTAACCTAAAAAAAGGTTCACAGTTCATCGGGTTGATTATGTTAATTTTTTCTTTCATAAGATATTTGTTTCGTATTATGTGGACCCCTTATGTTGGGCCCCATTTTTTATTTCCAAACGAACATGAAACCCACCCACCCATCATATAAATTAGTTATCTTTCTTTACATTTACAACCATTTTATCCATCAACTTTAAATAATTATTGAGAAAAACTGAACCTAATCACCCCTGATATTTCTATCTAGTGATGTTTTCCAACACATTTCACACTATCTTCAAACATGTAACTTAAAAAAATAATTTTAAATGAATTTTAATTGGGGATTCATGTAGAATTAACATATATAATTTATACTCAAAATCATGTTTTTGATGATCTTCTTGGTTATGAGATCATAGTTCCTTACCATAAACTTCAAAAAGTTCAACTATTACACTAATATTTTAATTTCATCAATTTTTCTTGATAGTATAGTGTTAATGTGGAATAATGTTTTATTTACTGCAATGTGATAAATATATAGTATATTGATGAATTAATAATGGATTTATTTATAACTTTATAGAACATATATTAATGCATGGATTCTTTATGTTAGGACTATCAATGAATTCCACTAATACTAAAAACCTCATTATAATTGTATTTTGATATTTAATTCCATATGTGAAATCCTGGAAAAAATATTTCTTCTTGGAAAGGCCTGTCGAAAGATATTATAAGTATATGGTTATTTTCTAGAAACTAATATTTGGATAAAATGTCCCATATTTTAATATATTACAGCCTAATTCCATTCCGTTGAGATTAGGACCCTGAGATAATGCTATTTAATCAAAGATATGAGGGGGAATATGTAATGATACCTATAACTAAATCCCTTAAATATGACATTAATTTATGTGGTGTAATCCCTTGTTTCATGAAATTGAACTACAAGACACCCAATTTATTTTTTCATGACGTAAATCTAACTGACCCCAAAATTTAATTTATAAGATATTAAATTGAAAAACACAGAATATATTATCTCACAAATATAAACTAAATGATTCATGTTTTTTAATTTCATAACATCATGATTCACAAAAAAAAGGATCACACATCATAAAATTAAACCTCGTAGAGTGATTCATGCCATATGATCTAATATCCCTATATTAGGGAAGGATCCATATCGTAGAACATGAAAATGGGTTTTATATGTAATGTGATAAAAAGAATAATATTCCACTACCATTCTAATGTGTTTATAAACCCGTGATTTATGGATTTCATTACCTCAACAAAACACTTATGGTGTACCTAAATGAGCCATTGAATATCCAAACTCCCAATAAAAAATTGAATTTCCTCTATTTCTAAGAAAAATATTTTCAAGTAATATTCATCATGAAATAAATATGTAACTCCAATCCAAAAACCTAAGGTTACATTCTGACTCCGAAATCATTTATTACGGGAATTACTATAATATTTATTCATATCTTTAGTGAACTATATTAAATTGTGGGAAAAAATTATTGTAGCCTAACACTAAATTTATATACATCTATTTCCTTCTCACACAATGTTAAAATTAAAGTAATAAGATCTACCCTATATGATTATGTAAATCATATAGTGGTATTTGTATATGGCCCTACTTCCCTACATGAGATATAGTTCCATTTGAGGATAATAATTATAGGGTTTCTTCCAAAACAACCACTATGATAAAAAACAACATTCCCATTATTATATTATAATTCATAGAGACTCCCCTATATCATAAGAACAATGTATATATTATTTAATGTGGTTTGAAGATATGTTGTGAAAAATAGACCACATATTGTAAACTCACCCACAGGCTATCATCTATTTTCTATCCACCTTAAATTATCAAAATAACTTAACTATTGTCCACTATTGTATACAATGGCCCCAACATCGTTTCTAAAAATTACTTTTATGATTTATATTTTCTGATTCATATATGTTATATAACCAAAAACCTATCAAAAATATCTATATCTAGTGCATCATCATTCAAGAAATGAAACTATATAGATCTTAATACATACCGAAATTTTGGTTCTATAGATGAAACCATAATATATCATTCTAACTAGTGGGTTCTCTATGAACATATAAAAACAACGTAAATTATCTTTATGACCTAATAATGTTAAAATGAAACTTTTAAACAAAATATTTTTAGAGATCATAACCTACACAAATGTATTATTTAATCATCATTGATTAGAGAAAATCATCACATGATTTATGGTATAATTATAAATTTATTAAAATGTGTTCATGTGTTTTTGGTCATAATACCCCAGTTAAGTTGTTGTTCCCAAATTCAATTTCATTATCTTTATCCAATCACAATGAAAAAAAACTAAGTGAACTCCTTGTGAGATAATTTATTGAACCACTATGCTCTATATTTATGTCATTTTCAATTCAACATTTATTTGTAGGTTATATCACCTTTAAAATTTCTATGGTCTGAAAATAATTAAAAAACAACATATACCCCTCTGAAATAATATATATTTTCCCTAATCTCTCATTAAAATTGGAGAATATTTCACCTTATCTATAGATAGGGGTTTTAAATTAAATTTAGTCCATTCATTATAAACTTTTTCTATATAATCATTGGACAATAATATGTGACAATAAACTCTAGTATTGGATGGTCCAATTTTCATAACCATAAAATTCAAGTGGTTGAGATGAAAAACCGGTCGTGTCAAAACCCATTAAGGGAGGCTTAAAAATTGGTATGTTTCAAATCATTAATATTTTTAGTTTTTAAATATTATTCCAATATTATAGTTAAAATGAAAAATTCATAGGGGTTTTGAGGGAATTCCATATAGCCCAATCCAAATATGAACCCCTTAGTATAGTAAATTAATAGGGAAATAATCTAATATATCTCTTCAGCCAAATAATGATATGAACACAAGCTTGTGTAATCTTTGGGGTAACCAAAAACCTCCTAAATTTATCTTCCCTCTATGAATAAACAAAATTACATAGGTTTTTGAATTCGAAGAAATCTCCCCTTATAACACTAATGTGTATACAGGACAGGAAGTGCAACCATTATTTGTATATCCATAAATTCCTTAATTCAATTCATTTACAAACACACCCGCTCTGGGAATCCTACTAGAAATTTCTCTTCACTAAAAAGAGGGGATCATCTAGTCCTAGTAAGCCTTGAATTAATTATTATAGGACCCATAATCTAAAAATAGACAGTGATCATTCTCAGTATATGTGATCCATCTCATCAACCATGATTCAATATCCTTGAGTTATGATTTTTCCAGTTGATAATTCAATCATTCTAGTGGATTCAATATCCATGATGTTTTGACTTCATTCAAAATTCCCATTTTAATGTCAATGATAGGATGAATCATTCATAATACTACTTTTGCACCCCAACATATGACATCATAATCCATGAGATAGTAGACCAATCTTAGTAAATAAATATTAAATTCCCCATTTTCTTCTATAGTAAATTAATATGATGGGACCTCCAAGAAGGTT
Source organism: Viscum album (assembly GCA_963277665.1). Lineage (NCBI taxonomy): Eukaryota > Viridiplantae > Streptophyta > Magnoliopsida > Santalales > Viscaceae > Viscum > Viscum album. Next base: position 1,689,829,229 of record OY728128.1, on the reverse strand, counting down.
ATGTTGTTCATTTAAATTCTACATAGATTATGCCTCCTTCTATGGTCAATGCTATATAAACATAAAAAAAGTGTTATGCGGTCAATTATTCCCATGCACTAAAATAAATCTATATTTTTTTAAATGTCATATCTCGAAATATTTATATGGAAATATACTTAAAAAAATCTGGGATGATAACTCACAATGATATACCTATGAAAAAATTAATTCTATAATATCTAAACATGAACCTTGTTAATTTTATGAAGACTAAAATGATTAATATTTGAAATAAAATATAATTTTATATAGAAAACCCATAATGTGTATCATATAAAAAATCCAAATTATATTCCCACTTATGGATCCTAATAATATACCAATATAAAATATATAATAATTGATTAAAAGGGTGTCTAATTCAATTATAAATAGTTAGAGTAATCCACTACACCTAATAAATTTGGGTTTGAATTTATATCAATCCCATTGCATTATAAATCTTGAGTTTTTGAGACCTTTATGGAATTGAAATCTACATTTTAATGTCCACACTTTTTTATCCCCAACACATTGAGTTATGAATTTCAAAATTTGAGTAGAACGAATCTTGTGTTACAAATATGTAATTTTTACATATTGGAATCTCTAAGGTACTAGCATGAGAATATAATCATTTAAATAGAGAAATGTAGTGTATGATATGTTATTTATGTCTATACACATTCGTGATCCAAAATTTAAATTATGTCCCACTAACTCAAGTGTCCAAGAATAAAATTGAATTTTGCAACATTAAAGTCAATATTCTTGGGGGATGATGTTATATTGATATCCAATTAGTTATAATCATCAATGTTCTAGCTCATCTCCAAAATCTTACTGATGTTTTTGGATATGAGGATAATTTTCACAATGTTACTATATAATTATATTCCTCTCATTAAAATATAATTAAATTAATTTGGTAGTATTTTTTAGATCGAATATATTTTTAACATATTATTTTACTCAAAATATTTAAAATAAGCCTCACTTTGACAAAAAAGAATGATTTTAGATGAAATGCATACCCAATACTAATCAAAAAGAAAATTAAATCTCTATTTGTTTAATATATTATCATAGAGTAAGTGAGAAATATTATTCTAAAATGATTACATGTGTTATGAAGTGTTGATTGTAACGTCCCAACCCGGCTCACCTCTAAGACGGTGGCCGGACCAGTGTGTCACATATCCTCAAGCGCATCTCCCTAAATGCCAGGGGCTACCAACTAGGAGCGAGGGCCCTTTTCATGTCTATGGGGGAGACTATGACATTATAGTTAATAAATAATATCACAATAGAAGTAAAAAACAACAAATAATAAGTAGTGGAAGCAAGTGAATAAATAAACTCCATCATAAGCAATGTAAATAATCAAAATGAATAAAAAAAGTGCATAAACTAACAAAAGAATGTCATTCCATTATATGGATCTAAAATGATTGTATGGGAAACATATCTCAAACACACAGTCAACTAAAATAAAAGACACAAGCAGCAACTCCATCACGAGCAAGGCCGAGTCCACTGCCCCAGGCTCCATCTGAAGTAGTAATGGACAGTCAAGCATTGGATGCAGCACACTTCACCTTGTCAATACCTATAAGCTTGAAATCTACTCGGGTGTCAACGATGATCAAGCAGGGAGTGAGATAAAATCCTAGTAGGCTGACACCCATGATGTATAAACCATTCCATTTCATGAAAAAATAAAATAGCAGTGTGCCATTACATGACCATTTCAAATAAATTAATTGAAGTGCAATGAAATAAATAAGTCTCCCTAGGTCCCAAACAACACCTATTCCTGGTCACCTGCTTCAGCCTAATCTGGTAGTCTGAAAGGGTACCTACTAGAAGAAATGAATGAACATACATACATATATAACTCAAAAATAAAGGTAAAATCAGGAAAAAGAATACCCCAAGCATATGCTTTAACATAGCGTTCAAGTCCAATGTCAACCAGGCACACATTCACATATCAGGTGAAATAACTCAATTCTCAATAGATTCATTTAGCAATAACATAAACCATAAGTGCATCATTATTTAAGGTTCATGTTGAGAGTTGGATTCTAAGCCCATCTGAAGGTATCACTACAGAACATTCTTCAATTTATCCAATGCCACTAACCCCGTCTAAGGAATCCTTTCAAAAGACCAAGTATCGCTCGAGGCATGACTTTACCCTAAGTCCATCCCGATCATGCAAAAAGGGGTCGAGTGTCATCAGATGTTGTATTAACCAGATTGCCAACAGATAGTCCCAATTACACCCTTTTGGAACAGGTATCACTCAAAAGAATTAAAATGTTCGGGGAAGACTCGGTCCGACAAAGCCAATAACTCCTCCCCCTGACACATAGAGGTAACCCATCAGGAATGGAGGATCTAATCATGAACCTTAGTATGGGACCCACCTCCTCTCCCCACACTGAATTTAATTAACGTTTTCACAGCAGTAGATATGACATAATCCGCACGTAAAGTCACATCTTGAAAACTAACCAGATACACCAATGAATCAAAAAGCATAAATTTTGTACTACAACACAACAAATTTCAAGTAAATATACATATCATATCATCCTAAGTGGATAATTCATATTTAAATAATAAATAGTTCAGCAGAACAAGATCCAATGATCCAATAATTGAAGTTCATGTTCAAGAAACTATTTATTTAATTTAATTACAATAAAGAGTTTCTTTGCAAGAAATTCAATTAAACAAACAATAAACTCGACTAATGGAAGAATACACAAATCATGTTGTCATTCCCAAATGGGTGTCTGACATTTTTTCAAAAATTAAAACAAATATTCATTTAATTTTAAAATATTAAAATGAAGATGCACAATAACCACAACTAATTAAATTAATAACCCGACAAATGAAAAATTACGCTGACAATGTCAGCACACCCAAAGGGGTGTCCAATCTTGTTGAAACAATTAAAACAATTTATTTTAAGATGATCAAGGCTATAATAATTTAACATAACCATTAAAGTAATTAAAATGGGTAAAATTGTACAATGCCGGTAGGCACTAACTAACGGCACAACAATGCATTTCGTAAAAATCAGAACGAAACAGAGGTAAAGTCAGTAGGAACCCTACCTTGTAGTCATAGAAGACTCTATTATCAATGGTAGACTTTGATCTGACCTAAAACATATGAAACTAATAGATTTTAGAAAAACCCCAAAATAGGGTAAAAATCTTCCGTGACAAACTACATACAGAATACTTAACATAATCAAATGATTCCAATTGAGAAATTTTATCTTTTCCCTATGGTTCACTTCTCAATTTATAGAGAAGGAATCATACATCGAACATATAAGAAGTATCATTCTGAATGGGATGCTAGTTGGTGTGACAGGATTGTGGGGTGCAATGTGATGAGTGGGAGATGGAGAGAGGAGAGGAAAAAAGAAAAGAGAGAAAATAAAGAAAAAGAAAATAAAATAATGATAAGATAAAAAAGATAAGGAAAAAAGGAAATAAAAGAACAAGATAAAATAAAACAAAACAATGGGAAGGAAAATAATTAAAATAATTAAAAATAGGAATCCCTCATTTTAATTATTTTCATTTTTTCTATAACCCCCAATTTATTTTATTTTAGAAATTCTTTTGATACTTTCTTGCATAATATTAAATACTTTATAAATATATTATTACACTTTTACAATCCTTAATTAATTATTTAAAACCCGAACACCACGCCAAAGCTCTACTTGAAATTTTTCATGAATCGTCTGTAATTATTTAAATTAAATAAATAGTTTCTCAGGTCCCGCAGCAAGGTGCATAGGTGCACGCCCTAAGTTACTTAATTAATTTGGCTATAATAAAGTAAAATCGGTCTGTACTAGATTATGGCTGCAATGTTACTACCTCCGCTCCTTAAGACAACTCATTTATAAGTTTTCCTTTTGAGGGTAGTGGAACTTCTCAAGAGAAGAGTTCTGGCCAATGTGCACATACATCTGTCTATCGCTCCCATGTCTCATCCTGAATGTGTCCATGATGACACAACACCCAGACTAGTATGATTGACTTACTTCGGAGGACATTCATGCTATAGTCTATGATACAGATCGGATGCTTCGCAAAGAATGCATCAGTGTCAAGCTCAATGTCTTTAGGGTAAAAAGAATGAGATAGGTCTGGATGATATTGATGAAGCTGAGATACATGGAAAGTGTCATGCATGGACAGTACATCTTAGGTAGTAGTAAACGATAGGCTACTAGCCCAAATATCTCTACTATGTCGAATGGACCGACATATCTCGGTGATGACATCCCCTGTCTCCTGACCCGTATGTGACCCAGCCTCAGAGAATCATGTAGAAAGACTCGAAATCCCACCTCGAACTCTAGAATTCTTTGGCGATGATCAGTATAAGATTTTTTCCTAGACTGAGATGTAGTACTTAGCTTCCGAATCAGCTGAACTTGCCGAGATGTCTCCTGAATGAGATGAGGACCCAACAGAGCTGCCTCACCTACATCGAGCAGCATTATGGCGAATGACATGGTCGACCATAGAGAGCCTCATATGGAGCCATTTGGATTGAATATTAGATGATTTTATTATAGTTAAACTCAACAATAGGTAAATATATCTCCCACAAACCTCCAAAGTCAATGATAATAGCCTGTAACCTATCCTATAACACTCGTATAGCTCTCTCGGATTACCCTTCAGTCTGGGGGTGATATACAGTACTTAGAAGTACCTATGAGCGTAGTGCATTTTGCAACCCTGGCCAGAACTATGAAGTAAAACAGGCATCCTTGCTCGAGATAATAGAACGAGGTACACCATGAAGTATCAAAATTTCCTATATATACACCCTTCTCAACTCATCAATAGTAAAGGTCTCATGGATAGGCAAGAAGTGTGCAACCTTGGTCAACCTATCGACAACCACCCATACTAAATCGCTACCTTGAGGAGATCTTGGAAATCCTGTAATTAATTCCGTGATGATGTCATTCCATTTCCATTGAGGAATGGATAGAGGCTATCAGAGTCCAGCTGGTCACTGGTGCTCTGCATTCACTTGTTGGCAGATGGAGCACCGAGTGATGAAACCTGTTATATGCTTTTTCATACCAGGCCACCAACACTATCGACACGTGTCTCTATACATCTTGGACAGCCCAAGATGAACATCCCAAATAGAGGTGTGAGATTCTTTCATCTTCTCTTCCCGCATACCTGACGTTACCCTCACACTACTATAGTAAAGGATAGTTTCACTATCATAAATAACCCAACAAGGAGGTGGGTTCTCTCCTATAACACTTTTCCTCAAAACGAGACCCTCAGGGTCAAGAAAATATTGCCTACGGACTTGCACTAGAAGAGAGGATATCACTGTAAGAGTAGCTACAACCAGTTATCCACTCTACTTCGGAACCTCCAGATGCAACTATGAAAACAAGGCCATCATCTTCCAGACACTATTGGCTACCTGCATAGCCTGAGTCTATGTCTTGTGGCTTAAATCATCCTCCACAGTATTACCCTTACCAGGGGTATAAGAAAGCTCCAAACCGAATGACTGCAAGTATTCGATCCTCCTGTGTTTCTTTATGATGATGTCTCGTTAAGTGGATATATATTTCATGCTTTTATGATCCATGTAAACAATGGATCTATCACCCAAAAAATTGTTTCTCCAAAAATGTAGAGCATGTACCATAATTGCCAAGTCAGCGTCATGTCTAGGATAGTTCCGCTCATGAGGTCTCAATTGGTGGGATCCAAAAAACACGGCTCCGTCACCCTACATCAAAATGGAACCCAGTCCAATTATTGAAGAATCAAAATAATCCTTATAGCTCTTACCAGGTTGTGGAAAAATCAGGATTGCGGCTTAGGTCAGTCTTCCTTTCAACTCCAAAAAATGATTTTCACAAGCTTCTGACCAGATAAAATACACACCTTTCTTATTCAAGGCCATGATAGGTTCTTTTATGCAGCATAAATCCCAGATTAATCGCATGTAATATCCAGTAAACCCCAATAAACAATGGATCTCAAAGACACTCCTAGGGTTATCCCATGAAACTACGATGATCACTATTTCTGGTTCAGTTGATACCCCTACTTCAAATATAATATGACCCAAGAAGTGTACCTTATCAATCCAGAAGTGTCATTTACTGAGCTTAGCTTATAGATGCTGCTCTCTTATTGTACTTATCACGATCTCAATATGGGTTGCTTGGTCGTGTATGGAATGTGAATATAGTAATATGTCATCCACAAATACTACCACAAATAAATCAAGATATGGATGAAAACCCTAATTCATTAGGGCCATGAAGACTCCTAGTGCATTCGTGAGGCTGAAAGGCATAAACAAAAACTTTTACAATCCATAACTACATTGGAATGTTATACGTGGTATGTTAGATGGTCGCAAACACACCTGGTGATATCCCAACCTCAGATCAATCATGGAGAAAACAGTTTCTCCGAGAGCTGGTCAAAGAGATCATATATACAAGGCAATGGATATCGATTCTTTACCATGATCTAGTTGAGTCAACTATGATACACGCATAACTATAGGGTATTGTCAACCTTCTTGGAAAAAAGGACAGGGGAACCCCATGATTATTTTCTAGGTCTAATGAAACCCTTATCCTAAAGTACATCAAGATACTTTTTGAGTTCCTGTAGCTCTTTTGGCACCATCCTATAAGGATGAATAGACACTGGTGCTGCACCTGGCACAAGCTCAATAGTGAAATCCATGTCTCTCATAGGAGGTAAGCCTGAAAAATAATCAAGAAATATGTCCCTGAAAAGATCCACCACTGGAGGGAATTCAACTAGTTGCGGTCCCGGATCGCTCATGAAGAGACATGCCAACTGAGTTGTCACTCTACCCAGCCCAGCGTATTTAGGCGTAGCTTAGTCTGCCTGTAGATTCCATTCTCCATTTTAAAGATATGTGTCTCCCTTAGGGGATGTAAATGACACCCGATAGTGATAGAAATCCACTCGGGAATGGTAAGGAGAAAGACAGTTCATACCCAAAATGAATTCAATGCCAGACATATCGAGGATATATAAATTCCAAACAATGTGGCACCCACATATCGTGAGGGGGAACTCTTGGCACTAGAATATGCCCTCAGTCCTGACCCCAAGAGGGGTGTCGATAGACATGGCGCCGCAAAGGTACTCAATTATAAAACCAAGACTATTAACAACAACAACATATATAATGGAGTGTGATACACTGATTTCAAAAAGAGCAGAAACTAAAGTAGAGGATACTAGAATAGTACCTCTAACTATAGATGGCCTAGCACTCTGCTCTAGTGGTGCTAATTACACTGCATACATGGGACCTGAGCCACGAACCTAATATAATGCATTGTTGGGCTGAGCAGGTCCACTCTACTAATGCTAATAGTCTGGAACATGATTTCCACGCCCTCAACCTCCACAATTTCCTTGGCCTGATTGATTGGTGGAAAGAGAACTTTCAGCCTGATGTGGAGTCACAGATCCCATATTTGACGGAGGTGCAGGTTCAGATCCTCTACCATTGGATACTAAAGAGAAGGAATAGAAGAAACACTGAAGGTGACCCATCCAGCCGCAAGCCAGCAGTCCTTCAGATCTCTCATTCACTTTCGCTTCTTATAACCATCCCTGTCGCACTGATGACATGTGTCTGAGCTTTCAAGATGTGATGTTTGTCTAGATTTTCCCCCACGTGCACTTTCAAAATGACGTTTCCAGCTGCTAGAAGAGCCGTCACCCAATCTCAGAACTGAACTGCTCTGGCTCACTGGTTTATCTTCCTTGACATTTTGCTCTGAGTTGAGATCCTGATTCATAATATCTATAATAGTGGTAAAACGTAAGACGTTCACCTGCGAGCATATGGTATACTCAAGTCCATCCTCAAAATTCCTCGCAGTAGTCTTTGCGTTACTAGTCAGTGATGGGGAAAAATGTTGAAGTTCTAGGAAAAATGTAGAATACTGTAACATAGTCATAGAGCCCTGTGAAGATGTAGGAACTCCCACACATGATCATCTCTCAGAGTCTGTTGAAAAAAGTGATTGTAGAAGGCTTCTTGGAAATCGGCCCAATCCATGTCACCTGCCTACTCAGTCTGAGAAATAACGTCCAACTAGCATTTGGCCCGAAGAATGTAGGCTATAACCTATACCCTTCGCTCCGAAGGTGTCTGTAGGTGGTCAAAGATAGACCGTACAACTTCTATCCATGATTATGCAACATGAGGACCACCACTCCATGAGAATGTGAGAGGTTGCTGCTGTAGAAAGTATCGTGTAAGGTCTTCCATAGATGAGGTAGGTCTAGGAATATTATGAACCGATTGCATAAACTTGAGGAGACTATATTTGATCTAAGAGGTAGTGTCCCTTTAATGATCGATAAAAGGTAGTGCCACATGAGGCTCTACAAGAGGAACCACCAGTGGTTCAGGACCCAACATCTCTGGAATGCGCTCATTACCACTCTCTTGAGGAATATCACAAATCTGTCCTGGCGACATTTGCCTATGACAGCCAAACACACCCTTAGACAAAGAGTAAAGAAGGTGTCAATACATGTAGGGTGAAAAAGAGGTTAGGTACTTAGCCTGCCTCTGAGCACTAAACGACAGAAAACCCGCCTCAAGAGTTGGATTTTGATATAGAATATACTTCTAAAAAGGATTACTAAACAGTTGTACATCCCACTCCTTGGATGATTCAGGATAACATATAATATACTAACACAAAATTAGATTTAATAAACCAATAATTAAAAATTTTACCACTACGTATAACAGCACTCACATGAAATAGGGAAATAAAAGCTGAAAGTATATATGGAATGGAAATATTCATAGAATTTAAATCCTATAGTTCCAATCATGATGTATGGAATGGTTTTGCACTCGTATCATCAGGCTGCAATGGCAAACCCATTATTTCAATAATACCAGCACAATAACAATGCAATACAAGTAAATCACCCAAGATGAAATCATATCAACAATAATTGGCATAATCAATAACCAAAATCCCATTCCAGGAATTTGGGTTTTCCCCTGTACATGGGTTAGCTATGTCCAAACACAGAGTACATCCCCAATCCCAATACCCATGTCCCCAGTCTAACCCAAACAGTAAGACATAAGGAAATATATAATCTAATACTGATTTGTAATGCCCCGACCTGGCACTCATCTAAGACGGTGGCTGGACCAGTGCATAACCTAACCAAAAGCACATCTCCTCGAATGCCAGAGGCTTTTGACTAGTAGTGAGGGCCATTTTTTCCATGGGGGAGACTATGACTACATATGTAACGTATAATATCACAACGGAAGTAAAAAATAAATAACAAGTAGAGAAATCATGTGAATAAATAAACTTCAGCAGATGAAATATAAATAATCCAACTGAATAATAAAAACCAATTGTAGAAATTCAAATAAGAGTGTCTTTCTATGATATGTTACTAAACTAAAAGTATAGAAAACCGAACTCAAACACAAATTCAACTAAAAGAAAAGACATAACCAACAACTGCATCGCGAGCAGGGAACGGTCCTCTACCCCAGTCTCCATCCTAAGCATTAATGAACAATAAATCATCAAAAGCAACTCACTTCCCTTGTCAATACCTGTGAGCATGTAATCTACTCGGGTGTCGACGATGCCCGAGCAGGGTGTGAGATGAAATCCCAGTATTCTGGCACCCATGATGTCTAAAACGTTCAATTTTGTGACAAAATAATAATGTCGTATGACATTACACAACCATTTAAAATAAATTAATTGTAGTGAAATTAAATAAATAATTCGTCTGAGGTCCCAAAATGGAACTCGTGTCTTGTCACCTGCTTCAGGATAAGATGGTAGTCTGAATGTGTACCTGTCAGCAGAAATGCACGAACATGCAAATATATATATATATATATATATATATATATAACCTTGAAATCAAAGTAATATTAAAAAAAATATACCTCAAGCTGGTGCTTTAACTTGTGGTTCAAGTCCAGTGTCAACCAGGAACACTTCCACATAACAGGGGAAAAATCCCAATTCTCAATAGACTCAATTAGCTATAACATAAATCTTATGTGAATCATTATTTAAGGTCAAATATGAGATTTGGAGTTCGATCACATCCTGAAGGTATCACTACGGAACATCTGTCAATTTATCCATTGCCACCGAGCCCATCCGAGGAAATATTTTCAAAGACCAAGTATCGCCCGAGGCATGGCTTTACCTTGAGTTTGTCCCAATCTCACAAAAAGCGGCCGAGTCTCATCCTAGGCTGGCTTAGCCACATTTCCAATCAATCCATCCCAATTGGCCCTTTTGGAACCAGTATCACTCAAAAGTATTAGAATGTCTGTGGAAGTCTTTGTCTGAAAAAACCAACGACTCTATCCCCCCGGCACATAGAGGTAACCAATTAACAACAGAGAATAGAAGTGTGGAACCTAATCAGTGACCCACCTAATTTTCCTTCCCTAAATTTAAATAATGATTTCATAGCAGTAGATATGACATAATCATCATGTAAAGTCACAGTTTGAAAACTAACCTGATACACCCGTGCATCACAATGCATAAATTGAACAGTACAACTCAATAATTTGCAAGGAAATATACAAAAATATCATCCTCAGTGGATAATGGATATTTAGATAATAAATAGTTTGTAAAATAAAGTTCCAATGGTCCAACAATTGAAGTTCATGTCAAGAAACTATATATTTAATTTCATTGCAATTAAAATTTTCATTGCAACACATGAAATTAATCAAACAATAAACTCAACTAATGGAAGAATACACCGATCATGTCGACAAACCCAAAGCGGTGTTCAACATTGCTGTAATAATTCAAAAAACTATTCATTTAATTTAAAAACAATAAAAATTGGATACGTAATAACTGTAGCAAATTAAATTAATAAATCGGCTAACAAAAAAACACCGACTATGTTGGAACACCGAGAGTGGAGTTCAATGTTATTGAAACCATTCAAAAAAATTAATTTAAGATTATTAAGGCCACAAAATTTAAATAGAACCATTAAAGTATTTAAAATGGGTAAAATTACAAAAACCCGGTAGGAACCGATTAACGACACAGTGATGAATTTCTTACAAATCCCATAAAACCAAGGGGAAAGTGAGTAACCACCCTATCACATTTTCGTATATGACATTAAGATCACTAGTAGTCTTTTATTAGACCTAAAACAGAAGAAAAAAAATGATTTTAGAAAAACCACAAGATAGGGTAATAATTTTCCATGATGAACTGTGCGCAGAATACTCAATGGAATTGAATGATTAACCCTGTTAAACGTTATATTTTCCTTCAGGTTTACTATACACCTGACGGTGAAGGAATCAGGTGTCATACAGAGGACCATCGACCATACGAAGTGGCTGGTGGTTGATGTGACGGGATTGAGGGGTGCACTTTGATGAGTAGGAGAGGGAGAGAACAGATGAAAAAAGAAAAGAGAGAAAATAACCAAAAAGAAAAGAAAAGATAAAAAAATATAAATAAAATATAAGGAAAAAATGATCGAAAATAAATAGATAAAAATACAAAATAATGGAAAGGAAAACAATAAAAATAATTAAAAATAGGAATCCCCCATTTAAATTATTTTCATTTTTCCCGTAACCCCCTCTTTATTTTATTTCATAGTTTCTTTTTATCATTTCTTGATTTATTTAAAATCATCCTTAAATATCTTACTACTCTTTTCCAATCATTAAATAAGTATTTAAAACCCGAATTCCACGTCAATGCACGTTGTGACATTTTTCATGAAACGTCTGAAATTATTTAATTTAAATAAAAAGCTACCCGAGATCCACATCGAGGTGCACAGCAACACACCTCGAGTATCTTAATTAATTAGACTAAAATAAAGTAACAATGGTTCGTACCTGATTACGGTTTGGAAATTACATTGGTGATGAATTCCCACTTCGAATAGTCTCTAGATTTAAAAAAATTCTAATAGAATGGATATCAGGAGAATAAAACAAAATTTCAAGGGTCATTTGGTCAACTTTTAGACTCATAACACATCCAATTATGAGTATACAACTTATTTTATGGTTTGGGATATTTTACATGATTTTATATGACTAATCATAAGGAAAAATGTTACTTTTATATCAAACATTATGGATGCTAAATATTGTGAAGAGATTAATCCCCCTTAACCCTGGTCAATTGGTTCGGGTATATCACCAATAAATTATCTTAGGTCGGTATCTGGTTATTATCAATGATGTGTGTTCACCCAAAATACATCACCTTGTCTATATCCCTAATGTTATCTACACAGAACACTATAGATTTTAGGCACCACTGCTCTAGCCATCAGAGAAAACATCCTAAATATTCCAGACGCCCTAGTCCCGACCACTATAATTTTCCATAAATAGACCCCCAAAAATTAAATAATGAGAACATGTTTTCTAATATCTATAAGAGATAGAGATACAAAAATCACCTTCTACCATGTCTTATAAGAAATAGATTTACTGCTATTATAACTAATATATTAGTGAAATTATATTGAATAATTGTATCTAACTCATTTCTGGGAAATAAAATTAATGGAATCAAAACATTTCCCCATTTTATTTCATACTAGGGTTAATTATACACATCACTCACATCCACTTGAGAAAGCCATATTCCATAATCTTTTTCTTGGGTGATGTATCACCTGAGGACATTCACATGGGAAAACATCTCCTAGGATTATTCACTTGGGTAAAACCTCACCCATTTCCACTCACATTGGAAACCAGTCACCCAAAAAACTCACTTGGAAATGAACCGAAACATCTATAATCACATTGAAAAAACCTCACCCAAAGTTATGTACTAGGTAATTCACCTATTTTATGATCCCACAAGGGTGAATGAAACTCAAGACCCATATCCCAATAAGATGAATAACGTTTCCAACATATATGTTGTAGAGTAGTGAAAAGCCTATTCTTTATAAAAAATATACATTTTCAAAATTCCTATAATTATAAATCTAACTATCATGGAATCCCTATAAGAAATAATATATTTTCAATCAAGTAATTAATAGCATCATACAACCCTTCTATCATGGATTCCACAAAAAAATGGCATCTCTTGCTCATCCCCTCATATCATTTTTTCTAAAGGGGTTCTTAATAATTGATTCCCTTTATGATTAGTCTCCTACTTATTAAGAATTAATTGACTATAAAACTATCCCAGGTATATAACATTGTTTCTTTTCAAGGTGGGAAATTATAAAGGGAATATTAATTTGTTCTGGTGGAATGTTACCTTGAGAACTAGCACTCAAAATGAAATTTTATGGGTTTAGACATCCATAAATGGATTTTTTTAATATGGTTTGTGGCCCCATAGGTGTTACAGGTTCATGATATAATATTATAGATAGTATAAGGGTTATACAACACCAAAATAGTTGTTAATGGAATTTTATATTTGTTAATGATGATTCATAGAAGAATCGATTTAATGTGGTGAAATTAAGGAATTAATGGAGAGATGGTTGAGTGAAATATTCAATTACCATGGATTCAAAGGTTTAAACCTAATTTTACTCTAATGGATGGTTATTCGGTTGATATTTTGAGAAGGGAGAGTTTAGTATTTTTATTGTCATGGTATTTTGGTTTTTTGTGGTTTGTGGAATTTGGGGAAGGTCCTTATAGAATAGTCATCCCCTCCACTTTCAATGCTTTTATCCCTTATGTGGGTGATGGGTTATTTTTTGATTTTGTATTATATTTGAGGTAAGGTGTCTATTAATAAATTTTTATTCTTTTCATCAATTGATTCAAATTTTAGTCTATTTTTTGTTGAGGGGTTTTTTATGATATCCACTATATCATAGTGGAAATCATCCTCATCAATGAGAATTATGGTCATCCTACATAGAATATGTTCCAAAATAGTATCTTCACTACATTTCTTATCATTTAAGGAGATAAATTTCAATTGGTAAAATTATATAATGATTTCGGTTTAAATATAATTAATATGATGAAGTCATCGTGAATCGTGATAGAACATTTTGGTAGACTAATTTTTGGAGTGCATCACTGGACTCATTCAAGTGTTTGGTTAGGATTCTGATAGAATGAGATAACTCAATATTTTTATTGGAATTAATTTAATATTTTTATTAGATATAAATCATTTTAATTAATAATATTTTATTATAGTAGTTGTATATGTCATAACCTAAATTGAAGAGGGATAGTTGGAGTTTATAAGGACATAAAAGAACATGGGTAAAAAATTTGGAGTGTTAAATATAAATTAACATCATATTTTTGAGTTTGATGTCCCCCCAAATAAACATATTTTTATTATGATTTTATTTACAATCTTTTTATCTGTGTGTCCTCACCAGCGAGGTTAATACAAATTCTAAATTATTTATATTGTTTATTTAAAATGGGATTTCAACACAAGAGTTTAAAAACAATACAATGTATTTGATAAACCCTGATGAACTAGATTTAGGGACTCATCTATTAATGGATGAGGCCTTGGTAAGATTGTACTACATAAGGGGAAAAAGTCTATGGGGGTAAGATGTAAATAAATCTAAATGAATAAAAGTGTATTATATTAGTTTTAGGGATGCCTCTATATAATAGAGATGTTTTTTTGTTAATGAGTGGCACATGTAGGATGGAACTGAAGATTGATATACCTTATTGGTATTTGTATTTTTATGAAATAGTTATGTGAGTGTTTACTCCCATAGGGATGTGAGCACCAGGTAGTGATTCCTTAGGATAAACATTTAATGGAAGTGCATGGTGAAAACCACGGGTGGCTTGTAAAAGAATGGTTATTATATCATCATTCTTTTGATAATTGATTATGAAGACAGTAAGACATTAATTGTATTTTAAATACAATGAGGGATGTGATACCCTATGAATAATGGATGATGAATAGATAGGTGGTAATGTTATAAAATGGTTTAATATGGGGTCTTCTTAATATGATTTTACCTCAGGGACTCCAGTGGGTTCATTTGAGAGGTGTTTACCTTATAGAGAGTGTGTATGATAAATGGTCAGTGATGATTATGCGTTTCAACTTAGAAATTGAATCATGGATTTGAAACTTTTATGGATATAACATTCTATTTTCTTGAATAAGAGAGGGTAGCCTCAAATTTCAATGATGGGTTTTTCTGTATCGACAAACCATCTAGTTGCATATTAAATGGTGACAATGGTGGCATTAAATTCCCACTGATCTATTTTTATGATCCATTTTGGATTAAATGGAAATAATCTATGGATCTATATAGGTTTACACAAAATTATATAAGGAAAAAAAATAATTTTTTTTGGTATTTCATATACAATCTATTTGGATCTAGATGATATGACTTATGGAAGGGTAAATAAAATATTGTACATAGATGAGGTGATATATGACAGGGGAACCACACAAATGAAATTGGATAAGCCAATGTAGGGATGAATAGGTTGAAATCCCCTAAACATAGATGAGGTGATTCCAAGCATGGAATGTCCTAGTGTTTTGGTGATAACATCCTATATGGAAAATCCCTAGTGTCTTCATATAAGGATTTCCTTGTAGTGAGAGGCACAAAACTACCTTTAGATGTTTATTTTATAGAATCTAAATCCATGGATCCATATAATTGGATTCCTATAATGGAAAACACGAACCTTTTGATCTAGGGTATTGATACATGGTAGGTTAATCCTTTATGCTAATGATGAATATATATATTATGGTACACAATATATATAAATGTCTGGAGGTATAGACTGTTTATATAGATATCCAATGACATGATCCAATTAATCTTATATTGTTTTTTGGATAACAGTTAGAATGAATGATTTAAATTCTCTTACACTCTAGTTTTTTGGGAAGAATATTTTTGTTGATATTAAGAATCATGGCTGAACCTAAGGATCTATAATAGTTATTTATTCATACTTATTCACGAAGTGTTTTCATTCTAATGATAATATCAAATTAGAAGAATTCATTGATAAATTATGTATAAGAAATAATAAGATATTACATAATGTGTTTTACTAAATCTCTTCTTTGTTAGTTACGTCTCTTGGGTAACCTATAAATTTTCCTTAAATGCATCTTCAGATTGGGTATAGGACAATAGTTATTTGATTATAGTGGAAAAATTGGATAGAGTTTATTGACATGTATGAGGATATGATTTGTTAACAGAACATGAAATTTTTTACCTTTTATTATTTTAAATACATGCACAAATGATCACCTTAATGGGAAATATGTGTTTTATGATAGCATTAATTTTTCATTGTATGAAATTATATTTTGTATTTATATATTATTGATGATTATTTTTACTAATTATTCATACTCTGATATTTAGTATTTTTTATGTTTTTTTATCAATTTATAATTATAATGAAATGTGTCAATTGTCTTGAATTTGTACAAATCTAGAACATACCTATATCTTTTGTGCCTCGGTATATATTGATCCATTCTTGAGTTCCCAAAACCACTTGTCTGGTTCAGGAATCGCTTATTAGAATAGCCTAAGGGAGGATGATACAATGTGGAATCATATACTAGGTTAATGATATGAAAATTTGTATTATATTTCATAATTATTCTTAATGTTTGGGTGATTTTAGATTTTAGATATAGGGATGTGTCTAAACATGTGATAAATTACAGATTTTTGTCTCATGGTCATCTTTTTTTGGTTAAAATTCTATGTTTTTAGGGATCTTGGAATACTATTATTTGTTGGTGATTTTAATTATGTATCATTCAATATGAATAAAAAAATTTGTTTTGGATATTTTATTTATTGGATTTTGATCTAGCCATGTTATCCTAAAGCTATGTAAATGCATAGTGTTGTTCAAATAGGATATACATTACGTAATTGTTTTTAATTGTGATTGATATCAGATATGATATGGATTTATTTGATTTCAATAAAATATATTTATTTTTCTAATATAACATGGTATAATAATTCATATCATCTTAAATGAAGTAAATTTTTTATGATATGTTCTAGTGATCATATATTGGGATGCTTTTAGGTTTTGCTTATGAGGTCTCTCTATTTAAATGGTGTGAGACGACCTGTGTATGTTAATATATTAATGTGATTATTTATTAAAGGAACCATAATGGATGGTTTTGATATTGGTTCTGAAATAAAATAATCTTAGTTATTTACTTTTCTAAGAAAACCCAATTCCATGTTTTCCCATATTAATTCTTGATGAATTATTCATTACCAAAATATCCCACTATAATATAAACAATAATGATGATGGTAAAAATATTCAATTTGATATATATACCGATATGAGATTTTCATTCTCGTTTTTATAGCTTCCTATATAGATGGTTAGTGAGATTCAGTATCACAGTATGATAATGGAATGGATTTTCATTATTGGTTAAAATGAGACCCTTAAATTGGGTAATTTTATATATGATTCATCTTGTCAAATTCGATATTAGATAAAAATACATGGCCAACAACTAGTGAAATATGTGGGATACGAAATATTGGTTAAGTTAGTAGTCTATATACTTTTATATATTTATTATATTAGTTGATTCATGTGTTATTGATGAGATTATCATGGATCTATACAAGGGTATCCTTAGAGAGAGGGTTATTCTTAGACATTGAAATACCCAAAAGATAGGAATGTTGGGTAAATTATTTAATTATTCAAATGATGAATGTGATGTGTTATCGTATTTTGTATATTGTGTTTGTGATTACAAAAATATTTTGTATTCTAATGACATAAGTTGGTGCATCACAATTATGTTATTAATTAGTTTTTTCTTTTATATATAGTTTATTCATTTTTATACATCATATTTTCATGGGGAAGGCACAATGGGTGCATATTATTTTGTATTAAGGATATATTTTGAGGGAATTACTTTTAAATTTCCAAATTTATGGTCTTTGGATGAGATTTCATGGGAATTTTCAGATTGTGGGTAGATTCTCTTTATTTTTAAATGACACTAATTGATGGATAGTATTGTGATTTACTCGAGAATAAGTGAAATTTCCTTTTCGAATAGGAGTATCAATAGAACATATTTATATATTGGTTCAAAAGTAAATTTATAATGAAACTAAATAGGATAATGAGCTAAAAAATGATTTAGAATAACTACTAGGAGTGTGAGTTGGGTTTATTGATCAGGGAAAATGAGTTTATACACACATTGAATTTAGTTGGGTTCGAGGAGAAATGAATTGGATATAAAATATTAAATATACTTGGGTTGTGACTCAAGAGTGCTCACATGAGATATGAAGGGGAATTTTATTAACGAATCACTTTTTCAATTGAATTATTAGGTTTCTCATGAGAGTGGGAAATTTTCCTCATTGTTAAAAGATGCCTAGGAAATTTATTACGTGTAGTTGAATGAATAACCCGTGATTATTTCACTACATTTATAGTCAGGTTAGCATGACATCTGAATTGAAATGCTGTTAATAAAGTTGTTCTAAAAGTTATGCTCATGTAATGATAAGATATGTAATGGATGTGATCATGGGGCCTTATTAGGGGATATGTAAAGTTGATAGTTCACCAATAGATGTTAGAGGGTGTAAACATTTTTATTGATAAATTTTTGTGGATGAATAGGGTGATGTTCCCATGAGATTGTAACATGTTGTAGTTAATGTTTCATTTCCAATTCATTGGTTGAACTGGGTGATTATTTTCTATTAATTATGTGTTGTAATGGATAGAGTGTGGATCATGGTGTTTAAACCTCATGTGAAAGTAGGGTAACAGATATTCAAGACTTTTCATTGGATGATCAGAATGGATTTTTTATTCCTTTTAGTATATAATTATATTTTTCATCTTGTTATAAGTTTAATACTATATATTATTTTTGGATTCGATGTATGAATGAGTACATATATTGAAGCCAATCTCTATATTTTTTTGATATGATCCAAGAATTAGTTATATTAGTTGGTTATCTAGATCTAGGGTGAGAGAAAGATTTATTGTTTTATCGGTTCTTGATATACCAATATATTTTCAACAAAATTCCGGTTTATAATTTTTTAGGATGTTATATGATATTATATTTTCATTGGGAGTTAGGTCATTAGGATCTGGTGATTTGTTTTTTTGTCACAAGATACTTTTAGGAAATTATAGTATTGCTTTGCTAGATGATGACCAAGTTTTGTCTTTTGGTCGGATTGGCAATTGTGAGATGGAAACCACAACGAGCAATTTATTGGAAGTTAGAAAATAACATTTTAGATGGAATTCTTAATAATGGGAAGTAACATGGATCTTGAAAAACCCACTTGTGAATTAATGACTATTTTGGGAGTTTTATAGTCTAGAGGAAAAATTGATTTAATTCAAATGTGTTTCAAGGGATAGATGGGATCTCATAAGAACCTTCTTACAAATTTAGTGGTGGTATAGAGTGGCATCATGATTTTTAATAAATTCTACACCTCATGTCTAATTTTTTGAAAAAGAAGACCATAAAAATGTTATTTATAGAACAAGGTTAACAAAGAATGATAATATGACATGGATATTTAGGGATAAATTATTTAAAGAACATCGATGATTGTAAAGGACAATGAGTACAATAAGAAAAAGGTTGTACAATTCCATACTATTTAGGGTGTGAAATTAAATGGGATTTGGAATTTTATTTATGGTTGACGGTTTTATTTGATAAACCAAAATCAAAATGAGATTTTGAGAGTTTGGATGACTTTAAATATTGTATTTTTATATGTTTTGAGGCAATATTTTTGTTACAGGTTCTCATATAGAAACATTGTATGGGTCGGTTGTCTGAACTGCTATAAAATAGTAGTTGGGGGCCTTTTATACATCTTTTTACACAAACTAATAGGATTTAATTGTCTATTACTTTGGATGTTAAAGGGAATATGGTTGAAAGATACATCCAAGACAAGAGAAATTCATAGCATGGACCTCAATATCATGCAAATTAATATTATCCCATTGAGTTTTTTTAGGATAATTTTGTCTTATTTTTCTTGGAATGTTATATTTTTTATAGGGCACATTCATTAGTAGGATTCTATTTTCCACTCTTCAACCACAACCATTCACTCCATCAATCATCCATAAGGGATTTTATATCTTTTTTTGTAAGTATTCCATATTGATGTTTACTAAATCATAGTTTAAATAATCAATATCTGTAGGTATTTTAATTGGCATGCATAGAGGATGTCCTTTAAAGTTAACACCCATCCGTTAAATTTTTTGATGGAGGTATATCGCCTAACTTATTTATTTAGATATTTTGATTTAAATTAAATTAATTTTTTATTATGTCATTAATGAGAGGGATTTTTCTTGAAAATGTATTGAGTGTTTTCCCTAAACCACTATATATATTTGATTGACTTTTTAGTCTAAGGGGGGAGAAAGAGAGAATATTAGAACTATTAAAAAATTAAATTATTTTTTAATTAATTGTAAAATGTAATAATTAAATTTTTGCTGATGCATGTTTTGAGAATGGGAATCTTGTGAATGTGTGATGGAATTTAAATATGGGTGGGGTTTGAATTTTCTTGTGTAGAGTTCATGGGTAGTAAATTATAACTTCAAAGGAATTCTTTAAGGTTGATTGTCCCTCGTATATAGCACTATGGAATTATGTGCTTATTTATATTCATGAGATATGTGTTACCTATCCACCCAGGGATATCATCCTCTTATATTAAATAATATATTAATTAAAAATTAATGAATTTTTTGATTTTATGTATGTACAAAGGTTCATGATGGAACCATGTGCATGTTATTGATTACATTGACCGCTGATGGCCATGGCCATAATTATATTATTTCACATTTGATTAATAAACCATTTGGGTGAGATATAATTGAAATTGAATAAACATAAATGACCTTAGTTTAGGAACAATTGATGATTCAAAGTAGATGATAGTCTTGTAGTGGCATTGAGTGTCTTGACTATGCTATAATGTGTCATTGAGATACCTTAGAGTGGATGGGCTACTACAGATAGCATTAGGTGAGAGTTTCTTCGCCTCGAGTGTTGACATCTTGTTAGGGGAAACATCGGTAGGACATGAACATTTACAGTGTGGGACCAACCTTGTGTAACAAGGTAAGGTAATGTACATGAATTCATAATGATTATTAGACATGGCAGGATGGATAATGATGCCACGTTGTAACTTTTACTATCTCATGGGATGTGATGTACCTTGTGGTATGTGGGACGATCATAAATATAGAAATGATATTTTGTGGAACATTTTGGGTTTCCATGATATAATGTCACCTAGGGAAAACTATAGTGTTCTCTAGTGAGGTTTTGAACCAAGAGATGGTGTATATATAAATAGTTAGTGATTCCTTTAGATGACACTATAGAACCGAAAATAACATGTTTTGTATAGGATGGATATGATGATGGATTTTCATGAACTATAGAGGTATATTGTGGATTTTTATGCAGTAAATGGGTAGAATTATTACTCCTTAAGATGTAAATATTGAGGAGATAGTTGTGGGATTCAATTCCCTTCAATATTTTTGAAGTAAATTTTATGATTCCATTGATAAAATTCATGAACCATATATTAAAAATGATTTGGATCCCTTAGAACTACTCATATGATTAGTATGTTGAGATGAATAGTTTACTAAGACCCAAATACTATTGCTACGGATGCCTTATCCAAACTCCGTAGATCGATATGATGTTTCTTCTTGTTGGGTGAAAAAAACCATTGGACTCATATGAGGTGATATATAATAGAAGGGACCACAACATAGTAGTCGAAAGAGTTGATGTCTATGAGAGGAGAGAGAATCCCATGTACATAGATGAGGTGATTCCTATCTTGGCCCTTCATGTACAGAAGTTATGATTTCATGAAAGGGAATTCATATGTGTTTTTGAATAAGGTTTTCATTGAATATAGAGTCGCACCCTTCCCTAATTGTGATGGATTTTTTGTACAATATTCCATCGATCAAGATAGTGGGATTTTAAGTAGATAATAGGAACACATTTTTCCCATGGTGATAGATTTTAGAAAGGAAATCCCTTATGTTTTAGATTATTTCCCATATCAGGGTATTCCTTAGTTACAAGTGATGGTCTTCCTACAGTCATGACTTATATTTCATATGATGGACTGTTTGGAATATTTTATTGATATTGATATCCTTATAAAGTATTTTTTGAGGTGCTCCCAGACACTCTTTCACTTGATGAAGTTGGTTTGGGTAAATATTGTGTTTGATCACTAAACCTAATGATTGAAAATGGTTAATTATTTATTCTTCGACACTAAATTTTTTATTCATCTAATTATACCACATATGTATAATATAATAAATAGGTATGTATTATGAAAATTTTGTGTATACCTACTGATTTGTACTCACACCCTTCCAAGGAGTCCATGGTACATGGGTAGCTAAGAAAAATTCATTGGATGTTGTTTTGAGTTTTTTAGTATCCAAGGGTTGAATGATGAAGATGGATAGCTCAAAAATAACCTAATGGCTTGGATGAGGTGAGTCTAGAGGATGAATGTAGAGATTCAATTTCTATTTTTCCTTAATTTATTTTTATATTTGGCTAGCTTATGGGAGATCATACTATTAGTGAGAATGAACATAATCATGTATGATTATATTCTTCAAAATTCATATATTAGTTATTATTATATTTACTAGGTATTTTTACTATGAAGGTTTTTTTAATTGATTTTTCTCTTGTTTAACTCATACTCCACACTCTAATTTGAAGATATTGATTCCCGATCAAACTACCCTAGACCCCTAAATCTATTCAGTATCCTCTAGAATATAGGAATGTGTGACTGAGTTCCTACTAACAACTCATTTATCAGTGAACTTCACAGTATCCATATCCTATGTGGTGTTATTAGTGTAATATATTTCATCTACATTCAATTAGATATGATAAAAAGGGAATCCCTTCTAGAGTAATACCTTATCCTTTCATATAAATATCCCATAATCCTCCTACATCAAAATCATTGTAGCACATATTAATGGGATTATT
Source organism: Viscum album (assembly GCA_963277665.1). Classification (NCBI taxonomy): domain Eukaryota; kingdom Viridiplantae; phylum Streptophyta; class Magnoliopsida; order Santalales; family Viscaceae; genus Viscum; species Viscum album. The sequence goes on along the minus strand of OY728128.1, from coordinate 1,689,805,966 downwards.
ATTATGTTAATGGTGTCCCCACTTAGGTAAGAAACCCAATATTGTTCTCATTGGAGATTTGAACAAGTTAGGAGCACCCATAATGTGTAGCCTTAGGGAAAAATCGTCATTCAACTATAATTTTTCATAGTTAGACAATGTAATTTATTTTAAATTATCCTTTATTTATTAGACTATGTGTGGTGAATATGGGATTAGAAATATATGTTGATCATTTCCTTATGAAAATATATAAAACTATAATTGGGTCATTTTTATAGGTGAGAGCCCTAAAAAATACCTTTAATGAAATCACATACATTGTGTGGAATCTCTGGGAAGCCTCTATTCATAATCCTAGGGTGACATATGGTTATCTAACCATTCACGAAAAAAGGACCCCCTCATAATAATGTTAAATTATGTGGTTAATTTCATAATCCCATGAAATAAAACTACCAAAAAACTTTCTTATAATATCATTTTACAATTGATGGTCTTGTATATCTACAAGAGTCTAAACTATGTGGGGTAAAGTATATGGTTTTTGAATATTGTTTCAGTTTTATTTTTCTGAAACATTTCTGAGGTTCAATTTTAAAATAAAAAATATTCCATTTCGATCTTCAGGGGTCCATATTATATATAGGGTCTTCTATGTCCTTCCCTCACCTGTCAATATTCCTAGAAGACCAGAATAATATATCTATTGGGTAATATCCCAGGTGAAACTCTCTTTGTTGGGATATATTATAAATGATATAATACCCATTCTTAGTGATCCATATTTCATATAAGTATTATTAGTATTTCTATAGGGATACATTCCCTATGGACTCTTTTTTGATCTATACTCGTGAATAGATGATGCCCCGTATAGTGGTCCTGATTTCCACTATGTGACCTAAAATTTCATTCATTAGGAAATATCATAAATGAAAATATATACTTCTTAGTGGTTTATACTCATACTAGTCTAATCAACCATATATATCACATAGTCATATTCCTCATGATATTATCCTCTATGCATTGGACTATATTGTTACTTAGGGTCAACATAGGAAAGGTAACTAAGGCATAATGCCCAAACCATCCGTTAATGGGAATAATTGAACAAGGCTTCCACACCATATGATATTAAATTGCATGAGTTGGTCCATGTCATATGATGATAAAAGAAACGTTTCTCTCAATTATGTGGAACTAAAATTCAATGATTATGATTCTTTTTAGAAGGATATAATGGTATCTCATATCATAAGCACGATCACAACTCAATACCAACAACATATTCCCAAAATAATATTTAACACCATATTATCAAACTGAGTAGATTTTGGAAAAAAATATAAATTAAACACCATTAATATCTATATTACTGATGAACAAACTATGTTATATAAAAATAGTCAAATTATTTCTTGTTAATTATTATTCATCAATAAAGAGGTAAATAATCCCACAAATGGAATTTTTGATGTGTTTATAGTCATGATGTAAATAAATTACATATTCCTAGAGTAGAAAGTAATCCTCAAAATTAGGTTTTAATGGTCCTTAAATAATATCCTCTCTACCAATGAGGACTCTAAATCATTATTCTATGTAAACACCATTGAACAGTTCCCTTTGGAATATATCTCAATAATATCATATCTTATCATGGTCATGCAGTATCATGACGGAGAGGGAAATTCACATTGTTCTTGTAATATGGTATCGATGTGATTCAAATACTTACTCATTTATTCATTACTTCACATAAGTTTAGGCTTGTAGAATGATTGGAAATATGATAACCCCGCCAAATGATGGTAATGATTCTGTTATTCAGGACGATCAAACATTTTTGGACTCTTTGATCAATTGGTGACTTTTTTTCTTAACAACTGAGGTTAATAATCTTTCTATTGATCTTCATTTCCTTATGGTCAAGAAATTTATTATGCATAGTCCATCATTGAAATTTTTTAGGTCATCTGTTAAAACAATTGGGTTTTCTGGATTTCACATTGGCCTCCTCAATTCATAAACCATTTCCTTTCTATTTTCCACTGAAGATGTATACTATCAGTTTTGGGAAAAGAGTTAATTTTATTTTGGTGGTTCATCCATGAAAGATCTGAATTGGACCCATGATTTTTTTCTTGCCCCTAAAGCCCCTATAGTGCTTATTTGGGACACTTTTTATAGGATAACATTGCATATATTTAAACATCAGTCTTTATTTTTTATTTCGTAGCTCGTTGGGAATCCCTTGAAATTGGATTCGGAAAACTAGTCTCTCTCGTGACCCAATGTTGCAAGACATTCTATGGGTATTGATTTTTTTAGGATCATCCCTCTCAAATTTGGATCCTAAAATGAGAATATAGATTCTCCCAGGAGTTGGTTAATGAGCATCTTCCAGATTATTGTAACCTCTTCTCCGAGTATGGTCGTGCCTACAATGTATATGTTTAGAAAAATGTTTCCCTTATGTTTAAGAGAGAAACATGGGTTGTAAAGGGTTACCAAAAGATCAGGATTTGATGAGATAAATACCATTGGTCCATCTCGATCTCCGAGAGAAGGGCCATCAAATGATCTTAATAGATATTGTCAAACCTTTGATAAGAAAGATTTTCTAGGATACGTGGATATTAATCTAGCTATCCTTAGCTTTAAATCTTTCTTTGTTTCCATGGAGGAAGATCAAGGAAATATGCATGATTCATATGACATGAGGGATAAGGAAAAACATAGATCTCACCATTGATTATCATCGGGCGGAGGAAGACCAGTCAGATAGAATTGATAAATAGTATCTCAAATCCAGTTCTTGGATAGGGATAAAATGATAGTGGATGTGGATGGATACATTTCTCCAAATCTCATGAAGACATGTAAGAGAAGATATTATTCATATTTAGAATGGAAAATAGTTACATGTTCCCTTCAAGCTTTGAAAAAACATGATGAGCCTCTTAAATAGTTGGGTGAATCGGTTGCAATTGATGACAAGGAGGAGAATCTTGACAATGAACAAAATCATGCATAAATAGATGAATAATAGATATATGAGGATGATGAGGGGAGTGATGATGTTATTTCTTAGATGATGGGGAATGCAAAAAGTATACCCATGTAATATATATGTCGTCAGATTTCATTTGACACATACGATGAAATCAGAAAATGAATGTATAAAATATTGGTTGAGGAAAACAAGAATAATAATGACTTCATCATGAAATGAATACCATGGCTTTGATCTTTTCAGATTTATGTATTGTCCTCTTTTAATGTTTTGGATATTGGAAGGGTGTCAGCCAAATAATAGCTATATTTTTTGTGTATTTTTTTACGATCTTTCACTTCATTTGGAAGGGACAAAGACCTCTCATTCTACTCATAAATGCTCGCCTCACAAACATCCCATTCAGATTCTAATCTTGGAAGTTGGCAAGGACCTTCTTTGAACAAACTTGGTTCTCTCCTCTTTTGGGTTTGCCAAGGCGTTCTATTTCTGCCTTCCAGATGTGTTGGACTAGAGTTTGATTAGAGTTCTCCTCACTTAATAGAGCTATCACATATACAAATAAAACTAACTCTAGTTTGAGATCACATATGATATTTTGTTCATTTTGGATCTCTTTTTTTCAGGCCTCTAGAAGAAATCATATCTAGATTACTTTAAGATTGCTCGATGATGTTGCAATCATTGTTTGTTTTGATTGATTACTTGAAGGCATGGTGTTTTTGGCAGTTTGAGTAAGATGTTGTTTGATCTTTTTTGATAAACTAACATGTATAACTCTTTTTTTATGTTGGTGTAAACTCAATACACCTCGATCATGCATTTTTATAATTTTATTTTAATAAATTTTCTTAGGGAATGAATTGGCTGAAAAATTCATGTATCCCTTTGATAAAAAAAGAAATATATTATCATGGATATGGGAGATATTAGATGATACAAATTCCACACAAAAACACACAATTTGTTACTGTTAAAAACAAAATGGTAAATCTGATATAAATATTTCTCTATCTTGTTCACTTTATTGAAATCAACCATTAACCCATCCCATTTGGGATGGGACACCAAGGATAAAATATTTATTTATTTTCAACAGATGAGTAATATTTATCATAAAGATTATAAAAATATAAAATATAAATTGACAGACATTAATTTTCATGTTTGGTAACTATTTTAATAGTTAAAATAATACAAAAACCTTACAAATTTGTTAATAATGATATAAAATTCCTTCCCTGATTTTTTTACAATTCATCATTTTTTATTTTGTTTTTATTTATCAATTCGTTATTCAAATTATTTTTTTTAAAATTTAATGTAACAAACCATTACTGATATTAATTAAAATGATTTATAAATAATAACATTAACAAATAATAACGTGTATGTTATAAATAAAATAGTTCAATGTTTCACATTGAAATAATCCAATTCAAATTAATCATCCTTTGTTCATGTAGATATTTAATTATCTATTTTTTAAATTTATTTCAATAAAAAATTGATTTACATATCATATTCACTAAATTTGTTAAACTAATGTCAAAATTTAACATTCCCATATTTCGTAAACAATGCCAAATGTTCCTTCAATGCCAAATATAGTTTTATATGTTTAATCACTTAAAATTTATTTTTTAGTGTTATCAATCAAGTGTTTCAAAACTACTTCATGGATGAAATTTTTATATCACGGTTTAGATATTACCAGGGTGATATATTTTCCATTAGATACTCAAATTTTGGAAAATATTTTTTTAAAAAATTTAGTTTAATGTTTTATAATCCCAAATTAATTATTTTAAAATTTTTTACACCCAACCATAATACTTTTTTATCTTGTGGAATACAAAAATAAATTCTTATACTCCGTGTGCAATATATTTAAAACACTAAATAAATCTTTATATATATATATGTATATTAAATATTTCATAAATTTATCTAAAATATAAAAATATGCCCATTTTTTTAATTTTATAAGTTTTCAAATAATATAGAATCCCATATATAAAAAATATCAAGGTTTTAAAAATATGAAAATAAAATTTAAATTATTTTTATATTAATTTTTATTTATATATAAAATATACTATATTTTTACTTATGATTTTTTTAAAATGAAACAATTGATTAAAAATTCCATTTTTTATATAATTATAAATCGGAATATTTTTATGAATTTTTTAATAATTTTTATACTGAAATAATAAACTCATTTACAAAATAAACTTACATTGATATAATAAAACATTATCAATTTAATCATTCCTCTATGTAATATAATACAAGAATATAATTAAAAAAATCTATGTAAAGGCCACCAAATATTTAAAAAATAATTAAAATAGTATTTTAATTATAAGTTAATGATCATCATACACTATGAACCATTAATCATAATTCATATTTAGTCCTCTTCCATTATCATATATTTGAAGAAAATGAATTTTACATTTGATATAAGGGATCGTTTAAAATAATTTCTTTTTGTCCACTTGTTGTGGCATGATGATCCATTATGAGGTGCATTTTATATTCCCACCATGGCAAGTTTTTTTCATTTTGAATATTTATTTCCATTACAGATGTTTTTAAATTTTAATGAGAATTTAATCATTCATTACACATGTAAAATTATTGAATAAATAATAACTACAATTGTGTAATAAAAATATATGAATAAATAACAACCATACATTAAAAATACATTATCTATATTTATGATTTATTTGAAATGAAATATTTACATATTAATTTAATACAATTATATAATTTTAATCCTAATAAATCCATTGAAATTAATAAATATATTTATATTAATATATAATTTCTTTTTAAATATAACTTTTTGACCCATTTTATATGTTTATATAATTACAAAATATTATAAATCAAAATTATAATTCTAATATAACAAATAAATGGCCATATATAATATCATCATTATTATGTATACTTAATGAATATTATAGTATCATAGAATTCTGTATTAGAAAAATAATGTTTTTTTATTATCCTTATATACCTTAACCCTGAGATATATCAAATCTCATTAGGTTAACAAAATATATCAATATATATGATACATTAACTTAGACTATAGTCTTTCTCAACATAATTGAAATTACTATATTCATTTATAAAATTTACAAAATGTTAGAAACTCATAATCTAACATAAATAAATTTATCATTTGTGGTTTCATACATAATAATTGATCATCTACTTTTCACTATTTCTAAAAATATGACATATGATAGTGAAATGATGTTCTCATGTAGTTGATACATATAAATTATTTGTTAGTGAGAATATTTTTTGAATATGATAATATATTTTCCATAAATAAAATTGGATAAAACCATGTTATGATTCTCAATTTGAGTGACATTAAATTATGCATGTCCCACTATTAACCAATGGCATCCCCGTGTAATGTTAAATGTCTCAAAAAAATATCACACTATCATTGAATCAAAATCATTACTCAAGATCAAATCCTTGGATGAGGATTAAACAAAAAATTATGATTAAGGATAATTAAAAACACAATATATTTTATTAAATCCATTGAACATAATGTATTTTTAAAAAAATAATCCATCTTTATTAAAAATCCTATATGTCGAAATGATTATCCAAAACCATAATCCCATGATTGGTCACCTGACAAAAATTTCAAATAAAATTGCATAAATAATGCATATATTAGTATAACAAAAATCATAATCAAATAATGTAAACATCATTTACAATAGATAAATAACTAAATTATCCCAACTAATAAATAAACAATGCCAAAAAATAAAATCATTCTAATAATTTTTATTTTTTTGATAAATGATAATGCATAAAATGGTTTTACTCAATTTAATATGAATGTTTTTCATAATAATGTGTTTTTGGAAGAAATATTTTTCATGTTTTGTTAATAATGAAGAAAAATATGTTTGATTATATTCCTACTCTTCCCATTTGATGAGAATAAATGTTTTTTATTTTTAATCACCATACCTAGTTAAGATTAATAATTTATATCTTATAAAATAATTATTTTTTTACAATGTTAGGCAGTAACATACTTTTAGATGGAATATTTGGATGATGCGTTACACATTTTTGATTAGATCTATATTGAACACGATTTATTTAATGATCATGGATATATATATATATATATAATTAACTTTTACATGATTATAATATTCATGATTTCAAAGTATAATAATATGAATAATTTAATTTTTATTGATTTAGGTTATTTATATTGTTTCTGGTGATATTGACTAGATAGGTAATAATGAATACAATAATCATTGTGTATATGTGGAAAAATTCATTTACATAAATGTTTGGTAGAGATTTATTTATATTAACATGAAAATAATAATTTTATATACAGTTTAATATAATATTGATGTGGAATCATTAATTTTTTTTAAAAACATAAAATAGTATAACGTATTGAAAACGACAGAAATATTCCACTTATAAAAAGTCAAACAAGCGTATAAATGACTTTAACCCATATTCTTTTAAATAATAAAAATGTTTTGAAATACATTCTGAAGAAATATGGATGTGGATGATAAAGAGATCCCAGTAGATTATTACGTATAAACAACCTCGGATAATGAAGAGATTGTGAAATAACCCTTACCTTGTACTTTTACTTGGTTGGGGTAGGTTAACCTCCTGTATAATGGTGAAATAATTGTTATTAAATTATATAGGAATCATATATATTAATATGATATCATATATGATCTTTTAATATTGATTTGATAATAATATATTAGTATTATCATTGTTTCGGGTGTTAACATACTTGTATTTTTTATGTTTTGTTACGTAAGACATGTTTGTAAAGGATAGGTTGTATATTATTTATATCCAGAATGATATCAAGTCCTTAAACATCATTTTTAAATCATCAAATGATAATTATACTTTAATGGTTACGATGGAGAATGAATCTCATCGCGTTCGTGGAGACGGTAGACCGTACGTACGCACGAGAGACAATACCATTCTTTTGATATTAAAATCATATATAAATGGATGGTATATAATATATACAGGATCATTAACATGTTATATTTATTATTTACATGAGTTACACATCATTATTATACCCATCCAAATAATAATTTATTGAATAACAATTACACCACGACGTGGAGACGGTAAGTCGTACGTGCGCACGTATGGTGACATGTTATTCAAAGGGTGGATAGAATACTGAATATGGTTGTACCATATTTATAATAACATCACATTATATATATGATACTGGAGTTATTTTTTTAGAATGGTAACAACAAAGAAAGAAGAAGTGGAAGAAGAAATGAACTTCGAAAAGGGTGGTGAAATCATTACCTCTTCTTCGGGTTCTTCCTTTTGATTTGATCAAAAGGGCTCCATAGGTTGGCTTTCTGATCACACTAAGGCCTCTATGTTGTATTGAGGGAATTTGGGAGAGTATTTGTGCAGTGTTTGGCCGAACCAAAAGGCTTTTATGGTGTGAAGAAATGAGAAGGAGGAGTGCCCTTTTATAAGAGGGGTGAAAGGCACCTTTGGAAAAGCTCAAAATATTAGTTTATAATAAATTCATATTCGGTTTCCAATGTCTCCAAAGATTATTATTTAACTTTTAAGGTGGGTATAGGTCTAAAACAACTCAAACAATAGAATTTAGACAGGTTTGGGTACTTATATTAACCTTATCTTTAAGTATTAACTCTAAATTAATTAGTTTCACTTTTACAATGTCTCTTTGTAATTTTATATAGTATGGTCAATAAACTCACTATATACATCCAACTGACCCCCTAGTGGTCCATTAATGATGAAAATATCATGATATAGGTCTCTTGGACGAACATTAGATTTTTAGAAATTTAATATCAATTAATAATATAATATTTGTTTTAAGAACTCTTTTTTGTCAATTTTCACACTATTCGATAGTTGATTTTTTTTTAAACTCATAACAGATTGATTACTTCTAAAAAAGTCAATTAAATCAATCCTAATATATTTTATTATCCTATAAAATTAGTTTAATTCATTAAAAGTTTCATATTATATTTATTTGTGTATTTATAATATAATTTATTTTAATTTTTCACTATTATAGTAATTACTACATCATCATTGTGTCGTAAATAAATTAAATTATTTAATGTCTAAAAAATATAAATAAAATATCATTATGTGCGAAATCTTGTTATCTTTCTAATTAATATTTATAATCTAAAATCTGACATATATAACCCTATGTAAAAATTGTTTTTCTAAAGGATTTATGCCTGTGTCATTTTTGTATTCATTTTAACTTAATTAAAAAAAAGTGTCCCTATCACCTACAAGTGGCAACATGGGGTCCCAAAATCGACCCAAAGATGCCTATGGTCGAACATGTATCAACCAATAAGTCTAGGACACGTTTTAGGGTAATTTAGTATTATTATAATATTATTTTTTAACCATTATTTACCAGATTTACCCTTAACCATGGTAAATAAAATATTTACCACAGTAATTATTCCAGATGTCTAAAAATATAAGTTACCTATTTACACAATTTGTACATCCTGATTCCAAATATGGAATCCATTTTTCTAAATTAAAAATACAGAAATTGCATAAATTATTTTAAAATTAATTCCCGCTGTAAAAACAAAAAGCGTGTTTTTAAGAGATAATAACTATCAAAAGATTGACACTTGTTTATGTTCGGTTTAATTGTAAAATTATGTCCAATGACCAACATTATATTAAATGTTAAAAATATATTCTAAATATACTTTAAAACCACTCAAATTCATAATATATCACTGTTAATTATTTTTATTAAAAAAGTTGTTTTTAATTAAAATTTAGTAATTTTCACTATTCATCAAAATATGAAAGTTATCCGAAAAGTACCAAAATTTCACCATAGGCTAAATTCGATATTCCGAATCCAGAAATGAAGTCCATTTTAAAATATAAAATATATATAATTTCAAAAAGTAGGTATTACTATTCATAACGGCTAGTTTGAATGGTTATGGTGTGTTAGAACTCGGTGTTGCGTACAACACACGCTATCACATTATTCAAAGAGAAGCGTACCGTAGAAGCTTGGGGTGTTACATTCTCCCCTCCGTCAAATAATTTCTTCCTCAAAATTGCAAGAATACTTATCACATGAAAAGACTCGGGTGGTTCTTCATCATAAGTTCCTCGGGTTCCCACGTTGCCTCTTCCATCTTATAGTTTCTCCACAAAACTTTTACCAGACGCGTCATCCGGTTTCTCAGTACTTGTTCTCTCGTATCAAGAATCCTGATGGGCTCTTCACAATAGGAATGATCGGGTTCCAGTTCTAATTCTTCATAGCTGAGTACATGCGTTGGGTCAGGCATGTATTTCCTCAACAGAGATACGTGGAACACATCAGGAACTTTGGAGAGACTTGGCGGCATTGCCAATCGGTAAGCCACGGCCCCAATTCGTTCTAGAATTTCGAAAGGTCCGATGTACCTGGGACTCAATTTACCTTTCTTACCAAAACGCTTGAATCCCTTCCATGGTGATACCTTCAGGAAAACATGATCAACGACTTGAAATTCCAAATCCTTCCTTCGATTATCGGCATAGCTCTTCTGCCTACTTTGAGCTGCTTTGATGTGATTTTGGATTACCTTCACCTTTTCCACCATTTCCTCCACCAGTTTTGGGCCTACAAGTTTTCTTTCACCAACGTCATCCCAACAGGTTGGTGTAAGACATCTCTTTCCGTATAACGCTTCATATGGTGCCATCTGAATACTCGAATGGAAGCTATTGTTATAGGAAAATTATACCAGTGGTAAATATTGATCCCACATACCCTGAAAGTCAGTGAGCAAGATCTCAACATGTCTTCTAAGGTCTGAATAGTCTGTTCTGATTTTCCGTCTTTCTAAGGGTGGTAAGCAGTGCTCAAATGAAGTTCAGTATCCAGGGATTTCTGAAGACTTTTCCAAAATCTTGAAGTAAAATGGGGATCACGATCAGAAACAATCGATAGGGGTACTCCATGAAGTCTCACAACTTCATTAATATATAGTCTTGCTAGACTTTCCAGGGTTAGATCTTCTCTTATAGCAATAAAATGTGCCGACTTGGTAGGACGATCAACAATAACCCATATTTCATCGTTCCTTCTAGGAGTCTTCGGTAGCCCCATGACAAAGTCCATCATAATATTGTCCCATTTCCACTCCATTATGGGAAGAGGTTGCATGACTCCTCCAGGCTGTTGCCTTACAGCTTTCACTTGTTGACAAACCATACATCTTGACACAAAATCATCAGTCTCCCTCTTCATGTTGTCCCACCAAAAATGTTCCATCAAATCTCTATACATTTTGGTGCTCCCAGGGTGTATAGAGAAATTGGAACTATGAGCATCATCCAACAATTCCCTTTTTATATCAGGTATATCGGGAACACAAAGTCTCTTCCCGAATTTCAAAATTCCATATTCATACACAATGTCTCTCAATCTCCCATCATTCATAGATTTAATCTTCTTTTGAAATTCTTCATCATCGGTCTGAGAACTCTTAATCCTTTCTAGTAAATATGGTTTGGCAACCATTTGAAAAATCATTGATGTTTCACCTTCCCTGATTATTACCATGTCCATCTTCACTAGATCCATGAAAATTGGATCCCTTTCAATTCTCATAATGTTCAAAACTCCATGGTCTTTTCTGCTCAAAGCATCTGCCACCTTGTTTGCTTTCCCCGGGTGGTAGTGTATCGTGCAATCATAATCCTTGAGTAATTCAAGCCATCTCCTTTGCCACATGTTCAGTTCTTTTTGTGAGAAAATATACATCAAACACTTGTGATCAGTATAAATCTCACATTTTTCACCATAGAAGTTGTGCCTCCATATCTTCAAAGAAAAGATCACAGCTGCTAACTCGAGATCATGAGTAGGATAGTTTTGTTCATGAATTTTCAACTGTCGTGATGCATAGGAAATAACTCTATCATTCTGCATAAGGACACAACCATGTCCTTTCTTTGATGCATCACTATAAATAACGAACCCATCATTCCCCGATGGTAGAGTCAATATAGGAGAATTGACTAATATTCTCTTCAGTTCTTCGAAACATTCTACCCACACTTTTGTCCAAACAAATTTAACCCCTTTACGTGTGAGCTTCGTTAATGGGTTAGCCAATCGGGCAAAATTCTGGACGAAACGTCGATAATAACCCGCCAAACCAATAACACTACGTACCTCAGTTATACTCGTAGGTGCTGGCCATTCTTGGATTTCCTTGGTCTTAGAAGGATCAACAGAGATTCCATCTTTAGAGACAATATGGCCAAGAAAAGAAATCTCCTGAAGCCAGAATTGACACTTGCCAAACTTCCCATATAATTCATGCCTCCACAGAGTCTTCAAGATAATGCGCAATTGATTTTCATGATCTTCGTAGGTTTTGGAGTATACCAAGATATCATCAATAAATACCACCACAAATTCATCGAGATACTCCTTGAATACCTTATTCATCAGATCCATGAATACATAGGGTGCATTAGTCAATCCAAACGACATTACAGTAAACTCATAATGCTCGTACCTGGTTCAAAATGCTGTTTTCGGAATGTCTTCCTTCTTCACACACAACTGATGGTATCCAGATCAAAGGTCAATCTTTAAAACGTATTGAGCTCCATGCAGTTGGTCAAATAAATCGTCAATACGAGGTAGGGGATACTTGTTCTTTATCGTTATAGCATTGATCTCCCTGTAGTCGATACATAACCTCATAGATCCATCTTTCTTTTTAACAAAAAGAACAGGGGCTCCCCATGGAGAAACACTAGGGAGAATAAATCCCTTATTACTCAATTCCTCTAGTTGTTTCATTAGTTCAACTAATTCTACAGTGGCCATTCTATAAGGGGTCTTCGATATAGGCCTTGATCCAGGAATCAAATCAATGGAAAACTCAACTTCTCGTTCTGGAGGATGTCTAGGTAAATCTTCCGGAAATACATCTACAAATTCTTTCACAACAGGCACATCCTCTATTTGAACATTCCTTTCCTCACTGAAAGTTATTTCATTCTCTTCCTCCCCAATAATTGAATTTAGTTGAGCTATTGAGGGTGGATCTAAATAAGAATTAGGTGTTGACGATTCTGCTCTAAAGAAAAGGTGTTCGTTATCATTGTCATCAATAATCGTAACCTCTTTCTTCTTACAATAAATATTTGCATCATAGGCCGAAAGCCAGTCCATACCAAGGATTATATCAAACACAATCATAGGTATGACGATGAGATCAGCAGATAAAGAACATTTATGTGCTCTAATGGGGACTGATTCACAAAACATTGTTGCAATGATACTTCCCTTAGGAGTTTTAACTGACAACTACTTTATTAAATCAAATTGGAAATATCTAATTTTCTTATCAAACTGGGAAGATATGAAACAATGAGATGATCTAGAATCAAAGAATGCATTTGCTAAACTTGAGGAAACCATTAAATTACCTGCCACCACATCTTTCGGAGCTTCTACCTCAGCAGTAGTGATAGTATAAGACTGGCCTTGATCCCTTGGCCTTTTCTGAGTTAAGTTCTCCTGACTCTTAGGACATTAATTTTCATAATTCCACATCTCCCTACATTTGTAGCACTGAACGTTGGTAGCTTCCTTCTTCCCTTTGCAATCACGAGCATGGTGGCCTTTTTCACCACACTTGTAACATACTCTCATTCCCTTCAAGCAAGTACCAGGGTGTTTCTTCCCACATTTACCATAGGCTGGATATTTAACCTTTCCTTTCTTCCCCTTATTTCCATTCCCAGATTGATCAGCAGGCCTCTTCTTCTCTTGCTTTGCTTTACTGTCATAAGACTTAGAGAATTCCTTTCCAGTCTTGATAGCACATGAGACAATGTCTTCGTACGATGAAAAGGATTGTGAGATTAATGCTCGACGGAGAAATGGTTTTAACCCATCAAAGAAACGATCAATCTTACTTCTTGGGTTACGTATATAATCACCAGCATACCTTGCTTATCCTTGTAATGTTAGCCTCATACTTTTGACATTCTGATCCTCCTTCTGTCTCAGACTTAGAAATTGCCTTTCCATATCTGCATGATGGTCGTGAGAAAAGTATTTTTCTAAAAACAAATCATTGAACTCCCTCCATTCCATATTTTATACTTCATCATCTTCCTTCGTATTTTGAATTAATGACCACCATTGATCAGCATCTCCAGTGCGGCGGTAAACTCCCATGATAACTTTTTCCCTTTCACTGCTCCCCAAAGCCTGAAATATTTTCTCTAGGGAATTTATCCATTTCTCAGCTACTAAGGGATTTGTAATCCCATTGAACGTTGGTGGTTGTTTCCTCATGAATCGATCTAACATTGATCCTCCACGCTGTGGATCAGGGTGCTCCATACGGGTAAGGTTATTATTCATAACCTGAGTAAGTTGTCCCAGTATGGTGATTAGCTGATCGGCACCACTTGCATCACCAGCCCCACTATAATTATCTTGAGAAGGAGGTAAATCCCTACATGGAGTGCGTGCATTGATATGGTTTCCATTTCGTCCACTGGGCGCCATTTCTAAACAATGGCATAAACTAGACCAGTTTATGAATCAAAATACATAATCCCATACTTATAAAACACTTAACATAAATTGAACAATTTATGGATATAATCCATAATCAAAAAAATATTTTCTTTGAGGAATTATATACTCCTAAACCCTTCATAATGATTTGTAAAGAAAATGAGAGTTATCCTAAGCATATCCCCCGGGAGTGTCGTAACCAAGAGTGCAGCAAGGCCCGTTGTCGTGCACCAGTTCCCGTTCGAGTCTAGCTCAAAGCAGTTTTTTTGGGTTTTAACCCTAGGTACATCTGTGTCAGAGCCGCCTCTACCTGCTCGTATCCAGAAAGGGATGTATTTCTCAGAAAACTCACAAAATCTCTACAACACCAAAATTATAGGATGTTCTTCTATACTAATCCTCAAAGTTCATCTTAGGTCTACGTGCTCTAATAAGAGTTTATCTAAATCTAGCTTCCAAGGTTTGTACTAAACATCCTCTGATACCAACTGTAACGCCCTGACCCTAGTTACCCAGAGTCAGTGCATTATTACATAACATTGTCATGATCACAAGAAAGATCAAATCTCGAAATACCGATTGGTTTAGTAGCCTTGGAAACACTAGATATATTCATAAGTTTTAAATTACATCATAAAATGAAAAACTACTACAACAACATAATGTCTCCATAATCCACACTCATATCCCCACATAATATCCCTGCAGGTCATTCATAATTTACTTCTTCACTTCATGGGAAAAATAAAACATAGAAAAGGGGTGATCTCAAATGCCCAGTAAGGATAACAATTTAGAGGAAACTTTCATAAATAAGAATAAACATTTAAGGCAATGTATAACTAAAACAAAAGCCTTTCAAACTTGAACTTTCAACATTGTATGGAATAAATTAAATGAAATAATGTCATTTACTCATTCACATGGATATTCTACTAATCGAATAATCACATGCAAAATCAATAACCACTTTCATAATGTTGGAATGCATAATGCTAGACTATCATAACCACATAGCCAAGGCCTCATGCCAAGACTACAAATAAGATTTTTCCAAGGCCTTATGCCAAGACACTAGTTTGTCTCATGAGACCTACCGATGCATCGAGGAGTTATAGCGGGCTCCACTCGTCACATATTAAGTCCAATGCATTCCCATATGAAAAGGTTTAAACATAATATAAACATTCGTATTAAAACTAGCATACGAAATGTCAATAATTTCACCATAAACTATGAATGGTATAAAAATAGCACATCCACCGTGAAACATATCACAAAACCTTCAATACAATATAGAAGTTTTGTATCATAATAAATCAAC
This sequence comes from Viscum album, assembly GCA_963277665.1. Taxonomy (NCBI): domain Eukaryota; kingdom Viridiplantae; phylum Streptophyta; class Magnoliopsida; order Santalales; family Viscaceae; genus Viscum; species Viscum album. The sequence continues at coordinate 1,689,789,967 of OY728128.1, read as the reverse complement.
TTCAAATAAGCGTAAAATCCATCAAAGTATGTTGACATAGATGAAATCAAAACTATTTTTAGAGAATTATCTCTTTATATTTTTTTTAAATAATTTAAGATCCATATAAAATAAAACATTTTATTTGAAAATATTCTTATATGCTTGTAAGTAAAGCTTTGAAGATTTTATAACGGCCGAAAATAACCGCACCCGCCATATTAGTTAAAAAAAACATTCTTACCTTAATTCTGTCGAAAAAGTTAAAAAGGACCTTGTTTTGAAAACGACGGAAAGATTCCTCTTATAAAAAGTCAAACAAGGGTATAAATGACCTTAACCCATATTCTTGTAAATAATAAAAATGTTTTGAAATACATTTTGAAGAAACATGGATGTGGATGATAAAGAGATCCTAGTAGATTATTACGTATAAACAACATCGGATAATGAAGAGATTGTGAAATAACCCTTAACATGTACTTTTCCTTGGTTGGGGTAGGTTAACCTCCTGTATAATGGTGAAATAATTGTTATTAAATTATACAAGAATCATATACATTAATATGATATCATATATGATCTTTTAATATTGATTTGATAATAATATCTTAGTATTATCGTTGTTTCGGATGTTAACTTACTTGCCTTTTATATGTTTTGTTACGTAAGACATGTTTGTAAAGGATAGGTTGTATATTATTCATATCCAGAATGATATCAAGTCCTTAAAAATCATTTTTAAATCATAAAATGATAATTATACTTTAATGGTTACGATGGAGAATGAATCTCATCGCGTTCGTGGAGACGGTAGTCCGTACGTGCGCACGAGCGACAATATCATTTTTTTGATATTAAAATAATATATAAATGGATGGTATATCATATATAAAGAATCATTAACATGTTATATTTATTATTTACATGAGTTACACATCATTATTATACCCATCCAAATAATAATATATTGAAAACAATTACACCACGATGTGGAGACGGTAAGCCGTACGTACGCACGTATGGTGACATGTTATTTAATGGGTGGATAGAATACTGAATATGGTTGTAACATATTTATAATAACATCACAGTATATATATGATACTGGATTTATTATTTTAGAATGGTAACAACAAAGGAAGAAGAAGTGGAAGAAGAAATGAACTTGGAAAAGGGTGGTGAAATCATTACCTCTTTTCGGGTTCTTCCTTTTGATTTGATCAAAAGGGCACCTTAGGTTGGCTTGATGATCAAACTAATGCCTCTAGGTTATAGTGAGGTAAGTTGGGAGAGTATTTGGGCAGAGTTTGGCAGAACCAAAAGGCTTTGAAGGTGTGGAGAAATGAGAAGGAGGAGTGCCCTTTTATAAGAGGGGTGAGGGGCACCTTTGGAAAAGCTAGAAATATTAGTTTATAATAAATTCATATTCGGTTTCCAATGGCTCCAAAGATGATTATTTAAATGTTAAGGTGGGGATAGGTCGAAAAAAACTCAACCAATAGAATTTAGACAGGCTTGGGTACTTATATTAACCTTATCTTTAAGTATTAACTCTAAATTAATTAGTTTCACTTTTACAATGTCTCTTTGTATTTTTATATAATATTGTTAATAAACTTACTATATACATCAAAGAGACCCCCAAGTGGTCCATTAATGATGAACCTATCATTATATAGGTCTCTTGGCCTAACCTTAGATTTTTAGGAATTTAATATCAATTAATAATATAATATTTTTTTTAAGAACTCTTTTATGTCAATTTTGACATTATTCAATAAGTGGTTTTTTTAAAACTCATAACAGATTTATTACATCGAACAAAGTCAATTAAATCAATTCTAATATATGATATTATCCTATAAAATTAGTTTAATTAATTAAAAATTTCATATTATATTTATTTGGGTATTTATAATATCAATTATTTTAATTTGTCACTATTATAGTAATTACTACATCATCATTGGGCCATAAATAAATTAAATTATTTAATGTCTAAAAATTATAAATAAAATATAATTATGTAGGAAATATTTTTATATTTCTAATTAATATTTATAATCTAAAATCCAACATATATAACCCTATGTAAAAATTGTTTTTCTAAAAGATATATGCTTGTGTCATTTTTGTATTCATTTTAACTTAATTAAAAAAAAGTGTCCCTATCACCTACAAGTGGCACCATGGGGTCCCAAAATCGACCCAATGATGCCTATGGTCGAACATGTATCAACCAATAAGGCTAGGACACATTTTAGGGTAATTTAGCGTTATTATAATATTATTTTTTAACCCTTATTTACCAGATTTACCCTTAACCATGGTAAATAAAATATTTACCACAGTAATTATTCAAAATGTCTAAAATTAAAAGACACCTATTTACACAATTTGGACATCCTGATTCCAAATATGGAATCCATTTTTCTAAATTCAAAATACAGAAGTGGCAGAAATTAATTTAAAATTAATTCCCGTTGTCAAAACAAAAAGCGTGTTTTTAAGAGATAATAACTATCAAAAGATTGACACTTGTTTATGTTCGGTTTAATTGTAAAATTATGTCCAATGACCAACATTATATTAAATGGTATAAATATATTCTAAATATACTTTAAAACAACTCAAATTCATAATTTATCACTATTAATTATTTTGATTAAAAAAAATTTTTTTAATTAAAATTTAGTAATTTACACTATTCATCAAAATATGAAAGTTATCCGAAAAGTACCAAAATTTCACCTTAGGCTAAATTCGATATTCCGAATCCAGAAATGAAGTACATTTTAAAATATAAAATATATATGATTTCAAAAAGTAGGTATTACTATTTATAATGACTAGTTTGATTGGTTATGGTGTGTTAGAACTCGGTGTTGCGTACAACACACGCTATCACATTATTTAAAGAGTAGCGTACCGTAGAAGCTTGGGGTGTTACAATGTGAGATTATTTAATAATGAAATTATTATATTCTAGGATTATCATTTATTCCGTATGATATGAACTAAACTATGGATATCGTTACAAACAGTATGTTTGAACCTTGTATGTCTAGTGTGCCGATATTCAATGATTATTTTTCTCAAATGAGGGATATTTTAATTAATGATATGATATGATTATATTATTATATACTGAAGAAATAAAATGGTTGAAATAATTTTAAATATTTGAAAAAGATACCAACCAACTTATTTTTTCATTAATATATTTTTTGACCCCTAAAACCATTTTTGCGTAACTGGGCTCTCCAATACTAGATCCATTATCGGATGATCTTAACACTTTAAAATATTTTTTATTTTTGTGTATTTATTGTGTTAAAATAAAAAATCTATACTATTTAAATAATAATGTAGTTATTCTTCATTATTATAGAAATTTTTATTATTTCAATGAAAAGTTCTTATTTTTTCATAATCCCTTAGATAAAATATTATTAGGTCTATAGAAATATGTTCATTAAAAATTTAGAAATATATAATGTTATCTATTTCATAAAAAAATTGATTTAAATATTATTGAATTTAAATAAATTCTACCATATCATATTTATATAAGGATATTAAAAATGAATTGAGATATAAAAAATACAAAGGAAATATAAATGGAACATGAATCATGATATGAATAAAATAAGGCGGTTAAGGTATAAAATCAAAAACACTTACATATATAATTATATGATGGTAAAATACATAACAAAGGAAAATTAAAAAATATATATTCAAAAAAATTAATATAATTATTAAAAAAATCCAAGGATATGGTGGAAAACGTGATAACTTTGTAGTAAAAAACATTTTTCAACGTTTATTTCTTGATATATATGATGTAATACATTATACAGATAAATATAAAAACATGTATGGAATAAATTATAATTATTTTAAAATTAATTTCATTTACTATAATATTTTATAGAATATTATTATAAAAAAAGTATAAAAATGAGAATGGAATGTGAATGGAATGTTATTTTTCAATTCGATGAACATAATTCTATATGTGAAAGGAGAGAGATAAATCCCCACTGACATTGATTTATGTTTGAAGAGATTTTGTTTTAAAATATATATCTGATATTTATGATTTTATACGATTAAATCAATAAAATCAGTTAATATCACTTTTTTCATTTTATTACAGTAGAGTTAGATACTTTTCAATGAATGTCTCTATAACACCCTATAATTTTATGAATTTTATCTATTTAAAAAAATTTCAAGAATTAGATATCTTATGATGGAAGAAACACCAAACTGAAGAGTAAAATTATTTTTGATGATAAAAATTTTAATTTATCATATAAAAATTGAATTCTTCAAAATTATTAAAATTAATTCAGTAAATTGGGAAATCACATTTATAATTAATCATGTATAAAACAATGTTTGGTTTTAAAAAAAGTTATTACTTATTTCATTTATTTCATTTGTTTTAATTATGTAATTTATTAATTTCATTTTAAAAAAAACATTTTTTTAATTGATCTATTTAAAAATAGACGAGGGAGAATTTTTCTGTTTTTAAAAAAAATAATTATTTTACGTCAAATGTTGAAAATATATTCATTAAAATCCATATCATTTATGAAATTATTATGATATAATGATCACATAAAAATATGTAAATCATTTCTTTCAAAAATAAATATTTATGGTTGTAAATAAAACTCTGTAAACCATTATGTTGAATTTCGAAACACATTATTGACTATATGAAACTTAAGATATAATTTATTCTTATGGAAACTCTCTATAAGTCCATTTAATTTTATTATAATTAAAAATAATTTATTTGTTTTTGGAATATATTCAATGTAAAAAAAGATTCAATATATATTCATAATATTGTAAATTCTATTTAAATTAATAGTATTTATGATTTTTGGTGTAATTTACATTATTTCATAAAAAAGTAGTTTTATGGTAACTATTTTTCATTATGTTTCACATTTTTATATTAGAATAAATTTTTTAACATTTATAGAATTGTTATAATAAAATGGAATCCATATTTGGAATCATTATATTATTTAAATTATATGTTTAATTTAATTTTTACCAATAAAAATAAGCTACCATTGTAAAAACATATTTCATTACAAAATGGATAAAATGTTTAGAATTGAACAAAGTAAGGGAAAATTAATTTAATATCAACAAAAAATATCTTCACTATATTATATGAGTATATTTAGACCATCCCTAACAATATCATATATATATATTTTTCTTACATGGATCCACATGCACTAAAAACTATCTTTATAAAATTTTAATGAATATGAAATATGAACATGTGACACAACCCTCAATTTTGAATGAGTACCACCTCTCCTCCCATCATTACAAACATAAACACATTTTATTTACTAAGAATATATGAAATAAATTCCCTTATCTCTTACCCACATCCTATAGGATCTCATCTCCCTAAAAAATTATCCCATGAATGCTAAATGAGTGATCCAAGGTAAGATACCTAAGGAATACCTAATTATGTTAACTATGTTAAGTATAGTTTATTTTTACATCCACATCTTAAAAATATTCTATTACCAAAAAAATAATCGAAATAGAATTATTATTATTAAACAAAATTGTTACTTTTGTGAAAAAGTCCATATCAACCTCTTTTTTGTCTTATATTAAATCAAAGCATCCCTCTAGTGTACCTATAGAAACCACCAACATGAAGAGATGTATTTCAATTTTCGTCACCACTTATCTTTGATGTTTTGGTTTATTAATTTAATCAATATATATGATATTTATGAAATAATAATTATATTATTATAATATTATTCTCTACAATTCTTTCTTTTAAATAACTGAATAATTTAGACATCACATATATGTATATATAAACTATCATATTCAGGAAGTGATGTATTTAATTATTCATAACCACTGTATGTGGATGGTTTTAATTTAATATCTAATTATATAATTGATATTTACGTCATGATTACAATTCATGGAATATTAATAAGGAATAATTACTAAAATTATTGAATCCAAGCATTCATAGAAAAAAGAATAGTTACAACCCAAATATTGATTTTGATAAATAATTATTAATAATATACTGATGATAAATTTTAAGTTAATGGTATATAGTAATATAATTACAAATATTATTCAAGTATATATAAATTAAAATTCTATATTTCTATATTATAAGACACTGAATACTTCATATACCAGGTAGTCTAGAGTCTTTGGTTACATTAAAATAATTTTTATATATACAATTAATTTCATCCTAAAGGATCGATCATTTTTGTAGTCTTAGAAAAAATACATGAAATTCTCAATATATTTGAAATTAAAAAACGAAACATATATTTTCTACTTGATAACGCCAGTATTCCCTTTATAATATCAATGTGTATCAACCATAATAATTTACAATCAATCACAGGGAAACAAAATATAATACTTTGATGACCTAATAAGCTCATTAAATTTTTTCATAGAGTGTAAGTTATCAGAGATAATTAAGAAATATTAAATATGGAATTTAAAATATATTAAAAATCTTGTTATCCATAACTTTATCATGAAAAGTAATTTTTAATGAATATATTACGATCAAATTACTCACAAAACTAATAATAAAATTTTGGAAACAAATACATCAATATCGATACTAAAAAATAATCACATGTTGATAAATGAAAATTTTTATAAGGAGGTTATTAATAATGACGGATTAATAAAAACACATTAAAGGACTCATTCCCTGAAAACTCAAATAAATGGTTTTGTCCTCACCAATATACCCATGTTTGTATGTCTCGTGAGACCTACTAACACATTAAGGTCCTATAGAGGGACATGTCTATCACATACTATGTCCAATAAATTTATCATATGAATTAGTGGAACATAATCCAAATGAACATTGATATAGAAAAACTACCATACTAAATTTTAACACTCTTCCAAATCAATAAACATAATCATAACACATGAAGAGTTATATGGATAACGGTATCGAAATGGTACATCCACAAATTGAATGGATTATAAATAGTACAAATAAATAATAAATATTATAAAATTATAATATTTACCTTGTAAATATTAGGATAAATAATTTTTGTTGATATTTATTGATATAGATATAATAAAAAATTAAAAAAATATTCTTGATAAAAATTGCCACATCACATTGAAAATTAAGTGTAAAAACTAATAATTTCCTGAATATTAGGTAATAAAATAACATGTAAAATAATTATTAAATCATGTAATGGTTCTATCAAAGGAAATAGTGGTCATTATGAATCAAAATTATATTTATCAAAATTATATTAAAATTATGATCCCATTAAATTTTTTGGTTAAATTCCAACAAGTGCATCATCAAAAAAATAGTTTGATGAATCGTTTAAAAAAATTTGATGAAATTAAAAAATCAATAAAAAATTCATTAAAAATCCTATATGATGATTTTAAAATCCTTTTAATTTTTTTTTTAAACATGGAATTATATGAAAAAGTATTTTCAATCATATTGAGAAATAATGTTATTTTTTTCTAAAAAATATTTTATAATTCATTTCATGCTAAGTTATATAAAAATATATTCTATTACATGAAAAATTAATTAATAAATATAAGAGAATAATGTTAATTTTTTTATAGAAATTATTCTAATATTTCCCAAATATAGACTTTAAATTAACAATCTAAAAATAATGATTAAATTTTGAAACAAATCCTGACCACTTTGGTAACTTTTAATTTTATACCCAATGAATAAAATTAAATTAATGGATATTTTTAAAACCATGGGGATAAAAAAGTCACTTTTTTATATATCAATGGGTTATTATATACACCAAAAAAATAAATAAGTACTGAAAATGGATTATATATCAATAATGTTAAAGATGGATGGAAAAACCATACATTCTTTCTGATTTCCTTCACATGTGCTTTAAAAACATTTATAATAAATATAGATTTGTAATAATTGCATTAATGAAAACTAAATATATATATATATAATACTATATATAATTTAATTTTATTCATGTATCCCCAATTTATCTAAAATGATTCGATAAAATAAATATTTCTAAAAATAAATGCTTAATTTTTCAAGTATGCTTCGGTGTGGTAGTTTATATAATCATACATTAATAAAAAATACATAATCTATAGAATATTAATAATGATATAAATATCATATTAATTTAATATAAAATTATTTATAATAGTCTATAAATTATAGAGACAGAAAAATGAGTTACATTGATCATGTAGTTGGTAATCCCTACATACAAATTAATTGTATTTTCATTTTTTATTGATAGAATGAAATAAAAATAACCAGTATTTCAAATTTAAATATTAATTTTTTAGAATATAAATCATATATATTTATTATATATATATTCTTATTAACTTCCATGTCCAACTAAAATGAAAAACATTTCACATTGTTATGTGGTGGTGGTAGTCTATTCGTAGATATGAGTTGTATTGTTATTTTCTAAGAGATTATATATTATTAAATTATATATTAAATTATATTTATATATGTTTATTTTTTCATAAATATCATATATATAAATGAAATCTATCATTATATCTACCCATGAAAGGATGCGATGGAATCAAATTACATCGGTTTGAGAGGTGGAAGTCTACTGTACACATGATCCAAAGTTTTGTTTACCATTTGATATTTCAGTGGACGGAAATATGATATTTATTTAACATAATAACATATAAATTTATTTCTGATACAGTTATAATTATCGTGGAATAGTTATTTTATATTTTTAGGTGTCAGAGGTAAAAATAGAAAGATGATTTCTGGTTATGAACTATAACCATTATTCAGAGAACATCTCTAGGATTATTTGTATTGATTTATTAAAATTGATTTATAAAAAAATTAGTATATTTGGGTTTGATTAATGTAAAGGATCTAGTAATGTAATTTTTTAAACAAAATGGAGCTTTATACGTACACCTGATTTATAAGCATTTGAAAATTAAAATAATATTATTTAATAATTTTACATACGGTTATGCCATTTTTGGGTTTTCTCACTTGAGGCACACAAAAACTAAACTTAATTTTCACCTAGGGTAAACCAGCTATACTGAACACAATTTTTCCCTTAGTTTTCTGATCCCGGAACATGTTTAAGTGTTTTTCCACTTTTTAGTATAATTACTTAAGCGCGCAATTTAAATCTTAACAATCTTTTTGAGAGATTATTCCGGGCATTTCGGGCCTCAGAATCAAATAATGTAAATTTTGGAAAACTTGTAATATTATAAATTAATTTAGAAAAAAATTATATAGAAATTTTGGGCCTTTACATTCTCCCCACCTTAGGTCTTTTCATAGCCTAAATCCAGAATAAAGGCTATGTAATCAAATGGGGGTACTAAGCATGAATATGTGCCTCTCGCTCCCATGTTCTATTCTGGAGATTCTCGTGCTGCCTCAAAACCTGAACCGGAGGAGTAATCCACACACAAAGAACCTTTTCATGTTGACCCTATATCTCCCCCAAGAACTCTATGAACGTCCCCCCATCGTCAATTTCCATCTCTCCCTACTGGATAACATGTGATAAACCATGTACGTACCTCCTTAGATGCGACACATGGAAAACATTATGTACCCATTGCGTTTATGAGGGATTATCTAGATTATATGCCACCACACCCACTATGCTGAAAATATGGAAAGCCCTGATGAAAAATGGAGATAGCTTTTTGCCTTTCCCAAATCTCTACAATTATTGTCGAGGTGAGACCCATAAGAATACATGATCTCCCTCCTCATACTCAAAGGGTCTCCATCCCATTTAAGCATAATATTTTTACATGCTCTGTGTAGTCTTAATAAGCTCTTGGATAATCTACACCTTCTTAGTTGTGGCACATCCAACTCTGGACCCAAAAGTGCTAACTCACCTTGGTTTGTCCAGTATAGAGGTGATCTGTATGGTTAATCGTACAAATATTTGAACAGGTTAATGCTAATGGTTGATTGATAAATACTGTTGTATGTGAATTACACCAGTGGTAGGTTGTACTCCCAACTGTGGACAAAATCAAGGACGCAAGTATGAAGCATGTCCTCAAGTTTCTATACTGTCTGCTCCGTATTACCATCTATCTAATGATAGATGTTGGTGCTCAAGTATATTGGAGTCCTAAATGCCTCCAATAATCACTTACTCAAATATGATGTAAAATGAGCGTCATGATCTGAGATGATCATCGATGGGACCCCATGAAGCCACAAAATCCACTGTACATAGGGGCATCCCAATCCCTCTACTAATCTATACTATTATATTGGTATGAAGTGGGGCGACTTTTTGAGTCGGTCAATGATCACCCAGATGAAATCATGGCCCCTGTATTTACATGGTAAGCTTATCACAAAGTACATAGAGATGCCATCCCATATCCATTTCGGCACCTCAAATAGATGTGACAAGCTATCTGGAACCCAGTGGATGGCCTACACTTGCTGACAAGTGAGGCATCGTGAAACAAACTATGGCACTACTTTTTCATAACTAACCACCAGTACTGATGCTGGAATTCATAGTAAATCATCACCACACTAGGATATACAACCAAATTGGATTTTTGGAGCTCCATCAACACCTCCTATCGTAGCATCACCGGCCCCATGGTTTGCAATTTGAAAAGGTCGATGTGATCCCCACCATAAAAAATCTGTCAGGACCCCGTCCCAAGGATTATCTGAGCACGTCAGGTCTCACAGTCAATGTCCCCTAGTTGTCCCTCCCTAGATTGATAAAAATTCGGGGGAGTATCTGTCATAGACTGGAGGTATGATTCTCCATCACTATCCACAAAAGATAACTAGAACATTGCTTGCTTCCCTGTCGCCTCACTCAGCAACTGTAAACTAGACCACATACTGAGTGTGTCTGCCACCACGTTCCCCATCATAGAAGTAATAAATATCTCAATGTCATTATCCTGGAGGAACTCCAACCATCTCCATTGTCTCAACTACTTAAAATCCTATGGGAAACATTCCATCCACCTGGAAGTCTACCCCCTTTTACTGATTGATATGACCGTAGCCCTTTGGGTAGTGGTTACATGTTCTCTACCACAACTTGGTTAATGTGTCAGTAATCCACATATAACCTCAAACACTAGTTCTTACTAAACCCTTCCACCCCAAGTCCACCAAGTGCACTCTCAGATCCCAATGCTCTGCACGTACCATCTGATATGCAGGTATAGATATCAGTGCCATCCCTGGGTAAATGTTAATGCCTAATTTCATCTACCAATGTAGAGGTAATATTATAAACATCATTTGAATGGATTTTCCCACACTCTGCCACTACTGTTGGGAACTGAAAAATCAAAACACCTGCTACCATGAGGGTAATTCTTGTCAACACAAGAATGATTAGTTGCAACTTTCTTTGCAATAGTTTATCTCATGCTTCATGGGATTCCTTTTTTCAAAATAAGAAAAACCCTATTCCAAATATATAGATATACAACAACCCATTTTACTAAAATAGTCAATTTGAGCATGAACGGTGGATTCCCATTACATACTCAAACTAACATATTAAGGCCTAGACATTGACACCAAGAGGTTCCAACTGAAACAATCACCTCAAGGGTAAGAACAAAATGTTGGAATGAGTGTTATTATTGAGTCTTCTCTTATAGGAATATCCAAACATTAAGGTGAACTCAACAGTTTAACTAGAAACACTGGGTCATGAACTAGATTCGTAAGAAACATTAATGATTAGTTCCTATCTCTATTAATACGACAGCTAATAGTAGACACAAACTATAACTCAAAAAATTCCTAGAGACCTTGGGTCACACTCCTTAACTGCATGCTCCTTGCCATGTCCTCCATCTCCCTGAGCTTAGTCTGGACAACATAATGGTTGTTGTTATAACATGTCGAAATGTATACCACCTACTTTTCATTTCCTAGATCCTATTCTAAGTCTAATAAACTACAGATTCATCTTTTCCTATCACATACTCTTCCTAATACATTTTACATGTCCATGTATCTTGGACTGACATCAGTTTCCTACTTTCCCACTATGGACATTCACTGGTTTTATCTGCATATCCAAATAATTTTCATCCACAAAGGTTCTCTCTAGCTCCCTATCATAATTAGTAATGCATAGAAGAATAGTGCTGGATCAGATGTCCATAACCATTTATTTCTCAGAGGTCTGAGTCATGAGGAACATATAATATCTTATTCATCAAGTACATGGAATAGTCGGTACACCTCAATGAATACTCAATTAACGACATGTCATCCTATCAAAAATATATATTCTCTTGGAAACACAAACCTCTTAAGATTTCATGGAATGATACCCCCTTCTCTGAGGAAGGTTCTAATGTTCTGTCCTCATAAAAAGTCACCTCAACATAAGATAAGTGTATTTTAAATCCTAGAATCACCCTTTTGAGCCTCATAGAATGCTCACGACTAGGACCACCATCTGATCTAATGGTTCACTGGCTAGATGGAAACTTAGTATCCACCTCATGCCAATCCATAGCTTCCTGTGAGTGAGGATTGCCTCGGAACCTGAGGGGTATCTATCACTGAAGCATGTGTAAGGCAGCATGCCTATATGTGTCCCCTACTGGTAGCACTCGTAGGAATGTCTGACCCACTAGTAGTGGTATCCTTGGGGAAACACCCAACGGTACCATCTTGAGAAACAATCCTTTTACGGAAGCCTCATCACATTGTGGACCATCCTCATGGTCAAACATTGGAATCCTAACTGGATGCATGTGTGGAGTTATCTTGAAATAGAATCTGGATAAACCATGTTCAATAAGTTATACCTGGTGTGATGTATCAAAAGAGATCAAAATAAACACAATTAAAAAAGAAACGAAATCATTTTTTTTGTGTATCGAGTTCGAAAACAGAATTTTGGGTCCTGGTGCATTGATATGTAGGCCACTGCACCAACATGATACTCCCTGGATTGAAATCCAAACAAAACACACTTTACACTATTTATACAATGAAAACATAGACTCTTAGATCTTCTTGTAGAACCGAATCCTTTGATACCACTTTGTCATGACCCGTTCCCCAGGTCACGTGTTGTGACGACCCAATCCAAGCTTCCATAGGCAAGGGGTTGGCAACTAGCATTAGAATTGAATTTCCCTTAAATGGGAAGGCATTGCATCAAAACCTGCACACACACAAACTTGGTACACTGTTCACTGTTAAAACACAACAGAAGAGGAAAGGTTAATCCACAACTAAAACCACCATAAAGTATAGAATATGTACTATAGTAAAGGGGGAAGAATACAAGCCCACCTAAATGAGAAATACAATAAAAATGGAAAAATACTCTTGAGGTCATCTAGCAAGAATACTAACTGAAGGGTAGGTACCACGAATCTATGTGGTTATCTACACTAATCGTTCAACTCCATCACCATCAAGTCTTAGCTCCTTGAGAATATGTCAAAGCTGCCTGTCGTTTCCACAAGACACAACAAGGTGCAGGGGAAGCCCATGTAGGGGTGAGTATAAAAATACCCACTAGCGACCTCGAGACACCTGAAGGTCTCTCAAAAATCAGAAATAGAAAACCCACAATTCAAGATCTCTATCACAATTCACATTAAAAAATACATCTCGCCTCAGGATTAAATTAAGTACAGAAGTAAAAATGTTTAGTCATAATGTTTGATCATCTTATTATGTCATGAGGGTTTGCTGCAGACCCACATAGGATCGCTCAGTGATGATCCACAAAGGATTTCTCAGTGATGATCTACACGAGATTGCTCATTAATGATCCACAATGGATCGCTTGGTGCTGATCCACACAAGATCACTATTCAATATTAAAGTCTCATCCAGGAATTGGATTCCCTCATAAAGCATGCATGATTCCACGACGATCTTACCCCCATTCCATTAGATTAATTTCAATCAGAATGAAGTCCCATGAAAATGTAACCTTCTGAACTTCCATGTCATAAGGGTTCCAACGCAAAAGACGGTGCATTAACCGAACGCTCGGTCTGTAAGTTATCGGAATTTTTGTGCAGAGGTCTCGGTTTGATTCGTGATCAATCCAACCTAGCCAAACTCCAACATTATCTGAAACTCATTTGGAATATCCCAAAATGATCAAATCGGCCTAAGTGTTATAGTGCCGCAGACGGTTCTTCAAAAGGATGCTTGGTTTTATATATATGCCCATTTAACCGTAACTCGGCCGAAAAGGGTCCGAGTCTGATCTAACCTGGTTCGGTTGGGCCTGGTTCGGTCCTTTGAGCCATGGGCTTGACCCGGACCCCACAGTTGGGTATGGCCAACTATGCTGCTAAACTACTCATCCCACTGTCTAGGTGTGGGGGTCTGCTCCTCTTTCAGAATGGGCAAGCTGTTCAGGTTTTTAATGGGGAAGCACCAGATGTCATCACACCACCCGGACAGTCCTCACAGACCGGTCACCTACAGGACTCGTGGCGTGTGGGTGAGTCCTCTACCATGGCGCAAAGCCATGACCTTCCCCTATGGTGCACTGCCTGGTGACAATGCGGCTGGTGAATGATGGAAAACCCTTTGGTCTAGCATAGCATGGAGCTATGACCCTCTTCCGCGGTGCGACAACATTGTCAATGCAGTCTTTATCGGTCGGTTTCCCTTGTCTACCACGGTGGCTTCAGGTGCCACCTATTCATCGTGGCCATTAGGTGTTGGATTCCACTTTCTCTGGTCGATGTCTCTACATCACTGATGAAGCTTCCACAAGCCTTCGGTGAATCTCCGGAGGTCCGTTTCCTCTACCGAATGCGCCTACAGGGCACCCGAGATGCTGCCATCACTGTTTTGATCTCAGATTGTCCTTGTTATATTGTTGGTTGGTCACCCATGTATAAACACAACCACGCCATGAATGGAGGACAGACTGGGCCTTTTTCGTTTATCATTTTCACTCAGCATTTACATTATAATATGGGAAGAAATACTAGAATTTACAAATCTTAATTAAACAACGAAACCCCCTACCACGAGCTCGTTAGATGTCACTTCGGATGGGGAAGTAGTGTCCTCGTCTGAGGGTGTTGTGTACGAAAGAGAAGGTTCATGTCCTTTAGTGCACATTTTCAAATCCTCAAAGGATCGTATAAGCCTTATTCTAGATTGGTGGATGACACTGCGACACGTCATCAAAGGTACATCTCTTGAGTACCAAAAACTCAATCCCTGAGCATCATTTAAATAAATGATAAGAGGGGATCAACCCACCACCCAATTAATGATATTTATTAATGAATTTAGTTAATGGAACTATTAATTCCTCCAATGGAGTAGTTACACAACCTAGTTTAATCAGACATAAAATGGTTTGACTACCCTATAGTCCCACCACCACCACTTAATAGTTACTAAGAAATAAATAAAAGAACTCGTTGAGTTATATTATTATTTTTTTGTAAAGTCCGAAAAATAATGTTTTTATTCGACCCTTACTAGTTAAAGTTAGGATTCACCTATGAGAATCTTGGTGTGTTAAATTCAACAGTTCCCTCATATTTTTAATCCGAGCACCGGTTCAAAAGATAGAAATCACCACAAAAATGTTTACTGAACTTACTATAAGAATGTTAAAAAAATTAACAGTCATCCTCAACTTGTGTTGGTCAAGGTTAGGCTCTCCCAAAGGGAAACACACCCTTACGAGCTAAACATTACTATCATATTTCCAATCCATGTTATCATTTAGGAGTTAATGAATTTAATAATAAAATAATTGTTAATTAATTATTTAATTTACTGCAAAAAACTACCATCCACAATTTTCCCACGCTATCCAAGGATAGGATCTACCTAAGGAAAGTATATCATGATGAACTTAACAGTGGTCTCAGATTTTCAATTTGAGTCACCTTTAATGAGTTATAAGCATTTTAAATATAAAATAATTTTATTTAACTATTTTATTTACAGTTATACCATTTTTGGGTTTTCTCATGGGAGGTATACGCTGACTAAACATAATTTTCACCTTGGGTAAACCTGCTATCCTGAACTCAACGGTGCCCTTAGAATTGTTTTATGGGCACCTATTAGAGAGTTATGCAACTTTTTCATAAAAAATACTCAAGCAATATATTTAAATCTTTACAATTTTTACTGACTGATCATTCCGGGTACTCCGGGCATTAGAATCATGTGCCTTCAATTTTTATAGAATAGTAATAATCCCAAATATTTTTGAAAAAAATTATATGGAAATTATGGGTCATTAAAAATTATCTAGGATATATCAAATGAATAGATGTTAGGAATTAGCCTCTATGATTTTAACAAAAAAATTGTTAAAATCGAAACATCCAAAAAAATCATTCTATTAAAAAAATTGTTTATAGATATCCCAATTCATTCATAAAATAATATAAACTAAATGAAAATTATTATTTTAATTTATTTTCAGAAAAAGGAGGACTAATCCATCTAATATAGCATCCCTATGGGAGGTAAAAAATAATGTAACCCAAGATAATCCTTTCCCACCAATATTTGAAATGCTCGCAGAAGTGATCCTAATCTGACAAAAATGATAAACCCCTCTCATGACCGTCCAATGCTTCAAAGCATATCTACAACAAAGTTATTCTCCAACCAAATAGGGTGTATTATTTGACCCGATGAGGTTTCCAAAGAACACTTTCTGAAAAAATATGATAGGTATCAAGGAGTATCATTCCTACCTTGGACCATCATTACCAGGGATTCGGAATCCGATTCCACTTCGGACACCTGGAAGTCACGCTCCTGGAAGACTTGGAGCCTAGTAAAAAGTGCATGTGCCTCCACCCCCATAGATTTATCTAGACTCTAGAATGTGGTGACTACTACAAGAACTAAACCTCATGCATTGTTAAGTACTCCTCCACCACTCATGATACTATCTCTAAGAGTGCCATCAACAATGAGTTTCAGCCCGTTGGAAGGGGGACTCTATTAGACCCATCTATACTACGAACTCACAAGCAAAATAAGCATATTGAGTAAGTTACACACAAGGGCCGATTATTGATTCCCATTCAAGAGTGAATGCAGTTCATTGATTAAGGACATGACACTCAAATGAAGAAGTGATGTAGTGGTCCGAGTACCCAGTTGAGTACAGTTCCTTGCCTCCCAAATTTTCCAACAGATGGAGGTAAGGATGATGGCCCACACTCTACATTCCATGATCTTGCGCTACACACCTTGAAGCCAAGAGGAAATGAGATCATTGAAGGAGGAGTGATGAAGGAAGACCCTTATCTTTGAGGGACAAAGATACCAGAGATCCACCACCCAATCACTATGTGTAACAATATGTTCAGTATATTCCTTCATCAAGTTCATGAAAAAGAATAGTGGGAGGATAAATGTATACCCCTCCTCTGAATTCACTCGTCCATAGTTAAAGTCTTGTTTTTAATATGCCAAACATGGAAGGGCATTTTGGTTGGGATTTATATACACCAGTAATTCACATCCAACTCTTCCAAAGCGACCCCAACATGCCTGCTCTCAAAAACATCTGGGTGGAGATGTTACCCAGGTTAGAACTTGTGAAACAACATTGATCTTCCTCCTAATCCATACAGATACAATCAAACACCGTCTTCTATTCGTCATTAATAATTTCCACAAGGAATGTGGGATACTTTCTTGCTTCTTGAAAAGATATATCCGGGGAGGGGCAGCCCAGGAAAAAGACCCATTCCCTAACCCAATTATCCGTCAAAAAGAGAATGTCTCCTCTTCCCATAATCCAATGAGAAACGTCACAAAGCTCATCGATATGGAAGAACATGCACTATGCCATCCTAGCATGGACATCCCTTCTTACATCTATAAAAATCCACAAATCACCATTTTTGCCTTTAAAAAACAAGGCCATCAATGATTTTCCCATGATGATATCCCATGCGAGTCACGCTTGTGTACCCTACATGCTTTAAAAAATTATCATGTAACCCCACACCACCATCCTCCACTGGCCTCGCCATATTCTCCTAGGATTCCCAATGGAAATGACCAGTCCGTTTGGCAACCCACAAGAAATCAGAAGGAAATCTCTTCATCCTAGCCATGGTCCCCTTTTGCGGTTGAATGATTGATAGAAAATGCATAGGGATGGAGGTGAGGATGCTATTGATAAGTGTGAGACATCCCCCAATGGAAAGAAACCATCTCTTCTAGTTTAGGTTTCTACCCAGAATTCGATTCAGAATTTCTTCAATGTAGCTTTTCGTGATACGCCATGGGGAGAGAAGGATGCCCAGGTACATCATAGGAAGTTGTTTTTGTTGGAAACCCAGGATCTCTTGAATAGCCATACATCACCTCCATAGGCATCTGTTGGAGATGCATACATGAATTTTCCCTAAATTGATAATCTTCCCACTCAAGGAACAATACACTAAGAAGATACCCAGGAGTACAAATAAGGATCTACGCCTTCCATTTTTGAAAAGAAGAATCTCATCTGCATATTTCAAGTGGGAAATGGCCTCCCTTCCATTCCTACCAAATAATGGCTCAATGTTCCTACTTCCCATGCTCCTGTGAAGATTATGAGAGGGGGAATATTCTGCCAAAATGAAGAGGGTAGGAGATAGAGGATCACCCTGTCGGAAGCCCCTCACTGATTTGAAGAAGCCAAAGCACTTCCCCTTTAGGGAAATTGACAGCCACGGGGATACATAACACCAGAAACAAAGATCACAAACCCTTTCCTAGAAACCAAAACTGTGCATCACCATGATGATGAAACTCTATTCCATATTTTCATAAGCTTTGTCTATGTCCACTTGAAGGATGAAATTTGACCCAACCACCGTTTTATTGATGATGTTAATAAGTTCACTAGCTATTTGTTCCACCCCTTAAATAATTATCTCTTGGATAAATCCATGATGTTCACCACAAACTAATATCAAAATGGTCCTACTCATTCATCTAGCAATCAATCTTGCCAGTATTTTATACGACCTATTGCAAAGAATGATGGTTCTGAACTTCCCAATAAAAGATGGGCCTTAAACATCAGCATGAGAACCACCCTGGAATCTCTCACTGACCTACTTATCTCACCTCCTCAAAAAAATCACTAATGGATTCTGCCACCATTTTCCCACCACGTCCCAAGAAGCCACTTAAAATTCACCAGGGAAACCATCTAGGCTAGGTGCACTTCTATGAGGAATTCCAAGGATCAAGCCCTTAATCACATTTTCATTTGGCATAGCCGGCACAAGTGCATTATCAAGGTTTCCCACCATATTTGGAATCCATTCCCAGAAAGCCTCTTCATCGGCTATGGTTGGATTACCCCCATGTCTTGAATTTTCCCTAGCCAGGAGGGATTCAATGTGATCCACAACCAAGTGTCTGGCATCCTCCACATCCGACTTATAGACCCCATTACCCAAATGGAGGTTGAGCATCATGTTTCTCTTCTATATTAGAGAAGCATGGATGTAAGAAGTGTTTCGTTCCCCGTCTTTTAGCCATATAACACGAGATCATGATTGGTAATCCTTCTCAATCTCAACTAGTTTCTCCTCAAGAAAAGTGTGTTTATCACAGAGTAGGAGGCACTCATCCCTGTCATTTTGAAGATCTTCCTAAATTCTTCCAATAGCTACTTTGACATTTTCTACTCCCATGATGTCCATGAGTCTATGTGAAATCCATTAAATAAGATCATTTTTATGCCTTCTAAGCCAACTAGTAAGACAATGCCAGGCTCATCCCCCCTTATCGCCTCCCCATGAGCTTCTGACCATTGACCTGAAGTCACTCTCCAGATTCCAGTTGTTGGAATAATGGAAAGCCTTGCAATCAGACGCGTCCCTAAGGAGCTCCACAAGAATCGAGGAATGGTTAGATAGGGATCGAGGATGATGGGTGATGGTCATATGCCTAATAGAGCCAAGGACTTGGAGGTTTGTGAAACATCTACCAAGATGGAACCATATATGACTAGTTCCCCTACAGTTATTACACCAGGTGAAGCAATTACCCTTGAAGCCATTGTCAAAAAGACCCATTGAAGAGATAAAGTCACTTAAGTCTTGCATACCAATATTGCAAATAGAAGAACCATGTTTGTTTTCTTAAGGATTAGTGATCGCGTTGAAGTCACCTCCCATGAACCATAGATGGGAGTTCATCTTGAAGGAACCCAGAAATCACCATAGATCCAATCTCTCAGTGCTATCATTTTTGGAACAAATAAAGGAGAACATTAGCACGCGACTTGCAAAATAAATTTTAATATTGATGCACTGGCCCATAAGACTATCTAGATTCACCTTTATCGATTCTTTACAGCAATTCCAGATAGAAGGAATAAAGGGAAAACCATGCATGAATGAAGTGAACCCCATCTTTCTCACAATCATAGGGTGCTTAGCAGTTCCCTACTTTGGTTCATGATTGACCACCACAAAGGCCATGTACTTTCATAATTCCAAAGCAATGATGAAACTCTTGGTATGGGTCCCCATCCCACTCTCATTACAAAGGATCAATGACACCATTAAAACATGCCACTCATGGTCTTATAACCAATATCTCCAGATGGGGAAAAAGAAACATTCGAACCAACCTCCTTTGATTTAGATCATGCTACTAGACCAGGAAGACTCTCAACTGAGGTTCCAATCTTGGTGGATATTGTCTTCATGTTGACCACTTCTGAACCTTCAACGAGTGATATCCGAGACATATGTTTGGGCATTGATGTGAACCCCTATGACTACCCATTAAGAAGTAAAACTTGAAACAAAGGATGGGGGGACCCGGAGAAGGATCTATCTCCTTCAACACATCTTCTTGAAACGATTCCCTCTGAGTCATCCCGCAAGGGGATGGTGACCTGTTTTGAAGAAAATCTGGAGAATGTTGATATGAGATTCGAAATAGTGGGGGCAGTGTTGGTAGAAACATTGGAGGAAGATGGAGGCATAAAACTCAGAAATCGAATCCCCCAGAATCTTCAAAATGAGTTGCAGTTGGGTCCATCATTCCAGAACCCCCACAAACCATAAGAGAAATGGAAATCAAATATATTTGTGGGGAACTGAGTCTAATATGCACCGAGGCCAACATAACAGATTCCTTTGAGGATGACGTGTGCCGTCGCGGACCACCATTCCAATTTGAAACATCTGCCGCAATGGTCGGATGCTCCGGTGTCTCTAGAGTCGATCCTGATGACCCCAAATCACCCAAACCACTATACTGAGGACCTTGTTTCCCTAAGCTAGAACTCGCACCGGACCTCCTCTTTCTAAAAACCACCAAAGAAAGCACTTGGAGACCGCACACTATGTAGAACCTCGGAGGAGATTTATAAAGACTCCTTTTCCACCACTGACATACAACACTGATCCATAAGAACAACCGCTCCAGAATCCTCGACAAGAGGTCTATTTCCACACAAATCCTTGCACAAGACATAGAATTGAAGAAATGGTTTCCTTATTAGAACAAAAAAAACAAGCCCAAGGATTCACCAATTGATTTCAAAATTTCCGTATTGAGGAAAGGAAGTGGGAGACCAGGCATGAAATCCCAGATATCCTTGAATGCCAAATAAAACATGAAAAACTACACAATGTTGTAATGTCCTTACATCTGGAAAAACATCTACTGTAGTTTTGAAAAAAAATGTATATATACATAGTGTGGTTATATGACTTACAATTTAATAATATCCTCCCATGATCCTCGCCTTACGATGGTAATGAATTCATACAAAAGATCAGTGAATATTAGGTAAAACTAAATCATCACCTAATCAGGTATTCTATATTCCATCCATCAAAATTGTTCAATCACCAATTATCTCGTACAATAATACTATAATATTAAATATAATATCATCAATGGTGTGTGACTAACACTTCCCACTGGTTTAAAACACTGTCGTAACATGATATGTCATGATCCATCTCTCTCCATATAAAAAAGAACCCGAAGAGACCTTGGTAATCATATAATTTCATATAGACATTTCATCATAACATTATATAATAAAAAATTCACGTTATGCATTAAAAAATCTCATCATCCAATTCCACATATCTAGATATTAACTGTGTCATTTTTTGAAGGCCATTATAGCCTGTATGTCGAGTATTATACTACTTCCCATAATTTCCCAAAGAAGACATTCTTATAACAATTCATGGTATACTATATACAATGATACATTATTTTAATATATCCACAATCCATTATGGACATCCACAAACACAAATATGGAAAAGTTAACCTCCATGTAATCCTATTACTAATACTAGTTAGATAAGAGATCATGCTAATTTATGGTATTCATCCATTTTCCCCTCATTAACCTCGATGTTGTGGTAAAAAAACCTCCCATAATCAACAAGTAGTCAATCTCCCTACCAACATGATTGAGATAGGTTATGTAATAAAAAAAACATAGGATACCTATATATATATATATATATCACATGTCACATAATCTGTATCTACATAGCCATAGGCTCAACTGCATTTTTTTCAATCATAAACATAAATTCAATTAAAAATGACTAAATATCTAAAAAATAATACTTGAAATTATTTATTTTACTTAAAAATTACACACTCTATTAAGTATTATTTTTACCATTAAAAAACTTAATTTAACATGAAAATAAATTAATTCCCCTAACCTTAGGTCATATACCAACTGATCCCATGGTTTATTAATACTATCAGTATATTTCTTCCAATCATCCCAAATTATTACATGTAAAGTCATTTGTTATTAATTTTCATTATGTAATTCTAGGTACTTTAGGAAATTTCATAAGATACTATAAAATAGATTAAAAACCATATACAACTAGCTACCATTATTAGTGTGTAAAAAAATTGAAAAAACAAAACCATATTGGCATTATAAAAATTCATTGACAAGAAAGAATCCCATCATTCAGAAAAAAATAATGTGAAATCCTGACATCATCCCATTCCATTAGTTCATTGGCCTTCCCTGACACTGATAGGTATATCATGATATATCCCACCATAATGGGTTCAAAATTCTACTATATCCCCATGCCCCTTCCATTTTTTGTTGACCATCAGTCATCCTAGGCTCACAACATATCATATAGAAAGGATAAAATACGGGGATACCATCCATGGAATCAGGTAAACAACAAAAAACAAGTAGGGTATATGGCCCCTAAAATCCAATGAATCCCATCTTGTTAGAAAAAAGGGCTCGATCAACCGAAAACATTTATCTTTATTAAACTAGTAGTTCTATAATAACTGATTTATTTATAATTTGATATGTCCACAGGTAAGATATGGAATCAAAAATTACATTTATGAATTATCTAAAACATTATTCCAAGAAAAAATTCAATATCAACAAACTATATGGAAGAATGATTTCATTTACACATTTCTTATGCATTATTTGATTATCATAAAATTATAATGAATATGTTTGATATTAGATAATATAAATAATTTTTTTTACAAAATGACTTGATTTCATTATGTTGTTTATTCTAATTTATCATAAAAAATAGGCTAAACCTTATATTCAAAAAACATGTTAATCCTAAAAAACATAATATTTAACATTATCCAATAAAATTAGATGTATACTATTAATAAGGTATAAACATTTGTGATCAATACAATTTTAGACCATATCTCTTCATTATGTTTTTATTCAATCTTGTTTATTATTATTCGAATATCATTGACAGGAAATAATGAAATAGATCTCTACTATTACGAAAAAATAATTTGATAATCAAAGAATACACAAAATTAAGTTATAGGTACAACACTCGTATAATAATGGAAATTTGAGTATCAAATGGAAAATAAATCATGTGGATTTATCAAATACTTTAGGGAATGCAGTCAAATCACAATGAATTAGGGGTTAAAATTGATAGGGGATCAATTATGATCCACTATGGAAAATTGAACAAACAATTACAATAGATAACATCTTACAATATTAATTCTTCTGAAGGGAGTTCCCAAAAAATTGACGTGTTCATATAAAGTGAAGATAAAATGAAGGAATTATATAAAAAGGTGCATAGATTTATTAATAGAGGTTGAAACATAATAAAATTTCATTCACGTATTCTCTTTATGCTCATTCATTTCCCCCCTTATAAATTATTATTATTGGCGGAATAAAGAATATTGTTTTTCTTTCTCAGATATTTTATGACAACCAATGTGAATTACGCTGTGAAGTATACATGGTTTCATTATTATTGAAGAATATAATAAAAAAAACCTATTATAGGAAATATTTCCCATGATAATGTTTTTCCCCTCTATGTGGCTTCCATTCCCTCTCTAAAATCAATCTATTTTTATTTTTTTATAGAAGATATTCCCAATAGATCCATGAACCACAACCTCAATTCCCATTTAAACATTATTATGTTTCATATAAGATATTATAAATGAGTCCAAAGATATAAATATGTGTGTCTTAGGTGTTTGAGTTGTCTATATTAGATGGAATGAATACACTAAAAACAAAATGTTCTATAAAAAAATTACAAGTTGTTTGGTCTATATATGGTTCTCTAACAACAAATGACCAACTCAATACACACTCCACCATGACCACCAAGAGGGTGAGGTTACTTTTTGAAAATGAAAAACCAATCTATAGTAATCCAAAAATCTCCATGTTCCCTCTCATCACCACTAATTGTTATAAAAATAATTAATTTCAGTGGTCTAGATAATTACATTTTAGAGCACTTGAAAAATTATATTCCTCATGAATTTAAACCAAAACAATTGGGTATGAAAAGGATATTGGAACTAAAAGAATCCCGCAACAAGATTAATCCCAAAGAAATCACAACCAATGGTGTATAACTTCATAAATTAAAGGAAGAAGGTGTAAAACAATACTGCAATGACAATAAGAACCTTAAAATTCTTCCATGAAAGATTCCTCAAAATAAAAGATATTCCACAACAAAGTTTCAATGAATGTAAAATTGCCCAATAATTATGATAATGTTCATAAACAACAAAACATAGATAAAAAATAAGAGATAAACATTATCATAAACATAGGATACTCGGAAAATATCTATGGATCGCATTATAAGACACTCTCCTCAAAGACACCGTATATTAAAGACACATGGACTAAATGAATAACATTCTAATGTAACTCATCCCCCTAGTAGTCCACTATCTTAATGGGCTTCTAAAAAATGTTCACATCATCATCAATGTCATCCTCTACCCAATTGATGACATGAGAGTCATCTTGAAATCAAAGGTTAACTTATAACAAATCAAAGACCACATGTATCAATTATATTTATTATGGGAGTGTTGTTTGATACCCAATATATTTTACATGATCTAACACTTCACAAGGTATGAAGAACCTGTAATAATTCATAATCCCCTAACTAACCATTAATTTCCATGATGAGGAGTCACCATTATGAATATATAGTCTCCCACATCGATATCCAGATGTCTCAAGTTATGGTAGAAATATGAATTATTATGAATTCTCACTCAGTTTATGTTATCATAAAACAGGTGAACAATATATTTCATTTTCTCAACTCTTTACAATATTATAACAACATAAACATTGAATCTAGTACAACACAATATAGAATTGAATGCTCAGTCTTATAAAGACTCAAACAGGTCAAATAAAATGGTGTACTGAGAAATATTATTGAATAAAAAATCATATAGATTAAGTTTCCCCATATAGAATCCTCTATAATCTAGGATACCAGAATAAAAATTGTTTTTAAGATCCTTGGTGGGATTTAGTATATAATAGTATTTTTACACATGAAACAAAACGATAAGGAAAAAGTAGGATCCAAAAGAATGATGATGGAATCTCTAAAATATTATGGTGAAAAAATAATCATGATTATATATAATATTTATCTAGACATCATGGGACCTATACTCCTCATAATACTAACATAAAAAATCCACTATTAACTTAAACTCCAGGATTACTATGAAGATGGTTAGTTTTTTCAAACAGAATATTATCTCCCATATTTTATATTATATATCCTAAGATCAATGTAAATAAGTGATGAATTATATAAAACATTACCCCAAATCCACTATAGAAAATCTAATTGATGGATTAATCCACTGGGTACACAGTGTTCTGTTTTCACCTTACGAAGGACTTATAATCGGGGAAAAAATCGAAAGTAGAATAATTCATCCTCAAAAAGAAAAATAGAACTCTATAATTATGGTGCATCTTGGTCATGATTGTATATAACACCAATGGTGTTCAATATAACATGTAAATAACCAACTCAAGATACTTTAAATAGGAAAAAAAACAATCATACATTTGAACAATACATAATGTTGTTCAGCATTAAAAAACCATATGAGGCATCAAAACATGAAATTTAATATTTTTAATCCTTTGTCTCATAATAACCTAGACAAAATTCTTCTATGTGATACACCAAATATAAATACACCTTCATATTAGAATGAAATAATCTTCTTACTAACCTCTCCCATATGATGTTTTGAAATTTTTAGTTATTCAATCACTCTATAAGAATATGTAGATTCCTATAGGTCATCATTTTGTGACATTATCCTTATAGTATCACCCAAAAAATTATCCTTTCATGGTGTATAAGGGATTAAAAATTTATATTACAAATTGAATTATTTCCACTATCTCTATTCCTTGTGAATGTTATTCAAGTAGAAGTAACACCACATGATCTTAGGTTTGGTGAAATCTAA
Organism: Viscum album; assembly: GCA_963277665.1. Classification (NCBI taxonomy): domain Eukaryota; kingdom Viridiplantae; phylum Streptophyta; class Magnoliopsida; order Santalales; family Viscaceae; genus Viscum; species Viscum album. The sequence goes on along the minus strand of OY728128.1, from coordinate 1,689,763,089 downwards.
AATTCTTCACTGATGATGTAATGCCTTAAAATCAACACATAATACATGAACATTGATATACATAGCTCATGGGTGTAATAGATATGATCGTGGGGGCACAACAAATGATACCCATGAGACACAAATAATCTCTGATACATCAAGATTTATCCCTAGACAAGACACGAAGCTACATAAAAATCCTCAAAATAATATCCCCCTCATGGGAAATGGTGGACTCGGTTACTCAAATAAAATCTAGTTTATGTATAGAAAGGTATCATGAAATTATTTTTCCAAATAGAATATATAATCATTTTTAATAATGGTTACTATTAGAGTGTCAATATGAGATATGTTTGGTCTAAACCTAATACAATATCATCAAAACAATGGAATCATTAAAACTCTGAAATAGTTTTGGGGAAAACCAAAAAATTGAATTTATTGATATTTAGATGATGGAAATGTAAAAAATTCAATAACAAGACAATAAATAATAAAAAAACCCCATAGTCCACACATTGAATAATTCTCAAACTATTTTATATGTAGAAGGACTCTAAAAACATCCCACTGATTCCCTACATAAACTTTATTAGATATTGAATATAAAAAGGATGAATTTTAGGAAAACCAATATGAGATAATATACGAACACCCGTACCACCATGAGCGTCAAGCCCATGAACATTTAAATAGTTTTTATTATTCTATAGAACATTAAAAGAAACATATAATTCTTATTTAAATATCGAGAAATGTATTCAATATAACTTCTTTCCTTACTAACATATGATGATATCCCAATCATTGATCAATTTTTGAGAACCATATGTAATCATTTATCTGATTTCATAAATTGTCAATCCTTTGAAGAGGATAGTGATTATTTATCAATATTTTATTCAACCAATAGTAATATAAATTTAATCACACATATCCATTATCATTCCATAAAAATAATAATGTTGCATCGAAAGTTGATATGTTTGTCTAGATAGAACCTCATAGTAAAATATCACCCGTATTTATTTATATATTCCCCAAAAAATATAATTTGTCATAGTTTCTGTAGAAAATGAGTTATTATAATTTTAATGTTGTACCTTTATCAAAAAATCAATATCCCATTGAGGGATTATTTTACATCCTCCTCATGAAATATATCTAGTTACACATCCACAACACTGGAAAACACCATTTGGAGAACCAAAAACAAAATCAGCATAACATCCCCCATAAAATAATATATAGAAGAAACAAACCTATTATCCATATAAGGGTCTCACTCACTTTCGAACAATAAAATCTCTATATTAGCTTAAAGATCACAATCTACCTCATGAAGAAATAAAAATGTTACCACATAAAACTCAGTCAATCCATGTTATGGATGATGTTATATGAATGTATCTGAAAATGTGGACTGTGTCCCAAGGAGTGGTGCTACTGAAACAGTTGTTCCCATTTTCTACAACATTCTAATAAATAATCAGGGCCTTTAACTGGGGTAGACAACACAAAGGGAACTAAAATCCTCTAATCATTATGTCTAATGTCATCAATTATGGTAGGATCTATTAAAGATTGTATTGATTCTAAAAAATCATTCACCCATTTCTAAAACAATAAAAGGAAATTTAAATGACCCCTAGGTCTCCTGGATTGTGAAAATATATAGCATTAAACTTTTTGTTGCTTACTCTATAGCTAATATGACCCCAATGAAAACCAAATTCATTTATTCACACTATTCTATGAGGATGATTACAATCATGAGGAAATATTCTTTATAATTAAAATTTTAATTAATATGAAAACATTTTTTTCTACCATTACTCAACCTAGTGAAATGGAGAAACCTAATGAAAAACACCTAGAACACACTTCCTACATGGAAGGGCTGGTCAATATTATCATGGATGCCCATGACCTATACCTAAAATATTACAATCTAGCTGATTTGACGGGGCTCAAGATATACCACATAACAACATCAAATTATTTATATATATATATATATTCAAATTTATTTTTTGATATCTTCCATTACATGCAACACCCAGTGTAAACAAACAATGAGGTAATTTTAAAATATTTTTTTTTCATCGTTATAACCCATATATTATTTTAGAGAGTTTTAATAGAACATACCTTATTAAGAAAAACATATTTTTTACATATGACTGAAATGAATTCAATGTAAATAGATTTAATATAAATTAAATTAATAATCACACATAGGTAAACCATTTTTTTAGAAGCTTTTTATACAAGGAAAACGTATTTTAATATTAATAAAATTATTTTTTCACTATTGGTGAATTATTTTAATAAATTTATATGTTATATAGTTAATAAAAAAATTTAACATTCATTCATTATATTTCTAGCACGGAAGAAATAAACGTTTTATGCTTGAAAATATTTTTTTTAAATGATTATTTCTTCTTGTTTTGCATGAAAAATATAAATTTCATGTCTTAAAATTATAAATATTTAATTTGATAAAATGGAAATATATTTTCATTTAGTAGGTACAAATTATTAAAAATTTTAATTTCATTTTTTTCAATATGAATTATAATTTTAGTAAAACTTATCACCCTAATAAATTGTAAATCATTATAACCTCTGTTAAAACTATTTGATAATGTCATAATTTTACATCCAAATTATTATTGGATTAGTTATAGTCCATAAATATCTCTTAAGACTATAAATTTAATAATTTAGGCAAATTATTATATAAAAATGACATGAATAATATTTAAATTAAATAATAATAAAAAAATTCACTCTCTTAGTTTTAAATATCTCTTTTGTGCCTATATAGGGAAAAAGTTTATGAATATATATTAGTGTATAATACAAGAATAATGAAAATATGTTCATGATAGAAATTTATTTATAATATATATTAATTGTACAATGATCTTTAATTCTTATGAAACAATAATACCATATTTCTAGAATTAATAAAAATATATTATAAATTATTTCTAAAATATTAAAATTAATAAACGTTTAATATATAATTTGTGTCACAAATTGTTTATATAATGATAACATACTATTGTAATATTGAATGATCAAATTCTAATTACATCTTTTTCATTATATCATTAATGTAAAATTAAATCTATATTTTCTAAATTGGAAATAATGATATTTTATGAAAATAATATGTTATTTATTTACATAAAGAACATAGTCATATTTAATTATTATTAAGAGATATGATACTGTTATAAAGTTTATATATTTACCATTTATAGTCCCTTTGGACCTATTTTTCTCGACAATTAACTTAAATTATTTTAATCTTTTAAAAACTTTCAATTATCTGCCTCCCATAAAGTATTAAAGGGAACACCACCTTTCTTTTCATTACACCAGTTTCAGCCTTCTGGATATACAAACCTCTCAAAATATATCTTTAATGCTACCTGAAACACATTATAGAGGTGGTCATATTAATAAAAATAATACCCTACAGGCATTAAAAATGGATCCAAATATTTTTTTCATTGAATATAAGGTTTCAAGACACACGAAGGACATTGGACAAGAGTTAATGAATTTTTTTTCACTTTTATTTTTGTTAGAGTCATGCTATATTTTCCACATTTTCCATTTCTGTGTTTCATATACTTCACAAGAATTTATTTTATAGTTATTGTTATTAATTTTATGGGGATTTATTATCCCTCTATGGTTGTTTCATTCATTGGTTTTAGGTTTCCGAAAATACCAATTTTTTATGGGATTTATGTTACAATCTCAATGTTTTTCATTATTGGTTATGGATAAACATCTGATGATGGCCAACATTATCTATTACTCAATAAAATCCAAAAATTTATTTTCCTCTGGTTATTTACTATGAATACATGTTTTTCATTCATTTTCCTCTCTATTAGTACTAAAGAGATAAAAATACTTTTCTGGGATAAACAAAATTATCTCTCTTGCTAAAAAAATAAAAATTTTCATCCATAATCATATTTCTATAAAATTTATTCAAAAATAATTTTCATATTATCCAATTATTATTTAAATAAATTTTTACCCATGAGGAAATTTTTACCAGATGGTTTTGGATAGATATTCTTGACATTTTTTGAACGAGTTACTTTGTAAAGTTTTACCAAAAGGCTGAAATGATTGTTCTCCTTTAACATATACATAATAATTGAAATTTCAAGAAACAATGAATTCTCATAATTTTGAATATTAATTTTGAATATTAAATAGTTATTAAAAAAATATTTCCTTATTTGTATGGAATTATATTTAAGTTAAAAGTTGTTTTTATAGTGGAAAAGTTATTTTCCTCAATAAAAATTTCAGTGAAATTTTAGATGAATTTTAGTATATGATAAAATCCATAGATGTTAGATATTACTTATTAGGAAAATTTACCAATGATACCAATTTCAGTTTCTCTATAGATGTTCAATATTATTGATAAAGAGATGATTATAAAGGAATATTATTTTCTAAGGGTTATTCTAAGATGAATTGATGATATTTCTATAAAAATAATTTTTAATGGGTTTTCATGTTATGATTTTTTTATTACGTTATGAACTTTTGGAACACATATGTATTTTTTCATTATGTGATGGGTGGTTAATTCAAAAAATGACGATTTTTTTGTTAAAAATAATGAAATTTTTTATGTTTTAAATAAGGATGGTGGTCAGATTATAACCAAAGATGGGTGGTCCAAAAATTATATAGACCTCTAATTCATGAGTAAAGGAATAATATCACATGATATAAATAGGGCTAGAATAGGGAGTAAATCCAACCCAATAATGGAATTTTTATATAGTGAGTTTTTTTAGAGTAAACCTTATCTACATTCATGAAACATAGATTAATACCAATCTACTATGATAGTCTTTGAAATTATCCCCTACCAATAATGAAATGAGTTTCCATTATCATTCCATAATACCATGTGTTATGAAAATGATAAACTCCTATGGCCCATTTTTTCCCATTCCATTATGATTTATATTTTATAAACATCCATGATTTATGAAATGAATCAAGACTATAGTATATTACATATAGGGTTTGGTTTTCATATGTTATTCTTACATTATAATAACCATATTCTCATTTTATATTTATAGTATAATTGATATCTCAATTAATTACCCTTGATTAATGTTTTTTATAACATTTTATATGCTTTATTTCCCAAAATTTTGATTAATTAATTTTATTATGATATTTCTAATAAGGTCTCTTGTTTTAAAGTACATAATGGGAATTACTTATTAAAATTTTAATTTTGAGCCTTAGTTTCCAATTATACTTGACCAATATGATTCTTACATTTGTTATAATGAAATGGAATGAATATTCATCAATTTAGATGTATTATATATGAATGAAATGTTTGGATCATTATAGTTTGTATGAGAGTGATTTTTAGTTAAAATTTTGAAACAAGCTTGAGGAAAAATTAGATACATACATGGGGGAAAGGCTAAATATTCGATGAAATCGAAATATTTTGGTAATGGCACTAGATAAACGGTGTAAACATATGGTTTCACGGATTAATAATTATGAATCATGATTTAGACATCCTATATATGAATGGTCATGATTGTGTTCTTTTACACTATGAATATTGTTTCTATCAATTTTTTCATTCGGTTTTCGTTAATATATGATACTGAAAGACATCATATTAAAACATAATGTGATGAAAAAATGAAATAATTCTACAATTAAAGATTTGAAATAATAGTTAAAGCCTTCATCAATTCATTCCTGGAATTATGTTTCATTCTCTAATGTTTCATGAATAATCTACAAAATTCCCAAATATATTGTTGCAGCCATATTTTCTTGACAAACACAAGTATGATCGAAGAACATCAGCTTCTGCAATATATATTTAATGATGAACTGGGATTTGGGGGATAACACTTTGATAATTGATCTTATTTTCTGTGATGTGTCAAATTTTTTGGAATGATTCATTGCTAAGCATTTTCTCAACCCATGGATAATTTCAAGGTTTTTCATGGAACCTTATTTTTATATTTTTTTTCTCTTGGTGGTAAAAACTCATTGTACCTCACGTTATCACCTGGCATTTAATTTTTGTTAATAGACTTTGGGGAGCATGGGTTCTAACTCATGCTATGATCCTTTTTGGACATTAAATTAAATAATTTCACACCTAATAAATCTAATGTTTTTGGGAGATAGAATATAGAATATTGTTGTTATGATCGTGAAATAGTCAAAATCGAGGAATAATGATTTATTTCCAAATAGTCAAATGATGTAACAATGTACTATTTAATAATTATGTAAAAATATTCAACCTTTTATTATGGATATTTTGATCCACTATTGTCTATGTGATGCATTTTCACTGTTGAGAAAATATTTTTAGCTCTCTAGTGCACAGAACACGAAAAATTTATTATTGTATTCTATTGTTTGGAATGTAAATAATGTTAATGGTAGAACCATATTTAAAACATAAATATGTAGAATGAAATTGAATACATAGATAGGGATGATTTTAGGTTTAGGTTTTTATGTTTTTAAATCCCTATAATTTTCTATTCATAGATGGGTAATAAAATTCAACTCTTCATAAAGAAGGATAATGAAGTTCTATGTACCTATTAAACTAATTTTAAAATAAAATCAAGGTATGATTCTTATTAAGTCATCACCCCTAAAATAAGAAATAGGGAAATTATTTTGTGTCATAAAAACATTTCTCCAAAATGTCTTAGATAAAAGATAATTTGGTATCTATATAGAAATAGTTAAAACTGCACACAAGTAAGAAATGAAATTTGGATATTCCAATAATTCCAATGCTTTTGACTAGAAAAGGAAGATTAGGTATCAAGTTAACTCAACTAAAACACATAGAGGGTGAAATTCTAATCACCATTATGAATAAAATATGGATATAAGAATCATAGGAAGTGATTGAGTGGAACTAAACAGTGTTTGAAATGTGGAAAGGATGGTCATAGATATATTATATGTAAAAAGGTGGAGATTTTTATATTTTATAATGCGGATTAAAGGATGGGGCTATCTATTTTACCACACACACTATAATTTCCTAAAATTAAAGGAGTGTGTGAATTATTCCAACCATTTCATGAATCCAAAAAATATGATCAACATTGACAGCCTCATAAGCCCAATGAAAAAGAAAATCCCATGAGAACATAAATACAAAAGTGGTTTATGAGGAAAATGTAGTGAAAGGTACACTTATCATCCATTATTGAATAGTCAATGTCTTATTTGATTCTACCTATAACCACTCTTCAATATTTATGATATTTGAAATGGATAAAGAATTACCAGCCTAATAAAACGATATTATTTTGGGGTTTAAAAATCATAATGGAATGTTTCTTTTATGTTATGTTTATATTTCCACAATAAATGATGTTCGTAGGAACGTGTATCCTAAAAATTTAGTGATTCTACCATTACATTATTTTTATATGATTCCAGTAATTGATTGTATTTCATTAAATGTAGACCAAGACATTATTTGAGATAGGAAATTCTCATTTCATATTCCAAATGAATCCATGTTAAAATATCTGTATGATGACAAATAAAAAATATAATGGAAGTAAAATACATTACATTCTAATTCATTTCAATTCAAAATGGTTTTTATCTCATATGGATTAAGAGAAACTCATAATTGAAGATATGCCTATTTTTTGGGAGTTTGTATATGTATTTATAGAATAATTTTTTTGTATTCCCCAATTGTAATATTTAGTTACCAATAGAACTAATACATAGTTCAATATCAATATCAATTTCCCTATATAGTGTATCCCTGATTGAGTTATAGGAATTAAAGAATAATGTTTTTGTAAATATTAGAATGGGGTTCATTTGGCTATGTGTGTCATCATGGGGTAAACCTCATCTTTTTTTATTTATAAATACGGATCAATGAAACTCAGAATTGATTATTTGAAATTATAAAATATCACAATTAATAACATGTATCCTATAGAACATATTGATGATTTTAATTATTGTCAATGTGGTAAACAATACTATCATAATATGGTCTTTAGTTATGGATATCATCTATTGATGTTCAAGAAGTAATAAATTCCAAATATATAATTCCACACATGGCATGGACACTATGGATTTATATTAATTCCATTTGGTCTTATAAATTCTCTAACTATCTCAATGGATTTGATGAATACAAGGTTTTGAGATTACCGTGATCTATTTTATATTGTATTTATAGATAGTATTCTAATATATTCAAAGACCAAGGAGGATATTAAAAATCACATGAGGTTTGTGATGAATACCCCATGGAAGGATATGATTTAGGAAACATTTCCACAATTGAGTTTTGGATTTTGAAATTTTCAGTCATTGGTCCTATAATAAAAAGAGAGGGTACAATAGTATATCCATATTTGACTAAAATAAATTATTGTATTCCAAACCAACTAGTGTTACTATGATATATATTTTTCGTGGGTCAGATGGGAATAATAATTAGTTTAAAAAATACATCTCATGGATATCTATTCCACTCATCAGGTTAAATCAAAAAGGTTACACAATTCTTTTAGATGGATTAATGTGTGGATAATTTAATTGTGATAAAGAGAAGGTTGGTCAGTAAACCTATTCTCACATAGAAACGTAGTAGATAAGGGTTTTTTTCTATAATGATCTATCCTAGAAGGGGCTAGGATGAATTATCATATAGGTTGATATGATGATAGCTCTTATCTCATTCCCACAGATGCTTCATGAGAAAAATTACCCAACTCTTGATTTGAGGTTTATAGTGGTAATTATTTCATTAATGATATTTTGGTATTATCAAAATAAATAATAGTTGTATATATTTATCGATCATAAAATATTAATGTATATTTTTATAAAAAAGGATTTTAATATGCAACAGAGAATATTGGTGCAGCTGATTTAATATTATGAAATCATAATACATTACCACTAAGGGAAAGAGAACAAGGTTTCTGATGCATTGAGTCAAAAGGATCATTCTTGTTAACTATAATGCAGATGATTAATGATTTAATATTTCAAAAATATAGGTTATGTATATGAAAGTCTTGATGAAAATTAGAAATATATTATCCTGATCAAATGATAGTTCAAACAACTATCCATGTTTTACTTAAATAGGTAGAGGAATAATATGTTGAACTAAAAAATAATGTTAGATATTTTCAACACCTTAACACTCAGAGGGATGGAATTATATGGTTATATATGTGTTTATGGGTTCTTTCATAACCATATTTGAAGAAGGAGATGTTGGATAAGGGACCTAGGTCATCTTTATCTATTAATCCATGAAATAAGACGATTTATTTTGATATGAAAGTGTATTTTTTGGTGGTATACCATAAAAAGATATATTGTTGAGTGTGTATCTTAGTGATTATTATGTTATCATGCTATGTGTAAGAGATTAATGTCTAAGGGGATTTAATTAAAATCTCCTATAAAATAATTGAAAATTAAAAATATCATCATGGATATTGTCAACTGACTCACTAATACTTATAAAGGAAACATTTATATTAGAGTTTTAGTAGATATCCTTTATAATGAACTCCAATTTATTAATATTATAGAAGATTTATCTCTATATCATCTTGATATAATATACATTATGAAAGTGGTAAGGTTATATGGAGAACCACAATATAATATATATGATCGAGATATAAGGATTACTTCGATGATTTCGAAATTTATATAGTAGTCTCTGTAGAAAATTCTAAGATTTAGTATGACATATATTCATCAATGTATGATTAGTATAACAGAACCATTCAAACCCTAAATGATATAATAAGGTCATGTTTTATGGATTTGAAATATGCGTGGGAAGAAAATCATCCACTATTTAGGATATTCTAAAATAATTATGTTCCTTGAGAATATAGATGAATCCTTATGAATCCCAATATATAAGTAAGTTCATAATCCAACATGTTTAGAAGAAGATGGAGAAATTATGCTACTAGGACTTGAGATATCTGAGGAAATAATAGAGAAATTCCAATCCATTCAACATCACATCATGATAGATCATAGTTTAAGGAAAATATATACTGAAAATAGTTTGTGTGACCTAGAATTTAATTTTATTGAGAATATTATCCTTTGTATTTATCCATGGAATTGGGTTTTGATATTTAGAACGAAGGTCAGATGAACCCTGTGTACATAGTCGCTATCGATATTTCTGATCAAGTAGGGATGGTATCTTATCACTTTGTGTTATAACCAAACCACTCTATAGTACCTGACACATTTTATGTATCTATATCAAGGAAATACAAACATAATCCATCACATGTACAAAACTAAGAGGTTATACAACAAGAATATGATCTTTCATATGAATTATAACATTTCTAAATCATGGACCATTAGGATAATATTTTATAATAATATTCTACTAACCTAGTGAATGTTCCCAAGAGAAATAAAAAATTTGAAGAAGCTACATGGAAAATCAAGGATTAAATGAAACAAATATTTCCACATTTTTTATATTAGGGTGGGATATTTTTAGGGATAGTTTATTTTAAGTGGTGGGAAGATGGAATGTTACATAATGAGATTTTATGAATTATTTTATTTTCAAATAAATTTTATTTTCTCATAATATGTGCTACATGAAGCACCGAGCTTAAATGAACAATGAGATAATATTAAAATTTTATATTTTAATTGTTAACACCCATATATTAGAATAGAGGGTATTAACATGAATAACTATATTAAAAAAACATATTCCTAACAAATTATGAATATTAATTAACTGGGTATTGATTAATTATAAATAAAAATAAAAATATTTTTCAAGAAAAAGTGATATTTTTATGAAAATATATTTTTATGCACTAAATATATTATTATATTCATAAACTAAATTATTTAATTTTTTTGAATAATTTTATGGAAATAAATATATTATATAGTTAATAATTTTTAAAAATTCATTGATTATTTTTAAAGTCATGGGATAAGAACAATCCATATATCATGCTTAAAATGTATTTTCCAAAATAGAGGCTTTAATTCGGTAATGAGAACTTTTTAATAAAATAATTTATGCCACGTATAAGTATTGACATTAAAAAAGATTATTCAATATTTTTAATTAAGATGTCCAAATTATGAAAATAAATCCCATTTTTTTCTGTCCAATATGAATATTATCCATAGAAATATTTATAATCATTGTAACGGGTGAATATTGATGTCAGACTCCTCATGTGTTAATCATGTTTCAATGATCACAAATCATATTTATATCCTACAAATCCTATTTAATCTATCTCAAATCATGTGTACAGATGATTATATTCTTTATGCCTTAAATAATTTATTTATATAATTTTTTTATAATGAAATTATTTTTTGAATGTTTATGGTTAATTCAATTTGTGGATATCACGGTTTAAGTATGCATATAGATATTTGGATAAGACCCAGATTCCGTGACCCGGACACCATGACCCAGACACCATGACCCAAACACCGTGTCCATTCACTGTGACCTAGACACTGTGACCCAGACACTATGACCCATACATCGTGACCCGACACTATAACCCATACACCAAGACCAGACAACATGACCTGACACCGTGAATCTGATACAATGACCAGACATCGTGATCCTAACAACGCATATGTGATACCATTTCTTGATCTCTATAAAATTATTCCATCATAACTGCCTCGGTGGTTAAATACTAAGAAGGGGACACCGTTTAATAGAGACACAGATTCTATGTGACACCATTTCCAAATAGACTATGGCACCATTCTTTAATCTATTTTTTTCATTTCTCAAATTAATTCTTAATGGTTATATTTGAATAATTTAAAAGAACTAACAAAAATAATGTATTTTTATAGACATGTCACATGATAGTAAGTGGTATGAGGTGAAAAATACATGCATCATGTTAGCTCCAATACATGAACTCTGTGAATAAAAATAATAGTATGGCCAAAATCAAAAATAGATGATAGGGAAACAAGTGTGTGCGTGATAACGAAGAAGCATGAGCATTCACGAAAGAAGAACTGACACATGCCACTCGACACTTCTAATAAACACACGACGCAAAATCAAATCCAGATGTCGAGAACATTTTGGAACAATCAACTCCATGAAAAACAAAAGACATATCTAGATGACTTTTGAAAAAATTGTTTCCGCAAGTGGAATCGATTATGGCATCAACATCATCCTAGAAGTCTAGAGCAGCATAGACTGACACTCAAAAAACTTCTAAACATATCTCAACATCTTTTCTCTATTGTTTATTATTTTTTTCTTTTTGTAGTGTGTGAGTGTCTATATAAAAACACACACTTTCTCCTGCATTAAACAGACATGTACAAGATATCCTTTCTCATACATCTTTTCACACTTGTGTATTCCCAAGGATTAGTGTGGAATAGGTCAATATGTGACTTGATAGTTAATTCCCACGATGAACTATGGAAGAGGTCGTGTAACCTGGATAGTCTTGTGTAATGTTGTTTACCCTAATCCAGGGTGTGGATCATATTTAATAATATTAACGTCTTGGTGGAATGAGATCACCATGAGGAGCAGATTTGGTCATGACATGATATTGAACAACTTGTTTTATACTCGATGTGTTGTTTAATTTAATTTTCTCTATTTGACTGTATAATTTAGAAATAACTAAATTTACTTTTATAATTAATATTAGAAAGAAGTTACAATTTTTTTCTTTATTAGAATATCATAAAATGTAATTTAGTTAATATATATTAGGATTACTGAGAATTAATCAATCTTCTGAGAAGTTATTTAAACAGTCAAACTTTTATAACCATATTACTTTGATTAACTGGGATGTATTTAAATTTGTTGGGGATCCTTTTTAAGAATAATTTTTTAATAGAAATAGTTATAGATACTCAATTGTACCTCCTCATGAGTACTCTTCCCTAACCAACATTTGGAATCAGAGGGTGTCTATTATTCATATTAAGAATCAATTTTTGACCCTATTCAACTTTGACTTTAGTTGTACATTAATGATCTGTAAATTTCTTTTAATTATAAATATCTAGATCATTCAAATTAATTCTTTATTATAGATAATTTATTGGAAGGTTCTACGACAAACTAAACCATATTCTTTAATGGATCCAATTTTTCCCAATGGAAAATTAAAATGAAAATGCATTTATAATGTATGATTTTTTGAAACCTGGTCTTCAATTATATGTGATTATATATTCTTTCTACTGATATAATCATTTGGGATGACCCTACCATCATTGCCTAAAATAAAAATTGTAATGCCATGAATGATTTATATTTCTCTTCGAGAGTTGAAGAATTTAACAGAATTTATGCATGTAAAATTACCTATGAAATTTGGGATACCTAGTATATTTCAAATGAAGGTATGAAAGGTGCAGCAGATTGTCATCTATCGACTTGTCGAGGTTCCGGTGCTCTGCTAATGTGTATAGCAGCACTCGGGTCAAATCCTCGACGATGATACTTTTTAACAGTCATTTGTTTTTAGTTGATTGTATTCAAATTGAGGGGTTTGTTTGCATAGCTTATAAAATTATTGATTAACTAAGATTGATTTAACAAATTTTTAAATATTGAGGTGAGTTCATTTTTAGGTAGTTATTCTGGTGATATCCTTGAGCTTTGCTTTATATTTCATTTAAATTAACAACCACTTCACAAGATAACGTTGATTGGAATTCCTAAGGGTTAAAACTTTAATCCAAGCCTTAAAATTACATAGGGTTCTAATATCAATTATATATTTGTTGATGGTAGTGTATTTATGGTTCCAATAATCCATGGAAACCAAATGATAAAATAACATATCATTAATCCATGATATGTTAAGTCCAACATACACAATGTTAATTTGAAAAATATTCATCGAGCAAATACTCTCAATCACATAACATCCCTAAATATTGAATCACCCCAATAATATAATTACTCATCCATTAAGACTATTATTAATCTGGTAATATATGTTAATGGTGATGAATTATAAATAGATCAAAAATAACGGGATAAGAAAAGATTTGTGCGTCGAACACACACACACACACACACGAAGGGTGATCAGAATTAAAAACGAACAATAGATTGAATTAACAAATGAAAGACGGGAAGGGGATTCAACAGTATTTAAAATATTTTAAGAACATTAACATGAAACTAAAGATGGTGGATTAGAATAAGAGACATTGAATAAGAAACTTGCATTAAAACAGAATTAAAAGAAAGACTTACAAGATTGCAAAAAAACGCAAAAGTAAATGAAAACAAAAAGACGAGAAAAGGTCTCTTTAGTAAAAACATTAGTATGTATGGTCCACCAAATACCTTTTCATGGTTTTGGTTGTTCCAATATATCCCCCCATATTCGGAAATTCCAACCCCTTTGAAGGAGAGGAGGGGGATGTATTTATATCCCAATGTTGTGGGTTGTTTGCATTCCAAAAATACCCCTCCACTTCCATCACCACATTGATAAATTAGATAGTCGAATATAAAGTTATTATCTTAATAAAAGTTGTAGATAAATATCTCCTCTATCTACTCTAAAAAGTTTGTGGCCATTGGATCTAAGGAGCCAACGTTATGGCCGGTTGATTAAACAAAATTAAACTTTCCTTTTCAATCCATTATTTTTTAATGGCCAAAATGTGAATGGATTTTGGAATGGGAAGATGCCTTCAAATACAAATGATTTATTCAAAAAATTCTTCCTCCTATAACATCTATTTCACAATACAAAATCTCTACTCGAATGAATGAATATAGCATGATACAAGTCATGAATACTGTACTGATTTTAATTCCCAACAAGAATGGTGGGCTGAGTTTAAATGAATCAGTTGGGCCACTTGTATTTTTATTTGGGCCTTGAATGTTTTATCCAAGACTCCTTACATTGTCCCCAAAACCATTTAGGACAATTAAATAATTTTAACTTTGAGATTGAGCCTAGTAATTCAATCTTCATGGATAGTTAAGTTTCCTCACAGATTCTGTGGGCCTTCTTATGTGATCTATATGAGCTTTCAAATCGCAGAATTGGCCCATTATACCTTCTAACGAGATGTGAGAAATTTAATAAGGAATCCTAAAAAATCAGAAACACACAATATTAATCATTATGGTGGGAGATATAAAAAAATAGTAATCTGACTCAATTGGACTACATTAAAAAATGCTAATAAATTATACTTCGTATTAAAATATTAATATTTCACACACATTATGAACATTTAATATAACATCAGTAAAGGATGTATATAATATGTCATGAAAATATTAATAACATTAACTCCCCTACACTTATTCATGTGCATCTCCTCATGTGCAACAAATATAAAAACATGAAAAAATCATTTTCACTCACCAACAAATATTAAATTTATTTTCTCCAATCAGGGGTGGTTTAGACTATTTCACTCATCCATATTGAATTACACATAAAATTTTTACAGAAACAATTTTCCAAAAACAACTCTTTTTTTCATGCTCAAATTTAGAAATGGAAAATGTGGACACTCAAAACTCACACCTCTGAAGATGATAAAATTCATTTGTTGAGGTTCACTCTTTGACTAATAAAAAGTGAAAATATTAGAGTTTGAAGGAGTTATCAGCTTCCAATCCCTATCCAAAGTGCACAATAATCAAGATGTATTTTGAAGGAGTTTTAATATGGCTATGGTGTGGAAGGAATATAATTTCCAAGAGAGAGAAGTATAGGGGTAAAACAACAACATGGAAAAAGTAATGAAATTTTTTTAAAATGAGACATGAAAGGAAATGGAAACACATTCTTATGAGGGATTGAAAATGTGAAATACGACACAAAATTCTAAGGAAATATGAAGGGAATGAGAGGATGGAATATTTAAAAAACACAAAACTTCTCCCAATGACATAAGAATATAATGCACGTGTTCTTTTTTTCCATTTCTTTTTTTCAAAAGATGAACTTGAAAAATAATTGACACTCATATCCCAATCCATGATTGATCTTATCATGAAATTAATTTTAATTTTTATAATAAGGTCAAAGGATGAGAAATAGTGATTTTTTACCTACCCAAGATACAATCCAATTTTTTTTATTTTTTTTTCAATTTTTTTAATTTTATTTTCTTGAACACATGTTAATAAAATTTGAACAAAATGTCATAAGCATATATACATTCTCAAACCCACTAAAGGACAAAGTCTCCCCTACACTATAAATGATGCTTTCCCTCAAGCATATGATATTATAGTGAAATCAAAAAATGATACCCAAAATGAAATCCATTCCCCCAAACTTAAATTTCAAAATTAATATGCAATGAAAATACATGTTTATATTGGGTGGGAAAAGGTATTGGGCTTGTAATGTGGCTATCAAAGAAAATATTCTCAAAGGCTCGAAGGGGATTTGAAAAGGAGGATTAATTTGCGATAAATGAGAGACTATTTGGATATTGTTATTCTCATGTGGTTCAGAAAATGTCTCTATCATATTAATTCACACTAAAGTAAGAAATTTAGCTCGAAGGTCTAAAATCTCTAGACCAAAAAATGGGGGTGATAAACACACATTTTGAAAATATTTCCATATGTGGCTTTTCATGAAAGCTAATTTTATTCCCCACGAGTGGGGAAAATTATTTTTCAAATCTAAAGTTGAGCATTCAAATTTTTTTGGTTTTGACACAGAAATGTTTATCCAATTTTATAAAGAAACCAAAAAAGTTTTGAGATGAAACCATGTCTTTTGACTCCCAAAACTGGTTGGAAAAAATTTGAAAATTTGATGGTGAGTATGTATGGCTCTTTATATTTCATGTTATAATTATTATTTTTTTGTTTTTTAGGATTTTTTTATAAAGACACAACCACACAAAATAGGAAGAGTAAATAAAAAATGTGAGTCGAAAAGTGGTAAACAACAAAATGAGGATGGATTAAGAAGAGAGATATATATATGATCATGAGTTAAAGGGAAAGAGGTGCCCCTTGGTTCGGATTGAGTGGGTTTCCATCTCCATCTAGTGGTGGGTCATTAGAAGTGGATGATTCACATGTTGGATTGTACCTAAAAATGAAAAATCATTATTCATCTAATGAAAAAAAATTGTTTTGTAAAACTAAAAGAAAACATGGGTTGCCTCCCAAGAAGAGATGCATTTATTTCTCTAAAGTTGGATAGTTGCAGTGGAATACCCATAGTCTGATTGTGGCCACCATATTTTCTCATCTCCTACGTGTTTCTAGTAAATCTTATCCTTTGAGAGGCCAAATGATTGATTGGATAATTTATCCCCTTATTTGATGTGGTTATTGTAATTCAATAGAGGGTGAAGGGGAATATAACTACCCTCCCTTTGGTATTCAATGTGAGGAATCATTTTATCCACAAAGTGATGGTTTTCTATTCTTTGATGTTCAGAATGATGTTTTAATTATGATGGTATGTTTACGTAAGGTTCAGATCGCACAAAACCTGAGTATGAGATCCAAAATGTTTTAGACTCATTTATTTCTTCACTTATCGATATAGAGTAATGAGTATCAGTGGAGTCATAAGACTCAAAAAAATTCAATATCTTTTATATCAATGTTTTTCTCCAAAGAATGGTAAATTTCAATATCACCAGTGATCACTTTATTAATTATGGAACAAATCTCACCCCCTTCACTCCCATCGAAACAATATAAACACATTGGTTCAAGGTTCGCCTCACATATAACATAATTTTCCGGATCATGGATATGAAATGATGAATGTTGGATAATATGATTTGAATTAAAAAATGGAAATTCTTATTTTCTTTCCCCATTACTATCCGTGATGGAGCATTGGAGGTCAGAGGTGATATGGGATTTCAAATAGTTTTCAAGATCCTTTAGATCATTAGAGCTTTCATTTTTAATGTCAACCTCAACTTCTCCATTTATGACTTGGTTAATGAGGTTAGATTATTAAAATATCCTCAATTATTAGAACAGGAAGAACATGATGGATTGGGATTCAAAACAGTCTCAGAGAGAGTTTTAAAATAATGGATAGAGAATTCATATTCATTCTCCGATCAGTATTATGTGGATTGAAAAATATTGATCTTGACCAGTTGGTCACTAAATTCCATGGATAAGATGCCATCATGGACATCAATTTTTGTTTTAGATTTCATGAAGAATGGTATTCCTAAAATCTGAGGAGATTGGCCAGAAGTTGTCTCACGTTCCATGTCAAGTACATAGAAGTCAGCTAGGAAGATAAGATCATTACTACAAACATGGAATTCCTCAATTATACCCTCTGGACTAGCAGTGCTTTGATTGTCTAACTGAATGAAAACACCTATAGGATGTAAGGGAACTAGAACAAGGTTTGAGAAGATTGATTTGGTCATGACATTTATTGAGGCTCCTAGGTCTGTGAGTGCAACATTGAAGTTGGAACATCCAATTTGGAATGAAACCATAATTGTCCAAATATCATTTATTTTTATTGGAATAGACTATTAAGTGGAAACTTTTTCAAAGGTCCTATGTTTCCTCTTGTGGGTACACAACTCATTATGAAGCTTAGCATACTTACGAATTTGTTTAATGGTGTCTAAGAGGGCAATGTTGACTTCAACACGTCTAAACATGTCAAGAATTTCAGGATTGGGTTCAAATGACTTATTTGGATTAGAAACAGCTTGATGAAAATGAATTGGGTTCATTTGTGGAATGGAATAAGGTGAGGGAATGGATTCATGTTCCTTTTCATATTTAATTTTCTTTTCATTTTCTTGGTCAAAATTCAAAGGAGGGTTGGAGGACTCAACCTGAGGAATAGAAAATTGGTTTCTCGATCTAAGTGAAATTGCACTTACATTACCCTTGGGGTTGGGTAATGGTTGAGTTGGGAGTTGGGATGAATTTTATTGTTGTTGTTGGATCAGGTGGGATGCATGTTGACCAATTTGGATTTCAATGTTCTTGAGAATAGAATGGGTGTAGGAGGCAAGATCTTCAACATTAATTTCCCATGGTTGCTAGAAAGAATAGGAATTCCCCAAATAGAGTTTTCCATGATTTTGGTTTTTGGGAAAGTGATTGTATTGGTTTATGAATTGGGAAGCCTCACTAGGATATTTGAATCCAGGAGGAGGATTGTTCCTTTGAGGTTGAGGAATAAAAGGATAAGGTTGTTGGAATTTACCAACACCATAACCATATTGGAACTGGTTTGTGTTTCATGAGGGAATTGATGGGGATGAGAGATGGGGTTACCATACCTTAGGCATTGGTTATATGAAGAAGAGAATGGCTCAGAGTGATGTTGGTTGATGTTTCTAATAAACTGACCAAATTATTGAGGGTTGGGGTTCCACGGAGCATATGCTGCATTAATATTTATTGGTGCAGATGAATCAGATTGATCCTCATGAATTTGTGGAAATCTATCAGTTGGATGAGATGGAGAGTTGCAAATTACATAGTTTTTGATAGGTCCATGAAACATTGATTGCAGAGAAGATGAGGTTAGGGGTTTGGAATCCATAGCTATTTTTCGCACATGACCTGTAAGTTGACTCATCCACTTGGTTATCTTTTTTATGCTCTATTGATTAATTATGTTGGTCTTGTTTTACTTGATCATGTGCTTGAGTATGGATTTGATGTGTATTTTTAAAAATGTTACTTAGGAGATCTCTTGTAGCATGAGAAGTTTTTTCGACAAGAGAACCACCTCTTGCGGCATCAATGAGAGTTCTCTACATTGCCAATAACCCCTCATAAGAGTATTGGATGAAGAGTTGATTAGGAATTTGGTGGTGTGGGTAGGTTGAAACAATATTTTTGAACCTCTCTCTGTATTTATAGAGTGATTCACTTTGGAACTAAAGAATTCCACCTATATCCTTTCAGATAGAATCATTACGAGATGCAGAATATAATTTCACTAAGAAGAGTCACTTCATGTCATTCCATGTGGTTATGGAACCAGGAGATAGGTAGTAGAGGCATTACATGTCAGAGTCAGCTAGGGAGAAAGTCAATGCTTGAATTTTTATTTTTTCCTCAGAAACCCCTTGAGGATTCTTGGTAGAGAACACCACTTGGAACTCTTTAAGGTGGAGATCTAGATCCTCACCGGCTAGCCCATGCAAATGAGGGAGAATAATAATCAAACCCTATTTGAGATCGAAGTCAGCCTCTATGTTTGGATATTGAATACTAAGGGGCTAGTAATTTATATCAGGGGAAACGAGTTCTATAAGGGTTTGTTCCCTATGATTGGTCAATTATAATTCAACTGGTTGGACAAAGACTATTTCTTAAATTATTTGATTATCTCTTGTGATTCTCCGTATTTGTCAAATTGTTTACTCAATATCATGGTTAAAAAAATCCAAGGGATTGTTTGGGAGGCAACGAGGCATTCAAAGAGGTGTTGGAAGGGAAAGGAAGGTGGGATTTAATTTTAATTTTTTTTTCAATTTATGATTTTAATGAGAAGGATGGTTTTTCTTTTTGTTTTGTTTTCATTTTTTTTTAAATTTTGTTCTTTTCTTACAATAACCAGAAACTAAAGACTACTTAAGGAACCATCCCCAACAATGGAGAAATTTTAAACACACGACAAATTTTCGCCTATTGACCAGTCATGGATTCGTGTGCTCTGCTAATGTGTATAGCAGAACTCGGGTCGAATCATCGGCGATGATACTTTTTAATAGTCATTTTTTTGTTTATTGTATTCTAATTGGGGGGGGGGTGATATGTTTTTAGAACTAATGAAATGATTGATTGAAAAATATTGATTTAAAATTTTTTTAAAAAAATCGGTGAGTTCATTTTTTGGGAGTTAAGCTTGTGATATCCTTGAGATTTACTTTATATTTCATTTAAATTAAAACCCACATCACAAGATAACGTTGATTGGAATTCCTATGTGTTAAGAATTTAATCCAAGCCTTAAAATAACTTTGGGTTCTAATCTCAATTAGATCTTGTTGATGGTAGTGTATTTATGGTACCAATAATCTATGGAAACCACCCGTTAAACAAAACATGTCATTATTCCATGACATGTTAAGTCCAACATACACAATGTTATTTTTGGAGAATATTCATCGAGAAAATACTCTCAATCACATAACATACCTAAATTTTTAATCACCACAATAATAGACATACTCATCCATTAAGAAAGTTATTAATCTGGTAATATATGTTAATGGTGATTAATTACAAATAGATCAAAAAGAATAGGATAAGAAAATATTTGTGCATCGAACACACGCACAAAGAAAGTGTTATCAAAAGTAAAAATTATCTTTAAATTGAATTAGAAAATTAAATAAAGGAAGGGGATTCAATTTTATTTTAAAATTTTTAAGAAAATTAATACGACACTACATAATTTGGAAGAGAATAAGAGATATTGAAGAAGAAACATGCATTAAAATATAATTAAAAAGAAAGACTTATAAAATTACAACAAAGAAGAACACTAAAGTAAATGAAAACAAAGAGAGGAGGAAAGTCTCTCAAGTAAAACCTTGATTATTGCAGGTACAACCAATCCCTTGGAAAGGTTTTGGTCATGCCAATATTTTCTCCCCTCTTTTAAAATTCCAACCACTTTCTAGGAGAGGAGGAGGATGTATTAAAGCCCAATGTTGTGGGCTGTTTGCATTCCAAACCCACCCCTCCAATTGCATCACCACATTGAAAAAATAAAAATCCAAATATCAAGATATTATTTTCTTACAAGTTATAGATAAATATCTATTTTGTATACTCTAAATATGTGGTGGCCATTGGATTTAAGGGGCCAACGTTATGACCGGTTGATTTGAACAAAGTTAAACTGTCCTTTTCAATTTATGCCTTTTCAATGGCCAAAATGTGAATGGATTTTGTAATAGGAATATGCCTTTCAATCGGAATAAATTCTTCAACAATGTATTCTTACTATATATCTTCTTTTGCACTAAAAAATCTCATATTAATTTGATGAGTTTATTAGAAAAAATATTATGAATACTCTACTAATTTAAATTCCTGGCCAGAATGGTGGGCTGAGTTTAAATGAATCAGTTGGGCCCCTATATTTCGATTTGGGCCTTGAAATTTTTATCCAAGACTCCTTACACTTTCCACCAATCCTTTTAGGAGAATGAAGGAATTTTATCTTCTAGATTGATCCCAGTAATTCAATATTCATGGATGGTTTAGTTTCCTCACAGATTCTGTGGGCCTTCTTGTGTGGTCAATATGAGCCATCAAATGGCAGAATTGGCCCATGATTCCTTATAATTATATGTGAGAAACTGAATAAGGAATCCTAAAAAAGAAGAAACACACAATGTTAATTAGTAGGGAAGGATTTATAAATAAAATAGTAAACTGACTCAATCAGACAACTTCTAAAAATACTACAAATTTATACTTATTATTAAAATTGTAATATTTCACACACATTATGCACATTTCAAATCAAATCCGTAAAGAGAGTATATAATAAGTCATGAAAATATTAACAACATCAAGGTAATTTTAGTTTGAAAGAAATCAGACTTAATACACATAGAGTCCCATACGAAAACTTTAAAATGAATCCTGATGATCCTATTTTTGACATGTATCTCAATTTCAACGAAATTTTCAACACAATGGTTTCTCATGGATGATAAGTTACTGCCAAAGAATAGATCATGAGTATTCTAATATGCTTACCTAATAGATGGAGAGGAACTTCTATATCTATTACAGAATCATACGACATCATTATGTTACTTGTAAAAGAACTAATTGGAAACTGATGATGTATGAAGAGGAGATGAAAGTCTACCAGGAAGAGGAGAATGAAAAAAAAAATTAAAATCAGTTGCATTTTTTACCACCACCTCAAAACACAATTTTCACACCCATCCATTTTTTTATTATTTATTTTATTATTTTTTTGGTAATTGTATAGTTCAGGTGAAGGCCCGACTTAAAATTTCTTGAGCTCTTATTTAGAATCAAATGTTTCGCCCTTGGTTGCATCCAGCGCACTGCGGTTGAAGCCACGCGGCCATAACTGGGTCACCGCCTGACCTCACCCAGCTCGTCACACGGCATGCCTGATATTTAAGGGAGATAAAAATATGTGACGAATATTAAAATGTGAACACAATGAAAATAGAGACCGCACAGCCTTGGGCGAGGCACGACTCGCATGAGGCAATATTCAGAAACCGCACAGCCTTGCCTGGTCCACTGGGTGACCTTCCAATGTCCAATTAATTAAATAAAATGAACTAATTATAAATAAATAAAATCAGGAGAATAATATGTTAAAATAAAAATAAAATTAGAAAAATGCAATTAACTTAATGAATTGTTTTAATGATAACAATACATATATTATTTGAGGATATTGATAATTATTATTGAGTACTATTATTATTTATATTAGTGATTCCAATTATGTTATTTTATTTATTATTATTACTCTTGTTTCAGTAATAATAATAATTATTATTATTATAATAATAAATATTATTATTATTCTGCTCATCGTATTTAATAATATAAGATTTATTATTATTAAGTTATTATTATTAACTTTTTATTTAAATTTTTTCATTGTATTATGTTTATTAATATCCTGTTAAGTTATTATAATTATTTATATTATTATTATTATTATCCTTATTTTATTATTATAGGTGTTATTTTATTTTTATTCTTTTTTATATTATTTTTTTCATCTTTTACTTTGTTTCCATTTCATTCCTTCTATTGTGGGATAGCCCCCCCCCATTTTGTGTCATGCCTAAGGACTCCTACCTGTTCGCTTATGGTTGTCGCCCATCTCCCTCCCTCTACTAGTTCCACTATCACCTCCCTCCCTATGAGATTCTCACGCCGTGCCTCCCTCTTAGCCATCTCGGATGCACCGAACCCCCCGCCTCCTGCTCGGAACTGCACCACACCCCTACCTCCTGCTTAGATCCATGTCGAACATCCTACCTCTTGCTTAGAAATGTGTTTCACCCCCTGATCCTACATAGAATCACACTGCACCCCTGCTACCTTCTTGGAAACCTGCCAGATTCCCCCTTGTCCCCTTGGGCCCCGCGACGTCACACTTTTTCCTTCTCCAAGCCTGGTGCACCCTCCCCTATTCCTTGTTGCCATGCGCACCAAGCCCAAATGTACCCCCAAGCCGACCAACATCACTTCAACCACCACCATCACGTTGTGCTGCCCCCTTCTACCCTCATCCGACCTTAGTCCGACGAACCACAGCTCCTCCTTTAGGCAGCCAACACCTTGGGTAAATCCCGTTCATTGTTCTAGTAGATTTTGTTCAATTTAATGTGGTTTGGATAGGGTTTATGTGATTTCGGTGTGTTTTTGATGTTATCTTTGGTCTAATTCTTGTTTTAGGGTTCACCATTGGTTCTTTTATGGTTCACATTAGGTGTGATTGAGTAATTCAACCAATTTTTAGAAATTCTTCACCTGTGGTAGGTGGTTCCACGTTTAATCAATTTTTAATGAAATATTTGCTTGATTAATTAATTTATTATTCTCTTTGATTAATTATTTTGGGTGCGGATATGGTTTTATTGATGTTTTCGATTTTTTAGTTTTCATTGGTAGCATGTTCATGTGGTGTGAGTGCGTTTTTGGTTGAAAAATTTTATTTATTCAATTGTCTTTTTAATAATATGGGCAGTTAGTTTTTTTATTTTCGTGTGAGTGATGTTACTCATGTTTTCAACATGGCGCTTCATGTACTTAGTCAATAGTGAGGGTGTTGTGTGGGTTGAGTTGGTTGTTGCTGTGAAAATCTCAATTGAGCTTTCTACTAGTGTTTTGGAAATTCTACGTTTGTTTTTTTGAAAATGTGTAAAGTGCACGGTTTATGTTATGGTGTAGTGTTCATAAGAATTTTTGCCAAAAATATGGTTTGAGTGGACTTTTGGTGTTTAAAGTCATGTTTCATATTCTTAAATTTCTTAATGAAACTTCTATTGGATTTTTTAATCATGAAAGTGGTCTTTTAACCACGTAGTTGGGTTATTAAATAATGTGAGTTGTGCATTTTGTGTTCTTGACGTGGTGTTGGGTCTGTTTGGTCTTTTAGGAGGACTGAGTTGTTTCTTATGAGTTATGTCGTGTTATGTTTCTTTTTAAATAATTTGTTGACAAATAATTTAATATGTTTTAATAAATAAGTTTTAAAAATGAAAAAATTGTTTTAACTGAGTTGGGTAAAGACTTTTGGTGTGCGTACTATTTTAAAATGAATTTTGTGTGTTTGAAAGTGTGGTGTTGGGTTAAGGTAACAACCTATCTATTTTATTTATTTGAGTTTGACAAGAAATGTGAAATTGGAACATCCTGAGCACAAAAGGGGATTCCTGAGTACTAGGTGGGCAGACTAGATCTAGCATGCTAGTGATACAGAAGCGACTCTAGCCTGGTTTCACATAGCTGGTTTGACAATTACAACACTAACTAAACATTGGATGATGATTGGAGACCACTAGGTTATGGATGTGTTTCCCAACTAGTGTCTCATGCACGAGAACATATTTTTTTGTGTTTCTTGTACTACTATTCACCGAGACACGATGTTCTAGTGTCCCATTATTTTTACTAGTACCTATAGGGAGTCTCTAACTTTTGGTGCTCATGGATTATGATACACTCATCATTGGAAGACAATGTAGCATTTGGGTTCTCCTGAAGCTTTGAGTTTTCATAACTGCAAGGGTGTTTTATTTTTTTAAAATTTAAGTTGTTTTCGTTGAAAGTCATTTCTTTATAGAAACTGTTATATAATATTAGTTCCAGATTTGGTGTCCTTTCTTTTACTAAGCCTAAAAATGTGTTTGTCATTTAATGTTTACACGTGGAACCTTTTTGTTGGGTGACGTCCTAATGGGCTCTTGGTACACACACTACATACACATGTGGGTGTATGTAGAATTTGTTTCTTGTGAGTTCCAGGTTGTGACATCATGCTCTACAACAATGGTTTTGGTTGGTGATGGTCTTTTCATGAAGGTTGGTGTTTGTTGCATGTGGATTTTGTGCCTCCCTTGTTTTGTGGAAGTTTGATTTAAATTATTATTTTCTTTTGTTGTCATTTATTTTTGTATGTCGGTTCATGTTGTAAACCTCAAAATTTGTTTTTAGTTTGAGGCACTGTTTGGTTGTCTATTTTAATTTTTAGTTTATTTATCATATCATTTGTTTTGTGTTTACTATTTCTAGTAAATCATTCCCATGTGTTAGTTTTGATACCCGACACTTATGCCAACCCATGGGGATCGGGAACTCCCTTTGGGCCATCATGCAGATCAGGTTGGGCGTCAGGTCGGATGGAGTCCCAGCCTGGTTCGTAACTAAATGGTATCAGAGGATCATGTTTTCTCTCTTGAGTCATATTCTTTTGGGATAGATTCAAGGTAGACTGGAGTTGTGGTTGTCGGGATATGACAGCCTGGCTACGAGCAAGGTTCCTAGCCAGCACCCCTCGTGTCAGGACTCGAGTTACTAAAGCATGTTGAGGTTTGACTAAACCTTTGGTCTGTGTGGTTAATCTTGTTATGGGGAAATGAAAAGTAAGTAGGTTCAGTTGTCCCAGTGAACTAGTAGGGTCTCGCAAGCCCTGTGGAGCTAAGGATGATGTCCGATAATACTCTTTCCGGTAGTGTCGGGATTGGTATATGGCTGCAAAACATATGTACCAGTTGACCATTGGCACTAGTCCTCTCTTGCATTGTTCCTCATCTCATTGTTTTGGATTCATGGAAATCTAGTTTTTAAGTAAAAATGTTTTGGTCTTTAAATAAAATGCATTGAAATGAAGCGCTTTAAAAATAAAATGATGTGTAAGGTTTGGAAAGTGTGATGAATGTTTGGTTTTGAAAAAAATGAAAAGTTTCTTGTTTAGATTCATTGTGTTCTCATGGGAAACCACATTCATGAGAGTATATGGAAATAGAAATGGTTAATGGCATGATTGGAAGAGTTCCTGGAAAGACACGAGGTAGGTGCTGGTGTGGCACATGAAGATGCATGTGTAAGGCCCATGGGACACCCTTGGGGTTTGTGCTACCCACTAGCTTTTCTTATTATCAAAATGTTTTGTTAAATGAAAATTTGGTGTTTTTGTAATAGGTGATTTCATGGTGTGTCCTTGTGATTTTGACATGTTGCATGTGAGGTATTTTGAGCTGAGAATCCTATTTGACTAAATTGTGTACAAGTTTGATTTTTTTAATTTCTAAAATGGTGTGCAAGCATGCAGTTAGTGAATTATTATGAAATGTGCTTCGAGAATTCCATGAAGTGGTTCCCCCAGCACGCTTAGTGTTCACTTGAGATTTTTCTTGTCCTTTGGAATAGTTTGATTAGGTATGTGGTTCTCTCTCAAGACTAGTGTACGCCCATATAGAGCGTTAACATGTGATTGAAGTGCAACTATGGGTAATTCTCCATTGGCCAACCCTCTAGTTTATTAAAGAAAGGGCTCTCTCTTTTGAGTGATAGTTCTAAGTCTATTCGTTTTCTTTTTTAGTTAAACGAATCCTCTCATAGCGGGATGGCAGATGCGAGGGAAATTGATAGGAGGTTTGTTCTCTTTGAGTTGTCTGAGTCGTCGAGTATGATGTTTTACACCATTGTGTCTAAAGGTCCCCCCTAGAATCGGTAAAAGAATTTGTAGTGGGGAAGAGTGAATGCAGTTTATAATTATCAGTTTTGGCCAATGTCTTCGAGTTCTTTGTAGTGCCCTCATTGGTCGTAGGAGAAATGTTTGGTGACGTCTTGTAGTGCGAGTTATCATGAATATTAAAGGTGTATTTTGTATAACCCTATGAGAATTAATATTTTCATAGGACGGTGTCCTCCTTTTAGGGAGTAATGTTTCTTTCTGTTAAATGGGGAGTGGTTGTCGTACATATTTTCCCTCTTTATGTTTCCTATTTAAGGTGAAGGAGTGATGAATGGTAATAATTTAAACCCCCATTTTAGTGGATGTTTCATGAGGGAGTAGGTGGATGTCGAAGTCTTTTGTGTCTGATGTGGTTGACTCGAATGCAATGTGATTGATTGTTTCACCAAGAAAATGGAGAAGCTCAGTTTAGGTGTATTCAATGTCTGACTGTGATGCAGGAGATGCTTCGAACATCAGGGCTCCTGCCATAAGCCTCGGAGTGAAGCTAGTGCCCTGTCAAGAACCCCGGGAGTGAATGCAACCTCGACTTTATTTCTGTCACCACTGACGAATGTAAATGTAGTTTAAATTGTTTTCTTTAGTTGTTCTTTTCTAAATGAACAGTATAGCTGTGTAAGGTTTCTATGACTATGTGGAGGTGTGTTCGTCTCATCGCCTTAAAGTCTTAGGGGTTGTTTCCCATAGAATGTAATCACTTTAGTGGTCCTACTGGGGTCTGCTGGGTAAATTGGTCTCAAATTGGAATAGTTATCATCCAGGGATGTGAAGATGTTGGTTTGTATTGGGTTGTGCTTTTGACACCCCATTAGTTTGGCCCCGCCCTCCCTACCCCTTTTGGTGGGGTGTTTCGTCACCATCAAGAAATTTTCAATGTTCTATACATACTATTAGTTCTAATGGTGGGGAGACCCATGTTGGGTCTTACATGAGTGTCTCTAGAATGATTCAGTGTTGGACTTTTCTTTAATGGAGGGAGTCCACTCCAACCTCCCCTTTTTGGTCTTCCAGTTTATCCTTGGGCTTTTGTAGGTTCTTAATGGTGGGGAGAACATCGAGGTACCTCATGTCGATGTTTTGGTTATGTTTCTAAAGAAAGCTCGAGGATAAGAGATAGGAGTGTTCCTTCGACATGGTTTGATCTAGTTTGTTCATTCTATCCAAATGGTGTGGTTTTAATTTAATAGTGCTTGAGATGTTTCAGCTTGAGAAATTGGTTTCTATGGGTGTGAGAGTTCTTTTCCTTGATCAATCAACTGGAGGCGTTCTAGCTCTTTGGGGTGGTCAACACATATCAGAAAGTCTTTTTATGAGTTTCCTGAAGTTTTCATTGAGTCACTCTCTCTGAGCACAATGCTTTTTTCCTCTCTTTTCTTGATGTATGTGGGGATCCCCTTTGAACCTTATGGGAGTGTGGTTTTCTACTTTGGAGTTTGGTTCAAGTTGTGGATTTCCTGGGACAAAAATCTTTATGGTTGGGAGAATTGTCACACCAATCCTTTTTATATTATTTATCTTATTATTTATGTTGGGCATCAGATATTTCGGGTTGAGGCCCGACGTAAAATTTCTGAGCTCTTATTTAGAAACGAATGTTTCGCTCTTGGTTGCGTCTCGAGCACTACGGTCAAAGCCACACGACCTCGCCTGGGTTAACGCATGACCACACCCAGATCACATCACATCCTGCCTAATGTTTAATGGAGATGAAAAATATGCGACGAATAATAAAATAACAACACAATGAAAATTGAGACTGCACGACCTTGGCCGAGGCATGACTCGGGCGAGGCACAATTATAAATCCCCACAGCCTCGCCTGGTCCACCGGGTGACCTAACAATGTTAAATTAATATAATAAAACAAATTATTAAAAATGAAATGAAATCAAATGAATAATTAAGTGAAAATAAAAATAAAAAATGAAAAATGTAATTAAGATAATGAATTCTTTTAATGGTAATTACACTAATATTATTTGAGGATATTATTAATTATTATTGAGTATTATAATTACTTATAATAGTGATGACAATTATGTTATTTTATTTATTATTATTATAATTGTTTTAGTAATAATAATAATAATTATTCTTATTATTATTATTATTAATATTATTATTATTAATCTCATTTTATTTATTAATATAAGAGTTATTATTATTAAGTTATTGTTATTAACATTTTATTTAAATTTTTCAAGTGTATTATGGTTATTAATATCATGTTATGTTATTATAATTATTAATATGATTATTATTATTATTATCCTTATTTTATTATTATTGGTGTTATTTTATTTTAATTCTTTTTTATTATTTTTTTTATCTTTTACTTTGTTTTTTTCTTTCTTTTATGGTTTGGGTAGAGCCCCCCCTCTTCGTGTCACACCTAAGGCCTCCTGCCTGTGCGCTTCTGGTCGCCATCCAACTTACTCCCTCTCCCAGTTACATTGACACCACCCTCCCTGTGAGCTGCTCATGCCACGCCTCACTCCTGGCCATCCCAAATGTGCCTCACCCCCTAAATCCTACTCTGAACCGTGCCACACCCCTGCCTCCTACTCGGAGTCACACCGCACCTCCTTCCTCCTACTCGGAAACGCACCACACCCCCTACTCCTACTCGGAATCGAACTTCACCCCCTGCTACCTTCATGGAAACCCGTCAGATTCCCCATTTTCCCTTTGGCCTCCTGCGATGTCACTTCTATTCCTTCTCCCAGCCCGACGCACCCTCCCCTATTCCTTGTTGTCGCACGCACCAAGACCAAATGCCCCCCCATCCGACCAACACCACTCCAGCCTCCTCCCTCACGTTGTGTTGCCCCCTTCTCCCCTCAGCTGGCCTCAGTCCGACGAACAACACCTCCTCCTTCTGGCAGCCAACACCTTGGGTAAATCCCCATAATTGTTCTAGTGGTTTTCTTTCAATTTAATGTGGTTTGATTAGGTTTTATGTGGTTTGTGGTTTTGTTTTGAAGTTATCTTTGTTCTGATTATTGTTTTATGGTTCATATTTTGTTCGTTTAGGGTGCGCATTAGGTGCGATTGAAGAATTCATCCAATTTTTGGAAATTCTTCACCAGAGGTCGGTAGTTCCACATTTAAACATTGTTTTAAAGAATTATTTTATTTCATAATTATTTTATAATGATCTTCGATTATTTATTTTTTGTGTGGATTTTTTTATTTATGTTTTCCATATGTTTGTTTTCTTTGGTAGCATGTTCATGTAGTGTGAGTGCGTTCTTTGTTTGAAAACATTTATTTATTCAATTGTTTTTTAATAATATATGCAGTCAGTTTTTTTTTTGTCTTTTTTTGCGAGTGATGTTACTCTTGTTTTTGACATGGCACTGTATGTACTTGGTCAAAAGTGTGGGTGTTGTGTGGGTTGAGCAGGTTGTTGCTGTGAAAATCTCTGTTGAGAAGTCTACTAGTGTTTTAGAATGTCTGTGTTTGTTTTTTTAAATGTGCAAAGTGCGTGGTTTATGTTCTAGTGTAGCATTCATATGTGTTTTTTTGCTAAATGAGGGTTTGAGTGGACTTTTGGTATTTCCAGTCATGTGCCATATTCTGAAATTGCTTAATAAAATTTCTAGTGTCTTTTTTAATCGGGAAAGTTGTCTTTTAACCATGTGTTTGGGTTATTAAATGTTGCGAGTTGTCTAGTTTGTGATCATGATGTGGCATTGGGTGTGTTTGGTCATGAAGGAGGACTAAGTTGTCTCTTTTGTGTTATGTTGTGTTATAATTATTTTTAAAAAATTTGTTTACAATGAATTTAATATGTTTAAATAAAAAATTATTAACAATGCAGAAATTGTGTTAATTTAGTTGGGTAATATCTTTTGGTGTGCATACTATTTCAAATGGATTTTTGTGTGTATGCAAGTGTGGTGTTGGGTTAAGGTAACACCGTTTATATTTTATTCATTTGAGTTTGACATGAAATGTGAAATTGGAACATCTTGAACACAAAAGGGGAAGCCTGGGTACTACGTGGGCAGACTAGATCTTGCATGCTAGTGATACAGAAGCGGCTCTTTCCTAGTTTAACTTATCGAGTTTGATGATTAGAACACTAAATAAATATTGGATGATGATTGGAGACCACTAGGTTATGGATGTGTTTCCCTACTAGTAGCTCATTCATGAGAACATATTTTTTTGTGTTTCCTGTACTAATGATCACCAAGACGCAATGTTCTAGGGTCCTATTATTTTTACAAATACCTATTGGGCCTCTCCCACTTTTGGTGCTCTTAGACTTCGATACACTCACTGTCAACATATGGTGTTGCATTTGGGTTATCTTGATGGTTTTAATTTTCTTAACAGCATGGGTGTTTTATTTTTTTTATATCTTTTGTTTTCGTTGAAAGTGATTTCTATATAGAAACTGTTCATTTAAAGTTGTTCATGTTTTGGTGTCCTTTCTTTTATTAAGCCTGCAAATGTATTTGTCATTTACTGTTTACATGTTGATCCTTTTTGTTGGGTGATGTCCTGCTGGGATCTTGGATCACACTCTACATACACTTTTGGGTGCCTGGTGACTTTTTTTCTTGTGTGTTCTAGGTTGTGACATCGTGCTCAGCGACGATGGTTTTGGTCGGTTATAGTCATCTCGTGTAGGTTGGTGTTTGTGGCATTTGGATGTTGCACCTCTCTTGTTGCTTGGATGTTTGATTTAGAGTTTTAGTTTCATTTGTTGTTGTTTATTTTTGGATGTCGATTCAAGTTGTAAACTGCTAAATTTGTTTTAAGTTTGAGGCCATGTTTTGTTGTCTATTTTGAGTTTCAGTTTATTTATCTAATCAGTTGTTTTGTGTTTTATATTTTGGGTAAATTGTTCCCTTGTGTTAGTTCTTATATCAACGCACTTTTGTCAGCCCATGGGGATCGGGAACGCCCTTTGGGCCATGTTGTGGACCGGGTCGAGCACCGGGTCGGATGGTTACCCGGCCTGGTTCATGACAATAATTGGAAAGGAAAAATGGAAATCTATGTAGAAAGTTACAGTAGTGAAAAATCATTACCTAAAAGTGATAAGAAGATGGATCAATTATCCAGAAAGATTATGATATATTACAAGAAGAATAGATTTTTCTAAAATACTAACATTAAGAAAATATATGATCAAAAATGAAGCTGGAAGAATGATTGGAAAAGAAGTTACATGTCTGATGAGATACACTGCTATGAATGTTAGACAAAAGGACATATAAAGTATGACAATCAGAAGCTCAAATACAAAAATAAATATGAGGACGAAGACAGAAAGTATAAAAAGGTAATGAAATAAACATGGAGTGTTATTGAGGATATTTCAAGTGACATAGAACCATCACATGATGAACAGGATAACGAATCCAATATATGTTTTTATGAAAAACACAATTGAGGTAACACTAGATTTTCATGTATGAAATTCCAATAATTCTAGAGATGAGAGTGAATCTGACAATAATTATAATAATGAAATGGTTTAGTACTATAATATGAATGAAGAGACATGTAATGAACTAAAAGATAAAAATAAGTCTTTAAAAAACATAATTATACCACAACTGTTAAAACTGAACTTAATGTAGAAAGGTATAAATTTGAGAAGAACTAATTTTTTTTAAAAAAAATGGGACATACAACTTTATTACTATTTCTGGAAAACATTTTGAAAGTTCAAATAATGATACACTATATACTATTTCAATCCCTTCTAGAACAAATTGAGTTAATTTTTCATGTAATTTACATAATTCTTATGGAAAACCTATGATGCGGAGATGGGTTCCTATAGCACTATCCACTAATATTATAGGACACAAACATGTATAGGTAAAAAAAATCTTTTTTCATTTTAACATTTTGAAAGAAATTTTCTTAATGAGAACATGAAAAAGCTTCTGGTACTCGGACATTGGGTGCTAAAGACACATGACATGAGACTATTCAGGATTCAAGAATTTAACAGAAATTGATGGAGGACATGTTACATTTTGTGACAATGCCAATTAAATGATTATTGGCATTGGCCAAATCGGTAACTCTAACATAGTTTTTATTTCCAAATTACTTTGTGTTGATGGATTGAAATATAATCTGCATAGTATTTCACAACTATTTGATGATGGATTTCAGGTAAAATTTGAAGATGATGCTTGAAATATTTTTAGTTCTAAAAATGATTTAGTTTTTTCTACATTAAGAAATGAAATTGTCTACTCTATTAAATTAGATTCTTTAATCTCTCAAAATTCTCCTTGTTTATGTGCATTTCAAAATGAATACTGGATTTGTTATAGGGGACTAGGACAATGTAATATTCGCTCTATTGGAAATTTATATAGAAAAATCATAGTCAACGATCTAGCAAAATATGAGTTTCCAAATAATAAAGTTTGAAATCATGGTCAAAATGAAAAGAAGAAGAAGATTTCATTCAAACCAAAGAAAGAAGTATCAACTTCTCTTCCTCTCAAACTAGTTCAAAAGGATTTTTTTAGACCATCGAGAGTTTATAGTTTAAATGGGAAAGAATATGTTTATGTACTTTTAGATGATTTTTCTTGATATACTTGGACTTTACATTCATCTCTCAAAAGTGAGTCCATCTCTAATTTTACCAAATATTATTAAACTGTAGAAAATCATAGTGGACATAGAATTAAATCCTCTCAAATAGATCATGTCTGTGAGTTTGAAAATAAGGTGTTTGAATACTTTTGCTCAAAAAATGTGTATATTCCTAATTTTATTTCCCCTAGAACACCTCAACATAATGTAGTTGTAGAAATATTAAATAGAACCTTGTAAAAGATTTCTAGAACCATGCATAGTGAATATGACTTTCCTATTTTTGGGATAAATCTCTAAATTCCACATGCTATATTATCAATAGTGCGTGGATTAGACCTATTCTTAAAATAACACAATATGAGTTGTGGAACAGTAGAATTCCCAAATTAAGCTACATCAAAGTTATTGGCTACAATGTCTATTTCATTAATACTAAAGAAAATATTGACAAATTTTCTTCCAATAGTGATTAAGAAATCATTTTTGGATATTAAATCTCTATTAAAGCCTAGAGAGTGTTTAATAAAAACTAAATTTGTGTAGTAATATGTCTATATAAAATTTGATGAAACAGATTCATATGATCCTAAGACCACTCTAAAGAACCTGTCATATTATGTATTAAATCATGGAATTAATTCAAAATCCACTAACCATGCTTTGACGGAATCTGTGAAAACTTCCAACTTGTGAAATTTTTTAGATTCATGTCACAATGAACCAGTCCCTATTGAAGAACCTAAAATCACTATTATATATTTTTCTAAAGTTTTTAGAATTTATATGAATCTTTTTTAGATACAGTTATAGGATACATAGATAAAGCAACTCTGACTAGAGCTTCTCTTAGAAATTATGTAGGACGTCAATTATTTTTTCCACAAATTGGACAAAAAACATTAATGATGTTATCAATGATGAATCTTGGGTGATTCCTATGCTAGAAAAATATAATCAATTTGAAAGGAACGATGTTTGGAAACTTGCTGACAGACCCAAAGACACATTTACCATAGGCACTAATTGGGTGTTTATAAATAAAGTAGATACAATTGGTAATATAGGTAGAAAAAATGCTAGATTAGTTGAAAAATGGCATAGTATATAATAAGTAGTTCAATATGAAGAGACATTTGCACTAGTATCAAGACATGAAGCCATCATAATTCTGCTTGCTTATGCTGCACATCTAAATTTTAAACTATATCTAATGGATGCTAAAAGTGCATTTCTAATTGGGTATACTGCTGAGGATGTCATTATGGAGAAACCCCATTGTTTAATATATACACATTTCCCAAATCATATTTATAAATTATAAAATGAATTATATGGTTTAAAACATGCTCCAAGATCCTGGTCTGATAGGTTAATAATAATTTTGACTTCCAAAGGTTTTATAGAAGGAATATCTGATCCTACCCTTTAAAAAAAATAATTCCCAAATAATGTTCTAGTAGTTCAAAATTAAGTAAATGACATTATCTTGGGATCATATAATAATTATTTTTGTATTTAATTTTCTAAAATGATGCAAATTGAATTTTAAATGAGCTTAATGGGTGAACTAAAATTCTTTCTTGGATTTAAAATCTATCAAAACAATGTTGGAAAAATTTTAAACCAAAGAAAATATTATAATGATCCTCTAAAATGTTTTGGTTTGGATAACACTAAAATTAGTGACACTATAATGAGTAATACCTATATGTTAGTTCTTGATGAAGATGGGAAACTTGTTGATAAAACCACATACAAGGGAATGTTTGGAAGTCTGCACTATGTAACTACTAGCTGATCTGACATTATGTTTCGTGCAAGTATGTGTTCTAATTTTCAAGAATATCCTAAAGAATCTAATTTAAATGTTGTTAAAATTATTTTCAAATAACTCATTCCTACACCCATTCTAGGATTGTTTTATCCCAGATGAAAATCACACGAGTTAGTGAGTTATTCTGATACTAACTTCGGTGGTTATAAGTTAGATAGAAAAAGAACCTCTGAAACATGTCACTTTTTTGGAATGTAACTAGTATAATGGTGTGGTATGATTCAAAATTCTATTGCATTATCTACTTTAGAAGATGAATACATAGCTTCTGGTTGTTTTTGGGCACAAATTTCGTGGATTGAACACAAATTACATGATTATGGATATAAATTCTGGCATGTACCTATAAATTGTGACTATAAAAGTGAAATTAACATCTCAAAAAATATTGATTCACACCCTAAGAGAATACATATATATGTAATACATCACTTTTTGAGAGATTGTTATCCAATAGGTGAAATCAATTTGGAATTCATTGGATATAAATATTAGCTCGCATATATATTAACCAAAACATTAAATTCAGAAAGAACAGATTACATCATACATGAATTGGGAATGATAAATCAAATGTAGTAAGTGTAATGTTTTATAGCTTATGGTTTCAATGTTTACAGTTTCACAAGTCACTATCCAACTGTTCTATAGTTTGTCTATTTTAAGAGTTGTAGTTTCAGTTTTACGGTCTCATAATAACTATTTATTAGTTCCTTTTTTTCACTAACTGTCAACAATAATATGATAAAAATGTTAAGAATTGACACATTAAAAAACTCATTGTGAAAACTAGTTATGGTCTCATAGTGAAATCTAGTTACGGTCTCACTGTGAAAGCCTGTTATGGTCTCATAATAAAAGTCAGTTATGGGATCACCATAAAAATGATTTATTGTTTTATTTACATATTATATCCATGATTGTGGTAAATAATTATTTTTCCATTTTACTTTCCCATGCATTGATCATGCGATGATTGATATCCCTAAATGATAAAATGAAGGACGATTCACTCCTTTCTTCACCTAATATTTCTTTCATCAATCCATAAACCATCATTATACCTTTCTATCTCTCAAACCATCTTTGAATGCTCAAAATGAAACGTTCATCCTCATCTACCCCTAAGAAGCACAGTTCAAAGAAGTAATTGAAAATACCACCAAATTTATCACACAAAGGTCCTTTGAATCCAAACATGGTGAACATAGTAGTCATCCCTAAAAAGGATATCTTCCACGAGTGGATTCTGTCAAGTAATTCTCTAGTATTAAAAGTACATAGAGAAAATGGATGGATGGATTGGTTCCCAAATGAGGATAGTCCCATTTACCTGAAATTAGCGGCACAGTTCTATCAGTATGTTCAATTACTTTTTGATTCAATAGATGATTTTTTTGTGAGAAGATAGATAAATGGAAGGATATGCACATTTTCATTGAAGATATGGGATTTATGCCTTAGGGTACCTCATGAGGAAATTTTTTAGGAAAACAAGTGAGGCCATCCACAACCAAGTGAGATATTTGTTTTGGAAGAAGCATTAGGAAACTTAATTGGGAATAAAAAAATGCGAAGATCCATAACTTCTGAGCTAGATTG
Source organism: Viscum album (assembly GCA_963277665.1). Taxonomy (NCBI): domain Eukaryota; kingdom Viridiplantae; phylum Streptophyta; class Magnoliopsida; order Santalales; family Viscaceae; genus Viscum; species Viscum album. The sequence goes on along the minus strand of OY728128.1, from coordinate 1,689,725,220 downwards.
TGAAACTAGACATCTATTTATGTTTATTCACAATATGATTAGCCCCATAAATGTGATTTTACTCCACTAAAGTACCAAGATGTATTTTTCATACATCTTATAAAAAATGGGCATATGATCATACTTTGAATATATGTTATACTCCATATGTGTGGGTTGATCCAAACAACGTCCAAGTCAACCACCTAGTTCTATTCACGACTTATCTCAGCTATGTTTTATTCTAAAGGGTTATTAGAATAGATGAAGATGCCATCAAGGACTCTGAATTATTTCTCAAAATAGTTTTATTAGAGGTAATGAAAATCATTTGGAATCCATGGAGAATAGAGTGGGCAGATGTTAAAGAGAGGGTTTATGAAAAGTTCAATCCGGTGGATCATCCTTAAGACCTAAAGAAATTTTTGATCCTAGCTTGGAACAAGATGAGATTATTGAGTATTATGATGAGGAATAAGTGGAAGGGGCTGTTGGTGCTACGTGGAAAATTTTCTAGGATGAGAAGAATAGTGAAACTGGTATCCAAGAAATAATTGAGAAGGAAGTGCTTTTTGCTGATGAAATTGTTGATCTACAAGAACAACCTACTACTAAAGAAGAATATTTTGTTATTGTAATTGAAGAAGATGTTGTATTAAAGAATAAAAAAGAAGATCATTCTCTTTATTTTTAAGCTGCTTGTGAGGAAAATGTAGAGGAAAATGTTGTTCCTGAATTAATCCCATTTGCTGAAGATATAATGGAGATATACTTCCAGTTGAATAAAAAGGAAATGTTTGAGGATATCAGGGGTGAGATCTTGGAAGTAGATCAAGGAACAAAGTTTCTTAGTCCTGAGAAAGATGCACATGTAGAGGGGAGCATCACTCAAATATTCAACATGTTGAAGTCTCTAATCCAGTTGATCGAATATTAGTGGATACATGGTATAAATTCCATAGTTATTTTAATGTGAATGACTCCAAGTGAGCCACAATCAAAGGAAACGGTATGTCTATTGTCTTTCAATGAAAAACACTACCATCTCTTGATGTTATAGCTACAAAAGAACCAGATCATGTCTTAGATCCTATTCTCAAACCTCTATATGAACCTTCTAACTTAGTCTGTAATGATTATTTGAAATATTTGGGAGCTACCCTATTGGTTGGAGTTGAACAACTAATGAATACACAACCTACTCTTGTAAAACATTTGGGTGAAAAAGATTATACTCTGTTGTTAGAAAAGAACATAAGGCAAATTCAACCCAAGATGCTTCATGAGATTCAAGATTCCAAAATTGAGAACAAACAGTTAAGCGATGAAGATAAGTCTCTTCGAGGTATGGTTGAATATATGCTGAGATTGATGAAATCATGATCAGAACATGTTTCTCATCCTGTTGAGGATGTTTTTAGTCAGATACCAAATGATGTTGCCTCCCTGATTCAACCTAACTTAACCTTCTTTGGCTAACAAGGTAACTAAAAGAATTAAGAAAACTTTTCAACAGATGTGTGAACATGTTATTGGTCTTAGAAAGGTGACTAATGAGTATAAGGGATGTCTCCATAAAGTTCCAAATCAACTCAATTCCCTTACTTTAGAAATTACAACTTCAAAAAAATTTGGACTATCATCTAAACCCTCCTTGAACAGTTATATGCTCAAAAGAGTTTTAAAGAATGAACATCAGGCTATGCTCAATGGTATTGACAAAGAGTATCTAAATTAAGTTTTCATGAACATTGACAGATTTATTGATTTGTTTAGAAATCATTCCAAAATTGAAAATGATTCTCAGGAAGAGGTTACTACAAAGGTGGACTACTAATTCAACAGGATGTTCTCGAAGCATGACGTGACCAGCCATTTGAAGTACCTAGTGGAGAATATGATAATCCCTCATATCACTCAAGCTTTCAAAACACATTTCAAAAATTTCAAAGATTTCACTCCTCTATTATAAATGTTCTTGGAGAACAATGATGTCTTTGATAAATCATTGCAGTATGGTTGGGAGATTATTTCGGACCACATCAATCTTTTAAGGAATTATCATCATGTCTAGATTACTTCTATTGTTTCTCTTACAGCTGCACCCTTGTGACCTAGTTTCCTTACCTTCTCATCCTCTTCCCTAACCTCTACCTCTTGGTCTATCTCTTAGGCTCTGAGACATATCAGACATGTTATCATTAATCAATAGTTACCTCAGTATTACGCTGCACTTACCTTGGCCCCTTCTGTTTTTGAAGGACAACCATTACCTTTACAATCCGTTGGATCCCTTCCTTATTCATCTTCTATATCTTCTCCTATCGCTTCTACTACTGATACTGCCAAAGGAAAAGAGAATACTGATTATTCAGAAGAAAAGTGACTACTATATTTTGATAGGGATCTTGTTGAATTTTTTTAATGCCTACTATTTATAATGACACTTATTTATCTATATATTACATTGTGAACTCTAATTTTCTATATATTATTTATTCATTTTAATAATCCTAAAAGGGAGAGTTCTATGCACACCAAGAGATATTCTATGCACACTAACGGAGATACACATTCAATAAGATTATATATCTCAATCACAAGATTTGTGATGCTCAAATAGGGAGGTACTAATGCACTCCTCATCTGTTAATCATGTTTTAATTATCAAAAATCATATATATCCTACAAATCCTATTTAATATTTCTCAAATCATGTGTAAAGATGATTAATTTCTTTATTTCTTAAATAAATATTGTAAAAATTTTTGTTTATAATGAAATTATTTTATTAATGATCAAGTTTAATTTATTGTGTGGACGTCAATGTTTAACCATGCATACAGATATTTGGGTGAGACACAGACAACGTGACCAAGACATCGTGAACCAGGCACTATGACCCAGACACCGTGACCCATCCATTGTGTCCCAAAGACCGTGCCCCAGACATCGTGACCCAGAGACCAGACCCAGCCACCGTGACCCAGACACCGTGACCTAGACACGGTGACCAGACACTGTGACCTAGACACGGTGACCTGACACCGTGACCAGACACCGTGAATCAGATACCATGACCAAAACACCGTTTTAATAACACAACATTTGTGTTACTAGTAGATAATCTCTATACAACTATTCCACCATAACTGTCTCACTACACAAAGACAATGAAGGAGACACAATTTCATGGAGACTCCAATTCAAAGTGATGTTGTTTCCTGACAGACTGTGACACTGTTCATTAATCTATTTTTGTGTTTCTCAATTTAATTTATAACAATCATATTTAAATATTTTAAATTTACTAACATAATTAATGTTTCATTATAGACTTGTCACATAACAATATGAGGTACGAGGTGCAGAATACATGAAACCTGTCAGTTGTCACACATGCCCAATAAGAATAAATAGAATAGTGTATCCAGAAACAAAAAGTGATGATAGAGTAATAAGTGTGTGTGATATAACGATGAAGCACAAGAATTTTTGAAATAAGATCTGATACATGCAAATTGAGAATTTTGAAGAACACACGAAGCATAACCGAATCCTAGAGTCGAGAAAATGTTTTCACTATAAACTCCACAAAGAACATGAGCCAGATTTATCTAACTTTTGATACTCTATTTTCCATAAGAGGACTCAATTCCTACATTTTCTTCATCATTGAAGTCCATAGCTACATAGAAAAACACTCATAGAACTTATAACTTTATCTCATCATCTTTTATCTGTTGTATAATTTTTTAGCTTTTGAGAAGAGTGTGTGTCTATATAAAAACACACAAGGTCTCCTTAATTAAATAGAAGGATACAAGATATCCTTTCTTATGCATATTTTCACTCTTCTGTATTCCCACAGATAAGTGTGGAAGAGTTCCCAGTGTGACATGACAATTCATACCTATAAGAACTGTTGAAGATGTCAGGAGACCAGGTCATTCCTATGTACTGTTGTTTACCGAGATCCAGGGTGTGGATCAGGTTTATTAATATAAACTACTTTATGGTGGGGGGTCACCATATCGACTGGATTAGGTAATGTCTTGAGACTAATCCAATTGTTTTATATCCGTGGGGTTGTTTAATTTAGTATTCTATGTTTTACTGTATAATCCAGAAATCAATAAATTTACCTTGACAGTAAATATTATAAAGATGTTATAATTGTTTTCCTTATTATAATATCATCAAAATTAATATTGATAACATATATTAATATTACTAAGAATTAATCAATCTTCTGAGAAGTTATTTAAACAGTAAAACATTAAAAATCGTATTACTTTGACTAACTAGGCTATATTTAAATTTATTAGGAAACTATATTAAGAATACTTTTTAAACAAAAATTGTTATAAAAACACAATTCACCCCTCTTGAGTACTCTATATTGACCAACAACTGAAAAACTAGGTTAAAATAAAATGATAAGGATATAATTTTTCATCCTAATTACTATAGGATGATTTTAATTCAACCCCTTTCACCTTAGGGTAAAAGATCAATCGATTATGGGATTATTTTCTATCATAATTATTCATATAATATTTCAGTCAATGAATCATAAAAAATATTACTCTCTTAGATTAAAATGTCTCTTATGAGTCCACATAGTGACAAAAGAATGTTATGAATGAATTTAACTATATATACTATGAATAATGAAATTATTTTTATAATAAAAATTTATTTAAAACTTTTAGTAACTTTATAATAACCTTATAATATAATGAAACACTGATGAAGTATTTATCTAATTAATAATAATTTTAGTAAATGATTTTATATTAATAAAAGAAATATAATTAGAGTGAGTTAATATGACCCATGAATTTTGTAAATTAATTTGACAAAATTGTGTGACTTTAAATTATTATATTTGAATTAGAAAAATGTAATACTTATTTTTATTCAAATTAATTAAATAATGTCTAAATTGGTAACAATGATATTTTATGAAAATGATATTTTATCTTGTTTAACCACATTGATCCTTTAACATGAACTAAATGATACCATGTTCTTTTCTCTACTCCTCTAGCCCCATTACAGTTTTGTTGGTATTCCCAAACGGACAAACCTATAGACCTTAAGAGTTGATATATGGAGTAGTTTCGAAGAAGACAAGGTTCCAACATGTATGAAGGATGTTGACCTTTGGTTATGTATTTCCATCACAGTTTTATTTACTTGAGGCACATTCCATATTATATTTTTTTATCTCTTATGTCTGGTATATACATCCCATTGAATTTATTTTTGGATTCTTTTTATTAATTTTGGAGGGATATTTATATACATATAATGTTCTTTCTTTTGTGGGGATTATGATTAAGAAGTTATGTGGTAATGGTATTATGATACAAACTCATTGTCGGTTGGGATTTTTTATGATTATACCTCTAATGATGAAATAAATTTATTTACCTCTACATAAATTCTTGATTATTCTTCGATAATAGGGTTTTTATAGAATACATTTATCAATTATTTATACTCACCTTAAAAACTCAAGGAAAATAATAATATAAAATCTAATTTATTTATCTCTTCTATCAAAGATCCAATTTCATTTGTATCATTGTTTCTATAATATATTTTCTATGATGTTTTCAATATTCACCTATGATTGACTAAAAACAGTTGTGCCCATGATGTTTTGTATTAAAAAATTATTTCATGGGAATCTTTTAGATATTTTCATGATAAGCTAATTTCAAATGTTTTAAAAAATTATGTGAAAGGAATGTTTTGTATTAAATTATATAAATTGAACATAATTTTTCATTTTTAGGACCACTAAATGCATTGATTAATCATATAAATGATTCAATGGTAATTTCTATATGTATTTAATCCCATAATATATTTGGAATATTTTTATTTTAATATTTGTTATCAAAGATGAATGGTTACATTCAGTAAGAAAATTTTGATTGATCATTTAATGAAATTATCATACATTGTAACATCCAATAATATTTTGTATTCATTTTGGGGATATATTTTGTTTATACCATTATTACCATCTCTATGGATGATTAATAATTATATTGATGTTATTTTTATGAATCCAATTTATTTTTATTTTCTTATGTTATGATAAATAAATGAATTGTTTTTGAAACCCATTATCACCGCATGGGATATGATGTGATCATATGATGAATGTTCTATCATTTTAAAACACATATTTCAGATATTTTATATGTGTTTTGTGGTTATGATATAAACTATAGATTTTATTTATGATTCAATATGGATCGTGATCATGTTATAACCAAGTATATGTGGGTACAAAATTATTTATCCCTCCAATGTATTGGATAATGATTGATCTCTCATTAGATAATAAAGACGGGAATTGGGAGTGAAGCCTACCTTATAAGAGAGTTTTCATATTTTGGTAGTTATTAGAGTCAACCTTAAATACTATAATAGAATGTGGAGTCAACAAAATTCCCTAAGATAGTCTTGGAAATAATACTTCACTACTAAGGAAATGAATTTTTATACTTACACCATAATTCTATATCATCAACTAATTAGATGATCTCATGATTTTTTTAATTTGACTCCTTTATTATTTACATCCTATGAACATCCAAGAATTAATACATGAATGAATATTATGATCATTCTTGTGTAGGGTTTTGTTTTAAAATGTTATTCTCATATTATCATACCCATTTTCTGATGTACTGTTTATGTGAGCCTTTATGTCATCTTTATTTATCCATATATGGATTCTGAGATCTACCTTTCTTATGTCCTCTTTCCTGAGGTTATGCAGAATGATTTTATAAATAATATGTCTATGATGGTTTCTAGTTATGAATAACATAATCCGAGAAACTTATGAACATGTTATTTATATTTTTATCCTTATAAGGATACATGATCTAAAAAATTCTAATATGGATCATAATGTTATTAAATGAATATATTTCTAACAAGATATAATATCTATGTATGATATATATGGGGTTTTATAACCCAACCTATGGGAAATGAGTTGATGAGGTATGTGACCTACTCCAACTAGCTAAAAACTCTCTCATATATGATATTATAGGCACTGGATCATAAAAATTCAATTTGGAGAATCCAAATGAGAAATTGTAGAAAAAATGACCTATACCCATGGTTTAGGGAACCGTGGGAAACCAAGGCATCGAGGTAGCTCTAAGGCTTATACCAAAAGTTTATCAAACTATATGTATAGGTTTTTTCCACCGTCTCATAGACTTATAACCACTATTCTAAAAATATGGGTTTAAATATCACTAAATCTCTTATACACACGATTATATAAATGTGGGTATAATATTTCAAAAAAACGATAAAAATATCTATTCAACTCCCCTAGTGAGATTGGTTCATGTAACCTGCAATTCAATCCTTGAGCACCTCACTAACTAAGATGCTTCACTTTTGTACATATTTATGTACTTATAGATATATATATATTTATATATATTGCCCATATTGGGAAAAAAATAATCAGGTAAGAATCGAACATGTGACCTAGTCCTCTAAATCCCACCGTCTGACCAACCCAACTACATCAAATTTGTATTATAAATATCTATTTCTTCAAAATTAAATTAATTTAAATTGTTTGTATAGATACAAATTCGTAGTGGGTTTCAAACCTACATAGTTGTGTAACAGCTAAAGTCCACTACCATTAATCTGATTGAATTTAACTCACCATAGAGATATATATTATTATATATATATATATATATATTTCAAACATGGTTTAAATTAAATGTCCCTTGTGAGTTTTGAATCTGGGTTTTTTCTTAACTGGTGAAGCGGATTTTCCAGTCCAACAATTTAAATTATTATTATACATATATATATATATATGTATCTATGTATGTATATATATATAATCTCAAATATATTTTTTCTCACTTAAATAATATGGGACTCTATACCCACCGTTCACTAAAACTGTGTGTATAGACCATATCTACACCCATAGTTTTCACAAATTATTGGTATAGTCTTATATATTGAAATATATACCCACGGTTCTTCAATCTCGTGGGTATAAATACCATATCTTCCCACAGTGTTATTTAAATATGTTGGATCTAAATTATGAATTAAGATATTGTATATAGTATATAATGATGCTCAATAGACAAGAGTGGGGGTGAATTGTACACTTTCAAAATTCATTACAACAGTTAATGTTGGTTAGAAACCTTTCTATTGTTTAACAAGGTTAAACAAGATAAATTCGCCAAACCTCTAGTTCTACAAACTTGCTTGATTCTAGAAATGAGATTCTGAGAATGAAATTATGGAAAAGTGAATCTGGAAATGAAACCTAACAAAACTTTACAAAGGTAAAGATTCTACCTTAAAGCATATAGAATCTTAATAAATTTTTGTGTACAATTATAAGAAAGTATAAGATAGTTATACTTTTATAAACAATAAAAATGTAGTTGAAAACTTGAAATAAACAAGTAACAAGTTGTAAATCATTTAACCCAAAGAGAAGGGTATCTAACAACCTTGGATAAAGGTCCCTTGATTTATAATTTAAAGAAAGACTGTCTTACCCACACCAGGGTAAGCCCTCGATATGAAGATCGTAGTCATTCATGCTATCCCTGCAGGACCTTAAATTCAATGTAGTGGAATCCTCTGTCTTCCTCAGCACGGAATTCCTCGAGCTTTAAGGTAATCGGCACCTCTGTCTTCCTATCCCCGGAAGCCCTCAAATGTACTCAAAACCATTTGGAGTTGCATGAAGCAAATCTGAACAAGGTGTTTAGTATGCACAAAGCAATAAAGTCTCACATTCTAGAAATCACTTCAGCAGTATGTTATCTCTAGATGGATCATCATATATTGATCTCTCTCAAACAAGCTTCTAATTTTAGGCACATTCTCAGCGGTCGACTCCCTCCTCCAATGGTCATACTTTTCCTTGAATTTTGGAGGGAGATGTACACGTGTCCCTCAAAAAATGGTTAGTTAGTAACTGATTAAACGACATCGTTTTATAACCAAAACGTGTGTAAACAAGAATATGATTACATAAACAAAATCATTTTTCAGAGTATATGGAAAAAATAGTTCGGAGTCTGACCAAAAACACATTCGGTATCTATAATAAAATGATATTCAGATTCTATTTTCCAAGGAATTCAGAACATGGATTCTATAGAATTCCGAAGTCTGAATTTCATGTAAATTCAGAATCTAGATTCAAAAGAGTTCGGAACATAATCATAGAAATTTACAAATCTGAATTCATTAGAGTTCAGAGTTTGAACTCAAAAGAGTTCATAGTTTGAATTTAGGGAACTTAGATTTAGAACTCATAAATGTTTGCAGTCGGAATTCATAGAACTCAAATTCAGAACTCATAAGAGTTTGAAGTCTGAATTTAGAGAACACAGAGACTGAATTCGTAGCCCAAATATACAATTCTCTATATAAAAGGATTATATGATTCTATGTTTTTGGATACAAAACTGAATTTTCTACTTAGGCAAAATGAACAATAAAAAACTTGGAAATGATAAATTTCCATAGGGTAGGAAAATTTTCCTTATGAAATAAAAACATAGGGTAAATGAAATTTTCCTAAAGATATGGTGTTTGTGATTTTTAAAACACGATGAAATGTTAATGTCATAAGGATACCTTATTGACTCAGCAACCTCCCCAAACATGAAGGAATGGAAAATTCATAAGGAAAACTTATTGGCTCAAAAATCTCCCCCTTTTTAGAAAGCACAAACATCCTTACTAAAAAAAATATAATGACATAGATAATATTTTTCTAGACATTGAAAATAAAACATATCTCACTTAACACATGGGCAATGATGAATACAACTATCTCCCCCATAGGCTTTGGAACACTAAGGATCATATTCTATATTTCCAGAATAAGACTTAGCATTTAATTGCATTTGGAAATCTTCTTAGACAAGAAATACCCCTTAGATGAACTCCCCTTTACTTAGGTACATTTTTTCTTTACACATTTTTCTTTTTTCATTTTTTCCCCTTCGTGATTCACAAAAAAATATAGGGAAAGGAAATGTAAATATAGTAGCTGAAATATTAGTACAACACATCCATAAGACAAGAAACCAATCATTTCATTATGATAAGATAAAAATTTATACAAGTAATATACCACAAAATATTGGTTCTAAACAATGTTATCCTTCCTTTTCCTTGGGCATAAACTTATTGACTATTGTCTTCAGTTTCTTGAGATCCATGTGATCTTCCTCTGCTCGTATGAGAATCTGATCCTGATCCTCAGCTTTTTTCACTAAGGATTTGATTCTATCTTTCTGATCCTTAATAGCCTCTTCCTGAGCCTTCAGGAATTCTTTCTGCTTGGAAGGATTTTCTTCGATCTCAATCCGAAGATCTCTTTCTCTATTCTAGATTTAAGCCACTGAATATAGTTTCCCATTCAAATACTTTACCTCTTGAATCCGAGAATTCTGTTCCAGTGTTAGAGCTTCGTCAAAACTGCTTGTGAGATCCTTGATCTTACCATCTTCAATGTCAAATTCCTCCTTGAAACTATCTTAGAACTCATCAAGATCATTCATATCTTCAACTGTATTTTTTTAACACCTAACCATTTTCTTACAATACCTTTTATGGGTATCATAGTTAATGATGAAATTCTTGAAATTAGCCTCAATATTAACACATTTATCCATAACCATTGACACTAAATCCGATTTTTGGTTCAAGGTGTTTTGAAGCATATGATGTCATGATTTAATGCTTAGAAAAATAGGAATGTTCCCAACAAGCTTCTTCAATGACTGAACAACAAAATCATGTCTACGGGATGATGATTCTAAATCTGAAACTTTTCTAGGTGAGGGATCTATTTATTTCTCAGCATGTTTCCCCTTTGAAGATCCTACAGCTTCCTTCTTCTTCACAACGACTTTTCTAGCTATATCAACAACCACCTATTTTCCCTTATCAGTTTTCAGAATGGCTTCCTCATCTAGAGATTTATGTTCATTGTCAGACAACTGAACAATTTTATCTTCATCTATATCACTTTTCTGAGCTCATGCCTCAGCATCCTCTAGGTGTATGAAATGATGATTATAACTTTATTCTTCTGAGAGATTATTTACTTCTTCTTCAACCTTTTCATCTTCTCCATTCTAATCTTTCCAAGGTGTAGCCATCTTTGAAGATTCTGCTTCAGAAGATCGGATTGAGAGCATCTATGATGGGATTTATTTATCATGAAAATCTTCTACTTTATTAATCAACTCTATTATTTTACCACTACTTTATACTTTTTCATCAACTTATTCTTCTTATTTTACATTTTCGACTTTTTGCGGAGTCAAAAATTTCATCCTTGGATTTCCAGATAAAGCTTCTACAATGAAGGATTCTGGTACCAGAATATTTTTAGAAGCTTTCTCAGTATCCCTTAGAAGGGATTGCACAATCTCTGCTTCATTCATTATCTTCTTTAATTTCATTTCTTTCTCTTCCCTTTCCAGATACTCATCTTTTTTATCCTTCATTGATTTCACTTCAGCAGGGTCTAGACCAAAATTAGGTTCACCTTATTTCATGTTCTTCTTATCTTCCCTCTACTTAGCAACTACCTCATCGAATCATACTTAACGAATAAGTTCGGATGTACCAACCTTTCTCTATTGACCTGCCACTCCGAGATTGTCTTGACAGTAGAAATATCATTTTGAGAGGATTTTTCTATAGACATTCGAAATTAAGAATCCCTTGAATAATTAGAATGATATTATGTAGAAGGGCAGAACATTATCACACGAGAGCTTATGATTCGATGTGGGACAACCATCAGGGGGTCATTTATATAGGCATTTGATGTGAAAATTCATCTTCCAAACTCAATCCAATGGCTGAAAATCCTTCTAATCAGATCTGACAGTTGATACGATAGCTGTAATGAAATATTGGACCCGATATTTTGAGTTTTTTTTTTAATAAAAAATTCAAATTTAAGGAAAATAGAATTTGAAAAATTTAAAAACAAAAGAAATTACCAGGAAGTAAAGGTTGATTACGAAAACTCAGGAAACGAAACATACATTTTTTATTGCTAGGAAGATTATTCGTAGTGAGGAAAAAAAATTTATTAATGATTTTTAAATTCCAAATAATTTTGATTAGGGAAAAAAATAAATACGAAAAACTCTATTATAAAACGTTTAAGTAGGAAAACCTTCATTATGAAAATTTTAAGACTACAAAAAATGTTGACTATAAAAAGTTTTAGACTGAGTATGTATATATAACTTCATTACATAAATTTTAGAAAATATTACTATGAAAATTTTCATTACGAATGATTTTAAAAATATGACTATAAAGATTTCCATTATGAAAGATTTGAAAAATCTGGGTATGAAACATTCCTTTAAAAAAGATTTGAAAAATCTGGCTACGAATATTTCTATTAGTAAAGATTTGAAAAATCAGACAACGAAAATTTTCATTCTGAAATATTTTGAACTGACTAACAACAAAATGTACTCCCCCTATGAAAAAGAGTTTATTACTGTAAAAAGATTGGTTTCTATAGAAAGTTAACAATGAATATTACTTTATGGTTATCATTCCTAAATTCTGTTTAATGAATTCAAATCTATCAGAGGGTAAAGATTTTGTGGAAATATCAGCCAATTTATTTTCTGTTCTGATAAATTAAAGAATGATATCCCCTTTTTGTGTGTGACGCATAACAAAGTGATTCATAATGTCTATGTGTTCTTTATGAGAGTTATGTGAAGGGTTTTTACTTAAGGCAATGAAACTAGTATTATCGCACAAAATTTGCGTTTTGGTAAAATTCATACCATAGTTTGTGAGTGTGTCTTTCATCCATAACACTTGAGCACAACAACTTCCAGCTGCTATATATTCAGCTTCAGTAGTGGAAATAGCTACTGAATCTTTCTTCTTACATGACCAAGAAACAAATGAATCTTCTATGAAATGACATGTCCCATATGAACTTTTTCTATCAATTCTATATCCACCAAAGTTAGCATACGAATCACATTTTAGAAAAAAATCATTTCCATAAGTATAAAGGTTTCTTAAATCCATGGTTCCTTTTAAGTAGAGAAAAATAATTTTCACTTCCTTTAAATGATATTCCTTAGGATTCGATTGATATCTTGCACATAAGCATGCTGAAAAAATTAGGTCTGGAGGACTAGCTATCATGTAATGTAAACATCCTATCATACATCTAAAAGATGTTTGATCTGCTGGTTTCCCAGCTTCATCAAGATAAAGTTTGTCTGAGGTACCAATGGGAGTACTAATACTCTTAGTTTTTTCATATCCATACATTTTAAGAAGATCTTTAATATAATTAATTTGGGATATATAGATTCTTTCTATTTTTAAAGAAAATTGAAAACTAAAGAAAAATGTTAACTCACCCATCATACTAATTTCAAACTCAAATTTCATTAGATCCACAAAGAAATCAGTTAAATATTGATGAGTTGAACCAAATATAATGTCATCAACATAATTTTGAACAATCAACACATATTTATTATCATTATTTATAAAAAGTGTTCGATCAACATTTCCTTTAACATAATTATTTTGATGAAAAAATTATGAAATCCTATCATACCAAGCTCGAGGGGCTTTCTTAAGTCCATAAAAAGATTTGGTGTGTTTATAAACATGTTCAATATGTTTTGAATCATCAAAACTATGAGTTTGTTTAGCCAAAACATCTTCTTGAATATAACCACTACGGAAATCACATTTCATATCCATTTGAAAATGTTTGAAATTAAAGAATGCTGCAATGGAATGTAGAATAAGAATAGATTTGAGTCTTGCTAATGAAGAATAGGTTTCTTCATAGTATATTCTTACTTCCTTATTATAGAATTTGGAAACCAATCGAGCAATATCTATTAAAATGATCCCATTTTCATCACACTTATTTTTGAAGACCCATTTGACTCCAATAACAGAAGTTTCCTTAGGTCTTTCAATGAAGGTCCAGACTTTATTCATTTTGAATTCATTTAGTTCATCTTGAATAGATTTTATCCAATCATCATCCCAAAATGCTTCATCAGTTCTTTTGTTCTAATTGGGAAAGGAATGCTAGATGTTCTACTTTATTTCATAAAGATCTTCTAGACCTTATATGTTGATTAACATCACCAAATGATACTGTTACTGGGATGATTCTTAAGATAAAACTGATTTGGGATTGTAAAACCTATTCATCAACATAGTGTAGGAAATATTCTAGGGTAAATGCATCATAAAAATATTTTTGGACTTTCTTCTTATTAGAAGGATGTTCTAACATGGGTTGATAATTAGTTTTTGAAAACACATCTGAAGTTGTAGGTTGGGGTTTTTTAAAAACAAATGGATCATTTTCATCAAATTTTACATGTACTGTCTCTTCAACTATACAAGTGTTTTTATTTGAAACTATATAAGCCTTAGAAGTTATAGAGTAGCCTAAGAAAATTCCTTCATCATATTTTTGTGCAACTTTTTGGGAATTATCTGAAGTATTCAAAATGAATACCTTGAAACCAAAAACCATGAAGTAGGGATGTCCGGGTTTTTTACCTTCCATAACTCATAAGGAGTTTTATTAAGAAAAGGAATAATCAAAACACAATTTATAGTATAACTAGAAGTACTTATAGCTTCTTCCCAAAAACGTTTGGCTACAGAATAATCACTCTACATGGTTCTTGTTATCTCTTAATGAATTCCATTTCTTCTTTAAACAACACCATTTTGTTGATGTGTTCTTGGTGCTGATAAGTTATGAGTAATGCATTTTCTACTACAAAAAATTTCAAAATTAGAATTTTGAAACTCTCCTCCATGATCACTAAGAATAGTAATAAAAGGAGGGTTTTCTCATTTTTAACTTGGGCTCTTAAACTTTTTAATTAAGAATAATCTTTAGATTTCGTTGCTAGAAAATAGAACCACATAAATCTAGTGTAATCATCAACTAAGACATATACATAATATTATCCTCCAATGCTTCCAGTTTGTGTTTGGCCAAAAAGATCCATATGTTGTAACTGTAATGAATTAGTGGTTGAGACTTCACCAACTGATTTAAAACTTGATTAATGTTGCTTTTACTTATTGACAAGGATCACAACCATTTGAAGAATCAAATCTATGCTCCAGTATATTCTTAACTAGTATTTTCTTAGAGAGTTTACATAGCTTCCTAAGGTTACAAAGTCTTAACCTTCTATGAAAAAACCAACAATGATCTTCAATTTCACTAAGGCAAGGTAGGTCTTACCTCCTAAGGTCTTCTATGTTTAGTGTGTAAACATTCTCTTTCCTATTGGCAGAAAGAATATAATTTTCTTTGGAATTATGTACAATGAACGTGTCATTCCTAAAATTCACAAGGTAACCTTTATCACATAATTGACTTAAGCAAATGAAGTTGTTCTTAAGACACTTGACAAATAAAACATTTGAAATCAATGTTTTTCAAAAAATAATCATGTTACTTATACTAATAATTTCTCTTTTAATATTATCTTTGAAAGTTTCTTTTCCTCCTTTCTTCTAGATAATCTTTTTAAAGTAGTATTTGTTGCATGTCATATACAGGTAACATCCACTATCCATGTACTAGGTATTGTTGTTGTTACTTTAATTATTTTTCTGAAAATAAGAATGTTAGATTTTCGGAATGCAAAATTTCTTGGATCTAGAAATTTCAAGAAAGTAAAATTTTAGGTACCCACATTTTCAAAGAAAAATTGTCTTTATGAAAACCTAATGACTTAGTTTTTTTAGGGAACAATTTTTTTCCCAATTCCCACCACACTATCATTTTGTACAGAGTGGTGCACTTTGAAGAACAAAATAATTGTAACTAAAAATTGGGTTGAACTAGTATAACCAAAACCGGAATTCTTCCTTAAATGTAGGATTTGAGAACACAATTTTTTCAAAATTTTCCTTACATAAGGTAATGTTTGACAAACACTACCTCAAAGAAAATATTTCGGACTTCAGTCTAATAAATAATTTATTATCTTCCAAAACATTAGCTTTAGAACAAGAGTTAGGCTCTAAAACATTTTTCATAGAAATTTATTTTTCAAGATCCTTAGAAAGCTTCTCCTTCTTAGAATTTATTTCCTCGAAGTCTTTTGAAATACCTTCCCAATAAAAAAATTTCTAATCAAGATATCTAGAACGATCTGATATTTCTTTAGTAAGTATTGAAATCCTTGAATTTTCCTTACCAAACTTTTTTTGAGTTTTGAATTCTCATTCTCAAGGAGCTTAACAAACCTAGAAACATCATCATATATAGGTAAAGTATTATCCTCATCAGAAAAATATTCTTTATTCGAAGATTCATAATTTTTAATATCACTAAAATTATAATTTAAAGATACATTGGTCATAGATTCATCATTGTTTTCCTTAGCCATTAAGAAATGATTTTCAATAGGTAGTCTTGCTATAAAATCAATATTCTTCTTTCCAGAAGGTTTTTAATCTGATGATTCATCTAAAGAGTCACCACCACTAGCACTCCAAGTGTCATTAGCTTTCAAGACATTCTTAGCTTTATCTTTATAGTACTTATTTATGTTTCTCTTAGAATTCTTTTCCTTTCTTTCCTTTACTTTATGCATAGGAAAATAAAGTCTTATATGTCTAGATATATTTCCTTCATAACATGTGACTTCTGAATCATTCTTATCATTCCGTTATTTGTTCTTGTATCTTGATTGAAAATTCATCTGGACAAAAATCTTTTTCATAATTCGAGAAAGATTAGATAACTCATTTTCTGAATATTCACTTCAACTAGATTTGGATTAGATAACAACCATCTTAAATTTAGAACCATTAACTCTCTCAAGAGTCTTGGCTCTCATATGATTTGAAGTCATAGTAAAATCAAAAATACTATTTCCCATTATTCTTCTTAATGTTTTAAGAATATCTCTTCATTATAGTCTCATGTTGAAGAAGAGTTCCAAAAAGTTCATCATGAGAAATCTAAGTGACCTTCCTAATTTCATCTATAGTAGTTCTCTTGGATTCCCACTCATTGGCCACGATGTATGTGATCTTTTCCACAAGAGCTTTGTCATTTAATCCTTTCTCACCCATGGATTGTAATATATTAGCAATAATAATAAATCTTAGTTTCACCATACATATGGGTTCTCCATAATCAAAGAAAATACCATGATATTCAGCTCTGAGCATGGCTCTTCTAGTTTCAATAAGATTTAAGTTCCAAAGTGAGTAACTTCAAGATTCTTCTATATACAATTTTATTATTCAAAAGATTAAAATTGGATATATTTATTCCTATTCATAGATGAAATAAATGTATTTCATACCTAATAATTCTATTGATATTCATACCTTTCTTGGTTGGTGAAAGTACTAACTTCATTTTCAGGAATTTTATATCCTTCAGTAAGTATGAAAACATTATCTACTCCATTATTGATAATGAATGTCCTCATGTGATATCTTCAATAATCATAATTATTCCAATAAAAATACGTAGTATTTATGGATTTAGGTTTTCAATGGAACCAACATATATTCCTTCCATATTAAAGAAAAACATTCCACACAAACTTGTTAGTAATAAATGTTTGTAAATAAGGAAAATATTCCTTATCATGGAAAATATCAAATAATGAAAAAAATTCGCAAGAAAACATATATGTGTATATATGTATTTTAGATACCTACTCTAATACTAATTGTAGGATCGAAATAATGAATGAATATACTATATGTAGTATCTAATGATTCTCAATACACAAAAGGGGGTGAATTTTACACTTTAAAAATTCATTAGAACTTTTAAAGATTGTTAAAAACCTTTCTATTGTTTAATAAGGTTAAACATGGTAAATTCACAAAACCTCTAGTTCTACAAACTGGATTTATTCTGGAAATTTGATTTCGAGAATGCAATTCTGGAGAAGTGTGTAATGCCCCGACCCTAGTTACCCAGAGTTGGTGCATTATTACATAACATTGGCATGATCACAAGAAAGATCAAATCTCGAAAGACCGATTGGTTTAGTAGCCTTGGAAACACTAGATATATTCATAAGTATTACATTACATCATAAAATGAAAAACTACTACAACAACATAATGTCTACGTAATCCACACTCATATCCCCTCATAATATCCCTGCTAGTCATTCATAATTTACTTCTTCACTTCCTGGGAAAAATAAAACTTAGAAAAGGGGTGAGCTCAAATGCCCAGTAAGGATAACAATACAGCAGAAACTTTCATAAATAAGAATAAACATTTAAGGCAATGTATAACTAAAACAAAAGCCTTTCAAACATGAACTTTCAACATGGTATGGCATAAATAAAATGAAATAATTCCATTTACTTATTCAAATGGATATTCTACTAATCGAATAATCATATTCAAAAATCAATAACCACTTTCATAATGTTGGAATGCATAATGCCAGACTATCATAACCACATAGCCAAGGCCTCGTGCCAAGACTACAAATAAGATTTTGTCAAGGCCTTGTGCCAAGACACTAGTTTGTCTCATGAGACCTACCGAGGCATCGAGGAGCTATAGCGGGCTCCACCCTTCACATATTAAGTACAATGCATTCCCATATGAAAAGTTTTAAACATAACATAAACATTCATATTAAAACTAGCATACGAAATGTAAATAATTTCACCATAAACTATGAATGGTATAAAAATAGCACATCCATAGTCAAACATATCACAAAACCTTCAATAAAATATAGAAGTTTTTTATCATAATAAATCAACTTCAAATAAGCGTAAAATCTATCAAAGGATGTTGACATAGATGAAATCAAAACACTTTTTAGAGAAATATCTCTTTCTATTTTTGAAATCATTTAAGAGCCATATAAAATAAAAAAATTTCCTGAAAATATTCCTATAAGCTTGTAAGGAATGATTTGAAGATTTTATAATGGTGGAAAATAACCACACCCGCCGTATAATTTAAAAAAACATTCTTACCTTAATTCTGTCGAAAAGATTAAAAATGACCTCGTTTTGAAAACGACGGAAAGATTCCTCTTATAAAAAGTCAAACAATGGTATAAATGACTTTAACCCATATTCTTGTAAATAATAAAAATGTTTTAAAATACATTTGGAAGAAACATGGATGTGGATGATAAAGATATCCCAGTAGATTATTACGTATAAACAACCTCGGATAATGAAGAGATTGTGAAATAACCCTTACCTTGTACTTTTCCTTGGTTGGGGTAGGTTAACCTCCTGTATAATGGTGAAATATTTGTTATTGAATTATACAAGAATCATATATATTAATATGATATCATATAATATCTTTTAACATTGATTTGTTAATTATATCTTTGAATTATCGTTGTTTCGGGTGTTAACTTACTCATTTTCTTTTATATGTTTTGTTAAATAATAAATTTTTGTCATGGATAGGTTGTATATTTTTCATATACAGAATGATATCAAGTCCTTAAACATCATTTTTAAATCATCAAATGATAATTATACTTGAATGGATACGATGGAGAATGAATCTCATCGCGTTCGTGGAGACGGTAGTCCGTACATACGCATGAGCCACAATATCATTCTTTTGATATTAAAATAATATATAAATGGATGGTATATAATATATACAGAATCATTAACATGTTATATTTATTATTTACATGAGTTACAAATCATTATTATACCCTTCCAAATAATAATATATTGAATAACAATTACACCACGAAGTGGAGACGGTAAGCCGTACGTACGCACGTATGGTGACATGTTATTCAATGGGTGGATAGAATACTGAATATGGTTGTACCGTATTTATAATAACATCACAGTATATATATGATACTGGAGTTATTATTTTAGAATGGTAACAACAAAGGAATAAGAAGTGGAAGAATAAAGGAACTTGGAAAAGGGTGGTGAAATCATTACCTCTTCTTTGGTTTCTTCCTTTTGATTTGATCAAAAGGGATCCTTAGGTTGGCTTTCTGATCAAACTAAGGCCTCTAAGTTGTAGTTATGGATGTTGGGAGAGTATTTGGATAGATTTTGGCCGAACCAAAAGGCTTTTAAGGTGTGATGAAATGAGAAGTAGGAGTGCCCTTTTATAAGAGGGGTGAGGGGCACCTTTGGAAAAGCTAGAAATATTAATTTATAATAAATTCATATTCGGTTTCTAATGGCTCCAAAGTTGATTATTTAATTATTAAGGTGGGTATAGGTAGAAAACCACTCAACCAATAGAATTTAGAGAGGTTTGGGTACTTATATTAACCTTATCTTTTAGTTTTAACTCTTAGTTAATTAGTTTGACATTTACCATGTCACTTTGTATTTTTATAATATATAGTTAATAAACATACTATATAAATCCAAGCGACCCCCAAGTGGTCCATTAATGAAGAAAATATCATGATATAAGTCTCTTTACCAATACTTATATTTTTAGGAATTTAATATCAATTAATAATATAATATTTGTTTTAAGAACTCTTTTATGTCAATTTTGACACTATTCAATAGTTGATTTGTGTGAAACTCATAACAGATTGATTACTTCGAACAAAGTAAATTAAATCAATACTAATATATCATATTATCCTAGAAAATTAGTTTAATTCATTAAAAGTTTCATATTATATTTATTTGGGTATTTATAATATCAATTATTTTAATTTTTCACTATTATAGTAATTACTTCATCATCATTGTGTTATAAATAAATTAAACAATTTAATGTCTAAAAATTATAAATAAAATATCATTATGTAGGAAATATTTGTATATTTCTAATGATTATTTATAATCTAAAATCCAACATATATAACCCAATGTAAAAATTGTTTTTCTAAAAGATATATGCTTGTGTCATTTTTGTATTCATTTTAACTTAATTAATAAAAAGTGTCCCTATCACCTACAAGTGGAACCATGGGGTCCCAAAATCGACCCAAAGATGCCTATGGTCGAACATGTATCAACCAATAAGTCTAGGACACGTTTTAGGGTAATTTAGTATTATTATAATATTATTTTTTATCCCTTATTTACCAGATTTACCCTTAACCATGGTAAATAAAATATTTAACACAGTAATTATTCAAAATGTCTAAAATTAAAAGTTACCTATTTACACAAATTGGACATCCTGATTCCAAATATGGAATCCATTTTTCTAAATTCAAAATACAGAAGTGGGAGAAATTAATTTAAAATTAATTCCCGCTTTCAAAACAAAAAACGTGTTTTTAAGAGATAATAACTATCAAAAGGTTGACACTTGTTTATGTTCGGTTTAATTGTAAAATTATGTCCAATGACCAACATTATATTAAATGGTAAAAATATATTCTAAATATATTTTTAAACCACTCAAATTCATAATTTATCCCTGTTAGTTATTTTGATTAAAAAAGTTGTTTTTAATTAAAATATAGTAATTTTCACTATTCATCAAAATATGAATGTTATCCGAAAAGTACCAAAATTTCACCTTACGCTAAATTCGATATTCCGAATACAGAAATGAAGTCCATTTTTAAATATAAAATATATATAATTTCAAAAATTAGGTATTACTATTCATAACGGCTAGTTTGATTGGTTATGGTGTGTTAGAACTCGGTGTTTCATACAACACACGCTATCACATTATTCAAAGAGAAGCGTACCGTAGAAGCTTGGGGTGTTACATTCTCCCCTCCTTCAAATAATTTTGTCCTCGAAATTTCAAGAATACTTATCACATGAAATGACTCGGGTGGTTCTTCATCATAAGTTCCTCGGGTTCCCACGTTGCCTCTTCCATCTTATGGTTTCTCCACAAAACTTTTACCAGACGCGTCGTCCGGTTTCTCAGTACTTTTTCTCTCGTATCAAGAATCCTGACGGGCTCTTCACAATAGGAAAGATCGGTTTCCAGTTCAAATTCCTCATAGGTGAGTACATGCGTTGGGTCAAGCATGTATTTCCTCAACAGAGATACGTGGAACACATCGGGAACTTTGGAGAGACTTGGCGGCATTGCCAATCGGTAAGCCACAACCTCAATTTGTTCTAGAATTTCAAAAGGTCTGATGTACCTGGGACTCAATTTACCTTTCTTACCAAAATGTATGACTCCCTTCCATGGTGATACCTTCAGGAAAACATGATCACCGACTTGAAATTCCAAATCCTTCCTTCGATTATCGGCATAGCTCTTCTGCCTACTTTGAGCTGCTTTGATGTGATTTTGGATTACCTTCACCTTTTCCACCGTTTCATTCACCAATTCTGGGCCTATAAGTTTTCTTTCACCAACGTCATCCCAACAGGTTGGTGTACGACATCTCTTCCCGTATAACACTTCATATGGTGCCATCTGAATACTCGAATGGAAGCTATTGTTATAGGAAAATTCTACCAGTGGTAAATATTGATCCCACATACCCTAAAAGTCATGTGAACAAGATCTAAACATGTCTTCTAAGGTCTGAATAGTCCATTCTGATTGTCCGTCTGTCTAAGGGAGGTAAGCAGTGCTCAAATGAAGTTCAGTATCCTTGTATTTCTGAAGACTTTTCCAAAATCTTGAAGTAAAATGGGGATCACGATCAGAAACAATCGATTGGGGTACTCCATGAAGTCTCACAACTTCATTAATATATAGTCTTACTAGACGTTCCAGGGGAAGATCTTCTCTTATAGCAAGAAAATATGCTGACTTTGGTAAGACGATCAACAATAAACCATATTGCATCGTTCCATATAGGAGTCTTTGGTATCCCCATGACAAAGCCCATCGTAATGTTGTCCCATTTCCACTCCGGTATGGGAAGATGTTGCATGACTCCTCCAGGCTGTTGCCTTCCGACTTTCACTTATTGAAAAACCATACATCTTGAGACAAAATCAGCAATCTCCCTCTTCATGTTGTCCCACCAAAAATGTTCCTTCAAATCACTATACATTTTGGTGCTCCCAGGGTGTATAGAGAAATTGGAACTATGAGCATCATCCAACAATTCCCTTTTTAGATCAGGTATATCGGGAACACAAAGTCACTTCCTGAATTTCAAAATTCCATCTTCATACACAAAGTCTCTCAATCTCCCATCATTCACAGCTTTAATCTTCTTTTGAAATTCCTCATCATCGGTCTGAGAACTCTTAATCCTTTCTAGTAAAGATGGTTTGGAAACCATTTGAAAAAGCATTGATGTTTCACCTTCCCTGGTTATTCCCATGTCCATCTTCACTAGATCCATGAAAATTGGATCCCTTTCAATTCCCATCATGTTCATAACTCCATGGTCTTTTCTACTAAAAGCATCTTCCACCTTGTTTTCCTTCCCCGAGTGGTAGTGTATCGTGCAATCATAATCCTTGAGTAATTCAAGCCTTCCCCTTTGCCTCATGTTGAGTTCTTTTTGTGAGAAAATATACTTCAAACTCTTCTGATCAGTATAAATCTCACATTTTTCACCATATAGGTAGTGCATCCATATCTTCAAAGCAAAGATCAGAACTGCTAACTTGAGATCATGAGTAGGATAGTATTGTTCATGAATTTTCAACTGTCGTGATGCATAGGCAATAACTCTATCATTCTGCATAAGGACACAACCAAGTCCTTTCTTTGATGCATCACTATAAATAACAAAGCCATCATTCCCCGATGGTAGAGTCAATATAGGAGCATTGAATAATCTTCTCTTCAGTTCTTCGAAACATTCTTCACACTCTCTTGTCCAAATAAATTTAACCCCTTTACCTGTGAGCTTCGTTAATGGGTTAGTCAATCGGGCAAAATTCTGGACGAAACGTCGATAATAACCTGCCAAACCAATAAAACTGGGTACCTCAGTTATACTCGTAGGTGCTGGCCATTCGTGGATTGCCTTGGTCTTAGAAGGATCAACATAGATTCCATCTTTAGAGACAATATGGACAAGAAAAGAGATCTCCTGAAGCCAGAATTCACACTTTCTAAACTTCCCATATAATTCATGCCTCCGTAGAGTCTTCAAGATAATGCACAAGTTATTTTCATGAACTTCGTAGGTTTTGGAGTATACCAAGATATCATCAATAAATACCAAAAAAATTCATCAAGATACTCCTTGAAAACTCTATTCATCAGATCCATGAATACAGAGGGTGAATTAGTCAATCCAAAAGGCATTACGATAAACTCGTAAGGCCCGTACCTGGTTTGAAATGCTATCTTCAGAATGTCTTCCTTCTTTACACACAACTGATGGTATCCAGATCGAAGGTCAATCTTTGAAAAGTATTGAGCTCCATGTAGTTGGTCAAATAAATCATCAATACGAGGTAGGGGATACTTGTTCTTTATCGTTATAGCATTGATCTCCTTGTAGTCGATACATAACCTCATAGATTCATCTTTCTTTTTAACAAAAAGAACAGGGGCTCCCCATGGGGAAATACTAGGGTGAATAAATCCTTTATTACTCAATTCCTCTAGTAGTTTCTTTAGTTCAAATAACTCTACAGTGGCCATTCTATAAGGGGTATTTGATATAGGCCTTGATCCAGGAATTAAATCAATGGAAAACTCATCTTCCCATTCGGGAGGATGTCCATGTAAATCTTCCGAAAATACATCAACAAATTCTTTCACAATAGGTACATCCTCTATATGAACATTCCTTTCCTCACCGACAGTTACTTCATTCTCTTCCTCCCCAATAATTGAATTTAGTTGAGCTATTGAGGGTAGATCTAAATAAGAATTAGGTGGTTACGATTCTACTCTAAAGATAAGGTGTTCGTTATCATTATCATCAAGAATCGTAACCTCTTTCTTCTTACAATAAATCTTCGCATCATAGTCCGAAAGCCAGTCCATAACGGGGATTATATCAAACTCAATCATAGGTATGACGATGAGATCGACAGATAACGAACATTTATGTGCTCTAATGGGGACTGATTCACAAAACATTGTTGCAATGATACTTCCCTTAGGAGTTTTAACTGACAACTCCCTTATTAAATCAAATTGGAAATATCTAATTTTCTTAGAAAACTGGGAAGATATGAAACAATGTGATGATCCAGAATCAAATAATGCATTTGCTAAACTTGAGGAAACCATTAAATTACCTGCCACCACATCTTTCAGAGCTTCTACCTCAGCATTATTGATAGCATAAGCCTGGCCTTGATCCCTTGGCCTTTTTTGAGGTAAGTTCTCCTGACACTTAGGACATTCATTTGCATAATTCCCCATATCCCTGCAATTGTAGCACTGAACGTTGGTAGCTTCTTTCTTCCCTTTGCAATCACGAGCTTGGTGGCCTTTTTCACCACACTTGTAACAGACTCCCATTCCTTTCAAGCAAGTACCGGGGTGTTTCTTCCCACATTTACCATAGGATGGATATTCAACCTTTCCTTTCATCCACTTATTTCCATTCCCATATTGATCAGCAGGCCTCTTCTTCTCTTTCTTTTCATTAAAGTCATAAGACTTAGAGAATTCCTTTTCAGTCTTGATAGCACATGAGACAATGTCTTCGTACGATGAAAAGGATTGTGAGACTAATGCTCGGTGGAGAAATGGTTTTAACCAATTAAAGAAACAATCAATCTTACTTCTTGGGTTACGTATATAATCACCAGCATACCTTGATAACCTTGTAAAGTTAGCCTCATACTTTGTGACATTCTCATCCTCCTTCTATCTCAGACTTAGAAATTGCCTTTCCATATATGCTCGATGGTCGCGAGGAAAGTATTTTTCTAAAAAAAAAATCTACGAACTCCTTCCATTCCATATTTTATACTTCATCATCTTCCTTCGTATTTTGAATTAATGACCACCATTGATCAGCATCTCCAGTGAGGCGGTAAACTGCCATGATAACTTTTTCCCTTTCACTGCTCTCCAAAGCCTGAAATATTTTCTCTAGGAAATTTATCCATTGCTCAGCTACTAAGGGATTCGTACTACCATTTAATGTTGGTGGTTGTTGCCTCATGAATTGATCTAACATTGATCCTCCATGCTGTGGATTAGGGTGCTCCATACAGGTAAGGTTATTATTCATAACCTGAGTAAGTTGTCCCATTATGGTGATTTGCTGATCAGCACCAGTTGCATCACCAGCCCCACTATAATTATCTTGAACAGGAGGGAAATCCCTACATGGAGTGCGTGCATTGATACGGTTTCCATTTCTTCCACTAGGCGCCATTTCTAATCAATGGCATAAACAAGATTAGTTTATGAATCAAAATACATAATCCCATACTTATAAAACACTTAACATAAATTGAACTATTTATGGATATAATCCATAATCATAAAAATGTTTTCATTGAGGAAGTATATACTCATAAAACCTTCATAATGATTTGTAATGAAAATGAGAGTTATCCTAAGCATATCCCCCGGGAGTGTCGTAACCAAGAGTGCAGCAAGCCCCGTTGTCGTGCACCAGATCCCGTTCGTGTCTAGCTCAAAGCGGTGTTTTCGGGTTTTACCCCTAGGTACATCTGTGCCAGAGCCTCCTCTACCTGCTCGTATCCAGACAGGGATGTATTTCTCGGAATACTCACAAAATCTCTACAATACCAAAATTCTAGGAAGTTCTTCTATACTAATCCTCAAAGTTCATCTTAGCTCTACGTGCTATAATCAGAGTTTATCTAAATCTAGCTTCCATGGTTTGTACTAAACTTCCTCTGATACCAACTGTAATGCCCCGACCCTAGTTACCCATAGTCGGTGCATTATTACATAACATTGGCATGATCACAAGAAAGATGAAATCTCGAAAGACCGATTGGTTTAGTAGCCTTGGAAACACTATATATATTCATAAGTCTTACATTACATCATAAAATGAAAAACTACTACAACAACATAATGTCTCCATAATCCACACTCATATCCCCTCATAATATCCCTGCAGGTCATTCATTATTTACTTCTTCACTTCCTGGGAAAAATAAAACATAGAAAAGGGGTGAGCTCAAATGCCCAGAAAGGATAACAATATAGTGGAAACTTTCATAAATAAGAATAAACATTTAAGGCAATGTATAACTAAAACAAATGCCTTTCAAACTTGAACTTTCAACATGGTATGGCATAAATAAAATGAAATAATGCCATTTACTTATTCACATGGATATTCTACTAATCGAATAATCACATGCAAAAATCAATAACCACTTTCATAATGGTGGAATGCATAATGTCAGACTATCATAACCACATAGCCAAGACCTCGTTCCAAGACTACAAATAAGATTTTGTCAAGGCCTTGTGCCAAGACATTAGTTTGACTCATGAAACCAACTGATGCATCGAGGAGCTATAGCCGGCTCCACTCTTCACATATTAAGTCCAATGCATTCCCATATGAAAAGGTTTGAACATAACATAAACATTCATATTAAAACAAGCAAACGAAATGTCAATAATTTCACCATAAACTATGAATGGTATAAAAATAGCACATCCACAGTCAAACATATCACAAAACATTCAATACAATATAGAAGTTTTGTATCATAATAAATCAACTTCAAATAAGCGTAAAATCCATCAAAGGATGTTGACATAGATGAAATCAAAATACTTTTTAGAGAAATATCTCTTTATATTTTTGAAATCATTAATGTGCCATATAAAATAAAACATTTTCTTGAAAATATTATCATAAGCTTGGAAGGAAATCTTTGAAGATTTTATAACGGCGGAAAATAACCGCACCCGCCGTATAAGTTAAAAAAACATACTTACCTTAATTCTGTCGAAAAGGTTAAAAAGGACCTTGTTTTGAAAACGACGTAAAGATTCCTCTTATAAAAAGTCAAATAGGGTATAAATGACTATAACTCATATTCTTGTAAATAATAAAAATGTTTTGAAATAAATTTTGAAGAAACATGGATGGGGATGATAAAGAGATCCCAGTAGATTATTACGTATAAACAACCTCAGATAATGAAGAGATTGTGAAATAACCCTTAACTTGTACTTTTACTTGGATGGGGTAGGTTAACCTCCTGTATAATGGTGAAATAATTGTAATTAAATTATACAAGAATCATATATATTAATATTATATCATATATGATCTTTTAACATTGATTTGTGAATGATATCTTTGAATTATCGTTGTTTCGGGTGTTAACTTACTCGTTTTCTTTTATATGTTTTGTTACATAATCCATGTTTGTCATGGATAGGTTGTATATTTTTCATATACAGAATGATATCAAGTCCATAAACATCATTTTTAAATCATCAAATGATAATTATACTTGAATGGATACGATGGAGAATGAATCTCATCACATTCGTGGAGACGGTAGTCCATACGTACGCACGAGTGACAATATCATTCTTTTGATATTAAAATAATATATAAATGGATGGTATATCATATATAAAGAATCATTAACATGTTATATTTATTATTTACATGAGTTAAAAATCATTATTATACCCATCCAAATAATAATATATTGAATAACAATTACACCACGACGTGGAGACGGTAAGCCGTACGTACGCACGTATGGTGACATGTTATTCAAAGGGTGGATAGAATACTGAATATGGTTGTACAATATTCATAATAACATCATAGTATATATATGATACTGGAGTTATTATTTTAGAATGGTAACAACAAAGGAAGAAGAAGAGGAAGAATAAGGGAACTTGGAAAAGGGTGGTGAAATCATTGCCTCTTCTTCGGTTTCTTCCTTTTGATTTGATCAAAAGGGCTCCATAGGTTGGCTTTATAATCAAAATAAGGCATCTATGTTGTACTGATGGAAGTTGGGAGAGTATTTGGGTAGAGTTTGGCCGAACCAAAAGGCTTTGAAATGTGATGAAATGAGAAGAAGGAGTGCCCTTTTATAAGAGGGGTGAGGGGCACCTTTGGAAAAGCTAGAAATATTAATTTATAATAAATTCATATTCGGTTTCTAATGGCTCCAAAGTTGATTATTTAAATGTTAAGGTGGGGATAGGTCGAAAACCACTCAAGAAATAGAATTTAGATAGGTTTGGGTACTTATATTAACCTTATCATTTAGTTTTAACTCTTAGTTAATTAGTTTGACATTTACCATGTCACTTTGTATTTTTATAATATATAGTTAATAAACATACTATATAAATCCAAAAGACCCCCAAGTGGTCCATTAATGAAGAACCTATCATGATATAAGTCTCTTGGATGAACCTTAGATTTTTAGAAATTTAATATTAATTAATAATATAATATTTGTATTAAGAACTCTTTTATGTCAATTTTGACACTATTCAATAGTTGATTTTTGTGAAACTCATAACAGATTTATTACTTCAAACAAAGTCAATTAAATAAATACTAATATATCATATTATCCTAGTAAATTAGTTTAATTCATTAAAAGTTTCATATTATATTTATTTCGGTATTTATAATATCTATTATTTTAATTTTTCACTATTATAGTAATTACTTCATCATCATTGTGTCATAAATAACATAAATTATGTAATGTCTAAAAATTATAAATAAAATATAATTATGTAGGAAATCTTTTTATCTTTCTAATGAATATTTATAATCTAAAATCCAACATATATAACTCTATGTAAAATTTTTTTTTCTAAAAGATACATGCTTGTGTTATTTTTGTATTCATTTTAACTTAATTAAAAAAAAGTGTCCCTATCACCTACAAGTGGCACCATGGGGTCCCAAAATCGACCCAAAGATGCCTATGGTCGAACATGTATCATCAAATAAGGCTAGGACACGTTTTAGGGTAATTTAGTATTATTATAATATTATTTGTAAACCCTTATTTACCAGATTTACCCTTAACCATTGTAAATAAAATATTTACCACAGTAATTATTCAAAATGTCTAAAAATAAAAGTTACCTATTTACACAATTTGGAAATCCTGATTCCAAATATGGAATCCATTTTTCTAAATTAAAAATACAGAAGTGGCAGATGTTAATTTAAAATTAATTCGCGCTGTCAAAACAAAAAGCGTGTTTTTAAGAGATAATAACTATCAAAAGATTGACATTTGTTTATGTTCGGTTTAATTGTAAAATTATTTCCAATGACCAACATTATATTAAATGGTAAAAATTTATTCTAAATATACTTTTAAACCACTCAAATTCATAATTTATCACTATTAATTATTTTGATTAAAAAAATTGTTTTTAATTAAAATTTAGTAATTTTCACTATTCATCAAAATATGAAAGTTATCTGAAAAGTTCCAAAATTTCACCTTAGGCTAAATTCGATATTCCGAATCCAGAAATGAAGTCCATTTTAAAATATAAAATATATACAATTTCAAAAAGTAGGTATTACTATTCATAATGGCTAGTTTGATTGGTTATGGTGTGTTAGAACTCGGTGTTGCGTACAACACACGCTATCACATTATTCAAAGAGAAGCGTATCGTAGAAGCTTGGGGTGTTACAAAGTGAATCCAGAAATTTAACTTAACAAAAGTTTACAAATAAGAAGATTCTACCTAAAAGCGTATAGAATCTTACTAAATTAGAGTGTACATGTATAAGAAAGTATAAGATAGTTATAGTTTTATCAACAATGAAAATGTAGTGGAAAACATGAAACAAACAAGTAATAAGTAGTAAATATTTTAACACAAAGAGAAGGGTATCCAACAACCTTCGATAAAGGTCCCTTGTTTTATACTTTCAACAAAGTCTGTCTAATCCACACCACGGTAATCCCTCAATACGATGATCGGAGTCTATATTTCTATCCACACAAGCCCTCAACTTCAAGGTAGTCGGCACCTATTTCCTTGTCAATAAAGAAATACCTAAGCTTTAAGGTAGTCGGGACCTCTGTCTTCTTATCCCCGGAAGCCCTCGAATGTACTCAGAAACATTCAGAGTCACACGAATCAAATATGTACAAGGTGTTTAGTACGCACAATGAAATAATGTGTCTCTTTCCAAAAATAACTCCAGCAGCATGTAATCTCTGGATTGATCAACTTGTATTGAGCTCATTAAAATGAGCTCCTATTTATAGGCACATTCTCAATGGCCGGCTCGCTCCCCCGGTGATCATATTTTTCCTTGTATTTCAAAGGGACCTGTTCACATGTCACTCAAACAATGGTTAGTTAGTAACTGAATGACTGAAATCATTTTATTACCAAAGCTTGTGTAATCAAGAATATGATTACATTACGAAAATCATTTTTTAGATTGTAAGGAAAAAATTGTTGGGAGTATAACTAAAAAAACATTCAGTATCTATAATATGTGGATATTCGTCTCCTATTTTCCAATGAATTCGAAACATGGATTCTATAGAATTCTAGAGTCTGAATTTCAATGAAATTCAGAATCTGGATTCATAAGAATTCGGAACCTAAACTTAGAAAGTTCATAATCTGAATTCATAAAAATTATACGTCTGAAATCAGAAGAATTTGGAGTCTAAATTTAGGGAACTTGGAGTCAGAACTCATAAGTGTTTGGAGTCTGAATTCAGAGAACTCAGAGTCTGAATTCTTAACTTGAAAACAAGATTCTCTATATCAAAGTATTATATGATTCTGAGGTTTTGGATATGAAACCGAATATTATACTTAGAAAAAATGAACAATGGAAAACATGGTAATGATAAATCAAATTTTCCTTATGATAAGGTGTTTGTGATTTTCAAAACATGAAAAAATGGTAATGTCATAAGGAAACCTTATTGCCTCAACAATATCCCCAAATATGATGGAATGGAAAAGTTATAAGGAACCTTTTTGACTCAACACAATCACGGGTATAAGCTTATATATGGAATGATATTCCCATGGTTCACGAAAACTGTTTGTATAGATGCCAATTATACCCATGGTTCAATGTAAACCGCGGGTTTAGGTTTTACCATGGTATTCCTGCACCAATATTTGTCTTCTTGTTCTTGCACATGTACCCTATACCCATGGTTTAACAGTATCCTATTCATATGTTATAAAATGACACATGTACCCATGGTTCATAAAAATCCTGGGTATAGATGAGTCTATATCCATAGTTTTTGGAAAAACTGTGGTTATAAAGCCATTTTCTAGTAGTGACTCCACTATATTGAAAATTCAGTCCTTGTATGTGTCCTCTCCAAAACCCCTTCCATCTCTAGTGCCTAGAGGTAAATATCTATCATATATAGGGTGTCCTGGATAAATATATTCAGATAAAGATCCACCTCAATTTTCCTCATCATATCCACTTAATTTAGAAATATGTTTGATACATATTAAATATGGGACATGAAATAGATCTCAAATTATTTAATGGTTGAACTCCCATATTAAAGGGTATGATCATATTGTAGACTAGTAATAATTATCTTTAAATGATGATACCCCACATGATAATAGTCCAAAAAATTCTCCGATGAGTTAGTCGACTCATCACATCATCCATGGAAGAGGAAAGACCTCTATGTCACTACCAAATAGAATATCAATAATTCCAATGAAACACCAATTTCCATCTATGAACGGATTTAATCAAACAATCACACTGTTTAAACCATCTTGTAGTATTACCTTGAGTGATATATAGAGTCATGTAACTTATTTATATGGATGAACTAAAAACACAAATTTTTCCCTACCATGTTTCATCATCATCAACCCCACACCAATGGATATATCCTAGAACATCTTAATGAACATAATTTGGGTGAACATGGTGATGAAGTTTATAGGGATCCGTACGTATGAAGGAAACTTTTTATGAAATAGTAAAATTGGGATAATGAATCTTTAGTATTACTTAATTAATTAAAGATCAACCTAAATCCAAAGTGTACCCCTTTCAAACTAGTCACAATGAAGAATGAAGAATTATCTTATACTGTTTATTTATAGAACAACAAATACTAATTATATTTTTAGATTTTGGAATCATACTGGTCCTCAAATTAGATCATAAGGGGGGGGGATAGATACCCATTTCCTATAAAATCTTTCATTTCTTACATCACATACTAAGACCATTTAACATTATTTCCCCACCATCTCATGTCATAAATACCTTTTCCTAACTCCAAATCTATCAAATCCAGTGATCCAAAACATTGATACCACTAATTAATACCTACCCATCATAGAAATGTAGATCTCCCAGATATGAAATGAGATAATGGTGATATATATTCCCAATGTCTACCTCCTGTTGGTCGTGGGTCGGGGACCAACACATAGGGTATATCATAAAAAACAAATAAGAGTAACCCCCCTCTATAATTTTAGAGATTATTAATAACATAAAGACCTAAAAATTATTCTCATAAATAAATTAATTATAGTTCCCAATACATTCCTATAGTATCATAATGAAATTTAAAATATAAAATGAAAAATATACCCAAAGGAATATTCTTTAACAGAAACCTCAAATTCTATACCACACCTAAACAACTACAAGAGTTTGTAATGACTATATCCATCAAGAACAACAGACCAAGTTATTGAAAAAAAATTTATATATACCTATGTTTATCGTACCGTTTATGTTATGTAGGATTCTTAATGTGACCCTCACTTTTCATACATTTACATTACATAACATTTGAGGAATACATAATAAAATACACAAATAGATGCCCAATGACCGTATTAGAATAGAACATTTGGAAGCATAAAAACATAAAAAATGCTTCATATATGAGCTAAATTAACTCCCACTATGTTCTTCTTGTAAAATATCATT
This sequence comes from Viscum album, assembly GCA_963277665.1. Taxonomy (NCBI): domain Eukaryota; kingdom Viridiplantae; phylum Streptophyta; class Magnoliopsida; order Santalales; family Viscaceae; genus Viscum; species Viscum album. Next base: position 1,689,691,363 of record OY728128.1, on the reverse strand, counting down.
TTTTAAGAAAGAAAAACTATGTGCAATAACGTACATGATACACTACATCAAGATTAAATGAACAAAAAATATTTTTATTTAAATGATACCATTATAACCTAGAAACTGTAATAGAGGGAGTCAGTAGTATCAACTTAATTATGAAAATGTGGTTTACACATGACTGGATAATGATTCATTGGTTACCAAATTTGATATAAATGGAAATAAATACCAATATTATATAAACGATGTGTTTTTATGAAAACAAATTTAAATGAGAATAATAGTATTTTTAAAATAATATCCCTATTTATGAATTTTTATACGTTATATATTAAATTTAGTGTATTAAATTCAAATTATATGTTATCTAGATATGATATTTATACAAATTCAAATTTTCATATAAAATTATTATTTTAAAAAAATCCATTTTTTCTTCCTTTTGATGGATAAATATTTTAAAATCTTGTTTTTGAAAATTGTATAAGTTCTATTTTACCTTATGTACTTTTTATTTAGAAGTGGGACATCTAAATTTTCTCCTGTTAAAATATAGGTATTTTTCTAATATAATTCATATATTAATGATTAGTGAAAAATACTGCATTTTAATTTAAATGATCCTTTATGATTTGTTTATTTATATTGATATGTTGTCCATTCAATTGGTATTAAAGTGTAGTTGGATAATTTTTTTATCATTTAATGAAATTTTCTGTATTTTAATTAATTTAACATTAAAATTTGATATAAACACATTTAAATCATTTAATAGTTTTTACATCTTAAAAAATCATTTTATGATTTTGACAATGAGATTTAATTTTAAAACAATTTCTTTAATTTTTGGGTTTTTAATTTGAAAAATGGATTATATATTAGGAATTACAAGGTACAAATTAGGTATATGGGTGCCTTTTATTTTTGGCCATTATGTATTGTTACTTAATTAATTATTACTATTTACTATTGTAAAAGTGTAAATCATGCAAATAAGGGTAAAAACATAATATTATAATAATAAAAAACTTCCATAAGACGTGTTGAAATCCAATTTTATGAGATTTTTCAGACCATGATCATCCATGTTTCTAAATTTGGACCCCATGGATCCACTTGGGTGTGATAATGACCTTCTATAATATTTAATTTAATATAAAGGGAAATAGAACAAAAATATATATCTAATAACAAACTCAATGTTATTTTGTATTATATAAATGATCTCTTAGACTATAAATAGAAATTATAAATCCAAAAAAATTTCCTACATCATGTTATTTTATTTATAATCATTATAGATTATATAAAAAATTATTTATGACACAATGATAATGGAATGATTAACTTGTAAATGAAAGATTCAAATAAATCATATTATAATGTTAAAAAAATTGGTCTTTTGATTCCAGGAAAAAATTTAATGGATTAAACTGACATGTTATATTTGATTAAATTATTTTTTTTTTGAAAGAATAAATTTCTTATGACTTTAACAAAAATTAGATACTAAATATTCTCAAAATTGTTATAAATGAGTTTTTAAAAACAAATACTATTTTATTAAATGATATAGTAGTCCTAAAAATTATAGATTTTGAAAAATAAACAATATAATGTTTAAAATTTCATTAATGACCCCTTTATGGTTCTCTTGGAATTTATATTATGTTTAATAATCTTATAGTGTAAAAATATTAGAAAATAAGGTAAGAGTATATTTATTTAACTAAGGGTTATAGCCAAAAGAAAATGATATATTTTTGAATGAAATTTGTATAAAACCAATTGGTTGAGAATTTTTATAACCATACTCATATTATTCTCTAAATATATTATTTATGATAATTCATAATTCGAAAATCAATTTATAATAAATGAATATTTCAAGACACTTATAAAATTCCACTCCACAATCTTATAAAAAGAAAAAACCTCTACTCACTTACTCATACCTCTCAAGACCATTGTATCATCAAAATTCTTCACAAATAACCTCTCTAAATCCCTCCCTTACTATTATATAACTAACAATGGAAATAATGAAATTTAAGAATTCATTTCTTCTCAAATCAAAAAGTGTTACACGATTTATAAGTAGTGTCTTCTCTCAAGCTCCTTTCGTCAATTTTCCTTCTCAACTCCATATGATCTTCTTATTCTAAGATTATATTACTACACTAGTATATTCAATATAATACATTGTTTTTATGAGACTTATTGTATCTCCACATACACAAACCTCCATCTAATGGATATTAATATACTATTTATATTTACGAGAAACTAATGCCTCACTAATTGATGATTGTTTAATTTTCTACTACAACCTATCGTGGTGGTCATTATGATGGATCTATGGTTATATATGATATTTATTATATTTAAATTTTGTCTATTATTATATAATATTTTACATCATACCTTTATGCCTTCCATAATGTGTAAAAAATATAATTTCATTTGAGGATTTCTAGACTACCTCCCCCTCAAATTGATAGGACTCATTCATTCTATACATGGAATGTTTAAAGGAAGAAGATAATGAAATTATGTAACCTATATATCATTGAAATTATAATGTAATTATAATATTACTATGTATCATTTATTTTTTATTTCTTTTAAATTACACTGAAATGAAAGTAGTGTTCATGCGTACGTTAGACCTACTGTCTCCATGAACGATGCTTTTCATTTCATATCACCAAATGTTTTATACAATTATAAATAATTATATACTACATATAAATGATATTTAAATCAAGGATAATATTATGTAAATAATGGACTTATGACCACTTGGATAACTTGCAACGAAAAAAGTAAATTTTTGACTCGAGTACCGAACATCGACAAAATATCCGATATTAACTCAAATAATTGAATAATTGATATAACATGGTAATAAGTGATATAAAATTAATAAAAAACATGAAACTTATATTAATAATTTATAAATTATCCAAATTATATTATTCAAGACGATAAATAATGAACAAGACACGTGAGACTCAATGTCAGGGACATCATCTAAATCTCCTTTCATTGAGGCGTTTTATTGATAATATGCACCTTTATTATGTTATAATGTTTATATACAGATACTATGACATTTCATATATATATTTTTTCAATACTACTGATATTTATTTAACCATGGAGATTGATATTGAAATTTTCCAATTGGTATGGGACACCATGAACGTTTCAAGATTTAATTATCAAATCAATTTCTTCCTGATAACAAATTACATTTTTTATATAGGTATAAAAGGAATATAGTGGAAATTCTATTTTTTTCATGAATTTCATTCAACATTATCAAATGATATATTTTATATGATGTGTTTTACATTCATTAAAAAATAAAAAAAAGAAATTTTCTAACCTATATGGATAGAACGAATTCTCTACTATTGTAACAATTATTTCATATTTGGAATCCTCTATAAGATATAATGTATTTTTAAAGGAAATTAAATCTATTAATCAATTTGGGTATCTTGTTATCTAAAATGTGGTCTTAATTTAAAATTTTATTTTTCTCCAAAAAAAATTCATATGGGATTAGAAGATTTTTTAAAGGGTTCTGGGATGAATGGGTTTTTGAAATGGTACATAAGGATTATATGAAACATATGAGACCAATATAGCTTATATTAAGATTTGATCAATATTATAGCTCAAGGGTGAGCCCGAAAAACCATATATGAAGGGTTGAGTCCCATTATATCTCACGGGAGAGCTATATATAGATTATATGAAGGGCAATCCCCATTATGAATTTCCACATTGGATGTGAGACATATGGTTATTACAATTAGATATGTTTAAAAGGGATTAATATATATGATGATCTAAGTCAAATAAAAGTGTTTTAATTGACTGATATTGGTTTTAGTGTATTTTATTGGGAAAAAATTATGAGTTTTATTCATTTGAAAGTGTTTTGTTTCATCTGATCAAATAACATTGAATGGGTTTCAAGTATTAATTAGACTAATGGGGTTTCATTATTATTATGTCCCTTACTAATATTTTTAGGTTCATCCCATGTTTTTAAATGTATTAACATTATTTAAGGGATATCCTATTTAAGGATGGAATCGAGGAAATTTAATAGCGATTAAACATGAAAATAAATAATTTATCATTTTAAATATTTTTATGTTATAGAAGAAATGAATATTGTTGGAAGTGTCAAATTTTTATTTATATGTTTCTGTTTTGCAGTACTTATTACCTAATTCTCTAAAAATGTAAACCTAAAAATATTCTTAATATGAATTTCTAACACAACTCAAGATTATGTAACATTTACTTTTGCGGCCTTATAGTTGGTATCATCGGAGGGTTTAGACATCTTTGGAGGTTATGATGTTTTTTTAATGGTTAGGAATATCTTCATGGGTTTTTAATTTTAATGTATATCATAATTTTAATTTCTTGGAAACCTAGTTTAAGGATTTTTGATCTAAAATATTTAGGTGACTAATGGTATTTTTTGAGAATTTCACTTTTGATGAAATTATGGGTAATTAGTTTTGAGGATTCAAAATGTGAGGAATGATGTAAATTTTGAGGTTAAAATATGATAGGGTTATTTTTGAAGATGTTACCTCATTTTTTAGGAATGCTACAAAATTTCATATATTTTTAGAAAGGAAAACTCATAAACCAAGTGACAACCCATCTCATCGGACAAAGCACAAAATTGGAAACAATAACTGAAGTGAAACTGCGACTTATTTCCTACTACTAGTCTACATAAAATCAATGATTATTATGAATTATTCTTTTATGTTAAATTATTTTATGTATTAAGAAAAAGATAATTTTTGGAAATTATGTTTTATCAAATGGATATCCTTTTTATAGGAAAATTATTTTGTTATTAAGAGATAAATATTATTTTGGATAACGTTCACTACATTAAGAACCCTATATGACTAAGGTAAATAGAATATTGTGGGTTTTTTTTAGGAATAATGGATTAATTATATTTGAAAATAATATATGATTATTAATTATGGAATTTTCGGTAATTTGATTATTTATGGAAATGATTAACCAATCATGGAGAACAAGTGATTAGTTTAATTAATATTAAGTATGAGACTTTAAGACAGTCAATGTTATTCGAAGATAAAAGTTATGATTTATTGGGTAATACTATGTGATAAAATCCTTATTAATTTTCAATATTTTATTCGATTAATTTGATGAATTTTAAGGACATTGGTTTGTGTAAGGGTGTTTGATTGGTTTTGGGTATTACTAATGAATTTTAGAGATTAAAAGTAATCGTTCTCCTTATAAATGATTATTGTTTTTAGAAGATTATCTATTTATCTAATAATAATTTTGGTTTTGGATAATGTTTATGGGTAGGATAAGTAGTTATTCACCCTTTTTGATGATATGAGTTTTTATAAGCTCATTATAGTGCTTCAGGTGTGAAAAAATCATCTTGAAGACTCATTGATTGATGAAAAAGATGGGTGTGTATTGGAAACTGATAAAGGATTATACTCAACCATTAAAGTAAGTAAATTTCCTTATATTCTTATTAATGTAGTAAAATAGTTACTCATCTTTAAGAAATATACCTTAAATTTTTTTTCTTGATTACTTTTCCTACTGTGAAATCAATGACCATTTAACCTATAATATGTTGGTGGTTTTAATCTTATATTCATTCTTTTAAACATATATTATATCAATATACATCATGAAAACATGGTAAAATTGTTTTTCTATATCCATGTCTTCTCATATAAAAACCTAGTATGCGTTATATCAGTTGACATTTGTACTTTAATTTCTATCATTTAATGTGGATGTTTTATTTACCCTTTTTATGATTAAGATTTGCAATAAATGTATTTTGAAAAGTCACACTATAGTCACAAATCCAAAAATTAAATTTTGAGGATGCAATTTGTTAATGGGGGAGTATGTAACATCATGATTTGTAAGAAAGAAATATTTTTCAAATAACATATATAATGCACTACATCGATCTTAAACGAACAACTAAATATTATTATTTAAATTTTACCATTATAAATATGTAATTGGAATATATGGGGTTAATGTTATGTACTAAATTATGAAAATACAGTTTAAATAAGTTAAGATAATAATTAATTTTTTACAAAATTTATTCGAAATTGAAATAAAAATCAATTTAATATAAAGGATGTGTTTATATGAAAACATATATAAAAGATAATTGTTTTTTATATAAAATAATATAAATATATATGGATTAATATATTTTATATTTAATGTAATTTTATAAATTGATCTTAAATTTTTCAGGATATAATATAATAACAAATGAAAATTTTCAAATAAAGGAAGTATGTTTCAAAAAATAATATTTTTTCAACCTTTTGGTGGAGAACCCTTCTTTAATCTAGTTTTTTTTTCAATTTTATAAGTTCTATTTGACATAATATACATCATATTTATAATTAGGACATCAAAATTTACCTATTTTTATTTATTTTTTAATTTTTTTGATAAAATTTATATATTAATGAATAATGAAAAATAATACGTTATTATTCAAAATATCAATGTCGTCTAACATTTCGATATAGTTAGATTTTTTCATTTAATTAGTTTTAATGGGTAATTGGATGATTTTTTTTAAATTTAATCCAATTTTGGTCATTCAATGTAATTTCACATTGAAATTAGACATAAACACTTGTGAATATTTTGATAGGTTTTACTTCTTAAAAACCCTCTTTCATGTTTTTTACAATGGATATAAATTTTTATTTAATTAATAAAATTTCTCTATCTTTAATTTAGAAAAATTAACTAAATATTTTTAATTATAAGTTACAAATTATGTAAATAGATACCTTTTTTAGATGCTATGAATAGTAACATTAGTAATTACTTCAATCTACCATGGTTAAAGGGTAAATCTGGTAAATAAGTGAAAAATATTATAATAATATAAAAATACCCTAAAAAATTTCTTAATCATATTGTGTTATATATGATGGACTGATTTCACCACTAGGTCGAAATTAGGACACCATGAAGCCGCATGGGCATTGATAATGACCTTTATAACCATTAAGTTAAAGAAAAGTGAAATATAACATAAATATGTATCTATAAACTTAAAAAAATCAATTTGGTTTATAAAAATTATATATTCAACTATATGTATTCATTAAAAAACTAAAATGATTTCCTATATCATGTAATTTTATGTATAATTATTATACATTGTGTAAATAAATTTATTTATGACACATTGATGATGCAGTGGTTGCCTTTTTAATGAAATATTCAAATTAATGATATTATAAATATTGAAATAAATGTAATTTGACCATTTTGATTCCATACAATAACTTTTTGGATAAAATTTAAATGTTATATTTGATTTAATTCCTTTTTTAGGAATAATGTAGATCTAACTTTAAAATATTTTGTTACTAAATAATGTGCAAATTTTAATAAATGATTTTTTGAAACAAATAATATATTATTAAATGATATAATAGTCCTAAAAAGATACTATTCATAAAACATATTTAGATAATGTTACAAATTTAAATTATTATCCACTTTATGTTCCCTTGGCATTTTTTAGTTTGTATATTAACCAAATAGTGTAAAAATATTAGAAGACATGGTAAGTGTTAATTTATTTGACTTTGGGTTAAATACAATAGATAAGGAAATATTTGTGACTTAAACTTTTCTTAAAAATATTGGTTTATAGGACATCTAACCATAATTATCTTACCATTGAATATTTTAATTTTGAGGCTTTATAATTTGTAAATCTTTTGTTAATAAAATAATATTTCTAGACATTCATAAAGTGCCCCTTCCCACTCTTGTAACAGGAAACCACCAATACCCAATTACATCCACCACTCAAGCCCGTTGGCTCAACAAAATTCTACTAAAATAATCTCTCAACATTTATACCATCGTATTAGAAGACTTACCATTGGTTGAAGGAAATTCAAGATTGCCTTTTGACTCAAATCAAAATGTGTTACTTGATTTAGAGGTTGCATATTCTCTCGAGATCCTTTCTTTTATTTTAATTCTCCACTTCCTATGATATTATTATTCAATGATTAAATAAAAATATCTGTATCTCAATACGCTATGTTATTTTTATGAGGATTATTCAAACTAAACATACACACACCTCCGTGAAATGGATACCAACATTTTGTTTCTCTGTACGGTGAACTACTGCCTCACAAAACGATGATTGTTCAATTTTTTCATACCACCTATAATGGTGGAAATAATGATGTAAATGTATTTATATATGACATATATCATATATATATATATATATTATTTCTATGATTCTATATTTTTTATTTGAAACATACCTTTATTCATTCCATAATGTGTAAATACGATAATCTCATTTGAGGAAGTGTGGACTACCACCCCCTCATAGTGACATGACTTATTCTTCCCATACATGGAATGTAAATAGGATAGATTTAATAAATTTATGTAACATATATAAAATATATATTATAATGGAATTATAACATACCAATGTATCAATTATTTTCCATTCCATTAATATAACAATTAAATAAAAGTAGCATTCATGTGTACGTACGACCTACTATCTATATGAACGGTATATTTTATTTCATATCATCAAATGTTTGGGAATATTATAAATGAATATCTAATAGATATAAATGATATATAAATTAGGATTAATATTATATAAATAATGTACTTATGACCACTTAGATAATTGTCATCAACAAAAGTTCATTTTTTACTCAAGTACTGAACATCGACAAAACATCCGATATATAATCAAATAATTAAATAATTGATATAACATGGTAGTAAGTGAAATAAAATAAGTAAAAAAATTTAAATTTTTTTTGGATAAATTATAAATTAATATTTCCTTACTATTAAGGATGATAATGAAAAAATGATATATGTCGGACTAATGTTAAAGGACTTCATCTCAATCTGCTTTCATTGAGACATTTATTGATAATGCTCCCCTTTATTATTTTATAAGGTGTATATAAAGAAAATATGACATTTAAGATCCAATTTTTTTTATAATAATTATATTTATTAAAAAATATAAATTGATATTTAAATGTTCAAAGTGGTATGGTACACCTTGAACATTTAATGATTTAATTATCAAATTGTTTTTTAATGAAATTAAAATTCAAATTTTTTTATATGTGTATAAAAGGAATATATAGGAAATTCTATGTCTATCATTAATTTCATAAAATATTATCAAAAGTAATATTTTTATTTGAATCATTTTTCTTTCATTACAAAATGATAAAGGATTTTTTAAAGGATACGATGATAATGACTTCTTTTCCGCTAATGATATTATATAATTTTTGGCTTCCACTATAATCCTTAATTTCCTTTAAAAAGAAAATAAGTCCATGATTACATTATTTGGGTATATTGGTATCGAAAATGGGTTCAAAAATTAAAATGGTATTTTTATACCAAAATTGTTTCATAGGGTATTAAAAGTGTTTTTAAAAATGGTTTTGTTATTAACATATTTTGGAAATGGTACTTGAGCATTATATAAAACGGGTGAGTCCAATATAGAATATAAGAAGGGTTGAACCTAATTATACATTATGGGTGATCCCGACACAGCTTATACAAATGGTTGAGGACCATTATAGCTCACAGTTTTGCATGATATAGCTTATACGAAGGGTGGTCCCAATTATAAATCTCTAATTTAGAAGTTATCCATATGGTCCTTACTATTGAAATATATTTTAAATGGTTATATATATATGATACTCTAATTCACATAAATGTCTTTTAATTTATTGCTATTGGAGTTTTTTTTATTGTTAAACAATTATGTGTGTTATTCATGTGAAACAGTTATGTTTCATCCACTCAAAGATCATTGAACGAGTTAACATGTTTATCTAAACTAATGGTTTTTTTATTTTCACATCCCTTATAGAGAATTCTATGATCATCCTAAATTTTTTAAATTTTTATAGGATTTAAGGGAGAATAGATTCAATGATGGAATCATGGAAATTTTATTATGATTAAACATTGAAAATAATCCATGTTAAATTTTAAATGTTTTTATGTTATGGATGAAATGGATAATCTTGTTATTGTCCATATAATATTTCTATATTTTTTATGTAATAGTTATGGGATAATTATCTAATTCCATAAACCATAATAGCTAATCAATGTTAATTAATGACATAACTCAAGATTATATATTGTTTTAGGTTGGGGCCTTATACTTCATGACATTAAACGTTTTATAACAAATAAAAAATATCTTCATAACCACGAGAATGGAAAAATATAAAGGGGTTTGATTACGTGATATGTAATGGTAAAAAATGAGATATGTAATAATAAACATGAGCATAAGGGTATGATAACATGATCATGATATTTGATGATAATTTCTTACTTATCAAAGATAATAAACATGAATCAGGACATAAATATGGATAGTTCATAAGACATAAATCATATTGTAATCAAGGGAATAATAAATGAATGAATAACATATGAATAAGGAAATTAATTGTGGTATAATATTAAAAATTTAATATAATTCCCTAAAATACAAGATTCAATTCAAGAACATATCACGGAACTTCATATAAACTACACCTACAATGTTTTACACACCACCATACCATGTCACAGTCCATTCCTTGGTAGGGATCATTTTCCCCCTTAATCCCATAGTGAATCAATTTTCCCCATCATCCCATAGTGAAACAGGTTTCCAAATATCCCCATAGTGGATTTAGTTTACAAATCATCCCATAGTTGATTGGTTTTTCTCATCTTCCCAAAGTGGATCACATCAACCAATATTTGGATTTTGGATCATATTTCCCCATTTTCCATAATGTATCAAGAATATCGACTTGTATCCCATTGGTATCTCATGAGATATAAATAATTATCAAATTTATTGGAAGGATATATTGGTCCCACAATTATTATAATCAATTAATACATACACATTCCATAAATACAGAAAAAATAATATCATAACCTGTGAAATGATATGTGGATCTTATTCAGGTTTTTATATCATAACCATTGTAAAAATACTATTTTTTCATAAAAATTTTATCGAAATCATAACCAATCAAGTGAAAAGGTTTCATAGATATTTCACCCATGAAGAAGAAATGTGTTTCATAAACATCAAACTTGTGGAAGATATATCTGTTTTGAAAACACCATTCTTCCAAAACCAAAACCCTTTAGAGAAAGAACATGAAATGAACACTAGGTTCATTTCCCCAAAAATAAATGTGTAAAATCAATGGATTCCATCTTCTATAGAAAACAATTTTGATAAATTTTTTAATTCAATTCATCATGAAAATATACTTTCTTAATTAGAAAAATATTTTTAAAATAGAATATTTTTGGGAAAAAATTTTCGTTAAAATAAAATGAAAACTTATAATTGAATATTTGAGAACCTTTTAAAAAAATTATCCTTAATATACTTTTTTAAATCATATAAATAAATCCTGAATGAATATTGAAAACCATTTAATTGAAACAATATTAAAGTTTCTTCAAAAAAATAAAAAATAAATCCAAATTATTTTCCCTTGAAAATGAACATAATATAACATCTTTAAAAACATTTTTGAAATTTTTTTTATTAAATAAAATTTGAAATTTATGTGTAACATACCAAGTAAGTAATTAATAATAGATATTTTTATCTATTTCTATTAATGAATTAGATAGTGTTTTAGAGGCTTAAAATGAAAATATATCCAATCTTAAGCATGGAATACACTAATATTTTTAAAAGATTGTTTTGCTGCCTTTTGATGGCACACCATTTTTAAATCTATCTTTTGAAAATTTTATAAGCTATTTTTTCAAAATAAAATTATTATTTATTATTGGGACATCAAAATTTACTTTGTGTGAATTTTTGGTATTTTTCTGACAATGTTCATTTTTTAATGAATAGTGAAAAATACTGCATTTTACATCAAAACTGCTTTTTAATCTAATTTATTTATATTATTAGATTTTATTTTGAATATTTTTTAAGTTGAAATTAGAATATATTTTTACCATTTAATCCAATAGTGGTCATTAGAATTAATTTCACTTTGAAATTGGACTTAAACTAGTGTCAATCTTTTGATACTTATTATTTCATAAAAACACGCTATTTGCTCTGACATCGGTAAATAATTATTAGATTAATTAATGCAACTTATATGTTTTTAATTTTTTAAATTAGAAAACATTTTTGAATTCATAATATCAAATATATCTTAGGGTGACGTTTTGGTATTTTTCTGAAAAACATCAATTTTTGATGAATAGTGAAACCACTAAGTGGTAGTTAAAGAAACTGATTTTTCGTTTAAATGAAACATTGCCACTTCTGTGATTTGATTTTCAAAAATCCAACATACATGGTTGTCATTAAGAAATAAAATTTTGTTCAATGAGATTAAAATATCTTTTTGGTGAATAGTAACTTTTATATTTTTAATCGCGATTAGAGGTAATTAGTGTAGTTTAAGGTAAAAATAATGTTTTAATAATATGAGATGAGCTTGAAACATGTCCTACCCTCATTTGATGTGTCATGTCCGACCAAGAAAATCCATGGGTCATCTTGGGGACCCCATGGAGCCACATTGGTTGGGAAATGACATAAATAACTTTTTATTTAATGTTAAAGTAAAAATGACACAAACATGAGATGTTTTACTAAAACAATTTTTACATGGGGTTATACAGGTCAGAATTTTGATTATAAATAGTCATTGGAAAGATAAAAAGATTTTATACATCATAGTAGTTTCTTTATAATTTTTATAAATTAAATAATTAAATTATTTATGACATCATAATGATGCAGCGATGATCTCATTATTTGACAATTTAAATAAAATGGAAATATAATGTAAAATATAAGACCTACACATGTCCAAAACCTATTGGGTGGGTATATTTAGAACCCTTATCACCTTATCCTAGAATTAAAGCAATTTGGGACCTTTAAAATCCGAAACCCATTTGATAATAAAGTAATATTCCTTTACATTCCAAGAGTGCCCCTCCTCTCCTCTTATAAAAGGCCCCCACCTCTACCTCCATACCCACACTACCAAAGCCTTTGGCTCGGCCAAACCCTGCCCAGTTTGTCTCTACACATCCCTCTATTACTCATTGAAGCCTCACTTTGGGCATAAGTCTTCCCAAGGAATCCTTTGAGCTCAAACCAAAGGGAGTTACCCAATTTTAAGGTAAAGTCTTCACTTGAGTCACTTTGTTTTAATTTGCTTCTCCAACCAAATAAATTCTTTTTATTCATTTATTTTGTAACAACTCCAGTATCTTCAATATACTAGGATGTTGTTATAATAAGGATTTGAGCTACACCTACACACACCTACATCTAATGGTTAAAGGACATATTGTTTTTGAGGATGGTGAATTTATGCCTCCCGAAACAATAATTGTTCAACATTATTTTAACACCTTCAAAGGTGTCCATTAAGATGTCACTATATTTATATATGATATATAATATGTTTATGGTTTCCTTAAGCTTCTGTATTTTTCATTTTGGGCATACCTTTATGGTTTCCATTACGGGTAAACGCGATATCTTCATTTAAGGAAGTGTGGACTACTGCCCCCTCAAAGTGATTTGATTCATTAAATACCACATGTGGGACATATAAAGGATGGGGTTATGATTTTATATATGATATTACACTGGAATTATAATATAACTTTATTTCATTATGATTCCATTCTATAAAATATGAAATAGAAATGAAAGTAGGGTTCATGCGTACGTACGGCTTACCGTCTCCATGAACGGTGCATTTCATTTCTTACCTCTAAATGATTATGTAATATTATAAATGCATGCATTTACTGGATCTATATGACATCGGCATCATGTATACCATTCTAGATATAATGGATACTTGAACAACTTGTATTTATAAAGGGTTTATTTTTTACTCAAGTACCAATGACCGTTAAAACGACCGTTATTAACTTAAATAATTACATAGTGTTCATGACATGGAAATAAGTGATATAAAAGGAATAATGAACATGAAAAAGGATCCTAAACAAGTATAAATTAACTCATGTTTATTATTCAGGACATTAAAGAACGATCGAGTCATGTCTGACCCGAGGTATGGGAATCCGTCTCAATCTCCTTTAATTGTGGCATATTTTTTTTATACACAACCTTCTTTTATATGGTGTATAAACCCCTTTGACTTTTACGTTAATTCAAAAGGAATATTTTTTGTATGAAGTGTTAAATAAATGACAAAAGGGAATGTTTTTGTCATACGTATGCGGCGACAACGACTTCTCCGCTGCCGTGACCATTATTTGAGTTTCGGCTTCCTCTACAAGCCATACCTTCTTTTTAAAAGAAGAAAATAAATACCATGTTTTAAATTTATTTTATTTTGGTATTGAAAATGGTTTTCATAATGTTTTTATATCAATGTGTTGTATTGATATCTTGTGATTTAATGGTGGGAATGTTATGTTTCCTTTATGCATGTTTTATGTGATACAATTATGTTGAGGTTCTTGGGCATTATTATGAAGACGGGTGGTTCCGTGATAAACTAAGGGCGGGTGAGCCCCATATAGCTCTACAATGCATTGGGTAACGCGACGGAGTGAAACGTTAAGGTTTCTCCAAAGAGATTTAGGGAATATACTGTGATGGGTATTCCAAACATAACCAAGAGGGTTACTCCCTACGTAAGAATGTTATGAATGCCTCAAGTTACCTTTATGTCTTATGATTTCTATGATTTATTCATGATTTGATGAGGTATGTTAAAGTTCTTATGTTTTATGGTATAGTATGATTTCAATCTTATGTATATATGTACAAATGTTTCCTTTCCATATTTTTATATCCCTTACTGAGCTTTTTATGCTCATCCCAAGTTTTTTTGCAATGTTTTTCACAGGATAAGGGAAAGGTACATGATATGATGATAGTGTTAAAGAATTGTCAAGAAAGAATCCATTTTTATTTTAAATATGTTTAAATTGATGGGAATGAAGAATACTATGTTTATGTTACCACTTTGTTTATATGTGGAATGTAATGAAAGTTTTATGATCTAATTCTCTAAAAATCTAAACCTGAAAAGATCCTCAATGTGTAATCTTGTAATAACTCAATATTAAGTAAGGTTTAAGCCTGGGGCCTTATATTTGGTATCAGAGGTCGGTTTTGATAACATTAGGAGTTAGAATTCTATTAAATGATTATCTAAAAATATTTTTTTATGGTAAAATTGAAATGATATAGCATTTGAAGACTACCATGTTGCTTCATCTAAGACATGTTTGTTCAGAATGGTTTCCCGTAGAGGAAACATGGAAGCAGTGTTAAGAAGGCATGCAGAAAGAAATAACCTTTCGAATCAGCATCCTATGATGGTCGGAATTGGAACTGAACCATTTGTTGCAGTAATGACGCAGTTGACTCAAGTGATAAATAGTGGTGGTATTCATGCACGAGAACAGTCAGATCAACCGCATATGAACATGTCAGTGGTGGAACATTTCATGAGGCAATATCCCCCATCATTCAGAGGATCATCTGACCATGTGTTAGCTGAAGGGTGGATTAAAGCACTGGAGAAGATTTTTGATGTCATGGGGTGTTCAGACAATCAAAAGGTTAGTCTTACTATTTACCGTTTGGAGGGTGAAGTAGATCAATGGTGGTCGATGGTAAAAATATCAGGGACGCTGATGAGATTGATGCTCTCGACTATGATGAATTCAAGGGTATGTTTCTTGAAAAGTATTTTCCTAAGGGTGTTTGACTTAGGATGGAAAACCAATTCTTGGAATTGAGGCAAGAGGAAGACTCAGTTGCTGCCTATGAAGAAAGGTTCACTCGATTGGCAAGGTATGCTCCAAATTTTATCCGAGACCTTGATAGTAAAATCAATAGTTTTTACTCAGGATTAAAGCCAAAATATCAAAGGGAATTATCATCTCGTGAGTCTAAAAGTTATGAAAATCTTGTTCGATGTGCTGAGAAGGTGGAAATTGAGTTTGCCGATGATCAAGTGTTCTATAACAACCAGCAGAAGAAGAGACCGAGGTGGCAGGAGAAAGGTAAGAATTATTCAAAAAAGTCTGATGGTAAGAAAACTAAGTTTCCAGTTTGTGATAAATGTGGAAAAAGGCATACTAGGGAATGTATTCTGAATTCTGGAAAGTGATACTGATGTGGTAAGATGGGACATAAGGCTCATGATTGCACTGAAAAAGATCAGGCTGATAGTAAGACCAAATTTGATTTACGGTTAGTGAAATGTTATAAGTGCAATGAGATGGGTCACTATGAAAATGAGTGTCCGATAAAGAGCTTGAGTGATGGGAAGCAGTTAGACTACAAGCATAATGGGGTGGTGAAATCCTTTGCAACTACATCAACGGATGTCGGGCCGTTAAATGAAGTTGTATTAGGTAGTTTTTTTGATTTTTCAGATTATGCCAGTGTGTTGTTTGATTCGGGGTCTACACATTCTTTCATCTCTAAAACCTTTTCTAGTAAAATGGGAATACCATCTCAAGAAATTACTCCTGAACTTTTGGTAAAAACACCTGGGGGAATTGTTGAGGAAAAAATCATTTATATGAATCTCCCTATCCTTATCTGTGGAAATAACCTACTTGCAAACCTTATTGTTCTTCCTCTAGTAGAGTTTGATATTATATTGGGTACGGATTGGCTCTCTACTTACCATGCTAATATTGACTGTAGAGCTAAAAAAGTTTCTTTTCAGAAACACTTTCAGTTTGTGTACAAGAATGAACCCTTACTGTTGATAACATATCAAAAGGCCAAGAAACTTGTAAAAGATGGAAATGAATGTTACCTTGCACAAATTGTAGAAAATAAAGGAACTGTTCAGATTAATGATGTACCAGTGGTAAATGAGTATCCTGATGTTTTTCCTGATGTGTTGCCTAGAAAAATACCAGATTGGGAAGTTGAGTTTACTGTTGACTTAGTTCCTAATGCTAATCCAATTTCAAAACCCCCTTATCGAATGGCTCAAGTTGAACTTTTAGAGTTAAAGAAACAATTGAAGGAGTTATTAGATAAAGGTTTCATTCGACCTAGCACATCACCATGGGGTTCTCCTGTCTTGTTTGTTAAAAAGAAAGATGGCTCAATGAGACTTTGCAATGATTATAGGGCCTTGAATAATATCACTGTTAAGAACAAATATCCTTTGACTCATATCGATGATTGGTTTGATCAGCTCCATGGAGCTCAGTATTTTTCAAAGATTGACCTGAGATCGGTGTTCCATCTGCTGAAGGTAAAGGAAGAAAATGTTCCGAAGACTGCATTTCGTACAAGATATGGCCATTATGAATTTGTAGTAATGCCTTTTGGGCTAACCAATTCACCTTCATTATTCATGGACTTAATGAATAAGAATTTTCCATGAGTTCTTGGATAATTTTATGGTGGTTTTCATTGATGATATTTTTCTGTTTTCTAAAAGAAAAGAAGAGCATGAAAGACATTTAAGGGTTATTTTGCAAACTTTAAAAGAAAAGAAATTGTATGGTAAATTCAGCAAGTGTGAGTTTTGGTTGCAACAAATTTCTTTCCTTGGTCATATTGTTTCTAAAGATGGGATAACTGTTGATCCAGCAAAAAAAAAGGTTGTTGAAGAATAGCCAAGACCCACAAATGTAACAGAGATTCGTAGATTCCTTGGTTTGGCAGGCTATTACTGAAGGTTTGTTAGAAATTTTTCACGGTTATCTAGTCCAATGAATAAGCTAACTCGGAAGGGTGTAAAGTTTATCTAGACAAAAGAATGTGATTATTGTTTTCAGGAGTTAAAAAGATGATTGGTGAATGCTCCATTTTTGGCACTTCCTTCCAGGAATGGTGAGTTTGTTATATACAGTGATGCTTCATTGAAAGGACTTGGTTGCATCCTAATGAAGAATGATCAGGTAATTGCTTATGCTTCACGACAGTTGAAAAATCATGAAGGAAATTACCTTACACATGATTTGGAATTAGTTGCGGTTGTTTTTGATTTAAAAATTTGGAGGCATCATTTGTATGGAGTAAAGTATGAAATATATACTGATCATAAAAGTTTAATGTATATATTCACTCAGAAAGAGTTAAACATGAGACAAAGGAGATGGCTAGAATTAATCAAGGATTATGATTGTACAATTCATTACCATCCAGGAAAAGCAAATAAAGTGGCTGATGCTTTGAGTCGAAAAAGTAATGCTTCATTATAAATGTTGCGTTTGGAACATGATCCTTTGGTTAAGGATTTGATGAACTTTGGCATAGAAGTTGTCGGTGCATGAAGTTCTTCATTTTTATTTCAGGTATCAGTGAAATCTTCTCTATTAGACAGAGTCCTGCAAGCACAGAAGCAAGACAATGAGTTATAGAAAAAGGTAGAGCTAGTTCAGAAAGGTAAGTTGCATGAATTCAACACTGATAATGGTTGTGTTTTGAGATTTGGGAAGAGATTATGTGTGCCTTGTGATTCACAGTTGAAGAGAGAGTTGTTATGTGAAGCTCATAGTTATCTGTTTTCAGTTCATCTTGGCAGTACTAAGATGTACAGAGATCTGCGGGAGTATTACTTGTGGGATAGAATGAAAAGAGATATTGCTAATTTTATTGTGATGTGTTTGACATGTCAACAGGTTAAAGCAGAGCGACAGTTACCGAAAGAGATGCTTCAGCCTTTACCAGCACCAGAGTGGAAATGGGAGAATATATCCATGGACTTCATTGTGGGATTGCCGAAGACCCCTCGAGGTAATAATGCAATCTGGGTTATTCTTGATCCCTTGACCAAGTCTGCTCATTTCCTTGCTATACGAGATACATTTTCCCTAGATCAACTTTCTCGTTTGTATCTTAAAGAGATAGTCAGGTTACATGGAGTTCCTCTCTCCATTGTATCTGACCATGATCCCAGGTTCACTTCTAACTTTTGGAAAGGCCTTCAGAAGTCGTTGGGTACTGAATTAAATTTTAGTACAGCTTTCATCCTCAATCAGATGGGCAGTCAGAATGAACAATTCATACCTTGGAGGATATGCTACGAGATTGTTCGATGGATTATCAAGGAAGTTGGGACCAACATCGTTCTTTGGATGATTTTTCATATAATAACAGTTTTCATTCTAGTATACAGATGGCACCATTTGAGGCGTTATATGGGAAGCGGTGTCGAACTCTAGCTTTCTGGGATGAAGTGGGTGAAAGAAAGCTGATGGGACCAGAATTGGTATAAGAGATGGCATAAAAAGTTCAGCAGATTCAGAAACACATGAGAACAGCTCAGAGTAGGCAGAAGAGTTATGCAGACAACAGGAGGAAGGATCTCTCTTTTGATGAAGGCGATCATGTTTTTCTCAAAGTATCACCATGGAAAAGTGTGATGCGATTTGGTAAGAAAGGAAAGCAGATTCCAAGGTTCATTGGAACATATGAAATTCTTGAGAGAGTTGGATCAGTTTCTTACCGAGTGGTTTTGCCTCCGAGTTTATCTCAGGTACACAATTTTTTTCATGTTTCGATGCTGAGAAAGTACATGCCAGATCCATCTCATGTTTTGAGTCCAGAGGTAGTTTAGCTGGAAGAGAACCTATATTATGAGGAACAACCGGTCCAGATTCTTGACCATAGGGAGCAAGTGTTACGTAATAAGGTGATTAATCAGGTAATGGTTTTGTGGAAAAACCACATGATGGAAGAGGCAACATGGGAATCTGAAAATGCAATGAGGGATAAGTACCCCCATTGATTCGATAAGTAAATAAATTGCGGGGATGCAATTTTCTAAAGGGGGGAAGGATGTAACATCACATGTAAGTAATGAATAATAGATATTTCTATCTATTTCTATTGATGAATTAGATAGTGTTTTAGAGGCTTAAAATGAAAATAAATCCAATCTTAAGCATGGAATACACTAATATTATTAAAAGATTGTTTTACTGCCTATTGATGGAAACCCATTTTTAAATCTATATTTTGACAATTTTATAAGCTATGTTTGTCAAACAAAACTTATTCTTTATGATTGGGACATCAAAATTTACATTGTGTGATTTTTTGGTATTTTTCTGACAATGTTCATTTTTTAATGAATAGTGAAAAATACTTCATTTTACATCAAAACTGCTTTTTAATATAATTTATTTATATGATTAGATTATCTTTTGAATTTTTCTAAGGTGAAATTAGAATATATTTTTACCATTTAATCCAATAGTGGTCATTGGAATTAATTTCACTTTGAAATTGGACTTAAACTAGTGTCAATCTTTTGATACTTATTGGTTCATAAAATCACTCTATTTTCTCTGACAGCAGGAATTAATTATTAAATTAATTAATGAAACTTATATGTTTTGAATTTTTTAAAATAGAAAAAAATTTTGAATTGAGAATATCAAATATATCTTAGGGTGATGTTTCGGTATTGTTCTGAAAAACATCAATTTTTGATGAATAGTGAAACCACTAAGTGGTAGTTAAAGAAACTGATTTTTCGTTTAAATAAAACTTTGACACTTCTGTAATTTGATTTTCAAAAATCCGACATACATGGTTGTCATTAAGAAGTAAAATGTTGTTCAATGAGATTAAAATATTTTTTTGGTGAATAGTAACTTTTATGTTTTTAATCGCGATTAGAGGTAATTAGTGTAGTTTAAGGTAAGAATAATGTTTTAATAATATGAGATGAGCTTGAAACATGTCCTACCCTCATTGGATGTGTCATGGCCGACCAAGACAATCCATGGGTCAACTTGGGGACCCCATGGAGAAACATTGGATGGGAAATGACATAAATAACTTTTTATTTAATGTTAAAGTAAAAATGACACAAACATGAATTGTGTTACTAAAAAAATTTTTACATGGAGTTATACAAGTCAGAATTTTGATTATAAATCGTAATTGGAAATCTAAAAATATTTCATACATCATTGTATTTTTTTTATAATTTTTAGACATTAAATAAATTAAATTATTTATGACATTATAATGATGCAGCGATGACCTCATTATTTGACGATTTAAATAAAATGGAAAGATAATGTAAAATCTAAGACCTACACATGTCCAAAACCTATTGAGTGGGTATATGTAGAACCTTATTCACCTTATCCTCGAATTATATCAATGTGGGACCTTTAAAATCCGAAACCTATTTGAAAATAAAGTAACATTCCTTTACTTTCCAAGAGTGCCCCTCCTCTCCTCTTATAAAAGGCCCCCACCTCTACCTCCTTACCCACACTCCCAAAGCCTTTGTCTCGGCCAACCCCTACCCATTTTGTCTCTCCACATCACTCTATTACTCCTTGAAGCTTAACTTTGGGTAGAAATCTTCTCAAGTAATCCTTTGAGCTCAATCCAAAGGGAGTTACCCAATTTTAAGGTAATGTCTTCACTTGAGTCCTTTTGTTTTATTTTGATTATCCAACCCCATAAAATCTTTTTATTCATTTCTTTTATAACAACTCCAGTATCTTCAATATAATAGCATGTTTTCATAAGAAGTATTCGAGCTAAACTAACACACACCTACATCTAATGGTTAAAGGACATACTGTTTCCGAGGATGGTGAATTTATGCCTCCCAAAACGATGATTGTTAAACATTATTTTAACACCTTCAAAGGTGGCCATTAATATTTCACTATATTTATATATGATATATAATATATTTATGTTTTCCTTAAGCTTCTGTATTTTTAATTTTGGGAATAACTTTATGGTTTCCATTATGGGTAAACGCGATATCTTCATTTAAGGAAGTGCGGACTACCGCCCCCTCAAAGTGATTTGATTCGTTAAATATCATATGTGGGACGTATAAAGGATGGATTAATGATATTATATATGATATTACACTGGAATTATAATATACCTTTATATCATTATGATTCCATTCTATAAAATACAAAATAGAAATGAATGTAGCGTTGATGCTTACGTACGGCTTACCGTCTCCATGAACGGTGCATTTCATTTCTTACCTCTAAATTATTATGTAATATTATAAATGTATGCATTTACTAGATATATATGACATCTAAATCATGAATACCATTCTGGATAAAATGGATACATGAACAACTTGTAATTATAAAGGGATTATTTTTTACTCAAGTACCAATGATCTTTAAAACGACCGTTATTAACTTAAATAATTACATAGTGTTCATGACATGGAAATAATTGATATAAAAGGAATAATTAACTTGAAAAAGGTTCTTAAACTAGTATAAATTAACTCAAGTTTATTATTCAGGATATTAAAGAACGATCGAGTCAAGTCGGTCTCGAAGTATGGGACTTCGTCTCAATCTCTTTTCATTGAGGCATATTTTGTTTTATACACAACCTTATTTTATATGGTGTATAAAACCCTTTGACTTTTTAGTTTATTTAAAAAGAATATTTTTTGTACGAAGCGTTTACTAAACGACAAAAGGGATTTTTTTTGTCATACGTATGCAGCGACAATGAATTCTCCTCCGCCATGACCATTATTTGAGTTTCGGCTTCCTCTACAGGCCATACCTTTTTTTTTAAAAGAAAAATATAAATACCATGTTTTACTTTTCTTTTATTTTGGTATTGAAAATGGTTTTCATAATGTTTTTATATCAATGTGTTGTATTGATATCTTGTGATTGAAAGGTGGGAATGTCTTGTTTCCTTTATGCATGTTTCATGTGATACGATTATGTTGAGGTTCTTGGGCATTATTATGAATACGGGTGGTTCCGTGATAAACTAATGGCGGGTGGGCCCGATATAGCTCTCCAATGCATTGGGTAATGTAAATGAGTGAAACGTTAAGGTTTCTCCGAAGTGATTTAGGGAATATACAGTGATGGGTATTCCATATGTAACCAAGAGGGTTACTCCCTACGTAAGAATGTTATGAATGCCTCAAGTTACCTTTATGTATTATGATTTGTATGATTTATTCATGATTTGATTAGGTATGTTAAAGTGATTTTGTTTTATGGGTAAAGTATGATTTCAATCTTATGTATATATGTACCCATGTTTCCTTTCCATAATTTTATATCCCTTACTGAGCTTTTTATGCTCATCCCATGTTTTTTTTGAAATTTTTTTCACAGGACAAGGGAAAGGTACATGATATGATGATAGTGTCAAGGAAGTGTCAAGAAAGAATCCATGTTTTATTTTAAATATGTTTCCATTGATGGGAATGAAGAATATTATCTTTATGTAACCACTTTTTTTATATGTGGAATGTAATGCTTGTTTTATGATCTAATTCTCTAAAACTCTAAACCTGAAAAGATCCTCAATGTGTAATCTTGTAATAACTCAAGATTAAGTAAGGTTTAAGGCTGGGGACTTATATTATGACACGTGTCTTAAAGAATTAAAATTGAGAAAATAATATTTACCAATATGTTACATTTTAAAACATAAACACCATGAAATAGAGATCATAAAATGGATCTATAAATACCCATAAAAATAAGGATAATAATAATATTATATATTCTAGGGTGGTATATACAAAACAACAAAGGAATGAGTGGTGAATATTAAATAAATCTTATAGAAATAAAAGTGAGACTATAAATCCTCTTTACCGTATGTCTTGAATCTCATCATAACCATTCAAACATCATGTATAATAAATACATTTTTGTCATATATATATATATATCACAAAACCATATTCCTTTATCTAATTCCATATATGGATTTATATTTCTATCTTAGTAAGACATCCATTACAAGGTTTTGTTTCAGGTAATGTCTGCTTTGTTTTTCTCATGTGTCTTATATTCATTTTTTCCTCATAAATATATCATGATTTATAGAATTTAGAACATGATATAAATATCATATATTCATTATATATATTTGTTTATAAAAATTTATTTAATAGGGAAATAAGAAAGGGATTACATGGTTCAAGGAGACAGTATGATGTACGTACTCATGAATATTGTCCTCATTTAATTATCATAATTAACAAAAGAATGTAAATAAAATATTTATATATATGTATACATAATCATACCAATATTATTAGTATTTACTATATATCATATAAATTTACCAATCTATTCCTAAATGCATTCCATGTAAGGAATGAATTAATTCCTTCTCATTGAAGAGTCAATTGTCTACACATCCCCAAAATAAAATTATTGTACATATAAAAAATGTATAGAATGAAGGTGTATGTAATATAATAATTAATGAAACTAAATCAAAAAATAAATAACATATATAAAATATAAAAATATAGTGTTCATCATAATTCTTAACCATGATATGTTGTATTCGAAAAACGAACCACCTCGTTTTGTGATGTCATAGTTCTTCCAAAAAAAGGTTTCTTGTTACCAATTATATAGATGTGTGTGTAAATTAATTTCAAACACATTAAATAAAATAATTTATGTACATTGAGGAAACATTTTTTATTTAATAATGTAATTATAATATTCTAGTTCATGGATGATAAAAATAAAACAAAAGAGCATTAGAGGGGATGCTACCACTTATTCACGTAACTCGTTTTTATTTCAACAAAAGGGATTCATTAGATGATTTTATTCATAAGGTTATGATTATATATTCAGGTTAATAATATTTATGATATATTTTGGATGATCTTTTTATATCCAATATAGCATGAGAGGTGTGATATAATGGGAGGTGGTGAGTGCCTTTTTATAGTGGAGGAGGAATAACATTCTTATAAATTTTTAGAGAGGGAATTTCATGCATCTTTTTTCTCTAAAAAGTGAATAGTATAGTTCATAAAATTTTATCCAAGGGATTATATTTAATAAATATGGCCATAAACTGTATTTTAAACAAGTACCTAGCACATTTTGTCCCTTACATGTAAGGTTTAGTCCCCTGTTAAGATAATTTTCCTCTGAACCGTCATAATTAATTATAATCACATTAAAAAATTATATTTTTCAAAAAATAGTTTCAAAATAATATAAGTATTAAATTAGTATTTATGAAAATATTGAATCCTTTTTTAGAAATTAAAATCATATGTTGTAGATAATAATTTACAATTAATCATTTAGACGGTTCATGAGAGTGGGATTCATAAGAAAAATATTTAAATGTTTGAAAGGTTTTGTTATCCAATACCAAGGTAACCATTGTTCCAATGATATTAATTGGATTAATATATTTAAAATTAATCTCATTATTATTTAAAAACCAAATAAAATAAAATTTTACAATAAAAATAAAGTTGATGAAAATGGAGTTTTGAGATAAAATTTATTATATTTCTCTATTCATCCAAAAAGGTTGTTTTTTGAAAAATTCATAAATTTTCCCTAAAATAATTATAACAATAGTAATTTGAAAAATTATTTTAATTTTTTAAAATTAAATTTCGTAATGTTTTTAAAATTGATTTTATTTTTAGTCATATAATGGTATAAAATCAGTACTTTTTAATAAAATATTATTTGAAAACATATAATGTCAAAACAAAAAATGTATATATAATAATAAATTTGACTTATTAAATAAAAAATTATAAATAATATTTAAAAATTAGTTATTATTAATCATATTAAAATATTTAAAGTCTATTTTATAACTATCTCATTTAAACAATTATAAAACATTGTTTTATAAAATCTCAGTGTTGTGTGTAATGAAAGACAAGTCAGTGTTGTGTGTATCACAAGGATAAATTGGTGTAGAATATAAATAAGTATTTAATTTGTGTAGTTTTCAATGAAATAAATAAATAAAATTTATTTATTTGAGAATGGATCAAAATAATTTGGTGTTACATCCCCCTCCAACATTAAAATTAATTTCTTCACCAAAATTTGACATTTGGATAAAAAAAGGAGGATATTTCTTCATCATCATATCCTAAAGATTCAATGTTGATTTATCTATGTGGTTAATTCTCCACAAAATATTTCTCAGTGAGTGGCCATGTTTTGTAGAACATTCTCTATAAAATCCATAATTTCAGTTGGTTGTACCTTGTATGAAAGATCATGTTCTAGTGGTATGATCTCTAAGCTTAGTACATGTGAAGGGCCATGTATGTACTTCCTCAAGAGAGATATGTGGAACCAAAAGTGGGATTAGGATAGATTTTGAGGAAGTTTTAAGCAAAAGGGTACCATCCCAATATATTCAGGAATCTCAAGGGGACCGATATACCAAGGTCATAGATTCCCATTTTTTCTCAAACCTCGTAACCTTTTTATTGGGGTAGATTATTACAAACACCTTCCCACAAACTTTAAATTATGAATCACACCAATTATTATCTTCATAAATTTTCTATTTAATTTTTTATTACATTATATTTTGTTGAATGATTATATCATTTTCACCAATAACTCTAGGTATCTAAGATCCTAATAGATTTCTTTCTCCAACATCATCCCAACAAGTTGGAGCTCCGCATTTATACCCATATAGGGAAACATAAGGATCTATATAAATTATTCTATAAAATACATTACTATAAGAAATGTTAAAAATAGGAAAATATTGACCACAAAGGCCTTTGATATAAAATGAATAAGATCTCAACAAATACTCCAGGGTTTTAATAATTTCTTCATACTAACCATCCATATGAGGGTTATATGTTGTTATAAATCTCAATTCTAAATCAAGTGCCTACTAAATACATCACTAACAATTTTTAGGGGATTTTCATATCCTTATTAGATATAATTAAATGTGTAATCAATGTAACCATACAACTTTCTTATAGTATATACTGGAATGATAATCCATAAATAATTATTATATGATAGCAATGAAGTGTGTTGATTTAGTACATAAATTAACATAAATATGTGTATCATTAAAGCCATAAGTGGTTTTGGAGAGTCCAATGACAATAAAAATAATGATGTTATCCAATTTCCATTAAAAATGGTTAATGGATGAAAAATAATGGTATACTTTTGTCATTATACCTTCTTTTTCTCCCATACCAGGTACCGATATACGAACTCTATGATATCCCTTTTCGCTCCATATCATCTAAATTATTGATTATTTAATCCATACATCATCATATATCAATGATTAATAGGTAGTGAAGTAATATAAGATTCCTATAAAACTACTTCTTCAAATATGTTATTAAAAGAACATATACATGGTTCTTGAACATTATCATTTCAGCCTAATCAATGTTAAACCTAGGAAAATATATATTCTTCTTTTTCTACATTACGTTTTCTTTATGATCCTTTTTTACCTTAATATGGATTGAGGGTTGACCATTCTATTGATAAATATAGTATTCCTCCCCTTTATTTAGTATTTTTATATCTATCCTTGGAAAATCCAAAAATATTGGGTCATTTTTTGTCCTCATAATGTTTAGTCAATAAATACCCTTTTGATGCAACGCATCAAACACCTTGTTTTCTTTCCCATAGTGGAAATGTAATGAGAAATAATATTCTTTTATCATCTATATAAATCTTCATTGGTTTATGTTCAAATAATTCTATGATAATATAAATTTAAAACATTTAGGATATGTATATATATCACAGTTCACTCCATAAAGATAATGTCTCTATATCTAAAAAAATACCTTAGCTAACTCAAAATCATTAGTTGGGTAAACTTGTTCATGAATATTCCACTATTATGAGGAATATGATATAAAAATATTATTATGCCTTCTAACTCATCTAAATACCTTCTTAGATGAATTATTATTTATTATAATCCCTTCTCCACTATAGGGTATTGTATGAATATGTGTTTTGACTAACATTCCTTTTTGTTACTTTGAGTTTAGCTCACATTCTTATTTCTAGAGAAAATTGTCACCCTTCTGAGTTAACATGGTCAAAGGTTAAAATAATTATGAGAAATTCTCAAAAATATCATTAATAATATACAGCTAAACAAATAAATAATATGGATCCATGTTTCCATAGTTGATTTAGGAAACACTAAATACCTTCCATATTAGAAAAATATAGTTCAATACCATCTCTTGAGATTATGTGAACCAAAAATGAAACAATTTTTAGACAAAATTCACTATTTATAAATTTCATATATAGTTTCTCCTTCCTCAGGGTACATAGAAAATTTCTATACTTTTTTTTAATTGTTTACATTACATTATAATAAATAATAATATAATCTAAAATGATTTTCATAAACTAATTAACATAAAATATAAAGACACTATTATTCAAATCCATGATGATATAAGGGGAATTAATAATACTCAAAGGAATAAAAATATTTTAATAGGGTAAATTCTTGGTATGGAATGTATTCTTGAGAACATAATATTTTTATCCCATATTTGTTTATATCTAAAATGAATTCAAATATTAAATAAATATTGATATTTTTTCAATTGATCATACATGTTATATATAGAGGGAAGTGGATACTCTTTCATGATCGTTATCATGTTCGACTCCTGATAATTAATGTTGAGTCACATTTATGTATATTTTTTTTCACAAAAAGAACCAGTTCACCCATTGGTTACAAAGTTGGGCGAAAAAATCCATAATAAATCATTTCTTAGAGTTTCTTCTTCCATTCATGAAACTAAATTTGGAATATTTAATAGGGAGTCATTGAAACTAGTGTGAAACCAGTTTTGATTTTTATCAAGAACAAATCTTCAATATTTGGTGTAAATATAGGAAAATATTTCGTAAAACATCCAAAAACTCTCAATCAATAAGAATATCATTGATATCAATTTTCTCCCTAAACATTTGAGATATATCCCTTTTTAAATAGGATTTAACACCCATACACAAGATGTACTATCCATAGGAAGTTCATTCATATCATCACATTCATATATGAGAATAGGTCAGTTTAAAATATCAAACTTCACTTCTATTACTCAGAAATTGATTTGTGATTTATGCGTAGAAAACCAATTCATCCCTAAGATGACAGAAAAATCAACCACATGAAGAATGAAATGGTTTAAAAGAATTACATTCACACAAACATCAATTTGATAGGAATAATATACTTAATATGAATAAAGTATACCATTAGGGGGTTGACCTAAACAAATCCACATCTAATCATTTTGGTGGAATTTTAATACACTTAGAAACTTGTTTAGATATGAAGGAGTGGGCATGTCATGAATAAAAAAAGAACGTAGTAGTTATAGAGTGTATGGTATGTGTACCATTCACAATGTTGTTATCACACCCCTCTTAGGAAACATTGACCGCATGATATTTCCTCTTTTACCTAGTTTTGATAGGTTTATGAAAAAGATTAACATCACCATACATTGGGTTTGAGAACTATTTATCACAATTCTAATCCACCTTACACTTGAAGCACTAATTTGTGGGAGTCTTATTTTGTGTATCTTTTCTTCAATTTCCATCATTTTTCAACTTCACCCCATTAATGAATTAATAATGTTTTTTATGTCCTTCCCATCCACACATAAAACATTTATTATACCCCATAAGACAATTTTATCAATGTTTCTTTCCACACATGGTGTATAAACAGATTCTCATATTCTTGTGTTCCTGATTTTTAGAGTTTTAATTGAACTCCATTTACCTTTTATAGTTAAAAAAATAGTATTTATATATAACTCCAACCCATATTTCATATTCGATTCCACAAATCACAATATCATCATATATACTAATGTTTCTTATGTAAAATACTATTTTGAAACTTTGATTTAATCCACTGAATAACCTATCAACAATATATTTCGGATGGAGGATAATTTCGGAAGAATTCTCTTTATGACTTGTGAAATTACACTCAAAGGTGGTGGCTAGTTCATCATCCTTCTTCTTCAGCTGAAGAGACTCTTTTGCCTTCTTGTAAAAATATATGTGGTATGCACCAATTGAAGAATACGTTCTTGAACATGTCTCAATATGTCGATACAATTTCATCTTACTTCATCATATTGTTGACTAGATTTTACCAATTGTATGATTCAACTTATAACTAATTAATAAAAAAATGAATTTATCATTATCCACAAACTAGAAAAAATATATATTTTCTGTTTGACTAAAATAGTGTTCAGAAAAAAGTGGATTGGAATACCCACAGAAATAAGTGGATGTTTCCTAATAATGGACTCAATAAAATGTTGTTCCCTTACATGCCAATTTAGAAGATTAATATAATTTATATCATAAAAATCTATGTGAGAACAAAAATGAGGTTTTCCATTCCAAATTCATTTTCATTTTGATTCTCAATTGTAAATCCGTTTAATTGTCCAACGTAATAATTTGTATTACGGTTCCATTAGGTTCTAACAATTGACTAAAAACAAAAATAATAATGTAATAATGATTTTTTCACTGCGAGGAACCAAATAATCAATAAAACTCACTTATAAGATATATAAATATTGAAACCTTCCATAATATATGACACCCTAGGTTTATCCATGGTTATTCATATCTAACATATTTTTAAATACATCATGATGCTTTATGAAGGGTTTGCGAATTTTGAAATAATAAACCTCAAGAGTGTAAAACAATGTCTGTAGTAAGGACCATCATTGTATACCATGTTATGTTCAATTCAGTCCCAATAAAACTTGTTGGATTTGTTAAATCTAACCATATAAATTGTAGAACCACATACAGTTGTAATATTTTTATAGTGCTATATTTTTATGAAACCACTCACTTTATCTTTTAAAAAAATTCTAGGACATTTTCCCTTATATTTATATATACTTAGACTTGTTCATAGAATTATCACTATGGTTATCCCAACATACCTTCCAAAAAGTATCATAAATATTTCTATGATACCAACTATAGAGACCCACCCTTTTAATACATTAAAATTATATCCCATTTAGGAAATACATAATTCATTATACAAACAGATAAAAAAATATCATATTATTAAAGTTACATTAGATACATAAAAACAAATACTATTATACATATATGAGATACAATAACTCCAACATGGTTATTCATGACTATAGCCCTTGTCAAAAACATTATAGAAAATACATTTCTTCACATGTGGGGGAATGTAACCCTAAAATAGGGGTGACTTCATATTATCTGTATGTGTAAAAACGATAGATATGTAGGAGTAAACATGAGAATATGGGTATGGAAACAAGATCATGACATTAATGTATCATACATAAAATGTAGAATATTATAATCATGAATCATGGAAAAAATATTAGTAACTCAAAATACATGAATCAAAAGGTTATCATGATATTAATAATGGAAATCCTAACATTGGAATATGAATGGAATTGGGATATACACATCAACATGTAATATCGTTCTCTATAAGTCAAGATGCATTACTTTAATATATAACAATAGATCATGTAGACTACACCTACTAGGCGGGAAACACCATAGTCACTGACCTTTCAATTTGAGGGATTCAGTTTCCCCATATTCTAATAATGGATTAGGTTCTCACATCATCTCGTAGTAGATTATATTCCCCCATATTTCCATAGTGGATTGGGTTTCCTTGTCTTCCAATAGTAGACTATGTTTCTCCATCATCCCATAGTTGAGGGGGTTTCACTGTCTTCCCATAGTGGATGTGGTTTCTCCATATCCTCGTAGAACATTAGGTTTCTCTATATACCCATAGTGGATTAGTGTTTCCTAACAAACACTTTGGATCAATACCATTCAATTGAATCCCTTCATTATATCATGAGACATAAATCATTATCTAATACATCAGATGGAGATATAGTTCATACCAAACTCATGATTAAATCATACATACATGTGACACAAATTCATCATCAATAATATCATAACCCCTAAAATGAAATGTGTATAATAAACAAGTAATGATATCATAAAAAATGATAAAATAGGCCTGTTTCATAATCATTTCATCAAAATCATATCCTAAGAAAATATGTGAGTTTTAATAAAATATCACCTAGGAAAAAATGGTTCCATAAATATTTAATCCATGAAAGAGAAACATGTTTCATAAAAACGATGAAATAAAAGAATAACCATTTAGTGAAAGAATATTAAAGGAAACCTTATATAATTTCCCCATAAATGCATGAATAACACCAACATTTGTCATCATATATAGAAAACCAATTTGAAATATATCTTAAAAATATTTATTGATGAAAATATAATTTGTTATTTGGAAAATAATTTTTAAAAATTAAATTTTTTTTAAAGCTAATTTATTGAAATTAATATCAAAAAAATATAAACGATGATTTGAAAACCTTTTTGAAAACCTTTTCCTCAGAAAACACTTTGAAAACTTATATTGAGATATTGAGATAATTTTGAAAAATATTTCATTTAAAATAGTTAAAAAATTATAATATATTCTTTGAAAACCAAAAAAAATAAAACTATTTTTTCCTTGAAAATGATCTTAAAATATAATCTTTAATAACATATTAAAATCATTTTAAAAACACAGTTTTTTAATTTCATTGCATGTGTCTCAAAGATGTAAAATAAAGACACAACTAATTTACAGGTTTGGTAACTTTTGAAATAGAAACCTCATGTACGAGATATAAACAAATACTTATATAAACACCTATAAAAATAAGGATAGTAATCATATAATATATTCATGGGTATTATATGCACCACACAAAAGGAATGAGTGGTTAAAATGATATAAATCTCATAGAAATAAACGTGATGCCGTAAATCCCCATATCTTTATATTTTAAATCTCATCGAAATAATTCAAACCCCCTATAAAATTAATATAAGTTAATTATAAATTAACCAAATAAAAATATTATTATATATAATAACATATATGGATTTATAGTAAGTGTATATTAACACTTCCTTTTTAAGGTTATGTTTTAGGTAATATCTATTTTGTTTTTCTCATATGTCTTAATTTGTTATTTTTTTGCTTAAAATTATATGATGATTTTAATAATATAAACCATGATTAAAATAAAATATATATTCCTTAAATTTATATATATATATATTATCCAATAAAATATAGAAATATGAAATACAACACATTGTTATGGGATATAGTAGTCCATACATACTTATAAACACAATTTCCATTAAATTATCATATTGAAAGAAAGAAAGTATATAATATATATTTATATATTTATATAATATAATTACAAATGAATTATTATTTAATATATATTATATATTTTAACTTAATCCATCCTTAATAAATTTCATTTTAGGTGGTAATGAATCACATTTCTTTATAGAGGTAGTAGTCCACCATTCCCCAAAAGAAATTATTGTACATATAAAAAAAGGAAGGAATGAAGGTATGTGTTATATAATTGATCCAAAATAATACAAACATAATAATAATTAGATATAACATATAAATATATATTTTTCATCATAATTGTTAACCATTAGATGCGGTTGTGAAAAAATGAACAATATGTTTTCGTGATGCGGTAGTTCGCCATACATACGAATGGTAAGTTTGTTACCCTTAAGATAGATTTTTTGTATAATAGCAGGTATTAGAATTAGATTAAAAAATATAATTATGTTGAGGATATATTTTATATTTTATATTCATGTAAAAATAAAAATTTTGGTGGTAGAGAGAGAAAATAAATCAATGGAGCTTGAGGGAGGATGTTGCCTCAAATTAGGGAACTCCTTCTGGTTTGTACCAAAGGGCATTCTTGGGTGGATTTATTAACATGATTAGGATTTCAGGGTTAGGTTATGTATTTCGAGGAGATATTATTTCATAGTTTGTTCATGCCTAATTATTATTAGAGGTGTGAGGAAGTGGGAGGGATGAGTGCCTTTTTATAGTAGAGGAGGAGTGGAATTATTTAATATTTTTAAAAAGGGAATTACACCTACAATTTTCTTTTAAAATTTCAAGAAAATAAAGGATAAAATTATATAAAAGATATTATAGGTTATAAATATGTATATAAAATTTCTTCTGTATAAGTTTCCAGACCATGTTTTCCTTATGTTTATGTTTTATTTCCTTTTTAAGATAATTTTCCTCTTAATAATAATAATTAATTTTATTTATTTTCACTAATATTTTTTTCAAATCCAAATTTTAACTAATTATAATTTATATTTTATTCTAATTCAAAATATTTAATCCTTTTTTTCACATTCTATTCACATAATGTTTTGAAATTAAAATAAAATAATTCACGCAAACGGGTTGCGACAACTAGTTTTTTGAACAAAATTGTTTAAAAAGATTTAGATGTTTTCATATCCAATTTCACTGTTAAATAATTTCAATTGTCCTAAATTAAATTAATTTATCTAAATTTAATTTAATTAAATGTGAAATACCATGTAAAATTTAATTTGACTATATAATTATTTAAATGAAAAAGTAGTTTTGAAAAATATCCAAATTTTTCGTTATTCATCCAAAAATGTTGTTTTACAAAAAAACACATAAAATTCACCCAAAGATAAATTTTACATTATTAATTCCAAAATTTAATTTATTTTATCAAATTATATTTTTAAAAGTGACTGGAATTAATGTTATTATTGTTCATAGAAGGTAAAATCATTCTTTTAGAAAAAATGTATTTTCAAACATATATTGTTTTTACTTAAATAGTATATATTATTTTCAATATGTCAAATTTTTATAAAACCATTATAAATTTTATATAAAATTAATTTATTACTATTAATATCACTATGTTTAATTTCTATTTTATAACTATCTCATTTAAATAAAAATAAATTATTTTTTAGTCGAAACTCACTGTTGCACGTAATGTATGCCAAGTCGGTGTTGCGTATAGAAAAGGATAACATTGTGAAACATATAAAAATTATTTACATAATGTATAATTAATTTAAATATATAATATAAAAATAATTCATTTTAATAAGGATCACAAAAAATTGAGGTTTTACAATCCTCCCTGATTTCCCTCATGAATAAAAAAATTCCTACTAAATCCTAGTTAACAATAAGTGAAGATAACTCATCACCTAATAATGTGTGCTATTTCATGAACAAGAAAATGGATCAATCACCATGTAACACATACAATTGAAATAAAATATCAAACATAAAATTAAAAAATACACCATTCTACAACTTTTCCATATGTTTTCTAATCTATCCCAACATCATACCTTCTAATCTACCACTCTCCAAGAAGGAAAAAAGAATCGTTGGATTATTTCTTATATCATTCACCTTGTTCATAAAAATATAAAATCATTAAATTATATTAATACCCTGAATAATATTATCTCATCATCACATTCAACGTATCTCGATAGTAATATTGTTGTTTTATGAATCCACCACAACCTGTATGTCATGTTTAATACCTAAATATATCTCGCCTTTACAGAAAATTATTTTAACAATCTATCGGATTCTATATCTAAATGTACATGTGCATGAAATAATAACATAAAATTATATTACACAACACAAATATATGGTAAATTTAACCCCAATTAATTCAAAAAATACTACTAGGGCAAGTGACTGGGAAATTAGGGGTTGATCTCCATCCATTTAATAGAAACATGGATATTAGGGAAAACACCCTATTAGAGTCCACTTAGTATATGTTTTCTAACTAAATAGGCTGAGGTAGTGTATAGAACCATACAATATTCATGATATATATATATATATATCATAAAATACTTTTGGTATCAAACTAGTATTAAGATCAATTGTACCTTTCATCGCTTTGACAATTGGATTCCATCAATATGGACTATATATCATGTATGTCTACAAAAACACAATGGGACATTCAATTATATAATTAAATTACAAATTTTAAATTGAAATATTTCTTTCTCTAAACCATTAAATATTACATTAAAATAATCATAAACTCATTCTTATTCCCTCTAGGAATAAACTTATCAACTCCACTATTTTTCATAATACTCAAATTTTTCTTTCCAAAAATACCTACAATTTAGTTGTTCAAATATTTGATATTTATTTTGAATTAATAATTCTTGGTACTCTAAGAATAATATTAATATTTCATAATATATATTTATACAGAATTCATATCCATATGTCTCAATAATTAAGGAATGGAATATAGAAAGTAGTAACTCATCCTCAAGGCCTTTAATGTAGTTTCATTAACAATCAAGTTATCCATCTTTCATCACAATAATAACAAGAAATAACATCTTCAATCCACTCCATAAATACATGTTCCATACCTAATACCACCATGTATATCCAAATCCTTCTTATCATCATATCATTTAGCCACTACAAAAAAACTCTCGCCTCACCACCCATAGATTGTTAACCATAATCCATCTCAAGCATACATCTAAAAGTATAGAAAGGATCATATCATTGTAGAACACAGAAGGAAACAAGGAAATTGAAAATATTTAAATAGTAATAAAATAATAAAAAATGATTGAATATATCCTTTATAAGTAAATGATATCATTTGATCTTATAAATTTATCTTTATCAATGAACTGGATGAATAATTTTTTGAAATAATTGATTAATTTATCCAATGTTATATCCACTACTAACCTAATGAAATAAATTAAAAAAATTTATTTTCTAAAAAACATTTCAAGCATAAAAATAATTATTAACAAACTATAGGTGAGAACAATTTACTTTAAATATTCCTCAATAATGATTTAAATTCTATCAAATTAGAACAAATAAAAATATCAAATTGAAACACCCCATCAATTCTTTATCTATTAAGTATTAACATCTTTAAGTTATTTCTCCAAGTTTATAAAATAAAACATGATAAAAACTATCATAAATCAGAATTCTAACAATTTCATAGAAACTAAAATACGATATCTAGTAAAATATAAGTCTAAAAATTATTAGTGAATAAATACATGTGATTATTATAACCATAATCAACCTCCCTTTTTTTATATCTTGTTTAATCTTAATTATGGTTAATTACACCATTACCCAAAGAGTTAAATCATTATATCATTGTGAAAGAACATAAAATAATATAAGGTGAAATGAATCCACTTCCTTTATTTATATTTTTAATGTTTTTCTCACAAAAAATATGATCGAGGATGAACTGAAACCCAAATTCAAGAAATATTCTCTACAACTATTATTTAAAATATTTGAATATCCATAGAAAATGGATTTGGATCCACATGTAATCAAATAATAGTCACTAAAGATGTTATAACCTATAATTAATGGTTATAAAATCAACCAATATATACTCATATAGAGAGAGTTCTCAATTAAATTATATTTTTGTTAAGATATTTTGAAAAACTGAAAAAATTGTTCAAGATGTTGTAAAAATCAAATAAATGTGAAATAAATAGATAAAAAAACACTGGTAACCCCCCATTAAGATTTAATTGTTTTCCCCCATTAAAATGCTTTAAATCTAGGGAATAAGGATATAGTTTTTTTAAGCATCTCCCCAAACACAAGGGATTCTACTATTCAGGGGCCTAGTATGTAGTGTTATAAAAAATAACATCCCAAAATATAAAGTGATGATGCATGTGTCCCATAACGAGGGTGTTTTCCCATAACCATATATTTTAAAATCAATTGAAAATATTTTTAAATGCTCTCTATTTGGGATATTATATTTCTTATAGCACCAAACCATGAACCACACCCTCAGAAGATCTTTCAACTAGATTGAATTTACATAAGGAGACCCTCCAATACACCACACTATGTTTCAAACCCACCCATAGTATTTGAGTTGATTGATTAAAATTCAATAGACATTGAAAATCCATTACGACATCCAAAATGGATTTTCAGGATGTGTAGCTCATCTTTATGATTCAAAAAACTAATAATATATCAAAGAATCTTCTACCACACCTATCTAAAGGGATTTGTGACTAATTTAATACCAAAAAAACATATCAAGGATCTATAACATGAACAATATCCCTCTTAACACCTCCAACCCTTGAAATACAAATTTAATTTAGAGGAATGTATGGTCTATGAAATGGATTATTGTGTGGGTGAGTGTACAATTGATACAAATAGAATATGTTGTTTATTCACATCTTGTAGTTTTTATTTGGATATTTTTATCAGTTAGAATTCAATTGAATATGTGTAATTACCCCAAGCATTGATGAAATGGTTCCCAAAAAATGAAATGGTGTAAAAAAAATTTAGGTTAAATACTATGTACACCAATTTCACACCATGCCATATCTATCAAAATACATACCATGTAGTTAATCAGTGTACTTTTTTTATGATGCCATGCATTGGTCCACATGGAATGTTGAGATTTAAACATCATCCTCCTTGTGTGATTGGACAATAATAAATGAAATGTAATTTAATCTTAAAAATATATATTCAAATAATTAAATTAGTGAACGTATAACGACTTTATGTATTATATATGATAATTTTATGCATTTTTTGGAACAATCTAGGCTATAAAAACTTGGATGAACCTATAACCAAAAATATTGTATTATGAATGACTTTTTTAAAATGAAAATAAAAAATTCAAATCATGAAATAAATAAAATAAATTTATATGTAATTATAAATTATAATGTGAAATCATTGATATCACATAAAGGCATTGAGGAATAAAAAAATTGATGTATTGGTTCCCAATATTAATATTTCATTAGATATTATAGATATTATAATTTCAAAATTTTAAAATGAACGTAAAATTATCCATTAATGTATCATTTATTATTTAAATAATAATTTATTTTAAAAAATATTTACCTAAAAACACAGTACCTATATTGATGGTTTTTTTACTGAAACCCTTTTTCATTGTTGATTATGACATATAATCAAATTCATAACCCCTAAATATATTTCTAGACATTCTCTGAGAATATATTATTGACGTTCATTAACATTGGGGTGCATTCATGATATTATATTTTTCATTAAATAGTTCATCATTTATCATAAAAATATCTCTTATTCTCACTATGATTCTATATGTGACGGAGGGAGAATATACCCCCTGGGGATTTAGAAAATTTAAGATGATATTTCAATGCAAACCACCCAAAAAATATACATCATCTAAAAAATATAAAATAAGAATGATATACGTAGGGTTAAAGGAATTAATAATAGAATAAACAAATTTTGTCAATTTATTAATTCTTTGTATTCCCCATTTGAAAAAAATAATATTTTAATAATTAAATCCTTGACATTTGGTAATTCAAATATATCTAGTACCCTACCCCTGAATTTGTAGGATATGATCATTTAATTACAATTTTTCATACACAAGGTCCAAAAATTGTAGTGATGATCAATGGAATCATTGTCACTTTTTGGGAAAGTGGGGGCAGTTAGAAGAAGAATTTACTGAGTGGGTTGTATGTGATACCTAGAAATGGAGAGAAGGGTAGTGGTTACATGGGTAGTTGGAATCATTCTATATAACCATACAAGTTATTTTATGTGCACATTGGTACATAAATCAAATCAATGTGTGAATGATGTATGAAAACATGATTATTTGATTTCAAACAATGTATCCATACTATATTAATAATACTACATGGAATTTGTTAATGTAGAAAAGAAATTGGAAGAATAATATGCTACATGTAGAAGGAAAAATACTATAATTTCATGTAGTACATAATTTATTAATATATTATTGACAAAATTGTGGAAGTAAGATTGAAATGAGACAAATTTAATAGTCTATTTAAATATAAATATTAATAAAAATGA
Organism: Viscum album; assembly: GCA_963277665.1. NCBI lineage: Eukaryota > Viridiplantae > Streptophyta > Magnoliopsida > Santalales > Viscaceae > Viscum > Viscum album. The sequence continues at coordinate 1,689,651,495 of OY728128.1, read as the reverse complement.
AATGTTTTATATATTTTTAAGATATGTTATATTATTTCTAATGAATCATAAAAATATTAAAAATAGATATCGAATTAATATGTTTAAATTAATGGAATTTTTATAGAAATGTTATCTCGGTGTTGAATAAGTTTACAAAGATCAAATAATAATGAGAGAAATAGATTTAAGATAATCCACATGAGATATAAAAAAATATGTTATACATATTGGGGGACCTCCCATAGGGATCTATATTGTAATAGCATAAAACCCCCTATTGTTACTTATTGTGAGTCTGAAATAACAAAAGGCTACCATAATATCATAAAATATACATCTTTTGTTCAAAGTCATGTATTATTTAAAATAATTTCATACCAATTTGGGTTAAAATTAACCGAGGACATCCATCCATTCATCTCAATTTTTTCAATGTCAAAATTTCAAAATTAAAAATAAAATTTCAATACTTTATACTATAAAATTGAGAACATAAAATGTTTATAAATAGAAAGAGATATTATAGAACCCATAAAAAGGCCAAACAAATATCAATAGGTAATTGTGATAGTGTTTACTATTATTGTAAATGTTGATTCCAAAATGAAATATTTCTTGAAGGATAATAATGTGGCCCATTTATGATGGATAACCTGGAGAACCTTAGTAAATACTATTAGAGGAATAATATCAGGAAATTTTTGGGAAAATAATTCATTTATTATACTTTACATGGATCAAATGGGAAAAGAACAATATATTTATGATTGTAATGGAATTAATAATTTTGAACTTATAAAAAAAGTTTCTCAATGTAGTTTTCTTAACCTTTAATTGATTAATATTGATGTTAATTTACTAAATCATATAAAATATGGAATATCAAATATACAGAATTGGTTTTTTCATGAAAAACAATATATATTATTTAAAAAAGATGAATTAGAATTATGATCATGAATTTGAAACCATCACCATCATCAGAAAATAAAGGATAAAGAGTAAAAAAAATAATGAATTTAAAAAGGTAAGAGAAGTTAAATTCATATAAAACATAAACTACTAGGCCATTTCTAAAAATATTCCAAAGGTACAAAACCATATATTCATTATCTGTAATTTATATAGACCCAAAAAAAACACATCATAAAATATAAATAATAAATAACAAATCCTTTCAGGTGAGTATGAAATGCTACTCAGATATGACATCCCTCTGTGATTAAAAATATCCACCACTCAGGGAAAGCACAAAACGTAGGAAAGATTCACCATAAATGTAATTATCCTTTACTGTATTATCATCAATGAGCTACTTCCCAATATAAATAATCATATGTTTTACAAGATGAGTCCCTTCATTCTCATCAACCATTTCCTTAATCTGATCAATGGTGTAATTTTCATCTATATAAATTTCTTTTCACATAAAAAGATTCATATTAATCATAGTATAACCCCTCAATCACAATATGAGGTTATGTTTTTACCCAGTATAAATTTTTTAATCTGAAAGAGTTCAACTATCTTTTAATTTCATCCAAGAAAAAAATTAAACATTTTTTGATAGGAGGAATGCATTTCGTTTCATGGAAAACATAAATTGAATCTCATTAATCATAATATCAATATCAATGTCAACAATTGTGATTTATTATGCTACCTTCATGATATTTTTATAAATGGATAATGAATTCATACCCAAACATCTATATTTTTTCCTTGACATTGTTGATGTTTTTGATTCCCTCCCCATATAAGGTTACAGTCATCCCCATTGGGGATCTGATGATCATCATCATTGTAGTCGAGGCTCGAATAACACATAGTAATGTAGAAAAAATTTGTTATAAACAATAGAAAATGAGAATTTTATTAAATTGAAATAGAATTTTAAAGGTGACAAATATAATTGTATTTTTTATAATAGAATATTTAATTATACTGATAATATACCCCAAAAATATGTTCTTATATTCAAATATATTGCTGATCCACATTTAATATTTATTAAATAGAAGTTGTAGGTCTTTATTGAAAAAAACATCATAGAATTACAATGTTCTGGTTGATTTCATAATCTGTAAAATTTATGATATAAAAATCTATAATATTTCATACTATAATAATAATAAATGAAGAAACATGAAACAATTAATTAAAATCCTTACTACCCTTGATGATTTGTTTTACAAGACATAAACATTAATTATAAGGGATAAACTATAGAAATTAAAATTTGATTGAAGGAATCATTCTGGAAGGAAATTATTTACTCTGGAGAATACATTTATATAACTATATCTAGTTTTTTCTTTCCCATTCTATAACCTCCATGGTTAATTCCTACATCTACTTTAAACTAATCGTTTGGAATCATTATCTTATACCGTAATTCTCAATAGTTTTTGTCTATTTAAATGTTATTCATAAATTCAGTAGGTAAATTTTAAAATAATATTACACAGATATTGATAATAGGGCCTATTCAAGATTTACTATAAAAAACATATATGAAATAATTTATAAGTTACAATAGTATATGTTGTAGTAATTTACTCATTGAATAATTAAATTTCATATAGTAATTAGTGAGTGAATATGTAACTAAAAATTATATGATGAATAATTTAGAAAAAATTTAAATATTCAAAATTTAAAAAAGATATACAAAATTTGAATAAATACAAATTGGGTGGGAGATATAATTTTTCCAAATGATATTTTCACTACAATAATGGATACTCAATGGTAAATGTATTGAATTTTTATAATGACTAAAATAGTAGTTTTAAAGTAACCGAAACATTAAATATATGAAACATGATTACCAAAAATTAATGTTAAAATTAAATAATGCATTTCCTATAAAAGTTATGAATTTAATAATTTCAATAGATCCACATATTAGACAATTTAATGACGATAATAGTAACCAAAATTGTGCAATATGATTATACACCATCCTGATTGATTAGGAGAATTAAAAAACACACCAATGGAAAGGTGAAAACAAAAAATCATAGTACACCTAGAAAAGTTTATGTTTATAAATGTGATGGAATAATAAACCATGATATAAGGAATAATAAAATACAAATGTTATACAGAAATAACATCTCTTAGGAGGAATGGATCCAGAAGATGTTAGGGAACCATTCACTACTCTCAATAATGATAAAATTCCCATAAATTTGTGAATTTAATGTTATAAGTAAAACAATAAAATAAGTAATATTAAAATTTGAATTTAATAAATAACTCACACCTCATGGGTTGGAAGGATCAAGGAGACCATAGAGAACTATTCACCACATTCAACCGTACTATCATTGAATCGATGTTTTTTTATACATGAATCTATATGGAAGTACATTAACTTTTTCAGACCACATATCTTAGATTTTGGATCATAATATATTTAAATGAGTAAAAATATCATACATTGAGAGATATATTGGGAAAGGAAAACGCACCATCCATTAGAACCTGAAAATACTCAATGACCTAATAATTAGAGCAGTGGTAACATGCTAAGACATCACAAAATAATAGAAAACATATTTGGATAAAATAATATAACGATTATATAAAATAAAACACCACGTTCAGTTAGAGTTTACAAAATTTAATGGTAAAAAAATTTTGAATTTAAAAAAATTGAATACTTTATCTGACCTCATTTTCTTTATAAAACTAGGGGATAAAAATACAGAATTTAAAAACCCACATTACAAATAAATGAATAAATAATTTAATATTCAATAACAAATCAAATTAAAAATAATTCACAAAATATTATTATATACTCTTATTCTAAATAATATCAATGGAATGAAGTGAATTTAAATTTCATAATATAAAAAAACAAAATTATATAAAAGAATTATCAAAGGATATTGGTTTTTCATGCATGAAACCAAACATATGTAGATTCACTTTTTGAGATCACATATCATATTCTACAGATATATCTATGCATGTTTGTAAAAAACATATATATTGTAATGAAGCAGTTCATATTGGTTAACTAAATTCTAAAAAGAATACATTACTAAAAATTAAAAAATTAAAAAAATAAATCAGAATATCTAATATAATAATATACTAAAAAAATTAATACCATGTAATAAAATATTCTATTATTTTTTAAAATTAATTGAAATTTAATATATAGTTGACCTCCCTTTTTATTATAAAAACTCTACATTGAAATAATATAAAATTGAGAAACCTAAATTTTATACAAATGAATGAAAACATTAATGGTCAAGAGAAAATAATATTACAAAAAAATGCAAAAAATGATTATATACTATAATCTCAGATAATATCAATGGAAGGAAAAGAATTTATGCTCTAATAAAAAAAATGAAAATTTGAAAAAACAATTATAAAGGGAAGTTGGTATTTTATACATGTAACAAAATAAAAGTAGATTCCTTTATTGAGATCATATATCTTATCTTCTGGATAAAAAAATATTTAATATATAATAATATTACCCACTAAGAGACATGGAAGGGAAGAAAAATTTCTCCCATACATAATATCCATTAAATTTACAATATCTAGATCATTAGATTGGTGATAAAATTATGATACATCAATGCATAAAATAAAAAAAAATTATGATAAACTTATTTAATGATAATTTTAAATAAAACACACATTTAATTATTTTTGTTAAAAAATAAACGGTAAAAAAATTTAGTATTTCACAAAATAAAGAATCAATTTAGTTTACCTTCATTTATTATAAAACAATAGCATATAAACATGGAATTAGAAGACCTGTATTTTAATGAAATGAATAAAATTATTAATTTTTAAGAAAAATGTAATTACACAAAAAATTTCACTATAATATTATTATACACATTGATCTTAAATAATATAAATGGAATTAAATGAATTTAAAGAGTCTTATAGAAATAATAAAAATGATAAAAACAAATTACCAAGGGAATTTGGTTTTTCATACCAGAAAGACAATTGAAGTGTATTCACTATTTGAGGCCACATATCATAACTTTTGAATCATAAATTATTTAAATGGGTAAAAATATGAGACACCAAGAGACTTTAAGGGAATAAATAAATTTAAAAATCCATAAAAACCTCAAAATGTAAAATACAAAGATCAATAGAGTGGTTATAACAAGGTGAGACCTCGCTACATAAAAAAACAAATTTTGAGAGAATAATTGATGGATCATATAAAATAAAACCCATCACTTATTTTTAGATCATATAAATAAATGTTAAACGAAATTATAATTTCAAAAAATATAAGATTGTAGATGACCTCCATTTAGGTCATAAAACACTGGAATGACAATATAAAATTTAGAAACCTTCATTCCAAATAAATGAATAAAAATATTAAAGGGTAAGAAAAAAACTTAAAAAAATTCACATATAAATTAATACTTTATGAAATTATATAATATCAATTGAATGAAATGAATTTTCTCTTTCTAAATGAAAAAATAAAAATTATAAAAAAGAATTATCAAGGGAAGTTAGTTTTACATTCCTAAAACCAAATATAATTAGATTCACTTCTTGAGATAACAGATCATATACTACAGATTTATCTATGCATGTATGTGAAAAAAATTTATATCTTTATGAGGAAGATCATTTTGGCTAACTAAATTAGAAAATGAATAAATAATTCAAAAGATTAAAAAAGTAAACATACAATAAATCTGAATAGATAATAAATGAATATATATAAATCAATAATTAAACCACAGAATAATTTATTAACATAATTTTTAAAATAATTGTAGTAAAACTGATAACTGAGCTTCATTTTTCTTCATAAAACACTAGTATAGTAGCAAAGTGGAATTGATAAACCTATATTATAAAAAAAAATTATTAAATGACATGAAAATTGAAAATTGCACAAAAAAATGAACTGAAAATTTATTATACACAATGATCATAGATAAAATCAATGTAATAAAATGAATTTAATGTTTCCATAGAAAAATTAAAAATTAGAAAAAATATTTATCAAGGGAAGTTGGTATTTCATGACTAAAAATAAAAAAAATTATATAAAATTCCCAAGATCACATATTATAGCTTGTAGATAATGAAATATTTAAATTGAAAAAAATATTAGACATTGAGAGACATAAAGGTAAAAAAACAAATGCCCCAATATATAAAAACTTCAAAAAATGATACCCTAATAATTAGTGTGGTGATAACATGTTGAGACATAAACCCATAAATTAAAACATATTTAGAAAAAATAATTTATGGATCATTTAAAAGAAAACACTTCATCTAGATATAGTTGAAAAAAATAAATGGAAATTAATTTATAATTTCAAAAAATAAAATATTTTTTAGGACCTCAAATTTTTTGATAAAATTATGGCATAGAAATATGGAATTTAGAATCCTACACTATAATAATGTGAATACAAATATAAAAGATAAAGAATAAATAAAATAAAATAAATTCTGTAAAATATTATTATATGCTATGACCAAATATAATATCAATGGAATGAAATGAATTTAATGTTTCTAATAAAATTAGTAAAAACTACAGAAATTAATTATCAATGGAAGAAATAATGTATAGCACAAAACCCAATATAAGTACATTCACTTCCATAGATCAGAAATCATATCATGTGGATACGTCTCTGTATGTGTGTGAAAATAATAAATATCAGAGTGAAGTAGTTCATGTTGGGTAACTAAAATATGAATGGAAGAAATGATTCAAAATTTTTAAAGGTAACCAACCAATAACAAAAAATAAATTATATATGAAAATATGAAAAATAACAATGTAAACCACATAATAAAATTTTAATTTATTTTGTAAAAATAAATGTACTTCATGTGATTCCAGTCCTCTATTTTTGTAATAAAATGATGGCATAGTAATATAGAACTCAGAAACCTATTTTATAATGATATGTTAAAAACTACTTAAATAGAATGAGGAGAACATACCATAACATGAATGAACAATGTTTTAGTATCACTAAATCAACAAATTTATTGAATAAAACAATAATACTGATGAACAAAACCTTGAATGAATTATAATCTAGAAAAATATGAAATTCAATAACATACCTCTATGTGTAGTAATGGTGTAACATCCATGAATTAAGCTGGTATGAATAACCAGTATGTTCAATGTTGTGTTGGGAAATAACTTTAAAAAACCAAATAAAGATTCATTTATAATTATCGGATGACCATTTTGTTCCTGGAAAGATACATAGAATAGGAAAGATAATAATCAAAACAATATGGTTGAAGAAATAGATCAATGAAACCCTACCTGATTAAGAGGTTATGGTTTTGAAAAGGGTAATGATTTTTATGGATCCAAAATCAATGAAATCCTATACTACGTGATAAATAATATGCTGATGTGATAATACATGACTTATCAGTTATGAAGTAGGATTCCATGAGTTGATAATGGGAGAGGAATTAAGAAGACAATAGGTAAACAAAACCCTTTTTGATGGTGGGGTAGGAGTTGAATGTTGAGGGAAAAATATAGGAGGAGGAAGATTCAGAGTAAGAGGTGGAGGTTGAGGCTAATATGAAGTTGTTGGTGGAGGTTGGTGTGGTGAATGAAGCAGAGACCAATATGAAGGAACAAGATGAGGGGGAGACATACGTATAGTAATTGGAGGAGGGGGTCCCTGATGCGAGTGATAAATAGGTGGATGATTCCATTGTAGAGGAGGAGGTTGATTCCAATGTGGTCAAAGAGGTGGAGGCGTATACTGATGTAGAGGAGGAGAGGAATGGAGGCCGATACAAAGGATGGGGAGGGAGTAGAGATTGATGTGGGGGAGGAGGTGGAGGTGGAGCTGATGCAAAGGAGATTTTGGGAGGGGATGTGGATATGGGATTATTGGGAGGAGAGTCGGGTATGGGGAGGAAATCGGGAAAATGACAACATATATAGGATGAAATGAAAAGAAGGTGAAGGAGACATGCAATGTATAATTGTGGAGGTTTTGACATGTGAAACAAAATTTAACCACTTTAGTATAGACAATGTATTTTTAAAACAATTAATTTTCTATTTTTATAAAATGATTTAAAATAAAAATACATTATTTAAATCAGGACAGTAATTGGACCCCTTAATCGATAATGGTACTTACTAAACCTTGAATATTAATATATTTACTCAAATACAAATTATTTATTAAATAAGTCGATATTATATAAAACTTAAAATATTAATTAAATATTATTACAATATTAATCATAATAAATAAATTTCTGTTTTAATATATTCTATAAAACAATGAATAAAATATATATATATATTTTTTCCTAGTGAATAAATAAATAATAGAATTATTTATATCACATATTCTAAAATGGAATATCTCAGTTTTTAATTTATTAGATAAACATAACATACAAAATTATTAGTCTATAAATTTTGAATAATATTTACCTTCATTGAAAATTTTAGTAGAATTTAATGAAATTTTAGATATAGTTTGGGTGTAACCTACGAATCATTAATGACATTAGCTGAATATTCACAAAGTACATTATTAGACGGTTACAACACATTGGGGTTTTCATAGTGAAATATGATAATGTTTCAAGAAAAAGAAAAAATATCAAAAAAAAGCCACTGTGTAATATAATACCTTTGTACACTAATATCTCATTATGTAGGACATATACAATGTAACATCTTTTCCCGAGTTTTGTGCACTGGTCCCCCAATCTGGTTTGAGACATCACCCCAGGTGCACCTTTATATACACCAAGGCTGTCGGCTAGCAGTGAGGGTCTTGAATGTCAACCATGTGGAGACTATGTCTAATCTTGTCAGAGTAAAACATTACTATAAGTACATAATGGAATTTAAGAAGCATATATAATAATAACAACAATTTATTCATAAGGTAACCAAATCAAAAAAAAATACATTACTCAAATGAACAAGAACCATTCCATGACAAAGTGAGTGTCAAAACTTATAAATCGAATATAATGACACCAAAGACTCCCATGCGGGTCTTGAACCACATTTGGTTCCCTCATCCATGCTCCACCCCCAATCACATATCTAATTTAGGACCTATTACTTTATCCTATCACGAAGAAACAAACTCTAGTTGGGTACTGATCAGGTAGCCCAAATATGGTGTGATTAAAACTCAGTAGGCCACCACCAACGGTGTCTAAAACAAATCCAGTCAATAGATTTCATGTGTGATTGTATAAATATACTAATTATAATGAATAATTAAATAGTTTATCATATTAATTAAAATTATTTATTTAACCCCACCATTGAACAAGCATGTTACCATTCAAATTTTCTACAACTATTAATGACTATGTTCTTATTAAATAACATACACACACTTGAATGTCCATGTTACCATTCTGTACTCATGCACCCATGAATATCCTTATTACTGTTCCATACAAGGAACCCATGAATTTTTATGTCACCAGTCCATATTCATGCACCCAGGAATGTCAGTGTGACCATGCCATTCCCATGCACCCATGAATGTCCATGTTACCATCCCATAGTCACACACCCATGAATGTCCATGTTACTATTATATACTCACACACCCATGAAAGTATATGTTACAATTATTAATATTTTTTTAAATGAGCATGTTACCATTAACCATTTAATAATTCATAAATCACAATTTACAATAATAACATGTATCTAGATTATCATGGTTAATCAATTATTAAAAAAATTATCAAATATATCTCATTATCACATCAAGAATGATTAATTAACATTAAACCTTTTACCCCCATATCACATTAATTTATCAAGTAATTAATATGATCATACTCAGTTCTAATTGAATAATTAGACATCACAGAAAACCCATTAATAAACTCCCCAATTAATAAATAACATAAATCTCTTTAATTATTTGAACATTTAATTGATTTCTTACTCATAATTAATTAAACAATTGATTATCTCAATATGAAATTTAATATTTCATAATTAATTACATAGTTAATTATATCAATTCAAAAAATCTCACAAAATCCTAATTAATTCATCAATTAATTATCCTATTTAACTAATTCTATATTCCAACAATCCACATTAAATAATTTACCATTTAATTAATCCAAATCATTTCCATTTACTAATTCCATAATTAATTAATCTAGATTAATCCATTTAATTAATATTCCAATTAATTATTCATGCCAACTCTCATTAAATAATTCAAAATTAATTAGTCATGTTCAGTCCATTCAATTAATTAAAAAACATATGTATTACATCAACTTGATTAATTAATTCAAAGATTTGTTAATCTAACTCATTCCCTTCAATTAATTCACCAATTAAATATTTACATCAACACTATTAATTAATTATATAATTAATTAAGCTAACTCAATCCCAATAGTTAATTCACTAATTAATTGTCCTCCCACACTCCATTAATGAATGAATGAATGAATTAATTAATCTATATAATTCTCCCAATTAATTAAAAAATAATTTGATCCATCATAGTCATTTTAGTGACACCAATTAATTCTTGAATTAAATGTTCAAACATATTTAATTAAATTCCCGCATAATTAAATAAAAATATAATTAGTCCAACCCACTTAATTCAATAACTATAAAATTATTTCACCAATTAATTATTATAACTAACATAATTCAATAAGAAAATAGTAAATTATTAAGTTTCAATAATCTCTATCTCTCTATAAATAATTCTAAATTTAATTATACCAAATCAAAATTTCATACTTTTATTAATTCACATTAATTAATTATACTATTAACTATTCATGTTAAATAGTCTTAATAATTTCATAATTAATTCAAAAAATAATTATTCCCATTTTACCAATTTAATACTTTGATAAAAAATGTATCAATTAATTATCTTCATTCTATAATATTCACTATTCCCTCAATTCATCAATTCATAAATTAAGTAAATGACAATACTAATTAATTCAATATAGAATTTCAATTGGTAAAAGAACCCCAAGAAATCTAAAATCACATCCTGGTAAATGATGATAAAGGATATAAGATTTTAAATTTAGACCACCTACCTAACATATGGTGAACATGCAATCCGAATCAATCTTTGCTGATAGTGTATTATTCAGATGACTATCGATGGATAAATTAAATAAAAAATCGTATCCCCTTAAAATAATATTATCAAATACTTCATATTCTATGAAAACAATCTGATACAAACCATTCTATTATCAATACAAATCCAATTCCAATGAAGAGATTTCAATATGATCAATATAAAAAAGGATATTGATTATTGAACTCTAAATTAAGAGATAGGGTGAGGAGAGAGGGGCATGTCATAAATAATGGGGTTTATAACCATTCCATAAGAATCTCCCCAAATACAATTTATAATACCTTTTCATAAATTAATTTAGTTAAATTTATAAATTAAATAATATATTTATTAATATCTCCCATTAATTTCATGAGTCAACCCATCTGCATTTTTTTCATTTCATAGACCTATCCCCTGAACCTCAATTTAATATTCAACATTGTTCTTGAAATGACTGCCTCAATATTAAATTCATGTTTCCATTGATATAATTTCAATATGAAACCATACAAATTAGTTATGGTTGAAACTATTTTTTGAAAATAAATATTTTTCACACAAATAGCCTTATTTAATTCCACGATTAATTATTTATATCATTTCATTGATTAATCCAAAAATTAATTAATAAATATCCATGAACAAAAAATCACTTAATTAATTCCACAATGTATTTTCTCCTTCATAATCACAATAGTTAATCCATAATTCTACAATTAATTATATCAATTCTCATATATCAACATATTATATTTAATTCATGAATTAATTATCATAATTTAAAAATCTCAATATCTTTTACTAATTCCAAAATTTATTATCTAATTCATTTAATTTCATTGATCAAAAAATACTCCTTTACTTAATCAATTAGATGCACACAATAATCCTAATTAATTAATTTTACAATTAAATAATCTTATCAATCCTATTTTTTAATTTATCAATTAATTAATTTGAAAATTTATTACTTTAGAAAATTAGATAACATCGAATTCCCATTCCACATAAAATTCATACCATTAATAGGAAGAAACCATTATTCCAGACCCACCAGTGGTCTTAGATTTATCATATGATGTAGAATTTAAGAGATAATAATTATTTAATATAAAAAAATGAAAACAATTAATAAATATAAAGTTATAATTTTCTTGAGTGAGACGTCTAAATGTCTGATGCGTAAAAATGTAATTCCCCACATTGGGTAAACATGGTGCTTTAGAGATAATGGTGGTCTCATATTTTCTCTAAGACAATTTTTATTATATTTATTAAATAATTTACACTAAAAAAGTGTTCACATAATATATTATATTTAATATTTTTTTCAGTATTCATCAAGAATTTTCCAGCCGTTGAATCTCACATTCTCTCAGTGTTAAACTCCAAAAGTATATAATAGAATATTCCTAAATGATGACATGAATTTATGGCCTTTATCACATTTATAAAAATTTCCCTCATAAATTATTTTTGTGAATTAGAACAAAGGTAACCCATATTCGTAAAAAAAATAAAAGATACATACATATTTAAGGGAATGGATCTTATAATCTCCCCACCATATAACAGATCATTCATGAGTGGTACTCCCTATCACCTTTGAAAAAATGGTTTTCTTTCAATGTACCCAAATTTAGAGCTCCATTAACCCCTCTTGATAAGTACCAAAACAAATGTAGTTCTTATCGACCTACGGTAAATCCACTGAACATCATTCGTAAATTTTTGATGATGTAAATCAAACCTTCAATATCCACATATGTACTTATAACGACCCATAATTTACATACATGGTTATTAATTCCGAATTGAAGCATTATTATTACAACATATAGAAAAACCATTATAGGACAATATAGGTATAGTTTCTTTAGAAATTGGGAAACATAAACAACTGGTTCATAAATCATCTTTATTATCTCCCATTTATTTCATCATATCTAGAGTCTCTTTTGGAATATCCATCTTAATAACCTTCTTCTTGACATGAGGAAATGAAAAAATAAAAAAGGGTGATCTCAAATTCTCAGTAAGGGTAAACAAAAGAAATATCAATCATATCATATTCATAAGAACATAACATTTTGAAAATCTTAACCCGCAAAAGAGATCTTAATATCATAACATGGGATATATCATAGTATTGAAATGTAATCTCAATAATCATAACATGAAACATGAAACTTTGTAACATACACACATAATCATAGATAATAATTTCATAATAGTCAAATCTCATTTCCAAGACCATCATAGCGGAAAAAGTCCATTACTGAATCAAGTTCACTCCTCATCCCAGTCCTGTATCACTAAACCGGATTAACTTGTCATTCCAATCATGTCTATCTCATGAGATATAAATATTTAACCAATTAATTGGAGGGTGATATAGGTTGCACCAATATCATAATTAAACCATTCTTATGTGTGCCACAAAATCATAAATCATAGAATAACCCAAGTGATAAAAATGGGATTCTTAAACATCAAGACATCATACCATAATACATATAAGATAAAAGGACATCATAAAATTAATTCCATCATAACATAATCAAATAAATATAAAAATAGGGGTAGAAACATAACCTTATATTCTCTTAGATGGAAAATAATTTGTTAAAACACATGAACTCTATTCTTGAGGAAAATATCCTTTCTACTTCAAAAACATTTTTCCTTTCATAACAAGTCATAAAATTTTAAACTAGAGGAAGATGATTAAAAATAAACATGAAATCTTGTAAAGAAAGATTCACATAAATAATGTTTTATGAAATCATAAAAATTCATTCATGTCGTATAAGTTATAAAAACATTATTCTTGTACATTGTATGAAAAATTCAAAAAGTACCTCGTACTAATAACGAAAAAATATTCCTTTCAAATCTTTTAATAGAAACTCACCAATGAATATAATTCGATTTAAACAATTGTAGTAGGATAGAAATAATATTACATATTGAGGAAACATGGATGTGGATGATAAATTTTCCCCAGTAAATTCTGAATTATAAACAATCTTGGATAAAAATGAGATTTCGAGATTTTCCCTTACCTTAGGTAGGATTTTCTTCGTACGTATCTGAACCTCCTCCTCTTCAACACGTCTCTTGGAAACCTACACTTAGGGCACTAAAATTGATATTTGAAGAAGACAAGGACCTCTAGTATGTTTCTAGGGAATTTTAGAAGGTAAATGTACAGGGTTTGGCCGAGCATTAAGGCTCAAAATTGTGTGAGGAGGAGAGGGAGGAGGTCCCTATTTATAAGGGAGGAGAGGGGAACCTTTGGAAATCTAAAAAATATTAATTTATAATAAATTCAAAACCTACATAAAAACATCAAAAATTACTCAAATTATAATATTAGATGATATAGGGTTGTAATCTCATCTACCAATAAAATTTATACATGTTTGGAATTTATTTAAAACATTATCAACTTGTTTTATCCTCATTTAATCTATTTATTATTATTTGTGGTAATAATATTCTAAATTTTAAATCATTATAAATAATTTCTTATATGTTTTTAATTGTCCATAATTGTATAATTTATGAAATTGTAGACTATATAAATTTTAATTTATAAATTTTAATTATTTTTGTGATTTTTAAACTATTTTATAGGATGTTATTTTTATAAAATAACAATAGTGTCAATTTTGACCATTTTCATTTATTTGAAATCAAATAAAATACACACATGAGATATGTTCTAAAAAAAGATTTAATATATTCATAACATGTAATATTTATCTTGAAAAATAGGGGAGTACATTAAATAGTTCATATAATATTTATCTTAATATTTTTAAAACTATTTATTTGATATTTCTATCAGTAAAATAATTTCAACATCACTATTGTGTCATAATTAATGATAATTATTTAATACCTAAAAATTATAAATAAATTCACATGATGTAGGTAATTTTATAATATTTATGTAGTGTAATCATGTTTTATGTTTTATGAATTTTATCATTAAATTAAAATTATTACACTTATAAGATTTAAGAGAAGGACATATTGTCAATTTCATTATTTTTAAAAATAATTACATCATTTTCAGCGTCAAAGGTCAATGAAATGAATCTATCCTGACCCCTAGGTGATATGGGTCGACTTTTATTCATCCAATATAATTTTGGAAAGTATTAGGGTAATTATACAATCTTATTTTTACCCTTAATTACCCGATTTACCTTTAACTATAGTAAATAAAAATTACCGTAGTTACAATTCATAATATACAAAATAAAAATAACATATTAAAATAATTTTGACCCACTGAATCCAAATATGAAATCCATTTTTCAATATTAAAAAAACCAAAGTTGTAGTAATTAATATAAAATTAATCCCATTGTTAAGCAAACAGGTTTTAAAAGTTAAAACATTGCCAAAGATTGAATTGTTTTTTTCTATTAATTTAATGTTAAAATAATGCTAATGACATAAATTATATTAAATGGTAAAAATATATTCTATTTATACTTTAAAACCATTAAATAATATATTTTACCCATATAAAATATTTTGATGAAAAATGTTTTTTTCAATTAAAAATTTGCAGATTTTTACTATTCATCCAAATATGAACATTATCAGAAAAGTATCAAAATTTTATTCAATGTATATATTTATATTTTGATTCAAAGGAATAATTTTATTTTGTAAAATTAAACTTTTAAACTTGTAAAAAATTAATCATAAAATGGTTGCGCCATCAAAAGGCAGAAAATTTCATTTTTGAAAAAGAAAATAATTCTTTTATCTGAAAAATTGATTTTTCTCTTGTATCATATGTAAAATGAATTCTAATGTTATATAAAATTAAAAATTTTGTTAATAATTTTTATTAAGGCTGCTTTATATAATATTTTAATAAAATATCATTGTTTAGTGAAACTCGATATCGCGTACAACACACGCTATTGTTAAAGGTTTCTCTTGTGTAAAACACAATCCAAGATAGTGTTGTGTGTAGTGAAAGATTCCTTTGATGTTTCATATAATATATGACATAAAAATTATACTTCTCATAAACTATCAGGGTGTTACATTCTACCACCATTAAAATTAATTTTTCCCTCGAAATTCGTCACTTCATAACAAACAGATGAGGATACCTCTCCCTCATAATATCCTCAAGCTCCCATATAGCTTCTTCTAATTGGGGGTTCCTCCATTAAACATTCACCGATCGAGTGGTCTTGTTCTGTAGAACTTTTTCACAATGATCCAGAATCTCTATCGGTTGTTCTTCATAATAAATATCATTCTCCAGCGGTACAACTTCTGAGCTTAGTACATGTGAAGGATCAGGTATGTGCTTTTTCAGGAGATATACATAGAACACATCGTGAACTTGAGAGAGACTCGGTGGAAGAGCCAATCGGTAAGATACCTTCCCAAAACAATCTAGTATTTCGAAAGGACCGATATACCTAGATCTCAGATTTCCCTTCTTTCAAAATCTCATTACTCTCTTCTAAGGAGATATTCATAAGAACACTTTATCACCCACTTCAAAATCTAGGTCTTTTCTTCATTTGTCGGCATAACTTTTTTGTCAACTCTGAGCTACTCTTATGTGTTGTTGAATATATCCGACCTTTTCTATGATATCATCAACAAGATTAGGTCCTAAAAAATTTCATTCCCCAACTTCATCCCACCAATATGGAGTCCTAAATTTCTTTCCATAGAGAGCTTCATAAGGAGCCATCTGAATACTGGAGTGAAAGCTATTTTTATAAGAAAATTAAACCAAAGGTAGGTGTTGATCCAAACCACCTTTGAAATCCATAGAGTGTGCTCATAACATATCTTCTAGAGTTTGAATTGTTCTCTCAGACTGACCGTCTGTCTGAGGATGATAAGTAGTGCTGAAACTCAACTATGTATCTAATGTATGTTGAAGACTTTGCCAGAACATCGAGGTAAACCATGGACCCTGATTAGATATAATGGAAAGTGGTACTCCATGCAATCTTACCACTTCCTTTACATATATCCTGGCATGCTGATCCAGAGAGAAATATTCTCTAATAGCAATGAAGTGTTCCAACTTCGTAGGACGATCAACTATGACCTAGATAACATTATAGACTTTGGATGTTTTTGGAAGTCCGGTGACGAAGTCCATAGTGATGTTTTCCCATTTCCATTCGGGTATGGGTAATAGTTGTAACATCCCCTTAGACTTCTGTATCTCAGCTTTTAAATGCTGAAAAACCAATCATTGAGAGACAAATTCAGAAACATCTATTTTCATTCCATCCCACCAGAGGTACTCTTTCATGTCCCTATACATCTTGGTTCTTCTAGGATGAATAGAGAATGAAGAACTATGAGCATCATCAGCAGCTCCTTCTTTACTTCTAGGATGGGTGGAACACAAACCCAATTCCTGAACCTTATTATCCCACTACAATCATGTTTGAATTTAGGAACATTTCTCAACATATTTTGTAACTCTACATCTTCTTTTTGTGCCTCTTTAATCTTCACATGTATATATGGTTGAACATTCATTTGAGAAAGATAAGATTTTTCCCCTTATATTATAATTCCAAGATCCATCGTTTGTAAATCCATTTATATTTTATCTTTTTGGATCCTCATCATGGATAAGCTATCATGGTATTTTCCACTTAATGCATCTTCCACCTTGATTTTTTCCCAGGGAGATAATAAATTGAGAAGTCGTAGTACTTAATCAACTCCAACAATATTCTTTGGAACATATTCAGTACCTTTTGTGTGAAAATATACTTTAAAAATTTATGATTATTATAAATATCACACCTTTCACTATAAATATAATGCCTCCATATTTATAATGCAAGGATTATTGCGGCTAACATCAAATAAATATTTGGGAAATTTTGATCAATGATTTTTAACTATCATGAGGCAAATGATATCACCATATCATTTTTCATTAGAACAATCCCCAGTCCCATCTTGGATGCATCAATATAGATCACACACCTCTCTCCACTACACGAAAGTGTGAGCACAGATGCACTGGATAACCTTCATTTTTACTCATTGAAATTCCCTTCACACTCCTCCGTCCAAACGAAATTAACTCTTTTTCGAGTCAACCTGGTGAGTGTATTAGATAACCTAGAAAAAGTGTTCAAAAAACGTCGATAATATATTTCCAGACCATGAATACTTTGGATCTCAGTTACTGTTGGTGGTCTCGACCATCTTTCGATAACCTCTGTTTTTACTGGATCCACAGATATCCCCTTTTTGAGATTATGTGACCCAAAAATGAAACTTTTTGAAGCTAAAATTCACACTTGGTAAATTGGTCATAGATATTATCCTTTATTAAGGTATTTAATACCATTCTCAATTGATCTTCATGTTCATCCTTTCACTTTGAATAGACAAGAATATCGTCTATAAAGACAACCATAAACTGATCAAGATAGTTTCTAAAGAATCTATTAATTAGATCGAAGAATATATCAGGGGAATTAATAAGACCAAATGGAATCACTAAAAATTCATACTGTCCATACCTTGTATGAAAAGCCATCTTTGGTATATCCTCCTTTTTGTCCCTTAATTGATGATACCCTGAATAAAGACCAATCTTGGAAAATTATTGAGCTCTACTTAGTTGGTCAAATAAGTCATCAATGCATGGGAGAGGATATTTGTTCTTGATGGGGATCTTGTTAGGTTCTCGAAAATCAATGTAAAGTATCATTGATCCATCATTCTTCTTATCAAAGAGAATAGGTTCTCCCCAAGGTGATGCACTAGAGAATATGAATCCTTTATCAATATTGTCTTGGATTTGCTTCTTAAATTCCTACAACTCAATTGGGGTCATTCTAATGGTGTCTTTGAAATAGGCATAGCACCTGGTATGAGTTCTATTGAAAACTCAACATCATGATTTGGTGGAAGACCTAGATATACCTCCAGAAATACATCATCAAATTCCATTACAATGGGAATATTCTAAATTGTTAGTTTCTCTCCAACCATTTTAGATAAATAACATTCATTTATTGGAATCAAGACCCATAAGATGGATGAAATTTCCACTGGAAGGATATATTCATCCTAACATCGATAGATGATAATAGATTGATAGGGAATATTAAATGTGATTTCCCTTATTTGGAAATTTATATGAGCTCTGTATAATGAAATCTAATCCATGCCAAGATTCACATCAAATTCCACTTTAGGAAGGATGACCAGATTTACAGGGATTACTTTCCCACAAACTTCAATCGGAGAATAATTTTAAACTTTTGATGCAACTATTATGCCATTATGGGTTGTCACAACTTACTCAATATCTAACAGCTGAGGTAATATGGAGATACCCATAGAAAATTCATCAGAAATAAAAGAGTGGGTGGATATAGAATCAAATAAAACATTTTCTACTTTAGAGTGGATGGTGAGTGTACCTTTCACCACTCCGTAATCATACTCCACATCACCGATAGAAATTTCATGTGACATTACTTTGTCTTTGGCTTTAAGACATTGTTGACATCGATCAACATAAAAAACCCTTGGATTATGGCATTGATTTGCATAATGCCCCATTTCCTTTCACTTCAAACATTGAAGTGTAGGAGGTGAATTCTGTGTATCCCTTTCTTTGTTCGCATCATTAGACATATTCATTCCATTATTTTGATATTCAACTGCCCGATTAACTTCTTTTCCACACATAAAACATTAACTTGTCCCTTTAAGACAATTACATCCATGTTTCTTTCCACACATTGAGCATAAGGGAAAACTCATCTTCTTTTCAGTGTCGTCTTTAGATTTTCCTTTGAATTCCATTTTCCACTTCTTATTAAACCCATATGATTGATGGGTTACTCCAATCTCCATATTAACCTTGAGAGTACATTGAACAATTTCCTCATAGCTATTGATGTCCATTATGGATAATTCCCCTCGAAGACTAGGTTTAAAGCCACTAATGAATTGATTGATTTATTCTCAGGTTGGATAACAATTCTGGAAGCGTACCTTGAAAGTCTTGTAAAATTTTCTTCATAGGTACCAAAAGATTCATCATCCTTTTTATTCAGTTAAAGAAAATCTTTCTCTTTCTTTTTTCGAAGAATATGAGGGAAGTAATTATTGATAAATATGTTCTTGAACTCATCCCATTCCATGGACTCAATTTAATCCCTTTTCCTCATATTCTTAATAAGGTTCCGCCATTGATCAGCTTCAACTTCCAAATGATATACTTCAAAGACGACTTTATCATGTTCCAAACATTATAGAACTAAAAACAGATTTTTAGTGGTACTGATCCATTGTTCAGCCACTAATGAATCAGATGACCTTCGGAATGAATGAGGACGCTGCCTCATTAAGGATTCAACAGTATGTTGCCCCATCCTTTGCTTGATTAGAAGCCCAACATGATTCATATCTTGAGAAAGTTGTGTGATAATGGATAAAATATTTTTCATTCCAGCTCTCATAACGGTTGGTTTCTCAGGGGAACAATCATTTCATTTCCCATCGCATTCAACATTAACACGGTTCCTTCAGGTTCCACCCATTGACTAAAACCAAGAAGCATAGTGTGAGAAATAGTAATCATAATAGGAAATCCAAAAAATCAAGAATAAAATTTCACACTTTAGGTCTTATCATAGGTTGTTCATGGACATTTCTAAAATACGATGATTGTGTTCTACGTTTAGAAATATCCTTAGAGTTCTTACTAAGGCTTTCACATCCTAGTTTTTAAAAGGTTGACTATACCTTTCCTCTGATACCAGCTATAAAGACCCATACTTTACATACATTGTTATTACATCAAAAATGAAGCATATTTATTAAAATATACAACAAAACCATGATTGGATAGTATAGGTATAGTGTCTTTAGAAACTGGGAAACATAAACAACTGGTTCATAAATCATCTTCATTGTCTCCCATTTATTTCATCATATCTAGAATCTCTTTTGGCATATCCTACTTAATACCCTTATTCCTGACCTAGGGAAAAGAAAACATACAAAAGGGAGAGCTCAAATGCTCAGTAAGGGTAAAAAAGAAATATCAATCATATCATATTCATAAGAAATTATCATTTTGAAAATCATAACTTGCTAAAGAGAACATAATATCATAACATGGGATAAATCATAGTATTGAAATTTAATCCCAATAATCATAAAATAAAACATGAAACTTTGTGGAATACCCAAATAATCATAGAAAATCATTTGATATTAGTCAAGGCTCATTTCCATGACCATCATAGTGGACAAAGTCCATTACTGAACTGAGTTCACTTCTCGTTCTAGTCCAGTATCACTGAACCAGATTAACTTGTCGTTCCATCCATGTCTATCTCATGAGATATAAATCTTTACCCAATGCATTAGAGGTAGATATAGGTCCCACCCATCTCATAAATAAACCATTATTATATGTGCCACAAAATTATAAATCATAGCATAACCCATTTAATAAAAATGGGATTCTTAAGCATCATGCCATCATAACATAATCCATATAAGATAAAAGGACATCATAAAATTAATTCCATCATAACATAATAAAATAAATGTAAAAATAGGGGTAGAAACAGAACCCAATATAATATTAGATGGAAAATAATTTTGATAAAACACTTGAACTCTATTCTTGTGGAAAATATCATTTCTACTTTAAAAACATTTTTCATTTCTTAACATTTCATAAAATTTTAAACTAAAAGAAGTTGATTAAAAATAAACTTGAAAACTTGTAAAGGATGCTTCATTGAAATAATGTTCTATGTAATCATAAAAATACAATCATGCTGCATAAATTTTAAAAAACATTCTTCTTGTACTTCGGAGGAAAAATTCAAAAATTTCCTCGTACTAAAAACGACAAAAGATTCCATTCTTATCTTTTATTAAATACTCACCAATGAATAAAATTGGATTTAAACAATTGTAGGAGGATAGAAATAATATTACATATTGAGGAAACATGGATCTGTATGATAAATATTCCATAGTTAATTCTGATGTATAAACAATCTTGGATAAAAATTATATTGCGAGATTATCCCTTACCTTAGATCTGATTTGCTTCATACGTATCAGAACTTCCTCTTCTTCGACATTCCTCTTTGAAACCTCCTCTTAGGGAACTAAAATTTGACTTTGAATAATACTAGGACGTCTATTATGTTACTAGGTAAGTTAAGAAGGGAAACGGATAGGGGTGGGCCGAACATTAAGGCCCAAAATTTTATGAGGATGAGAGGGAGGAGGTTCCCTTTTATAAGGGAGTAGAGGGGAACCTTTGGAAATCTAAAAAATATTAATTTATAATAAATTAAAAACCCACTTAAAATCTTCCAAAATTACACAAATTCAATTACTAGATAAGATAGGGTAGTAATATCATCAACCAATAAAATTTAGACATTTTTGGAATTTATTTTAAACATTATCAGCTTGATTTATCCTTATTTAATCTATTTAATTTCATTTGTGGTAATAAAATTCTAAATTTTAAATCATTATAAATAATTAATTAAATTTTGGTAATTATCAATAATAGTATAAGTTATGAAAAATTCAACCATATAAATTTTAATTTATACTTTTTAAATATTTTTGTGATTTTTAAACAATTTTATAATATGTTATTTTTATAAAATAATAATAGTGTCAATTTTGACACTTTTCATTTATTTGAATTCAAATAAAATCCACACAGAAGAAATTTTCTAAATAAAATATTTAATAGATTAATAACATGTCATATTTGTATAGAAAAATAGTGGAGTACATTAAATAATTCATATAATATTTATTTTAATATTTTAAAACCATCTATTTTATATTTCAATCTATAAAATAATTTCACCATCACTATTGTGTCAAAATTAATAATAATTATTTAATCCAGAAAAACTATAAAAAATCACATGATGTTGGTAATTTTATTAGCTTTCTTGAGACTATTCATTTTCTATTTTTTATGAAGTTTATCACTAAATTAAAATTATCACAGTTATAAGATTTAAGAAAGTGACATGTTGTCACTTTTTTTAGTTTTAATAATAATTACCTAATTTTCATGGTCAAAGGTCCATGAAATGAATCTATTATGAACCTTAAGTGATATGCGTCAACTTATATTCATCCAATATAATTTTGTCAAGTGTTATGGTAATTATACAATCTTATTTTTACCCTTAATTACCCGATTTACCTTTAACTATAGTAAATAAAAAT
This sequence comes from Viscum album, assembly GCA_963277665.1. Classification (NCBI taxonomy): domain Eukaryota; kingdom Viridiplantae; phylum Streptophyta; class Magnoliopsida; order Santalales; family Viscaceae; genus Viscum; species Viscum album. The sequence goes on along the minus strand of OY728128.1, from coordinate 1,689,628,090 downwards.
TACCATAGTTACAAATCGTAAAATAAAAAAAAGTAACCTATTAAAATAATATAGACCCCATAAATCCATATATGTAATCAATTTTTTAAAATTAAAAACACAGAATTTGTAGATATTAATTTAAAATTAATCATGTCGTTAAGCAAACATGTTTTAAAAGTTAAAACATTGCCAAAGATGGAAATGTTTTTACCTATGATTTCAATGTAAAATTAATGAAAATAAGATACATTATATTAAATTGTTAAAATATATTCTATATATACTTTAAAAACATTCAATAATATATTTTAACCATATATATTATTTTGATGAAAAAAGTTGTTTTCAATTAAAATATTTTGTATTTTTACTATTCATCAAAATATGAAAGGTATCAGAAAAGTATAAAAAATTTATCCAATGTAAATTTTTATATATTGATTCAATGTACTAATTTTATTTTGTAAAATTGAACTTATAAACTTGTCAAAAATTATATTTAAAATGGGTGCGCCATCAAAAGTCAGAAAACTGCATTTTTGAAAAAAAATATTTTATCCAAAAAATTGATTTTTTCTCATATCATATGTAAAATGAATTATAATGTTATATAAACATTAAAATTTTGTTAATAATATTTATAAAGGCTACTTTATATAATATTTAAATAAGATATCATTGTTTAGTGAAACTCGATGTTGCGTACAACACACGCTATCAAGGAAGGTTGCTCTTAGATATAACGCAATCCAAGTTAGTGTTGTGTGTATTGAAAGAATACTTTGATGTTTCATATAACATAATAAATTAAAACAAAAATATAATTCTCATAAAATATCAGGGTGTTACAGAAATTCATTATAAAAACTACCTTCAAGAGGCCCTATATCTAACAAAAACACATTCATTTAGCTAATAATTAAGCCAGAGGTCACTTAGGGTACTGGGGATTTGGTCATGGACTGGGAAATAATCATAACTAATTAAAATAATGCATAGATTTTTTCGATGAATTCCACCAATAATCATTAACTAACAGTGTTTCATCCCTCTTTCCTTTCACACAGTCAAAATTGATTCACTATTACTACTATTAACCATCTTACACCAAGGTCCTTATTAAAAAGGGTAAACACATTCTCAATGTCAATGTATTTCATTTTGATAGACATTTATACACATATTTCATCATTTTAAAATCTTCTTCAATGGATCAATCAATTTATTTAATTTAAATATTAAATAATATCTTTACTCATATTAATTAATTCAACAATTAATTAATCACAATATTTATTAGAAAAATTAAATAATATCATTAATAAAATTAATCAATCCATTAGTTTCATTAATTAATTCCATACATATTTAATATCTTTCTAGATATCATCATCCCATAATTAACTCCACCATCAATTATCTAAAATAATAATAATAATATCACATAATAAATTCTAAAATAAATTATCCTCAATTTATGATATCAATATCTTAAAAAAAATTCTAAATTTAATTGTTCCTAAAAACCATAATTTCCTAATCCATCCATTAAATAAATCACTATTTTCATTTAAAATTAACAATAATGGAAGAAATCTCAAGTTCAATAACAAAACCAGATACCATTTTCTTATGTGGGCCTACAATAATGAATGTCAGGAAATAGTCATGAGTGTCTATAATGATTCATGTAGAATCAACTATCATGGCATATCAGGAGATGATTTAATCTCAAAAAATATCAAAAAATAATCATATCACATAATTAGTGTGTCATTCAATGCGAAATAACATTAAACTGTAACAAAAAACAACAATAACAACAATCCCACCATGGGTACATGGGTTCTACCCCATACATGAGGTAGCTACTCCCATGAAAAAAACTTATAACACAAACCTAAATCTTCATAGTCTCTTATATAACATTATAAAACATTAGTAAAATAGAAGAAGAAAATAAAACTGATGCTCTAATACAGCTTTGTAACCTCCAGACCTAGTAGTCACACACGAGTGCCCTGAGCTAGTTCATCACATAGCCCCATGCACGCCTCCATGTATGCTATGGGATTCTGATTATAGTTTGGGTATTGTACATATATTATAAGTATAATATACCATATTTTATTAGAGTGATACACTGGGGGAAAATAAATAAACAAAATGCAAAAGCATTTATACCAAGAGCCGGTGTCCAATTTATGTGCCCGGGTGGATGTAGGGCCCTTCTGGGAGGAAATTATGGAAATCCCACATCAAAGGAGGAGGAACATGAATAACTCCTTTATAATGTGGTTTAGATACCTCTTACATCATCAGTCCTTTTCCTGGTGGAGTCCTGAGGTCCAGAGCATAAGGAATGATAATCCATATGAGTTAAGCCAAAATCAGTCAATATCATGGTCATGGGCTGAACTGGCCCATCACATAAAAGTGTTTACACTAGATATAGAAGATTTACATTTCATAGAATTTCCTAAATTAACTCTCCAAATAAAAACCATATCCTTTTATTTGTTCAAGCATTTCTATTTCAATCATTGGTCCAACGATAACATATTAAAGTAATATGGAAAGGTAAAATCCTTTGTTTCTTTTTTTAATTAATTCCATATTACATACGAAACATCCATCTTATTCTAACTCCATGAAATAATTTGACATTATAATATTAATTTACATGTACATATAAATAATTCATGGTATACATAAAAAATATTTTCATTTTTGTGGACAAATACACTCTATCATAGATTATAATATCTAATAACACTTAAAATTTATATAATTCATAGTGGTGTGTTTTCCATGTGACCTCCCTTCATGGAGGTTATCATGTGTTAACATCATGAGAAATAGTCTTAATGTATTTTGGGCCCCCAAAACCTGAATTTCAAACACAATCACAAATACATTATATGGGTGTTATTTGGCCCATAGGAAACACTAATGAAAATAAAATTGCATCTCTAGTTTTTTATTATAGAATGGAATTGGTATACTATTGTTATTATCTGATATCTATAGAGAAATTATAATATTCATATTATAGATTAGATAAATCATTAAATTATATTACATTAATTTATATTACTATAAATAAAAGTAATGAAATCTTATTATGGGATAAATGTCTCTAAATTAAAAATGAGAAGATATATAATAGTTACATACAAGAACCACACAAAATAACTAGTGGGATTAAATGATATGTTATTGGAACAAGAATTTCACTATGAGGAACATATATAGAAAATAGGAAAGAAATATGAAGATTTATATCCATTTATCAAAAAATATTGTTAGATGAATGGAATAAATATAGACGGGAAAACTGATAAATTAACATTTCAATAAATTAGGGAAAATTAGATTCTAAATGTCACACTGTCAATATATATAACCACATAATAAGAGATTTTCTTTTTAAAGGGGGATAATCACAATAATATATTGAAATAGTGATGTAGATTAAAAATATGGACAACATAAAATAAAAAAATAAAAAAACTATAATATATATTGGTTACACCAATGTTGATAGAAAAATACAAATACACTTTTATGGATGTTTTTTTGATTGAATAGAATGACCAAATAAATTTTTTAAATCTACATCTAGGGAAATATATTAAATATTGATTATCAATTTTATTATTTAACTATTTAATATACTAATAATATTTCCGAAAACAATTCAGTGTGTTTGATCTTAAAAGTTTAAAATAGATCATGACAATTTTATAGTGGAAAAAATGACTAAAAAAGAAGAAAATTTTAATATTTTCGAGTTGAGGATCTAAATACTATATTAGATTAACCAGCAGAAGGTGATGATCATTATTAAATATTTCCTTTTTAATGTATTTAATAGTATGTCATAAATAATATAGAATATTCATACATTTCTGATACATATATCAGTCAAACCCTAATGGATGAAGTATTTAGAATTGATGGAATGTTTAATATGTTTATATAAAATATTCCATAAAAGATAATATAATATCCCCAATTCCTCTATCATTGGATAAAAAAAAATTATAATGCATAAATCAAGAAGTAGGAATTATTATTTGAGCTTTATTAAGAAGATTATAGATTACTTCTTATATATCCAATTCCAATACTCTTCCATATAACATTGTAATGATTAAAATATAATAACAAATTGGGAAAAAATATATAGTGATAGAACCTATATGTTTTAATATGTTAAAAATTGTAATGATATTTATTTTTCAACATGAAAATATTCTTTTAAGATATATAATTTTCTAATAAATATGTATAAATTACATTAAACACGTAATAAAAACACTATTGATTATAATCAACCTAGAAAATTAAATGTAAATTATAAATATTCTCTATAAATATTTATGTATTATAATTATAAACGTTCTTGTATAAATGAAATATATGGAATTCACAAATCAAAATTGGTGGAATAATTTTAAAAAATTAAAATTTCAAACAACATTATAAAATAAAAAAAATAGAATCATGATTTTTGATTTATAAATTAAATATTAATAAAATTGCTAATTATTTATTAATCAATAAAGATTGTATAAAGGGGTACATAATTGAGGTAAAATTATTATTCAACCTTTATAATAAATATATACAATTGAATTAATAACCTCAACATCAAGATTAGTAAAATACTTAAAAAAATTATTCTAAATTGTTAGAAAAAATTATAAATATTTCAATTCTGTAAAATTATTTTTCAAATTATGTTGCATAATTCTTAAACATGTATAAATTTTAATCCATGATGTTTTTTCAACTTTACTAAATCTTATTTTTATGATAAATAATAAATATTTAATTAAAAAAAATATAATTTTAATTGGGTAAAAGAATACATATTTGTGGAATTGATGCCCTCAAATAATTTTGGATGAATTTTAGATATTTGTTTAAAAGAAATAACTGCTATTATATAAATTTTTTTTAAATATATTGTATGTTTTATAAAATAATTATGATATAAATATTTACTGGAAATTATTGAAAACTAATAAAAAAATAAAATGTATTTAATAAATAATATAAATCATTACGGAATTATAAATGTATTTTTCCAATGATAAAATAAACATTCAATTCCTGAAAAATGTTTTATTATAATAGTATTTTATTCATTACATCTAATAAAATATTTTAAAATTATATTTCATTTTGGGTCTGATCAAATTCCAGATAAATATTTTTTTAATATAAAACAAAAGACGTCTTAGGAATGAATAATAGTCCTTGTTTTTTATCCAAAATAAAAAAAATAACACATTTATTCAATAAAACCACTCCCCATTGAATATATAAACAACAATTCTCTATCAATTTTTCCTCCCTTAAAAGGATTCATTGATGTTGATGACTAACAAAAATCACATTTTTAACACTTTTATCAATAATATATGTCGCAAGTCTAATCTAAATACCCTCCATCAAATGATTTAGACACAATACAATGGAAGAGTCTAAAAAAATTCACGTGTTTCAAGATATATATTTTTCTATTCCATTAAACACATAACTCTTATATGACATAAATATGTTTTAAAAATATTCAAAATGAATGTATTATACTTCTATTTTTTTATAGAATTAAAATATTTATTAGTTTTAAAATTATTTTCAATTTCTATTTAAAAATTTCATTCTCCCATGGTACTTTTACATTATTCAACTGAATGATATTTTTAATACATATACATTTCATTAAAGCATTTAAAATAACATTAATTAGTATATTAAAAATAATGATTAAAATAATATATTTTAAAAATGATATAATGATAAAATAGTACATTAGACCAATTTTTAATGATATGTGCCACTATACTTTTATAGGTTTAGATTATGTTTAGAATTAGTTTGGAGGAATTAATAATGTGATAGTGGAGTTTCTAGCCCTCATGTGGGCCATCATATCTCAGTTATAGGGATAATGTTGATCAAAGAGGGAGTTTTGGGAACTATGGTCATTACGTTATCATTATAGGCATAATGGATTAGATTACTTTGGAAAATAGTGCTGTATTTTAGGGGAATTTTTGAACAATTGGTAGTGAAATTCCTTTTTTAGCTCTTTTTCTATGTGATTTATTAGATATTAATCTATTTCGAGAATTGTGGGAGGATCCACACAATATTGGATGGAATTTTTTCATTAGAGATCATGAGAATTATCCGATGTGAAATAAGGATAATTTTAATTCTTGAAGAGATGGGTGAAGTGTCAAAATGTACTCAATGTTTCTCCCAATGAGACATTGGAAGACAAACCGACCATATTGGTTGGAATGTTTTACATAAAAACATAATCACAGTTGATCCAAGATAAATTTATGGAATTAGTGATTTATATCTCTCTATAATAATGTATTTGGATTAATTTGAAGAAACAGTAAAATATTTATCCTTATTTCATAGATTTAGGATGTGAGGGATACTTGGGGTGCTGAGACATAATACAACACATTATAGTTCATGGTTAGGTGGATGTCAATGATAATAAATATATTTAAGAAAATTCATTATATTTTTTGCGTTATTTAGATTCAAATATAGAAGAACTAAATCTACATTCAATTTAGAAGCACCATATATATAGTAGTATATACTACATCATGGAGGTGGTCTTCTAGGATTACATTATAAATAGAGGTTCTAGAATACCTTGTCTATGTGTTAAATACATTCCATTGAATCTAATATTATATTAATTCCATGTTGTCTATCTCTATTTATTTTCCTTGAGATTCTAAATATAAAATGTCACTGAATTGATGTCTCTGGATTCATGTTAATCTCTTTTTATATTTTACATATCTTTTAAATTCTATATATAAATGGATATTAATTTACAAAGGTATTTCTATTTTTTGGCTATGTATCTACTAGGAAATTATGGATATTAATTTTTATTATGTTCGAGAATTGTTTCATTTAGTCTTGTTGTGGTTGGGGAATATAATTTAATAATTCAATAAAAAAATATATTTCATGAGGTTTGGAATTCATTAATTCTGCTATTTAGGGGTTATTGTGAATTTACCATGATATATATTCATTGGGTAAATAGTTTAATTTAGTTAAATTAATATTTTACCCTGTCGTTAGAGTTAATTTGGATGTTGTTATGATCACATGTAATAATTCATTGTTATTCATTAATCTCTATAAATGATATATGGTGTTTTATATATTTTATGTGATTATTATTGTTTACTTTAATTCTCTTATAATTAAATTTATTTTAATCATCATTAATTTGGATATAAAAAAGTGATTATGGAATGAGGAGTTAGAGTCTAATGGCCATTATTCCATGAAAATGTGTTGAATTTAATTTCCCTACATAAATTTATTTTATGTTTTTTTTATGTATTTTTATAGTGTTTGGAGATAGGTAACTTGTTTTAGTATTCAATTCAAAATGAATCAATCAATTAAAGGTTCCAAATGAAATGGTTTTTCTATTATGAAAAATCAATGGTCTAAGTGAGTAATTGGTCATTTAAATAGACTTTATACATTAATGTTACATCTATTTCCCCATTAAAATTACGTGCTGAAAATTTGTTTTCATTACATTTATATTTTATCTATAATGTTGAATCATTACATTTATTTAGTGTGTGGGGTTTGGTAGGACCATTAATGATTGATTATTTTGACAGTGATGATTATTAGTTTATTATAATTGATTTGATATTGATATTGGATGGTATTTATTGATAGACAATCATTCGATTTACTTTAAATATTGGTTTCATTATTAATTTTGTTTTATTTAGGTTATGAGGTGTGGTTGGGGCCCTGTAAAGAACTGATATAGGTTGGGTTGAATATTGAATCAAATTAAGGATAATTTATAGAGTGAATTATAGCATTAGTCATTTGAAATTGGGATGTGAGAGTTATATGCCAGTGGGAATGTCATTGTGGGGTTCCAATCATACATATTTTGTTAAAGGGCATGCTTCAATTAATAGATTAAATAGTGAGTTATCCATGATGTGTTTATGAAATAATATTTCCTATAGGTGATGATTTGGTTTCATCTATTTATATACTAAATTAAACTACGATTCATTTACATTTACTCTAAAGGTCATGGGGTGGTTCTTAATTCTTATTCTATTATGCTCTCTATTTATATATTAAAATATAGTTTATGTCAATACTTTTGGGTTGGGGATTGATCAATTTTTTACAAAAACACATAGTTATTCAGTATCTATTGAAGATATATAGTTTCTACATTTTATTTGTTCATGGAATTAACATTCTTTGTATTATTTATAACATTTAATTTTTTGATGGGATTGATTATTAATCATTTTAATGGTTTTTTCTGTTAGATAGTATGGTGTCACTTGCCTATTCTCTTATATATTGATTCTAATGTTACCCATTTATGCATTTTAAACCATCAATTCTTTTCATCAACAACAATCCTATTGGGGTTAGGCTTTGAGGGTCACTACCTATCTTCCCTACTAGCCTATGAGGGTTAATAGTAGTGGGAGGTCAATATAGGGTGGTATACATACTTATGGATAAGGAATAATCCATAGTATTTATATATATATGATCATTTAATACATGTTTTGGTAGAGAAGTGTTATCATATATGTATAATACAATACATTAAGAAGAGAGTATACAAAGGAAAATGGTAGTTTGGGCATCATATGATCTAATATGAGGACCTTCACAATTATTTAAAAATATAAGTGATGAAATGATACTTTTAGTGTAGAGAAAAATTAAAAAATCAGGAATCATTATTTACTATGGTCATGTTTTAATTTTTTAGATAATTGTGAATTGATTTGAAATTTAATTAATTATTCGGTAATAAATAATAAATATTTCTTATTTATTAGTCTATATATGTTGTTATTTAGAAATGATCTATTTTTAAATACACATCATGTTCCCCCTAATGACGTTCACTATGATGAACAATAATTGTTCAACAAAGATTATTTCAATGGTGGGGATTAATGTAGAAAGAAACTCCATGTGTTTGAATTCTATAGTATAAAAAAATAAAATGGATCAATTTTTGAAGAATAGAAAAATTCATGATATGGAGGGGAATTTTTACCTTTAATTTGATACATGACTGGTGGGATAAATGGGGTTTATTATTTGTGATGATGTTATATAGGTCAAACTGATATTATAAGATGATATTCCCCTCAACGCCGCCTTCTTTTTCCCGGCCACCGGTAGACTAGTCTTCCCACCGACACTCCTCTCAGCGCGCTTGAGATGTAGTTTCTGCCAGTGGTGGTGTCGCACATACTTTGTGTCATCCTCAGTGTACAACATCGTCGCATGGCCTCCATCACACTCTAGCCTTTGGTTTCGGCTAGGGTTTCTCAAGACATCATGATGCGGACCTGGGTGAGGGTTTTAGACGCAATGATTGGGGAATGTTGTTTATTTTAGGAATGTTTGAGAGTTCTTTTGGTAGATCAGGCATTCGTGGGAGGTTTTGAAAGCGGTAGTGGGGCCTGTTTCTAGGGTCTTGATGGTTTCTGTTCGATCCGGTGATGATTTCGCTCAGGTTAGTTGTTCTGATTTGGTGGTTTGGAGATGGACACAGTCCTTCTTCAGCCAACATCATTGTTTCTGATGATTTTCGTTTATATTTATTTGGTGTGCGGGGATGAAGGCAATGGTTTTATGGTCTTTGGTTCTGCTGGGTTTCTTTCTTGGTGATTCTGATAATGATGAAGGTTTTCGTTTCTCTTTCATGTTCTGGATTGATTCATCGATGGTTTCATCTGGTGGTTTGTTTGGTCCTCTTGGAATCTGTGATGTTTTTTTATTTTCTGGCGGTCTTCTATTGGAGATTGGGTGAGGACACTTCGATTGTCGTCAGCGAGGAAGTGCCTTCTCCCGAGCCATCTCTGTGACCATTCCAATGATGATGATGGTGGGTTTTTTGCATCGACGATGAGGATGATGGACTTCCTCATTGACGACGATGGATTCTTATTGGCCGATGGTGAAGAGCCATTGATTTCGATGATAGAGGTGATGTGAGGATGGTATGACGGTGTCAGTGATGGAATGATAAGGTCGCCGATGTAATGATGGTGTCTCGATGATGTGATTTTTCTCGAGGAAGGATTTCTCGGGAAGCTCGTTTTTCCCACGTTTTGAGGTTTTCTATTTCAAAATTTGAATTTTTAATTTTAATGTGACTTGGTTTGAATCATGTAAGTAGGTGACTTGGTGAGGTTCCCACTCACCCAAAAGTTGTATTCTGAAATTGAAAAAAAAGCATTATAGTTGATATTCCTCTGGAATTTTGAGTATTTCTCTATTATACTGGAGAAATGTATAGATTTGTTTCATAAAGAGTTTCATTCAGAAACTATAAAAATAATATTTTTATTTTCATGTTGTTACAATCTTCTAGTGGAAATTTAGGGTTGTGGATTCAGTGCCTTATATATAAACATATTCTATTATGATGTAATCCTTCAACTAAAGAAGATGGATATAAAGAGACATTTTTTAAATTATATTAATTCCAATATCAAAATTCGATTCAAACCATTAATGTTGCCATGATATATCAATGTTTTAGAATGAGGTGCTATTATTAAAAGGGTGTTATAGAAGGCCAAATCATAATAATAGAGGAATCTACTGGACACCATGAAAAAAAGAGATAGTTCATGTTTTCCCATATCCTAGGCCTTATAGGGATTCAATAATATGAAATCAATTCCATCTCCCATTAGCTCGTTCCACTAGATTTGGTTGTTCTCAGAAACTAATCAATGGATATATTGTTGTTTTCTATGTATATGGGGGTCATAGACATCAGGGGGTAGAGTTCACATCCTTCATCAACAATTTCAAAAAAGATAGCGGCCCCTTCAAGATAATGTATTGTAGAAGTATCCTTTGATGATTTAGTAGTAGTAGGGTGCTCCAAATATTGATCAGGATAGGTGTAATAAAGTGCGAATGGAAGAACCTCATGATTCACATAATCCTTAGGTATATCGTAGAGAGTGGTACTATAAATATGGATTCTATTATAGTGGGATTGATTGTTGAACCTTCCATGTTTAGATTGATTACATATAGGTGAATGTGTTTTGTGACATAAGTATCATGTAGTATATTATATTATTATAATAAACATGGTAATTCACCGTTTTTTGGTTATATATCGTTACACACCTCTATTACACATGCCCTAAAATATCACCTTAATAATTCATAACAAGACCTAATCAAGGTATAATCATTTTTAAACATCTCCTTCTTTTTAAAAATAATTTCCATGAATTTCAAAAACACATGGGACATTAAATTATTGCTAAAATAAAACATGAAAAAAAAATTGATATTGAAAACCCCACATTCCATTTCATTCCAAAACCCAAACATGGGAAGAACACATTAAATTTGTCACATAAAATTGTAAATCAACCTTTAATATTTAATGATACATTTCATTCTAAGTCTAATATAAAATTACAAGTGAAAAACAATCTTTCATGAAATACAAATTGACCATTAACGCATTTTAGAAAACAAATCAATCTATTATACAAGGGTTAAACATTAACATTGTGTAATTTTAATACTCTTTAGAACTCAAGTCACTAAACCAAAAAAATATATTTTTCAGAAACAAAGAAACAAAACTACCAAAAGGAAACCCTTAATAACAATTGAATGACTTCCACCAGGACATTTTTTGGAGGAACTTAGAAAGCATAAAAAAGGAAACATCCCAGACACCAAAGTTCCTAAAACAAAACATATATCCCCATAACCAAGGGAAAAATATAAAATACCATTTCAAAAAAAATTGAAAAAAAAATCAAACCACGTTGAAAATATCATTTCAAAATACAATTGGTTTCCAATCCTTTTCTCAAAATGTCAACACATTACCATGATTCACCAGCCTAAAAAATAATTTAAATTATGGGTTAACCCACTTCCTTTTCAAAATAACCAAATAAATTTAAAAAAAAATTAAATCTTGAAAACAATTACATAAAAATAAATAATTCTACTTTGACAAAAACCATCTAAAGATAAACACATTGATAAAATAATTCCTAAAAAAACAACATTATTAATTACATTTTTAAAAACAATTACAAATTAAAAATAAAAAAATTCAACTCAAAACTATTTTTGTAAACTTGTTTCAAAACAAAAAAAATGGTATACAAAAATCCATGAAATTACATTAAAAAATGAAACAAATTCTCTCTTTAGAAAACCAATTTTCCACTTGGTAAAATGAATTCAACAAAAGTGAAAAAACAAATCATAGACTCACACATCTAAACCAAATCACACTTACCCACATAACCTTTTAAAAGAATATCAAATTAAAACACTCATATAGAATACTACACCAATGAAATACATTATTGTAATCAATATAGGATCAAAGGGAGGATAAAAAATTTGAATGTGAATCTTCACTATTAAGATCTTGAATACATGGTCCAGTAAAACTAGCTACATCTATGAAATAGATACCATTATGGTTTCATAATCATATTGCAAAATAATTGTAATATTTATAATAATGTTCGTGATAAACATAAAACTGTGTTCCATTCACAATAATCATCTCCAATACTTAAAAGGAACACCTAATTCACTGATACAATCATCAGTGATCAAATAATCTTCTTAGCATATAAAAAATCCATTGAAACACAAACTAGAACCTAAGATCCAGACTCAATCCAGATATGGGAAAGGAAACTATTTATTTAATTTGATAAATATTTGGCTAGGCCCAATCCCACACACCCCACCCGAGCCCCAACAACAATTACAATCTCTATGAAATTTAAACAAATCCAATGAAACCAAGAAGTTTTCCCAAGAACCTATGTCGTTTTTCATGATACCAAAATTATTTTATTACATTTTGTAACTAATCAACAAGGGAAATTTATTCATTGGATTCCTAGGACATCTATAAAAATACCCAAGGAAAATCCCCAACCACCCCCTGGGATAATGACATGTGGTATGGTTTGATATATAAATATTAGTGACGATTTTACTTACAAGGAACCAAATAGAAATGTCAAATTATCTTATAATATCAAAAATACAAGATAAATTATAATAGAAATCTCCTATAAATAAACAACCATCATAAATACAGAACTACAAAAGTAGATAAATAATAAATTCTAAATAAGTCAATACAACTTTCAATCAAATGGATTCGATGAAACCAATTGTACAATCACCCGCTCTGTGTAACTCTCCAGTCACCACCACCATCAACAAAATACTCAATTCATAAAAAAGATGGAAAAGATCCAATAATAATTACTAAAGCATATTGGGACATATGTAATACAAGAAGCTAACAAGCCCAAAAACATGAGTATATAGAGTGTAAACGAAAACCAATTCTATACCAACATGTTTCTAATTCAATAATTTTATAAAAAATACCAACATCACTTGTTCGTAAATAATAGAAAAAATAGTATTTCATTTTTTTAACATAATATATGAATGGATAATCATGGGACATGAAATTTAACAATTCCCAAAGTTTATTAAACATTCCACAAAGTGTGTTACTATACCAAATCAATTCTATAGTAAATACTCTTTAAAAAGTACCACACATTTGAAATAAAAACACCACAGCTGGTTCAAAATATTTGTAAATCCTGACAACCAATAAATCACCTTTAAAAATCATTTCTATTTTTCTCTATTAAAATATTTTAGACACCCAAAATTATGGTCAATATGGAAATAGAGAAAAAATGTTGAAACAAAACTATATAATGTTATAAATAATTCAAATAAATAAATGGAATAAATGTTTTCAACAACACGACTAAACCAAATGAGTTTGACCAACTCAAAAAAGTACACCAAAGAACATAACATAATATATTACAATAATTATAATTAAAGGAATTATTAATGGTAAATATCATGAGTCAAACCCATGGGGTCTAACCAAATAGTACAAGGCACCCAAAAGTGAACCTAACAACTTTAAAGATAATAAATAAACATCAATCAACTAAATATTCTTAGGTATTATACTCGGTGATAAACAAGCAATCAAGGATTATATTAAACTATGGTATCCATATATCTTTAAACATCCAATTGCCTAAAAATGTATCACTAATGCTTAATATGAATCCACGGTCTCCTAATTAAATAATAACAATAGTTGGTTAGGATTTATTACATCATCACATGAAAATAAAAACCATGAGGGACAAAACCACAATCATATTACTCCCCCCTCAATGAACTACCATTAAAATTATCCCAAATGAAATAATCACCACAAGAATCAAAACATAATGAATCCATCGTATGGATGAGAATACACATAAACAACAACCAAGGGGAACCAATAATGGTACAATCAATATTAAATCAAAAGTTTCCAACCATACCTTCACTTAAATAATATACAATACATATAACTTAGGAAATAACTTATTATAAAACATTTTAATTCAGACACAATTCTAGGATTACACATTAAAACAAATATGATTCCCCACATAATTCATGGGAAACACCATTTTCATATTATAACAACAAACCACCCATTCAATCTAAGTAAACACATTATGTACCAAAGGGATCCAACTATAAAAACACTATTTGGACTATATCCCAAAAAAATCCTACATTTATCAATTGAAACCATAATTATAATATTATAAAACATAATAACATCATAAAACACAATTTCACAAACCAATTTCCAATTCACTAAAAAAATCACCCACTTTTGGAAGATTAAAAATAACTTCATGCATGGAATCCATTATAAAATAAAAACTAGATATCATATATATCAATAATATAAACTAAAAAACAATTAAAGCATAAAGGTATCATGTAAATATTAAATAAAAAGAATCTATTTGGAAAAAAATATATGAAGTGGTTGAACCTTATTTCCTTCAATGAAATCCTCTAGAAAGGGACTCAAAAGGATGGATAAAAACCCATAAAAGTAATCCCCCATCATTGAACCTAACATGTCTAGTTTTATTTAAATTCTAGTGAAAATTATCAACATGTACATTCACATAACCCCAAGATGGATTTTTCAAGAAACATTTTGTTATTTATGTTTTAAATACATTTCAAAATGCGAGCTTATAACTCAATGATCTATTGAAAATATTCCCCAATCCTGAAATCCACACAAAATTTTCCTCAATACATTCCTCCAAGTTATACAAATGGTATAATAGATACTCTTATTTATGTAAAATTGTTATGTTAACCCAAAAACATCATAATAACTCCCTAGATAATAGCATGTGACAAAATAAGCATTGGAAAAATTCATATCTCTATTGGGTTTATTTCTAATCATATAAGAGAATAAAAATTTTGAAATAATTTTCAATTGGGGGATTCTAATTTATTTTGAGTAAACACTATCATGTTTAATGCTTTACATGTATTTTTTATATTAAGTGTTTTTTAATTATTTTTTTAACCATAAAATACAAATCATTTATCAATAATAAATTTATTGAACTTAAATATATTCACATTAATTCATTTATTTATGTGATTGAAGTCTTTCATCTAATTTTTTTAGATGAAATAAATGGATAAATTATAAATGAAACATTCATGGTATTATCTTATTGTTTATTTATAGAGTTCATGATAAATCAACCTAAAATAATGAGGAATAAATCCTATTTCAATTCTTAACATGAGTTATATCATTCCACATGTCCAAATAAATATCACCTAGGATGGCATCATTATAGATATATCATGAACCACCTCAATAGACATCGGGATACTCTATTAATTGCTTGTTTTTATAACTCACACATAGGTGATGGTAATAAAATGATTTCAAAATGAGGATTAAATAAATTACCAATGACATAAAGGTCAAACAGAATAATTATAACAACCTAGGATTTTTATACATTTTTAATAAATCATTTTCTAAATGATTTATTAAAATTCGTTCCCAAAGAATATATTAGTTAGGTTCCATTAGAAACATTGATTCATAAAAAATAATTTATAATAAATATAAATCTTTTCCAGCCTATTTATTTATAACTATAACCCTCTATGGAATATCATATTTAATAAATTTATTCATATACTAGGGAAACAAACAATAAAAAATTGTGAGCTTATATGCTTAGTAAGATTAAAGAAGGGAGATGCATCCGCATAACATTAACATAATGGTTTTAGAACAAAATAAAGAATTAGAGATTATACCTTTCATGTTAATGATCATATAAAAGATTCATGTCATAAATACTGGTTTTATATAAGAAATGAATCATATGTAAATAAAATAATAAGATTTATGAGTACATATAGTAGGAAAAAGGCATAGGCTCGGTGTAAACACATTGAATTATAACCTTATAAACACGTTTAAATAGAATCTTTTCACTCATTAATTTAAGGAAATGAAATATGAACCTCACAGAAACCAATGGACATGAAACCATTTCTACGCACAATATTAAGAATTTGTAATTAGGTTCACATAAAACATTTTTTTCATGTAATTATTTTCACACATAACATATATTCTCATGAGTTATCCATTTTATCCAATTAATTTTAGTTATATATAGGTCCCACCCATCACATAATGGAATCATATATATATGTTCTACAAAATTTTGAACTATTAAACACATCACATGTCATGAAAAGAAATGGGTTTTGGATATATTTCATTAGAGCATTTATCATTAAAATAGTACCAGAATCATGAACATACATCATCAAAACATGAATCATTCCAATAAAAAATGAATTGTAACCATTTATTATATCCTCAATAAGGATTGAGTAACACCAATTGACATCTTCATAGATGGGAAAATAATTTTGAATGATCACTTTAAAACATACCTTAAAGAAGATCTGTGTCCCAGTATGAAAAATAATTTTTAATTTAAAAAATATTTATAAAACCTTTTTTGTTTAAAATAATAATGAAAATTATAGTCTAATTTTTCAAAACCATTGAAATATATTTTAAATTATTTTCCAAGATAATTCATAAAATATAATTAAAATCATGTTTAAAACATTATTAGAAACAATTATTTTGAAAGAAATATGATTTATGAGAAAAGAGATATTAAAATTAAATTTAACATATAATATTATAAAAAAAATTGGATTCATGATAAAACATGTAAATGGGTGGTATATAAACCTCGTAATAGAATAAAAGATTATAAGAAAAATGTGTCTAAGATAAGAAAAATGGAGACAAAAATAATTTTTTTGAATTGATAACTTTTGAATTGTAAACCCTATGAAATAAAAATCATAAAAGCCATGTAAATAAATATAAATTAATGTATAATAATTATACATTACATTCATGGAAAGAATATATACCACACAAAATTAATTTGGGGTGAATATGGCATATGTCTCATATAAATAAAAGTGACGCTAGAATTTGCTTACCTCAAGTATAAAATCCATTAATATACATTCAAACATATTTTATAATAAAAATAAGTTAATGATACAAATAAAATAAACCCATATTTTTATAAAAAATACCATATATATTTTTTAAGACATTATACTACTCTTTTATTATCCATTCCATCTCAATGTCAGGTTTCTAGTAATAGTTTCATTGTTTTTCATACATTTTAATTGTTATTCATGGAAAACGTATATCGATAAAAATTTAATAATATTAATATTGATACCAATGATATTAATATCATTAATAAATTAATAAATATACATATATTTTATATATATCTTTATATTCATCCATAAAATTTAGATATAGAAAATAAAATTCAACATTTATGGGGATAGTATGATATACCAACTCATGAATGTTGTTTTCTTCTTCTTTCCAAATTAAAAAATGAACTGTATGTGAGATATTATCAATAGATATTTTTTCATAAATATCACATATTTCTATTAAAACAATAATTAATACATTCTATGTAAGGTGTTAATAAATCACCTCACTATGTGGTGTGGGATACCGTCCTACACACGAACTCCGTTATTGTATTAAACAAATTGGAATGTATAATGTTTTAAGTGATATAAAATTATATAATAATCATAACATGTTAATAATAATATATTTAAAATATAGAATATAAATCAATCATCACTCCAAATCATTAATGGTTGTAATGGAAGAGTAAATGGCAACGGTTCATGAGGCGTCAGTTTCTGTACATATGAACGATGATTTTGTATCACATTTGATGTAAGTCTAAGATGTTTTTGGTAATAGAATTAACATAAAAACATATATGTATATTTAGTATAATTATATTATTATATGAATATAAAATAAATTGAATTTAATGTTTTTTATGTGGATATAAAGCAAAAATGTTTGTTTATGAATGCTACCTCCTCTTCAGATATCTTTTTTTGGTTTCCACCAAAGCACTTCTGTAACATTTATTTATCCTAGAGGAAGGTTCGTAGGATTAATATAGTGAATTTGGGTGGATATTAGGATATGGTTATTTCTAAACAAAATTGGTTTTTATTTCATTAAAAAGATAATAATAAGGTTCTTGTATTGATAGGGGAGATTCACTCTTGAATTTCTCAAAAGAATAATTTATAAAAACATTAATCTCAATCCAGATACCTCCAAAAGTACATGGATTATAATATAAGATATTAATATTTGGTAATAAATCAACCAATATATTTTATAAATGTTTTTTTGTTATCTTAAAACTTATAATTTTTATTAACCCATACATAACGTATTTCTATTTTTAAAAACGGTAAAAAAATTCAATATTAAGAGGTAATAATTTGTACATATAATGATTAAATTGTACCATAAATGGAAAAAATATGATATATTAGCCCACATATCATCTCCTTTTTTACATGTTGAATATTTTTATGATTTATATGTAATTTAATAAAATTTTATTTTCATCAAATATCATTATTGTCAATTTTGACACCATTCATTACTTTAAATTTAATAAAACCAATACATCAATATAGCAAATAAAAAATCTTTTAATACATCCCTAAAATTTAATATTAACCTATAAAATTATTGGTTAAAATTAATTAATTCAAAAAATATATTATTTATTATTTCTAATATCATTTAATTCAATTCTTTATAAATTGAATAATTACAGCATTGTCACTGTGAAATTATTGTGGATAGTTATTTATTCAAAAAAATTAAAAAAAATCAATTATTAAGATAATAATTTCATATTTTAGAATATTATTTATAGTTGGTCTTATCTTCAATTTGACCCCATATAAAATATATTATGCTAATTAATAGTAGGTGTGTGAATTTTCTTCACCCTCTCTATTTTTTATAAAATCTATTTCATTTTCATGTACAAGTTTCCATTTAATCATTCAACATTGAACATAATTTATTAATTATAGAATTAAATTTATAAAATTACATTTATTAATGTTTTTGTGTAATACTAAAATAGTTTTCATATAATTTTTTATAGTTAATTTAGTAATTTTTCCTTAACCATGGTAATAAAATTATTAGGCTTACTATAAATATTTTCCACAAATAAAATGAATCTATTAACTAAATTTGTAACATGTTAATCCATATATTGAATCCATTTATTAAAAAGTCAAAAAATAAAAGTTTCTAAAATTAATTTAGAACTAATCTGGTTGATGGGGTGTGAAGGAGAGAAATTTAAAGTGAAAATGTAGAAAACTTAACAACATTTTTTATTGATTAATTCAAAATTAGAAATAAGAAAGTGTAAAAAATTGGATTTTTTATTTGAAAATAAACTATTTATATTTAAAGAATTAAAATATAAATATAAATTTTATTTTAATTTGGCCAAAATACATTTTTAATTAAATTTTCACATTTTCATTATTCGTCAAAAGATGAAACATCTAAGAAAATAATAAAAAATTCACGCTATGATAATTTTAGAATTCATATTTCAAAAAATTATTTTACATTTTTAAAATAAAATTTACAAATGTTTCAAAATAAAATTTTAAAATACTTCTTCCATTAAACAATGTAAAATTTATTTAATAGAAATACATATTTTTATTCTTATGAAAATGGGTTTATTCTTGTTTTATAACAACTAAGAATTATGGATGAATTAATAAAAATTAATTTAATATATAACATATAAATTTCATTAATATCATTCATAAAAAAGTTTTTAATTTATTTAAATATGATAAAACACATTAGGGTGAATAAATATAGTTTATTATAATAACACATTTTTTATTTTAAATTCATTTTTATTTTAATTTCTAATTCAGGTTTATCCAAATAAATCAATTCATAATTTAGTTAATAATATTAATCTATATCATTCTAATGTTTAGGTGATAACTATCATAATAAATAATATATTATTGATTGGTAAACACAATCTTTCATGTAACTCATGTTATAAAAGGAATTCATTGTTTCTTTCACAAGACAAAATTAGTCTCGTTTCATAAAAATGTCTAACTTGATGTTGCATGTTTTGAAATATTTTATAAAAATGAATCTCTAAATGTAATATAATTCTACTCAATCAATAAAATATTTGTAATTTATATGGAAAAAAGATTAAGAAACATGGGTTGTTACATTATATCTCTTATAAAAAGAATTATTCTCTCAAAATTAAACAATAGGATAAAAAAAATTGATGTTACTTTCACCTCATCATACCTCCAAATTCCCTAGTAACTTATTCAAACAATTGTTTTTCGACGAAAAACTTCAACCTATGAGTCATTTTGTTTCACATAATGTTATTTGAATGATATAAAATTTTAGCTGGTTTTTTCTCATAAGAATGATCTTGGTAAAGTTGTATGACCTTTGAGATTAGTACATGTGAAGGGTCAGGTATGTACTTCCTCAATATTTATACATGGGAAAAATAAAGGGCTTGGTGATAGGTTATAATGAAGCACCATGTGTTAGCTTATCATACCAATTGGATAAATAATCATAATAAGAATTTGCAATATCACAATTTTTTACCTAGTGTTTGGTTATCATACAAATATAATAAATAATCTTAATTCGAAATCACATCTTGGCAATTTTTAATTATACTTATAAAATCTATAGATATGTTTGAGAATTACTTTATGGGAAGACCAAATCCTAAAAAACATTCAATAAAATATCATTTAAAAAATAGGGAATGTAAAGAGTGAAGATCACCATATAACTAGTATACTTCTTAGGATAAAATTAGAAGAAATGGAAAACATGGACATGGAATAGAATACCAGCTAACAAATAATGATAGATAATGATTTATAATGTGGTCATTGGAAGGATAATGAACATAAAATAATTGACCATAAATGTCATAATAGGGTCATTGATATCATCAAAAATGATGATTAAAGGATAAAATATAATTTCATAAAAAATACTTTGAGAAGATATAATTACATTATTTAATATCATATATAAAATCTCTCTATTTGGATGTGTCTTGAACAATATATTAATCATCTCACACTCTGTGAAATGAATTTCATGTTGTAATTAATGTGTAACCAGTGGATCCTGAAATCCAGAATGGATTGACAAGTCGGTCATTCTGACTCAATTTATCATCGTTACTAAAAAACGGATAACAAATCTTATTCAATATATAAGGCCCAAGATATAAACATTAATTAATATAGTGTTAAGTTAATAATTTTATATTAATCCACATCAAAGATGTTTTCAGGTTTATATCATTCGATAATTATGTCATAAAGTTTACATAACAACTTGAATATTACATGTAGACACTTCCATGCACTATCCATTTTTTTCAAAATATAAAAACTCTTTAACATGTAACATGTTTATTTTCCATTTTTTAAACAACAAGACTTTTCAGTGTTCTTATCCTTGACCCTATTCATATTTAAGTCCTATGAAAAACATTTCAAAAACATTGGTTAAGATTAAAAGTCTTAGTGAGGGATACATAATGAAATAATACTATTAGTTTTTAAAAAACAAACATGTAATCCATGAATACATTATCATAAAGAAATAATTTTATTCCTTAAGTGGTAGAAAAAATAATTCACCGTATATAAGATAATTTCTTACCCTTATTGTAAGAAAAAGATTACCATTAGTCCACTAAAAATCAATATATAAAATATAAAGGTAACTTGTGACAAAAACATACTTAAATGTAACAAATTTATGGTATAATTTGATACATATAATTAAATGTAATAGCTATATGACTAAATTCTATACCCAAGGCATTGGAGGTTATAACGTAACCACCCATCCATGTTTTATCACGGAACAACCCATCATTTGGTTTATCATGTAACCACCTGTCATTAGATTATCACATAAGCACCCATCAAATGTCTATGTTAAATTATATAATCATAACACACAAAATATTTCAAATATCATAATTTCTCTAGTTACATTACATTTTAAATCACAGGAAATCGTTTCAAGATATTGAAATACTCAATCCATTTAAAAAACCTTATAATACATTTAATAAAATCATTTTTGAATCAAGGATTCCCATAAAACATTAAAAAATTTATCATTTTCAAAAGTTAATATCTAAATAAATATATTCATGAAACCCATTTTAAAAATATCGAAGTGAAATTGATGTTTTAAATGAAATATTCTGTAAAACATTGAAAACAATTTTTTGTTAAAGAGTCCATTTCCACATGAGATTCACTTTTATAAAAATCATTAAGGAATGACATTAAATAAATCATTAAATATAAAGATAAAATACTAATTAATGATATAACTTGTCAAAAAGGTTTTTATATAGACATTATAGGATAATAATGGTTCAAAACATCAAGATATGTTTCAAGTAAAGGACATTGAGATGAAGTCTCTAACAGAGATGATATCATTAGATTAATGCTAAATAAATGATATAATTATTTGTGATAAATATAAATACACACAATATATGTAGATATTATGTGTATAACAATAATAGTTCATTCACACATATTCATAGAATGACATAATGAATAAATATATGTTTATTCCAAATAATGAAAATTTGGTTAAAAATTCCATAGGAAAATTCGGTAACCTAATTGCATCACATTAAAATTAGTAAAATGATTAAATGGGTGAGAAAAGGGTGTATAATCAATTGTAAATAAATTTTAAAATAATAAATTTATATAATATCATATCCCAACATAAGAAAATAGAAATTAAAAGACATAACAGAAATGATGTCCTCGACTAAAAGAGTAGAGTGAAAGGTTCCCTTACTTTACGTCTAATCTGTCACGTATGATCCTTGTTCATCCTGAATAATAAACATTAGTGAATTTATATATTATTAAAAAAACATTTTCAATTTTAGTATTCCTTTTATTTTACTTGTTACCATTTTATAAAAATTACATAATTATTTATGTTAATATCACTCGATTTGTCGATATTGGGCACTAGAGTTGAAAATGTTCTCATAAAAATTACAGTGTCTATGTGGAAAACATTATATTATATCCATAATATGATTAATGTTTTAAAAAACAAAAATATTTAGTATATATGTATTTATAATTTTCCATAATATTTTAATATAAGAAATTCAATGCAACATTCATGGGAAGAGTAAGTCGTACGTATGCAAGAATGTTACTTTCATTTATTCGTCATATTAATGAAATGAAAACTAAATGATATATATGTGTATTATAATTATAGTATAATATCATATGATTTATATGTTAAATAATTTCATTAACTCCATCCTTTATATGTTTCATTTATGGATTGAACGTGTCATATCACTTTGAGGGGGTGGTAGTCGGCACTTCCTCAAATGATATTATCATAATTACACGTTATGGAAATCATAAAGGTATGCTGTAAATGAAAATACCGAATAATAGAGAAAAAATAAATATAATATATATCATGTATAAATATATTCCCATCATAATGTCCACCATTATAGGTTGTAGGGGAAAATAGAACAATCATCGTTATGTGAGGCATCAGTTCGCCTTACACAGAAATAGTATGTTTGTATCCATTAGATGGGGGTTTCTGTATGTATTGTATTAATACTTCTCATAAACAAATTATATTATCTTGAGTACTATGGTGATGTTATTTAATCATATAATAATATAACATACAGTGATATGTGAAATAATGGAAATGAACTTTTAAAGAAGATGCTACCTCTAAAACGTTTAGCTACCTTTGAGTTGATCCAAAAGGCATTCCTGAATTTTCATCAGCCTAAGGTAAGGATTATAGGAGCTAGTGATGGATGTTTGTAGACTATTTGGGCTGAATTTGGAGGATCGAAAGGGCTTGAGAGGTTTTATCAAATGGGTATAAGTGATTTCCTGTTATAAGAGGGAGGAGGGGAACTTTAGGAATGTATTGAAATATTTTATTATTACAAAATATATTCATTTTAAAAGGTACCAAAGTTATATATATCAAATTTAAGATGATGTTGGTTTGAAAATCTCTCAACAAATTTGGTTTAGACAAGTATAGGTCACAAATTTAACATAATCTATTAGCTTTAATCCTTAGATAACTAATTTAACTCTAACTATGTCTTCTTGTATATTAATAATATATAGATAATATAGTTAATATAAAATTCCAATGGAACCCAAAGTGGTTAACTAATGACATTTTTTACATTATCTATGTCGTTTTGAAGAATATTATATTTTCCAGGGCTAGCATATCACATAATAAAATTGTATTTGTTATAAAAACTCATTTATGTCAATTTTTATACTATTCATATCATGGGTTTTTGAAAACACATGAAAACATGATTATTTTGAAAAATAACTTAATTAATTCAAATATAACAAGTCAAGATTATACAAAAATTTTTTTATGGAATAAAAAGGTTGAATATAAAATTATTTTATTTTTTATAATCTCATTTATTTAAATCAATCAGTAATAAGGAAATCACTACATCTTCATTGTGTCATAAATATATTTATTTATTTGATGTTTAAAAAATATAAATAAAATACCATGATGCAAGAAAGATTTTTAGTTTTCCTATGAATATTTATATTCTAAATGATCACATACATAACCCCATAAAAAAACGGTTTTAGTAAAAAAAGCCATGTTTATGTTATATTTTTCTTTACTTTAAATTAATTCTTATAAAAAGTCATTTTCATATAAAATTGGATCCATGGGGTCTCAAAATCTACAAAAGGATTACAATGGTCAGAAATATCTCACAAAATAGTATTAGGACATTTTTTAGGGTATTTTAATATCATTATAAATTATTTTTACCCTTATTTACAAGATTTACCCTTTAGCCTTAGTAAATAAAATAATTACTAAAGTTGTTATTCCTATGTCCAAAAATAAAAGGTACCTATTTATAGAATTTGGAAACTGTGATTACAAATATGAAATCATTTTTTACAAATTATAAACACACAATTCAAATACCTTAAATAAAAATTAATTCTTCTTGTGCAAACCAAAAAAGTGAGTTTTTATGACGTAATAACTATAAAAAGATTGACATGTATTTATATCCAATTAAAAAATTAAAATACATTTAATTTACAAAATTGAATTAAAATAAATGATAAAAACTAATCTTATTATACTTTAAAACCAATTATGTGGAATGTCTAACTAAATAAATAAATTTGACGAAATGATAGTTTGGTATTAAAATGTAGTATTTTTTTCCTATTCATTAAAAAATGTACTTTATCCAAAAATTAAAAAATTTCTTTCAAACTAAATTCTGATGTCTATATTTGATAAAATATGTTTATTTTCTCAAATAGAACATGTAAAAGTTACAAAAAATATATTTAAAAATGGTTCACCATCAAAACATGGTAAAACTGCATTTTCTAAAAATACTTATTTTATCCAAAAAATTAAATTTGTTCTTATATCATATCTATAAAACATTGAAGATAAATTTAAAACATTATATTGAATATATATGATATATTTATCATTAAATAAAAATCCAA
Organism: Viscum album; assembly: GCA_963277665.1. Taxonomy (NCBI): domain Eukaryota; kingdom Viridiplantae; phylum Streptophyta; class Magnoliopsida; order Santalales; family Viscaceae; genus Viscum; species Viscum album. Next base: position 1,689,602,023 of record OY728128.1, on the reverse strand, counting down.
AAAGAGTGATATGATATGGTAATTGTTCTCTTTTAAATATATTTCCATAAGAACACATCCTTGATATTCGATTTGTTTTTATTTCCATTTCATATAAATTTCTTAACTAATGAATCAATATTTAAACATGTGTGAACCATATTTCAAATTTTAGTTGATATTATTAATTTAAATAATTCCAATGGCTAGGAATTATCTTATATTTAAAATAATAATATTATTACTGTATTATTTTTTGATATATATCAATGTTGAGTGAAACATAAGATTTTGGAGGAACCACTTATTGTGTGTCGAGTACGCTATCAGAAAAAGTTTCCCCTTTAACTTAAAATTAATATAGTATTCATAAGTATTTATAGGAATAAAAAAGGACTATTTTATAAATATATGGGTCATTAAATCTCCCCTATGGGACATTACATTCTCCCAATTTTAAAATTGGGCTCAGAAACATCATTGAAAGCCCCACATCAGAAAAAGAGTCAATAAAAATATCACATTAAAAGAAATAAAGAGAAGTAAAAACGTCACCCAAGATAATACATAATAGGATTACATGTAGGAAAACATGGATATGTAAATGAAACTAAGTGTTATGTTCTAATAGAGAGTGACAGAAAACATTATCAAGATAATGTTTACTACTAGAAAACAATAACCATTCAAAGGGTTAAATGTTCTTTGACTCCCCATTAAAAAAATATAATGTACTACATTTTTGTTTTATGTTCCTTTTCAAAAATGTGAGGAATATGTTTATTATATTGGATAAGAACATAAGGAAATATACATACCTTTCAAGTAGAGTATCATACATTAATAAATTTCAACCAAAAACTCATCTTTTATCCAAATGATGAGTATTCATGATGAAATAATCACACCTAAAGCTTTAGAATCAACTTATTGATAATCACATAATCTTTAAAATATGAACTATATATTTCCCCTATCTTTAGAAATTAACTGAAACCAAAATCATTTGTACGAGATCGGATAATCTCCAAGAAGGATAATCCTTTATAAATAGAAATACTACTCTTAATCTCCAAAATTCAACAAATAATACCCAAGGCTCAAAAAAGATCATTTAATACAAAATTTTCCAAAAATTTATAAAATATAATCCAAAGAAATATTGAAACCCATAACCGATAAGAATATTATCACATGGTCTTCCACAATAAAACATAAATTTTATCTCCCAATAGCATCGACTACAATTAATGTATCATACTTAAAATTAATTAAACATATCAAATATTCTCAAAGATAGGTTATTCATTTCCAAAAACCACCCAAATATCTATAAGTCCACAATATTATGAAAGATTCATCCAAAGTATAATTAAACCATTACTCCTAAATTGAAATCCCATAGTATTCTATTTTCCTTAGGCATATAGTTTCCCAAAATGTAAATCATCTTAAAAAATAATCTCTATCAAATAATCGTCAAATTTAGTTTTCTATAATGAGGATATACATTTGATAAAATCTATGTTCTAAAAATCATGTTATTATTAACCCATGAAATCATTTAACAAAATAGAATAACTCATACTTACCAGGGATGTCATGTATGCAAGTAGTAGGCAATGTGCCCTTATCTCCCTTTGGTTGTGGCTTTTATTCTTACGATCTTACCGGATGCGACTGGTTGTCACACATCTTACGGGTTTTCCTTTATAACCCTCAAAAATAACACTACACATGTTTTAACCTCAAATGTTGGCTTATAACGAACATCTTCCTTCCAACTCAGTAAGACATCAACATTTTAATTCAGGATGTCTATATATATTGTCATTTTCAGAAATCCATATGATTAAATAAATCATTTCCAAATAGAAATATCATCATACCATGATAATTTTGTACACATGGTTTCATCGTCATATTATTCACATTGGTAGAATGTCCAAGCATTGCAAAAATTATTTGGAGATTCTTCAATATCATTTTCGTCCTTCAAAAAAATACAACTTGTTCATCTTGGGTCACATGGGTGTTCTCACAAATATAGTTTTAGAAAATAATCATGTATGACATATAATTTCGAAAGATCTTATAAAACATGAATTTTATAAAACAGTATGAACATGTTTGAGTTGAAACATTCAATCAAATATCCTTTTAAAATACTGTAAGTATATTTTGAGAGAGTATAATTTAAAATAAAATATAAATAGATAGGGCCAGGCTGTCCTTCTTTAACACCATTTTCAAAAACATAATATGCTTCATAATATTGTGATAATTTAACATATTTGAAATTTCCCTAATTATATTAACCAATCATGAAAATATGATAATCTTGAAAAAATTGGATTTTATTGAATAAACCCCATGATCTATGATGGTATAGAGGTATAATGGAGGTGTTTGATATCTCAAATAACATCTTGAATGTGAGTTGTATTCTAGAAAAAGTTCCACTATCATATGAAAACGTCTTTTCAAGAATTATTTCAAGAATTTCATTAGGATGAGATGGTAATGTTGTTCGAGATCCCCCTCCTTCCAATTGTAACAAGATTCGTAGATATAAAAAAGTTAAAAAACAATGATTTTACTAAAATAATAGGTATTGGGACTAAACACGTGTTTAATGAAAACTCATAATCCCTAAATTTTTATAAACCAGTCCTAGATACCAATTGTATTTTACAATCCCTAAAAATTACTTAATCTAGATATAAGTCTATAATTTCACTTTATTTCACATCAAGGATCTTTTAAGGTTTATAGATTTAGAGAATTATGTCCTAACTTATACTTAAAAAATATAATATTACAAGTAGAAACTTCTACTCACTATCCATTTTTTTATAAAACAAAAACTCCTTAACAAGAATAATGTTTCTCTTCCATGTATTAAATAGAATGACTTTTCCTTGATCCCATCCATGACCCTATTCATCATTATGTCTTGTAAAAAACATTTCAAAAACATGGGATGAGCATAAAAAGCTCGATATGGGATACATAAATAATTAAAAAAATTATTTTTAAACAATAATTGGTAAACAATAAATAATTTACCATAATTTAATAATTGTCACCCTTAAGAAGTAAAAACAAAACATCACAGAATATAATCTCTTTGTATAACAGTTTTGTAATAAAAAGATTATAATAAAGCCAATAGAAAGTTAAACATAATATATAATGGGAAATTAGGACATAAACAAACTTAAATATAATAACCAAATGGTAAACATCAACACATATCACTAAATGGAATAGACAGGTGGCCTACTTCTATAACCAATTCAATGGAGGTTATGATGTAACCATCTGTCCTTGGTTTAACCTGAAACTACAATTAATTTGGATTATCTGGTAATCTCCCAACATTGGTTTAACACGTTACCACCATTCAAATTTACAACTACCATTATATAATAATATAAAATAAAATATTTCTATTATTAACATTTCACAAATAAAACTTCTTTTGAAATCATTAGAATATAATAATTTATGATATTAATTGTGATAATTTTGGTATATACACTTTATATGTTAATAAAGGAGAAAAAAATCAAGATATGCCTTAATCAAAGGAGATTGAGATGATGACCCTTACAATGATTGTATCATTAGATTGAGGATAAATATATGAAATAATTATTTGTGAAAATTTTTATTGAACCAATATAATTGGATATTATTTTTAAAACAATCAGAGTTCATTCACACATATTAATAGAATGATAAAATCCAGAAGTATATGTTTAACCCCAATAAGGGAAATTGGGTTAAGAAGTTCCCTTATGAAAATTTTCTAGCTTAACGGTGTCACTATAAAATTATGAAAATTAGTTGATGGGAGAGAAAATGGTATATATTATATTGGACCAAAAATGAGGAGAAATAACTATATAGAAGAATATATCCTAACATATAGAAATGTAAATAAAAATACATAACAAAAAAAGCCTTTGACTAAAAGTGGATTGTGAAATGTTCTTCTGCCTTGAGTCTGATTAGTCACGTATGATCCTTGTTCAGCCTGAATATTATATAAAAGATTATTTATACTTTCTAAATTACCCTTTTCAATTTTATTATTCCTTTTATATCACTTAATACCATGTTATAAAAATTACATAATTATTTATGTTAATATCGGTCGTTTTGTCGTAATTTGGTACTTGAGCCGACATTGATCTTGTTATAATTACAAATTGTCTATGTTTTAAAAAGTAAGTTAAATCAGGAATATTATTAATGATTTAAATATAATATATATTCTGTATATATGTATTTATAATACTCCATACTATTTTGATATATGAAATGAAATGCACCATTCTTGGAGACAGTGAGCCGTACGTTTTCATCAATGCTAATGTCATTTATTTGTCACATTAGAGAAATGAAAACTAAATGATACATATGTATATTATAATTCATGTATTATGTAATAAAATATATATATGTTAAATAATTTCATTAAATACATCATTTATATATTCCATGTAGGGCTTGAACGAGTCATATCAGTTTGAGGGGGCAGTAGTCCGCACATCCTCAAATGAAATTATAGTAATTAAATATTATGGAATGCATAAATGTATAATATAAATGAAAGATAAATAAAAATAAATGTCAAAATAAATATAATATATATCATATATAATAACATTACCATCATAGTGGACACCAAGAGTGGTGGTAGGGGAAAATCGAACAATCATCATTTCATGGGGCAGCAGTTCACATTACACAGAAACACTATGATTGTATTCAATCGATCGTGGGTTTTTTAAGTGAAATTATAATACATCTACTAATAGCATCCAGGTATATTTATGATTCTATTTTTTTTATTTAATATAAGAATAATAAAATAATAGAGATTGGATATGTAAAATAATGTAAAGGAACGTTAAAAGAAGGGGCTACCTCTAAAATGTGTAACTCCCTTTTAGTTGAGCCAAAAGGCTTTCTTGGAAATCCTTATGCACTAGGTAATTATTCTAATTTTAAGTTATGTGTTTTGGGAGCTAATTTAGAATTAATTTGGATGATCCATGGGGCTTGAGATATGTGATCAAATAGGTAGAGGTGATGCCCTATTATATTGAGAGGAGGGGCACTTTAGGAATGTATTGAAATATTATTTTATTATAAAATTAATATCGTTTTCAAATGGTCCCAAAGTCATTTATATTAATGATAATATGATTTTGGGTCCCAAAACGCTCAACCAATAGGTTTTAGACAAGTCTAGGTCACAAATTTAACCGTATCTTTTAACTTTAACCCTTAGTTACCTAATTTAACTCTTACCGTGTCTTATTGTATATTCATATTATATGATAAATATAGTTATTAGAAATTGTCATAAAGACTCAATAGGTTAATTAATGACATAATAAGAATTATATAATTCATTTTCATTATCATAGATTTTTTGGACTGTTATATCATTTAATAAAATAGTATTTGTTATAAAATCCCATTTACGTCAATTTTTTTTACTATTCATATCTTGACTTTTTAAAAATACATATTAATTTTATTCTTCATAAAAACATCATTAATTTCAATATAATAAGTCCTAATTGTCTCGAAAATTCTGTTATGGCATAAAACGTCCCAAAATTAATTTTTTTTTTAATTTTTATAATCTCATTTATTTAAATCATTCCTTAATAAGGTAGTTAGAACATCATCATGTTGTCAAAAATATATTTATTTATATGATTTCAAAAAATGATATATAAAAAACAATTATGTAGGAAATAGTTTTATATTTATAACGAAAATTTAAATTCGAATTTATCCTTTTTATGAACCCATATAAAATCATTTTTAGTAAATAACATCATATTTTTGTAAAATTTTTCTTCACTTTTAATTAAACATTATAAAACGAAATTTTTACTTCAAAGTGGATCCATAGGATCCTAAAATCATCCCAAGGATGAAAATGGTCATAAATATCACAACCAATAGTATTAGGACATGTTATAGGGTACGTTAATATTACTATAATATTATTTTTACCATTATTTACCAGATTTACCATTTAACCATGGTAAATAAAATAATTATTGATGTTATAATTCATAATTTATAAAAATAAAAAAGTTACTATTTTTAGAATTTGATCCTCATAATTGAAAATATTGAATCCATATTTTCAAATTCAATATAATGAACTGTCATAAATTAATTTAAAATTAATTCATGTTAATGAAACTAAAAGTGGGTGTTTAATAAGTAATAAAAATCCAAATGTTTACATGTTTTTTGTACAATTTCGAATTGAAATTACAACCAATATCAAACATTTAAATAAATGACAAAAATATAATCCAATTATACATGAAGAAAAATTTAAATTTAAAATATTAATTTATTAATAAAATAGATGAAAAAACAATTTTGAATTAAAATGTAATATTTTTATCACTATTCATTATGAAATAAACTATATCATAAAAATACCAAAATACTATCCAAAGTAAATATTTATTTACCTATTCTATAAATTTTTTTTTTTCAAAAATAAAATATACAAAGAAAAAACTAGATTTCAAAAAGGATCTCTATCAAAAGGCGGTAAAACTAATTTTTTTGAAAAATACATCTTTTATACAAAAAATTTCTTTTTTTTCTGATATCATATATAAAATGAAAATAAGTACAATTAAAAAAATACATTAAATTTTTTTATCTATTTTTTACTAAATAAAAATCCTTATATAGTGATATGAAAATGCAATTGTTCACTTTTAAATAGGTTTTCATAAAAACAAATCCTTGATATTCAATTGGTTTTTATTTCCATTTCTAATAAATTTTGTAACTAATGAATCATTATTAAAAAATATGTGAACCATATTTCAAAACATGGTTGATATTATTCAATCCATCCATTTTGACATATATGCATTGAGAACTATTTAAAATAGTAATTTTTTACTGTATTATATTTCTTTAAATCTCAATGATGGGTGAAACGTCAGATTTCAGAGAAACCCCATATTGAGTGTTGAATACACTATTTGAAAAATATTCACCTTTACCTTAATATTAATATATTATTCATAAGTATTAATAGTAATAAAAAATTATTATTCTATAATTAATTGGGTCATTACATCCTTCCTCCTTAGGGAAATTTCAGCCTTGCAATTTTTAAATTGGCCTCTAAAACTTTATTTAAAGTTCCACATATAAAAAAAAGTTAATAAAAATATCACTTTTAAAAAAGCTAAGTTCTATGGTCACCCGAGATAACACATACTAGGATTCCATGAAGAGAAATATAGATATGGAAAAAAATAAGTGTTATGTTCTGATGATGAGTGATAAAAAACATGATCCGGAGAAAGTTAACTAACAAAAAACCATCAACTGGTGATGGGTTATGCAAACTTTGATTCCCCATAATTAAAAGTCAAAAAATACCATTTTTTAGGTACCTTTTAATACTATTAAGTAATTTATTTATAAGATTAAATATCAACATGAGGAAATATACATACCATTCTAGTAGAGTTTCATCATTTAACAAATTTCTATCACAGACTCATATTTTATCTAAATGCTGAGTATTCACCATGACGTAGTCACTCCTGAAGTGCTATAATAAACATCTAGAAAATCAAATAATCCACAAAAGATGAACTATAAATTTCACATATCATTAGACACTAATCAAAACCAAAATGGTTAATATGATATCAGATAATCCCCACAAAGGATAATTCTTTATTAAAAAATACTACATTTAACCTTAAAAATTTAACAAACAAAAATCAAACTTCAATAAAGACAATTCAATAAACAATTATCCTTAAAATTATTAAATATAATCAAATCTAATATTTAAACCCACAAATCAGAAGAAGTTTATCACATAGCCTTCTACAATAAATTGTAACATTTTTCTCCAAATATTATAGACAACTCTTAAAGTGTCAAACTTAAAATTAATTAACCTAATCACATATTCTTGAAGATAGGTTATTTATTTTCATAAATAACCCAAATCACTATAAGACCACAATAAAAACATATATTCATCAAAAATAAAATTCAAATATTAAACCTCAAATAAAATACCATAGCATTCTATTTTCCTTAGGCATATAGTTTCTAAAAAGATAAAATGTCTTCCCAAATAACCATCATCACTAAATCACAAAATCAGTTTACTATACTGAGGATATCGATTTGATAAAACATAAGTTCTCAAAATCAAATTATTCTTGATCCAAAAAATCATTTAACTACAAATAATAAGTCAAAATAACAAGGGAATCACGTACGCCAGTGGTCAGTGATAAGAATTTGTCACCCTTTGGTTGTGGCTTTGATTCTTGGGGCCTAGATAGACGCGACGAGTTTTTACCCATCATATAGGGTTTCCTTTATAAATCTAAAAAATAACCCAATTTTTTTTTAATATCAATGGTTGTATTATACCTATCATTTCCATCCCAACTCATTAAGACCATAACATCTTATTTCATGAAGACCTATACAAATTGTAAATTTTTCCACCTCCAGAAGATAAAATAAAACTATTTCCAATAGAAATAGAATCATACCTTGATCATGGTGTCCACATGCTTTCATAATCATCTTATTCACATAAGTATAAGGACAATGTATTGAAATAATGATATAAGATCCTTTAAAATCATCTTCTTCCTTCATAAAATACACTTCTATAACGTGGGTCATATGGGTGTTCGTAGATAAATAGTTTCGGAAAATAATCATATGTGATATATAATTTCAAAATAACTAATAAAAAATTATTTTTATAAAATGGTATGAAGAGTTTGATTTGAAGCATTCAGTCAATAGTCCTTTTAAACTACTATAAGTATGTCTTGAGGGACTATATTTTAAAATCAAATATGAATAGGTTTCACAACAGTCTCATTCTTGTACACCATTTTCAAAATCATAAAATGATACAAAATCGTGTGAAAATGTAAAATATTTGAAAATTCCATGATAATATTTACCTTTTCCTTAAAATTTGACAATATTGAGAAAATATGATCTGATTAAATGCAACCCATGATCTACAATGGCATCAAGGTATAGTGTAGGTGTATGATATCTTATAAAAATTTATTTCAAGTGAGTTGTATGATAGAAAAAGTTTCAAAATCATCTAAAAATGAAATTTCAATAATTATTGCAGGCATGTCATAAGGAAGAGATAATAATGTTCTTTGAGATCCTCCTCCTTCCATTTGTAACTGGTTTCCTTGATCTGAAAACGTTGTAAAACAAGTATATAAATAAAATAATAGACATAGGGAATGACCATGTGTTTCAAGAAAACTCATACTCCCTAATTTTTTCTAAACCTTTCCTCTGATATCAACTATATTTCCCCAGTCATTAAAACTACTTAATCTAGAGATAATTCTATAATTTGACTATAAATAAAATTGAGGATATTTTCATGTTTTGAGATTCAATTAATTAGATCCTAACTTATATATAACTACATGAATATTACCATTAGAAACTTCTACCCACTATCAATTTTGTTTTCATAAAATAGAAACTATTTGATAAGAAAATTTTTAGTTTCCATGTTTAAAACAACATGACATTTCCGTGAACCCATCCTTGACCCTTTTCATCTTTTGTTCCTCTGAAAAACATTTCAAAAACCTGATATGAGCATAAAACGTTCTATAAGTGACATATAAAGAAGGAGAACTGATTTTTTTTCAAAAAACATATAAAACATTAATACTTTATCATAATTTAATACTTTTCACACTTAAAATATTGAAAAAAACTTCACTAATTATAAACACATTACTTTACCTTTTTCTGACCAAAATTTTACCATAAATCCAATAGAAAGGTACATATGTAATATAAATGTAACTTGGCACATAAACATACTTAAATGGAATAATCATATGGTCGAATTCCACACATAAAACTTAATATAATAGTGATATGCCTGACTTCCATACACAATGCATTAGAGGTTATAGTGTCACCACCCATCATGGGTTTATCATGGAACCACCTGTCATTTAGTCTATCAAGTAACCACCCATCATTGGTTTCTCATGTAACCACCCATAATATTTCTAATTACCATTATATAATCATAACACATAAAATATTTCAAACATCAAAATTTCACTAATAACATTTCATTTGAAATCATAAGAAATCATTTAATGCTATTGAAAAACTCAATCCATTTCAAAACCCATTTAAGACATTTAATAAAATGATTTATGAATTAATGTGTCTCATAATAATTTGAAAATTTTAATATTTATAAAATTTCATGACCATTTAAATATATTCGTAAAACCCATATTTAAAACATGTAGATAAAATAGATGGTTTTAGAATAATTACACTATAAAACACTTGAAATGAAGTTTTTGTTAAAGAGTCACTTTCTACTTGAGAGACACATGAATAAATATAATTAGGGAATAACATTAAAAAAATAGTAAATATCATGAAAATATAATAATTCATGATATCACATGTGAAAAGGGTTTTATTTACATATTATAGTATAATAAAATTGAAAAACATAATGATATTCCTCAATAAATAGTGATTGAGACGAAGTCCCTTATAGATATTTTATCATTAGATTAATGATAAATCAATTACATAGATATTTTGGAAAAATATAAATAGACAAAATATAAGTGGATATTAAGTGTAAAACAATTACAGTTTATTCACACATATGTATGGAATGACATAATTAATATGTAAATGTTTAACCCATTGAATGGAAAATGGGTTACCAAGTTCCCATAAAAAATTTAGACAGCCTAACGGCGCCAAATTAAAATTCATAAAATTATTTGATAGGAGAGAAAAGGGCCACTAATAAAATTTACATAAAATTTATAGTAATTTGTATTTATAAGAACATATACCAACATAATAAATTGGAAATTAAAATATATAACATAAAATAAGTCTTTGACTAAAAGTGGAGCGTCAAAGGTTCCCTTACCTTGAGTCTGATTCGTCAGTCATGTTCATTATTCTTCCTGATTAAACTACATAAGTTAATTTATACTTTCTTATGAAATTTTTTTAATTTTTTTATTCCTTTTAAATCACATATTACCACATTATAAAAATTACATAATTTTCTATGTTAATATATCATTTCTTTTGTCGGTATTTGGTAATGGAGTCCAAAATGATCATGTCATAATTACAAATTGTCTATGTGGTAAAAAAGTAAATTATCTATAGAATAGTATGAATGATTTCATTGTCAAATATATTTAGTATATTTGTATTTATAATAGTCCATAACATTTGGAGAAATTAAATGAAATGCATCGTTCATGGAGATGGTAAGTTGTACTTATAAATTAACTCTACATTCATTTATATTTCATATTAATGAAAGGAAAACTAAAAGATACATAGGTATATTATAATTCTAGTATAATATCATATGATATATATGTTATATAATTTCACTAACTTTGTATTTCATGTGCTCCATGTATTTAATGAATGAGTCACATCACTTTGAGGTGGCGGCAGTCCGCATATCCTTAAATAAATTTACCATAATTACACATTATTTAATGAATAATGGTATGATTTAAATGAAAAATAAAGAATAATAGAGAAAAAGTAAATATCATAAATATCATATATAAATACAGTTCCATCATAATGGCCACCATGATATGTGGTAGAGGAAAATCAATCAATCATCATTTCATGAGGAAGCAGTTTTCCGTACACCGAAACTACAAGTTTATATCCATTATATAGAGGTGGGTGTAAATGTAGTTATAATACTTATCATAACAACATCAGATTATGTTGACTATACTGTTTTATTTATATAATCAAATAATAATAATATAATAGAGAGCGAAGAATTAAAATAGTGCAAATAATCTTTTAAAAAATATCGTACCTCTACAATGTGTAACTCCATTTGTGTTGATCCAAAAGGCTTTTTTGAATTTCCTTATGCCCAAGGTAAGGATTCTCGGAGTAAGGGATGGATTTTTTGAGATTTTTTGGCCGAATTTTTTATGATCCAAGGGGCTTGAGAGGTGTGTTTAAATGGTTATAGGTGATTCACTTTTATAAGGTGGAGGTGGTAATTTTGGAAGGTATTGAAATATTATTTTATTATTAAATGATTTTCATTTTCAAATAGTCCAAAAGTTATTTATATCTAAGGAAATATGTAGTTTGGTCCAAAATCTCTCAAAAAATAGCTTTTAGAAAAGTATATGTTTCAAATTTATCCTTATCTTTTAACATTAACCCTTAGTTTAGTAATTTAACTCTTACCATGTCATTTAGTATATTCATACTATATAGTTAATATTATTACAATAAAATTCCAATCGAACCTCAAGTGGATAATGAATAAAATATTCAACATTATATAAGTCATTTGGCCGAATCATAGATTTTTATGACTTCCATATTATTTAATAAAATAATTATTGAAGTAACTATTATTAGGACATGTTTTAGTGTAATTTAATTTTATTATTATATAATTTTGTACCATTATTTACATAATTTACCCTTTAACCATGATAAAAAATAATTACTGAAGTAACTATTCACAATGTATAAATATAAAAGGTTCCTATTTACAATATTTTGACCCCATGATTCAAATTATTGATTCCATTTTCCAAATTCAAAATAGAGAATTGGAATAAATTAATTTATAATTAATTTCTATTGTCAAATCCAAAAAAACATAATTTTAAGAACTAATGTCTATCAAAAGATTGACATGTGTTTTTGTCTAATTTGAAAGTGAGATTACATCCAATGTACAAAATTTAATTAAATTATATAAAAATAATCCAATTATACATTAAAAACAATTCAATGGACAACCTATCTATATAAATAAAATGAATGAAAATATAGTTTTGAATTAAAGTTAATTTTTTCACAATTTATCAAAAAATGAAGTCTATGAAAAAATAAAAAAAATTTCATCCAAAGTAAATTTTGATGTTCCTATTATATTAAACAATTTTCTTTTTTCAAATAAAACATATAAATTTAATAAACTATATATAAAAAGGGTTCGTCATGAAAACGTGGTAAAAAACCTTTTTTTAGAAAAATACTTCTTTTATCTAAAAAATTGAATTCGATCATATATCATATCAAGTAATCATTTACTATTAATTTTTAAAAAATGAATACATATAATATATTTTTTTAATGAATAAATATCTATAATGAGTGAAATGAAAAAAACTAATTTTTTTTAAATAGGTTTTCATAAAATCACCACCTGGATATTCAAATAGTTTTAATTATTTTTCTAATTACTTTCGTAACTAATGAATCATTATTAAATCATGTTTGAACCATATTTAAAAATTCATATAACATTATTCATTCCCACCATTCCAATGACTAGGAGTTAACTACAATTTAAAATAATAATATTATTACTATATTATTATTCAGTATATCTCAATGTTGATTTCAATGTATGATTTTAGAGAAACCACTTATCCTGTCTCGAGTTTGGTATCAGAAAAAGCATCTTCTTTAAGGAAAAATCTATATATTATTTATAAGTAATAATAAGAATAAAAATTTATTAATCTTTAAATACCTGGGTTGTTACACAATATTCATAAATCATCATATGGTCAGGTAATACATTAATCTCTAAAACCCCCATCAATAGTTCAACATAATCCTATCCATAATTATTAACCATTATAACCCACTAAAAATTATAAATTTATAAAAAATGGTACATATGATTATCCAAATAAAGATAAAATTAATCCTAAAAATATCATAATGTAGTTCATGATTTCCATATACCAAAATGTAAATACCTTTATCATTTATTCTATTAAATCAGGCCAATAAAAAATTCCATAAAACCGTAGTGAAACCATGCATGATTTATAAAATTTTGATTTTATCATTCTATAAATCCAAGAATTATATAAACTCAATCCATAAAACACATTTTCATCATACTAATAAATAGTTATAAGGCCATCAATAATATCCCAATAATATTATTACACAATAAAAAATATCATTATCCTATTGTTACCACAAAATCATTCACATATTGAGTTTAATATTCCAATTAGTCGTGTTTTCTAAAAAGTATCACCTTAAAAACTCAATCACATTTCATGATTACTAGTTTCATTAAACATATACCTTTAAATACTTAAGGAAAAACTACAGTGGAACAATCCATGGACATTTCATTGTTCCATAACACCTTACTAGTACTTCTAAATCATTATTCATGAATTACAATACATAAACACATAATAATTCCACATAATTATTAAAATATTAACTAGAATTCGTCAGTTTATCCATTATCACTTCTTTCATATCATAAGAAATTAGTTCACTCTTCTTTATCCACAAAATAACCATTACCCATACAACCTTGTTGATTCTCTCCATTGATTTTCTCATAGGTAATCGATTTTCATATTGCCATAAAGTCCAAATTTAATACATTTAACTTTTTATGATACCTTAGTATTAAAATTTTCTTCATCCATTGTGTTATCTAAACCATTTCTTTTTCAATTAATTTCATTGAGACCTTATTTTCCACACATAATAATTTTATGGTTAATTTGAAATATTATCTTTCATGACTCCTCCCACATGAATTTCATGATAAAAATTAAACATTCATTCAACTATAGTCACCATGAAAATACATCTCTATTTTATTAGGTGGTTCATGAAACTTGCTAATTATGTTATTGTCTATCATTTTACAAGATTTATGATAATACAAAATAAAATGATTTCTTACTTCCCACATTGATTTTTTTGGTTTACTCTTGAGAACAATCATTCCATTGTAAATAAAAGTCAGCATTAACATGAATAGTCTTGGTTCCACCCATTTTTATAAACCCAAATATAATTTTATATGAAACAATAGATATACTAGAAAGTCCACATAATCATGTAATATTTTTTCATCATTCAAATCATAATTTTAATCATTAGTTATTCATGATCAATACCAAAATTATTGGATTATGACTTATATATAGACTTATCCATAAAATAAACAAAGAGGCATACTTAGATATACACATAAAAATGTCTCTAGTTATCTCATTTAATTTTTCTCATCGTAGATTCTAAAGGATGACAAATTCTTTTCTCTGACACAATCTATAACACTACATGATTTTCAAACAGGAATATTAAATAATTTTTTTGAATATTTTATATAAAAACACACCCATATACCATATTAGTATAGTTGATTTGGATACATGGAAATAGAAATAGTTTGTTAATAAAAAATCTAGATCTTCTCCCACATATTTATTAAAAAATAGAACCATTATTGTATAAAAAACATAATTCATTTCATCGTTTCTTATGGAAAAGAACGATAAGAATTCGTGTTCTCATATGCTTTATAAGGGTAATGAAATGAGATACATAATAATAAAAAGAAAATAAGTTTATTAAATCCAAATAAAAAATCATGAGTATAATAACATGCCTGTAAAATATCATATACAAGAGTTATGGAAAAATATTGGTTTGTAATACATGAATCATAATAATGTCAATAAATGTGATTTGTCGGAACACAACTTTTAAATAAAAAATATACATATGGTATAAACATAATATTATGACATTGTAAACAAGTGTAAATATAGAAAGGGCCAATCATTATATAATGGAAATGAAATCTAGCCCCCACATAAACATAGTGACATGCCTAGAAGACCACACATAACATTGTGAACATGCAATCAGGTTCATGAATTACATTATAAACATGTAATAAAGTTCACATAAAACATATATACTCATGTTTTATACATAATTACGTAGTTCCTCGTATGGATATATAGGTCATACCCTTCACATAATGAAATCATACATTTATGTTCCACAGAATCATAAATCATTCATCACATCAAAATTTATGAAGGTAAACAGTTTTGAGAAACATTTCATCATAAAATATCTCAATGAGAATTCCTAAATATAATTCTATAATAACACAATCCATTTAGATAAATAATTATAGTGGTACCTTTGGATGAAATCCCTATTAATTCATGATTGACACAAATAGAGTTCATCTTAGAAGGGAAATAATTTTGAAAGATATTTTTAAGTCATTTTGTTAGGAAAATATGCTTTTTTCTTTGAAAATGGTTTTTAATTAATTAAACATAAATAAAACTTTTTTAATTTAAAATAATCATAAAAAATTATATGGTAATCATTTAACAAATTTTAAATGAATTTAAAATTGATTTACATGAAAATTTATATAATAGCATTTGAAAACATTTAAAGCGTATTTCGAAAACCACATTTTCCAAGAACATGGATTTCCAACCGAAGACAAAATAACATTACATGAAACATATAATATAATGAAAAGAGGAATTTTAATTATAAAAAAAGTAAAAGTGATTTATATAAACCTCATAATATAATATATGTGAATAATTTTTGTTGTGTCTCAAAGAAGGAAAATCAAGAAAAATTTCCCTTGCCAATTTGGTAGCTTTTGAATCATAAACCCCATGAAAAATAGATCATAAAATTGATCTGTGAATAGACATAAATTTATGGATAAGGATCATATATTAAATTCATGTGAATTAAATACTTCATAGAAAATAAATGAGTATTGGATATGTCATTATGGTCACCAAAATAAAGGCTAGGTAAGAAATCCATTACATAACATATTGACTTCTACCATATACATTCAGACCCCATGAATAATAAACTTAATATTATTATAAATCTACCATATAAATATATTCATTTATATGATACCATATATGATTCAAATAAAAATATTATTACACTTCAATTAAGAATTACTTATTACTGTAATATTACTGGTAGTAACTATTCGGTTTTTGGTACATGTTTTCATTGGTTATTCTTGGTCCTCATACATAGATAAAAATTCAATGATATATAGAATTTTTAAATTGATATAAATATAATATATATATATATATATGTTAATAATATATATATTTATGGTGATATATAAATTTCATAGATATAAAATAAAATACAACATTCATGGAGACTGTACGTTGTACAAAGGCATTAATGTGGTTATCATTTTCATGTCAGATTGAAATATTTTAATAAATATATGACATATTATCATTATAGAATCAATTTTATGTAGTATATTTCAAAATAAAATTATTATAACCATCACTAATACAGTCAATGTAATGCATGAATTGATCACATACCTTCGTGTGGACGTAATCTGTCGTACACACAAATAATGATATTGTATTACCACACTACTGAAAATAAGACTTTTCCAAACACTTAAATACCAACGATTCAAAGAAACCATTGGTATAGGTAGTCTTTCCCAACGGTTTCATCAAACCATTGGGAAAGATGTTTTAAAAGTCTCTTTTACCAACGGTTTGCTGAAACCATTGGGAAAGATGGGTAAAAACTTCCCTTTTCCCAACGGTTACATTAAACCATTGGGAAATATTGACTTTCCCCAACTGTTTTTAAAAATCGCTGGGAAAAAATGCCCTAAATTAGACAGAAACATCCCCATGATTCCAGAACCATTCCGCTGATCTCCAGAAGCGATTCCTTCTTAGAAACCCTTGTGAAGCCCCACCTTTTCCATCAGATCAGCTGCTTCCAGGTTAAACTACTTCCATATTTTTTTAAGGATATAGTTCCTCCCCTTATCAATCATATCCTTCTATTCTCAAGAATTTGGTTATTCCCAATTTTTAGGGTTTTGGTAAAATTTTATGATTCACTAATCCAAGAATTGTGTACTCAAATCACTACATCGGTGTATGTCTAATTAATGTTTTCATTACACATTTACATTTATAAGGTCATGTTTTCTATGGTGTTATAATTTTAAAAATTCATATTTTTTTTAATCTCAATGCTTCAAATATTACATCTTAATGTATATAAACTCATAAGAAATTGTTTGTAATATTTATTTATATCATTTCATGAAAATCACTCCTTTCATTAAGATCATGTCAAACATGAAGATCTTGTTCACCTTAATTTTTTTACACTATGTGTATTACATAACAAGTATATATAATGTTTCTATCAAAATCTATATATATATAAAATGACACATTGTTCACTTATACTTTTCACTATAGAACAGATGGAGTATCTTCTTGAACTTTTCAAAATTGTATGTGGTCCCTAATTGGTACTTCTTCCTTCTTCACGAAACTAATTCATAGAATGTCAAATTCTCAATATTTGTGAATATTAGTATTTTTAATATAACCATTAATCATTCTGCCTTTGACATTATACATGTGTTATTCAATCACCTTTTTAAAACACAATGACTATTTTTACTGATTTGGTGTTCCTCAAAATTCTTGGGAAGATAAAAAAATGCATGTATTGAGTCGTGTTTCTCATATGGTTTCATAGATACAAGTTAATCTCGAAAATCATGACTACGTGGTTCAAATATCATGAGGACCATGAGATTATTATTTTTCACACAAATGATGTTGTTCTCTGCAACTATGTGTTTTTTTCACTTTTGATTTGGCCGAAAGGGGAGCTTTGTGGTCATTAATCATAGTTATGGGTGGTCATTTAGGATGTAAGATAGTGATACATCATTTTACTTGATATATCCAATATTATTATTGATTTATGTTCAATTTTATTATCTTTAACAAGTGATGTTGTTTAATAAGTTATTATTAATAGTTGTAATAATGACAATATGGCCCCTACGACACCCCCCGGAGAGCCCCTCGGATAGCCCCCAGAAAGCCCCCAACCCTCCACCCTGGACACCAGACAGCCCCCCAGACACACCCCGGACACCCCCCGAATGGCCCTCGTACAGCCCCCGGACAGCCCCTGGACAGCCCCTCAGACAGCCCCCCACCCTCCTCCCTAGACCCGAGAGAGCCCCCCAGACACCCCCCCGGACACCCCCCCCCCCGGACAGCCCCCACCCTCCTCCCTGGACCCGGGACAGCCCCCCGGACACCCCCCGAACAGCCCCCCCCCCCCCCCCCCCCCTCATCCCTGGACCCCGGAGAGGCCCCTAGACACCCCCCAGACAGCCCCCCCGGACAGCCCCCGGACATCCCCCCCAACCTCCTCCTTGGTACCCGGAAACCCCCCAAACAGCCACGGACAGCCCCCCCAGACACCCCTCAGGACCACTCAAACTGTCTCTCTTTTGTTCAAAATGTACTAAATTTTAAGTGAAATCAACAATTTACATACGGGAAACTAACCAAATGCCTTCTGATTAGGTTTACACTTTAGAAAAATGATCCATGGGTCATATGGGATGTATAGGAGTCAACCTCTCCTCAATATGAGGCGCTATGTGGCCGACACCACCCAAAATGTCTATCGTTTGTTTAAAATGGAAAATATTTTAGGTACATAGGCCAAACCGACCAAATGCCTACAGATTCTATTGAAACTTTATGAAAATCATCCATGGGTCTTATGTGACGTGTATGAGTCAACTTTTCCTCAAACTGAGCCGCGGTGTGGCCGGGACCACTCAAATTGTCTCTCTTTTGTTCAAAATGGACTAAATTGTAAGTGAAATGATAAACTGATATACGAGAAACTGACGAAATGCCTTCGGATTCTGTTGACACTTTAGTAAAAACTTCCATGGGTCATATGTGATGTGTACGAGTCAACCCAGCCTCAATCCGTGGAACCGTGGGGCCGAGACCACCCAAACTGCTTCTCTATTGTTCCAAATAGACAATATTTTATGTACATACGCCAAACCGGTCAAACGGATTCTGATTATGTTGAAACATTAGAAAAATGAACCACGGAACATATGTGACGTGTACTAGTAAACCATGCCTCAGTCCGAGGCCCGGTGTGGTCGACACCACTCAATGTGCCTCTTTTTTTTAAATGTACTTAATTTTAATTGAAAACAACAACTGTCATACGAAACACTGACCAACGCCTAAGGATTCTGTTGAAACTTTAGGACAATGATCCATGGGTCATATGTGATATTTATGAGTCAACCCGACCTCAATTCGAGGAACCGTGGGGCCGGTACCACCCAAACTTCCTCTCTTTTGTTGAAAATGGACTAAATTGTAAGTGAAATCAACAACTGTCATACGGGAAACTGACCAAATACCTTTCGATTCTTTTGAAAAATTAGGACAATGATCCATGGGTCATATGTGATGTGTAAGAGTCAATCCTGCCTCAATATGAGGCGTGGTTTGGTCAGCACCACCCAAACTGTCTCTCTTATGTAAAAAATGGACAATATTTTATGTACATACGCCAAACCGATCAAACGGATTCTGATTGTGTGGAAACATTAGGAGAATGATCAATGGCTCATATGTGACATGTATAAGTCAACCCCACCTCAATATGAGGCCCGGTATGGCTGAAACCACTCAAAGTGTCTCTCTTTTGTTTAAAATGGACTTAATTTTAAGTGAAAACAACAACTGACATACACCAAACCAACCAAATGCCTACGGATTCTATTGAAAAATTAGGAAAATGATCCCTGGGTCATATGTGACATATACGAGTCAACCATTCCTCAATACGAGCCACGGTGTGGCCGGGCCTACTCATATTGTCTCTCTTTTGTTCAAAATGGACTAAATTGTAAGTGAAATCAACATCTGACGTATAAGAATCCTACAAAACTCCTTCGTATTCAGTTGAAACATTAGGAAAATGATCCATTGGTCATATGTGATTTGTACGAGTAAACCCCGCCTCAATCCGAGGCGCCGTGTGTACATGACCACCCAAAATGCCTCTCTTTTGTTCAAAATGGACAATATTTTACATACATATGCCAGACTGATCAAACGGATTTGATTTTGTTGAACCTTTAGGAAAATGATCCATTTATCATATGAAACGTGTACGAGTCAGACCCGCCTCAATCCAAGGCCCGGTGTGGCCGACACCACTCAAAGTGGCTCTCTTTTGTTTAAAATGGACTTAGTTTTAAGTGAAAACAACAACTGACATACGTCAAACAAACCAAACGCCTTCAGATTCTGTTGAAACATTAGTAAAATGATCCATGGGTCAGATGTGACGTTTACGAGTCAACCTCGCCTCAATACGAGACACGGTGTGGCCGGGACCACTGGAACTGTCTCTCTTTTGTTTAAAATGGATATAATTTTAAGTGAAAACAACAAATGACATACGCCAAACCAACCAAATGACTTTTGATTCTATTTAATCATTAGGAAAACGATCCATGGGTCATATGTGACGTGTATGAGTCAACCCTGCTTCAATCCAAGTTGCGGTGTGACCAGGACCACTCAAATTGTCTCTCTTTTGTTTAAAATGGACTAAATTGTAAGTGAAATCAACAACTGACATACTAGAAACCGACCAAACGCCTTCTTATTCTGTTTAAACATTAGGAAAACGATCCATGAGTCATATGTGATGTGTAGAAGTCAGCAGTTCCTCAATCCGAGGCACCGTGGGGTCGGGACCACCCAAACTG
Organism: Viscum album; assembly: GCA_963277665.1. Taxonomy (NCBI): domain Eukaryota; kingdom Viridiplantae; phylum Streptophyta; class Magnoliopsida; order Santalales; family Viscaceae; genus Viscum; species Viscum album. The sequence goes on along the minus strand of OY728128.1, from coordinate 1,689,580,461 downwards.
CCTCTCTTTTGTTCCTAATGGACAATATTTTACATACAGAGGCCAAACCGATCAAACGGATTCGGATTGTGTTGAAACTTTAGGAAAATGATCCATGGATCATATGTGACGTTTACGAGTTAACCCTGCCTCAATACGAGGCCCGGTGTAGCCAAAACCACACAAAGTGCCTCTCTTTTTTTAAATGAACATAATTTTAAGTGAAAACAACAAATGACATACGGAAAACCAACCAAACGCCTACGGATTCTGTTGAAACATTAGGAAAAAATTCCATGGGTCATATGTGACGTGTACAAGTCAAACTAGCCTTAATCGGAGGCCCAGTGTGGCCAAGACCACTCAATGTGCCTCTGTTTTGTTTAAAATGGACTTAATTTTAAGTGAAAACAACAATTGACATATGCCAAACCAACCAAATGCCTTTGGATTCTATTGTAACAATAGTAAAACGATCCATGGGTCCTATTTGATGTGTACGAGTCAACCCCACCTCAATCTGAGCCGATGTGTGGCTGGGACCACTCAAACTGTCTCTCTTTTGTTCAAAATGGACTAAATTGTAAGTGATATAAACAAACGACATACGAGAAACCTACCAAATACCTTCAGATTCTGTTTACACTATAGGAAAACGATCCATGTGTCATATTTGATGTTTACGAGTCATCCCTGCCTCAATACAATTTGTTGTGTGGTCGGGACCACCCAAAATGCCTCTCTTTTGTTCAAAATGGACAATATTTTACGCACATACGCCAAACCGATAAAACAGATTCGGATTATGTTGACACATTAGGAAAATGATCCCTGGCTCATATGTGACGTGTACAAGTCAACCCCGCCTCAATCCGAGGCCCAGTGTTTCTGACACCACTCAAAAAGCCTCTCTTGTTTAAAATGAACATAATATTTAGCGAAAACAACAACTAACATAAGCCAAACCGGACAAACACCTTCAGATTATGTTGAAACATTAGAAAAACGATCCATGGGTCATATGTGACATGTAAGTGTCAGCCCAACCTCAATCCGAACCGCAGTGTGGCTGGGACCACTCAAACTGTCTCTCTTTTGTTGAAAATGGACTAAATTGTAAGTGAAATCAACAACTGTCATACGGGAAAACAACCAAACACCATCAGATTCTATTAAAATGTTAGGAAAACGATCTATGGGTAATATTTGATGTGTTTGAGTCAATCCTGCCTCAATCAGAGGTGCGGTGTGGCCGACACCACCCAAACTCTCTCTATTATGTTAAAAATGGACAATATTTTACGTACATATGCTAAACTGAACAAACGAAATTTGACGGAATTGAAACTTTATTATAATGATCCATGGATCATATGTGTCCTATAAGAGTAAACCACGCCTCAGTCCTAGGCCCGGTGTGGCCGACACCACTCAATGTTCCTCTCTTTTGTTTAAAAGGGACTTAATTTTAAGTGAAAACAACTACTGACACAATCCAAACCGAACAAATGCCTTCGGATTCTGTTGAAACCTTATGAAAAAAAACCACGGGACATATGTGACATGTATGAGTAAACATTTCCTATATCCGAGCTGCGGAGTGGCTGAGACCACTCAAATTGTCTCTCTTTTGTTGAAAATGGACATAATTTTAAGTGAAAACAACAACTAACATACCCCAATCCAATAAAATGACTTAATATTCTATTGAAACATTAATAAAACGATCCATAGCTCATATGTGACATGTAAGAGTCAACCCCACATCAATCCGAGCCGCGGTGTGACTGGGACCACTCAAACTGTCTCTCTTTTGTTCAAAATGGTCTAAATTATAAGTGAAATCAACAACTGACATATGGGAAACTGACCAAATGACTTCAGATTCTGTTGACACAATAAGAAAATGGTCCATGGGTCATATGTGATGTGTAAGATTCAAACCCGCCTCAATCTGAGACTTTGTGTGGCCGGGTCCACCCAAAATGCCTCTCTTTGGTTCAAAATGGACAATATTTTAGGTACATACACCAAACCAATCAAACATATTATGATTGTGTTGAAACATTATGAAAATGTTCCATGGATCATATATGGAATGTACGATTCAACCCCACCTAAATCTGATTCATGTTGGGGCTGACACCACTCAATGTGCCTCTGTTTTGTTTAAAATGGACTTAATTTTAAGTGAAAACAACAACTGACATACGCCAAACCAACCAAATACCTAGTGATTCTATTGAAACTTTAGGACAACAATCCATGGGTCATATGTGACATTTATGAGTCATCCCTTCCTCAATCCGAGCCGCGGTGTGACTGGGACCACTCAAACGATCTCTCTTTTGTTTCAAATGGACTAAATTGTACGTGAAATCAACAAATGACATACGGGAAACTGACCAAATGCCTTTGGATTTTGTTGAAACCTTAATAAAACGATCCATGGGTCATATGAGACATGTACAAGTCAACCGTGCCTCAATCCGAGGCACTGTGGGGTCGGGACTACCCAAACTTCCTCTCTTTTGTTCCAAATGGACAATATTTTATGTACATACGCTAAACCGATCAAACGGAATATAATTGTGTTGAAACATTAGAAAAATGATCCATGGATCATATGTGATGTTTAGGAGTCAACCCCGCCTCAATCTGAGGCCCGGTGTGGCCAACACCACTCTAAGTGCCTCTTTTTTTAAAAAAAATGTAATAAAATTTAAGTGATAACAACAACTGTCATACGGAAAACTAACCAAACACCTGCAGATTCTGTTGAAACATTAGGAAAAAAATCCATGGGTCATATATGACGTTTACGAGTCACCCCTTCCACAATCCAAGCCGCGGTCTGGCTAGAACCACTAAAACTGTCTCACTTTTGTTGAAAAAGGACTAAATTGTAAGTGAAATGAAACACTGTCATACGGGAAACTGACCAAACGCCTTCCGATTCTATTAAATCTTTAGGAAAATGATCCATGGGTCATATGTGATGTGTATGAGTCACTCCCGCCTCAATCTGAGGCATGGTGTGGCCGACACCACCCAAACTGTCTCTCTTATGTTAAAAATGGACAATATTTTATATACATACGCCAAACCGATCAAACGAATTCTGATTGTGTTGAAACATTAGGGAAACGATCTACGGATCATATGTGATGTGTACGAGTCAACTCTGCCTCAATCCTAGGCCTGGTGTAGCCGACACCACTCAAAGTGTCTCTCTTTCATTTAAAATGGACTTAATTTTAAGTGAAAACAACAACTGACATACGCCAAAGAAACCAAATTCCTTCTGATTCTATTGAAACTTTAGGAAAACGATCCATGGGTAATATTTGACGTTTACGAGTCAACTTCGCCTCAATCCGAGCTTTGGTGTAGCAAGGACCACTCAAACTGTCTCTCTTTTGATCAAAATGGACTAAATTGTAAGTGATATTAACAACTAACATACAGGAAATGGACCAAATGCCTACGAATTCTATTGAAACATTAGGAAAACGATCCATGGGTCATATGCGACATGTAAGAGTCAACCTCGACTCAATTCGAGTCACCGTGGGGCCGGGACCACCCAAACTGCCTCTATTTTGTACAAAATGGACAACATTTTACGTACATACGCCAAACTGATCAAACGAATTCTGATTGTGTTGAAACATTAGGAAAATGATTCATGGATCATATGTGATGTGTACCAGTCAACCCCACCTCAATCCAAGGCCCGGTGTGGCACTTATGGAGTCACAAGTGATGAGATTCCTAAGAAAATAACTTTACACCATATATTAGAAAAGTGGTTGTCATATGAAGATTGAAATGGGTGTAAATAATATTTGAGTTATTGAAACTCTTATTAAAATTTACTAGATGATTGTTGTCATATTAATATTAAAATGGGGAAATATTCACCGTGTATCTAATCAAATAGGTGGTGTTCTTTTTTGTTGTTTTATGTTTGTCACTGGTTTAAGTGTTGTTTTTTATACAGGTGTATGCACTGGAGGGGCTACTGGAGGGTCTGTTGTGCAACAATTCTGGAAATAAACAATACCAACAGTATACAACCGTTGGTATACTTTGAGAATGAATTATACCAACTGTTCAATAAACCGTTGGTAAAAAACTATATCAGCGGTTACAAACCGTTGGTATAGTATATTTTATTGAACATATGCCAACTGTTTCATTGAAACCGTTGGGAAAAAAACAATACCAATGGTTGTAAACCGTTGGTATAATATCAAAATCATAGAATTGACAACGGTTCTAAACTATTCGGTAAACCTATACCAAAGGTTCAACAAGAACCATTGGTAAATCAATACATAGAGTGGGCTATTCCAACAGTTTAGTTCAATCCGTTGGTATAGATCTTTCCCCACGCCTTACTTCCCTATGGTTTGGACAACCATTGGTATAGAATATACCAACAGTTTTCAAGCCTATACCAACTTTTTAGAACTGTTGGTGTATCCTCCATTTCCAGTAGTGCCACATAATGGAAATCATGAAGGTTTGTGTGATATAAATAATTACAGAATCAAAATAACATCAAAAAATAATGTTTATATATATATATATATCCTATATAAAATATAAATCATTCATTATTTCTTAATTTGAAATGTTCTAATAGAGAAATTAATGACATCATTTCACATGGTAGTCGTCCACCATACACACAAACTATGATAGTGTATCACATTTGAGGGATGTGTGTGGAGTTGTAAGTTGTAAAATTTACAAAAAAACATATTATTGTATTTAAAGTAAATACATTATTATTTAAAATTAAAATAAATATAATTGGAGGTTTTTATGGAATAAATGAATAAAAAAGTTCTTGATGAATTCTACAACTTCTTCAGATATATCCTTTTGGGTTGCACAAAAATACATTATTGTTTTGATTTATTCCCAATATATGTAATATGTGATGAATAAATATAAATATTTTTGATATTTGGATAGGTTATGGAAAAAATATAGTTCTTCATGTGTGAAGAAACGAGAATAATAGGAATCCTTTTATAGGAGAGACAAGAGGCACTCTAACAATTCTCAAAATGATTAATTTTTAAAAAATTAAATATCAATAAATATACCTCCAAAACAATTATGATTCAAAGATAATATGATTTTAGTATTTAATGTCATCTTAAAATAAATTAATGATATGTTTATTTATTTTTTTGAACCTTATCATTTTTATAATCCATTAGTTAAATTATTTTCGTTTTAACTATGGTAATAAGATTTTCAGCATTAAAAGGATGTAATTTTTTAATATAAAGAGTCAATTAAACCATAAATGGAAAAATTATGATATTTTAGACCATATATTAACCAATAAGTTCTTATATATTATAATTATTATTATGAAATAAATTAATAAAATATTAGTTTCATAGAATATCATTACTCTCTAGATTGAAACTATTCATTACTCTGACTTTAATAAAACTAATACAGAAATATGTCATTGAATGAAGTAATTAAATACAGATTAACATTATATATTTACATAAAAAATTGGTATATAATCCTAGTTGAATATAAATATATTTATTTTAATATTTATAATACCATTTAATTAATTTTTTATTAATTATATAATTACTTCTTCATCATTGGGAAATATTAATGTTAAATATTTCTTCACTAAAATATTAAGAAAAATTATGATTTAGATAAAAAATTTAGATTTAATAATAATTTTAATAAAATTGAATATCTTTTATTTAAACCTATGTTAAAAATATCATAATTATTAAAAGTAGGAATGTTAAATGTTATTAAATCATTGATTTTAATAATATTTAAGACATTTTCCAGAAAAAATTTCCCTTAAATAATTATGTTTTATGGGTATAATAAACTTCATCCAATAAAAAATGGTAATGATTTATTTTAATGTTATAAGATTTATAATATTATTTTCCACATAATTTCCCTATTTACCCTTAACTGTGGAAATAAAATTACTATGTTTACAAATGATATTTTACAGAAGTTAAAGGGTTCTATTTACTAAATTTATACATTATGATTCCAAATATAGAATCATTTTTTCGAAATTAAAATCACAATATTTTCAAAACATAATCTGAAATATAACTAATTTATGAGGATCGAAAGAGCGGTTTTAATGTAATAATGATTAATGGATTACTACATTTTAATATCTCAATATAATATAAATATTAAAAAAATTACATACATTGGATAATTTGAAGTACAATTAAACTATTTTGACTTTAAATAAATTATTAACAAAAAATTACATTATAAATTATATTGTCAAAATACTATTTTGATTATAATTCAACATAATCATTATTCATTAAAGGATAAAACATTTCATAAATACTCAAAACATCACACGAATTATTTTTAAAATTATAATTTCAAAAAATTAATTTTTTTAAAGATAAAATTTATAAAACATTCAAAATATAATTTTATAATGTATCGGCAATTTAAATGAGGGAAAACTGCCTTTTAAAAAATTCATCCTTATTATGCTTAAAAATTTGGTTTCTTATTATTTTAATTTTATAAAAAATCATTGGAATAATTTAATAACATTTCATTGAATATATGAATTATAAAATTTCATTAAAATTATTCAATAAAAGTGATTATTTTATTTTATTAATATAAAACTCAGTTATTGGAAAAAAAATAGTTTTTCATAAAAATAAATCCATTATAGTCAACTTGTTTTTTACTGCGCTTCCAATTAATTCTAATCTTATGAAATTATTTCCTAATTTTATTGATAATATTCATTAATTCCATTCTAAATTCATATTGATAACTATCCTAAAAATATTATATTTTTTTGGTATACCTCGGTCTTAGGTGTAAAAAATATATCTAATGAACTTGTTGTTGTGTGACATATATGCCAAAATTAGTCACGCATATACCAAAGTAAAACATTATGATGTGTGTAGTGAATGATTTTGTAAAAAGATTTTTTTTGATTGATGTATTTTGAAACACAATCCATCAAATAATATTAATTAATTTTTTACAAATTAATTCATAAATACATGGGGTGTTTAAATAATGGAGGGGAGATGAATCAAATGATATAAAATTTAACCTAATATCAAATAATTAAAAATAATGTACTAAATTAAATTATATCTTCAAAAAAAATTCGTAGGTCCTGTTCATGTTCATGCATGTTTATACAAGCAATGTATACATAAATATAATTGGAGAAAAATTCAATTTTAAACGTTACTTATAATAAAGATAAATATGTCTATATTAATTAATCAATCAATTCCCTTTCACCATAATGAACAAATTAATTCATTTGGAGATAACAATATTAATGGAATTTATAGAAAATAATAGGAAGAAATAATTATCAAAGATTTATAATAATAAATTAATTGAGCATTTAAAATTATATGACACCATAATTAAATTATCAATCACAAAAGGTCTGAATAAATAATATAAGATTTAATGTTGCAGTACAAAATTTTATTTCATTTAATTAATTCATTAATTGGTATACTACAGGGTGTTTACTTACCAAATATTTGTTGTATACATCAGAAGATGTGTACACAAGTTAAACGTTTTGAGATTTAGGCATGTACCTTGAATAGAATACACATCATGTTCAATATAGCTACACACCGTGTATCACTATTTCTATATGTCTGGAAAACCTACCGAAGAACTCTTCATGTTATTCTTTAGTGAATACCTACGATGTACAAACCAACTACTTGTTGGGAATAACTCTTTTTGTGTGTCCTCAAAACTCACCGAAGGGATTAATGTGTATTTAAGACTCGATAAATGATGACCAAAATGTCACATAAACTACATACATGAAATGTATATAATTATTGAAATAATTTTTTAATCTCACGTGGTTTAACCATTTTTTATAAACACTTGAAAGGCATGAATTTCACTATTAACCCATGAATACTACATGAAATATATTCATGAAACAATCCCAGAAATCTAAACACTTTTGTCATAGATTAGATCGATCTGCATGGGTTGTCAAATAAATATGTTGTGATTAATCACTAATTGGTGTGTTTTGGATCCCATAACATTTACATCTTTAATTCACGTGGTTGAAGAGAGTGTATTCTAGTTACACTATTTATAGATCCATGATATCCTTTTATATTAGTTATAACTTCTATGTAGAATCTATTCTCTTTATTCATATGTTATTGACCAATAAGAAAATAAAAAATTGATAAAAATGATACATAGGTAAAAACACGTTAATTCAAATCGAATTAATGAAATAATATTATTAAGTTAGAATCTTTCCTAATTTGTGAATAGATCAACAACAAAATAAATAATTATAAATTTTAAATAACCACCCTAATACCAATATTAGGATTTTAGTGCTATATATATGTCATTATTGGAGGATGTATTTATAATTTAATTAAAATAAATTATCCCTAAACCCCAATAGATGATCTTGAACATTTTATTTATAAGTAATTTATTTATATCAAAAAATGATTACATCATTCATGGATAAATAGTTAATTATTTTTTTTGTCTTCCATAATAACCTTTCAAGTTTTCCTTATGTTTGATGTGATTATAAAATGGTATAATCCCACTAGTGGTGATCCACTCATGATCCATTCATCTCATATATTTTCCAATTTATTTTTGGTTGATGGTGTAGTGACTGCATTATCATACATCATTCAAGATCATATATTTTCTTTCAATCATGATGTAATATTTTTTTCTTTTATCATTCTTGAGAAATAGATATAGAAAACAATTGGGTATAGATAATTAATTGGGTATAAAAATTATCAATAACCAAATTAACACTACAAAATAGACATATCAATCTATTTTTAGAGCTAGGGCTTAGGTTACAATATTATTTAATAGAAAAATGGCCCATAAAATATATAATAATTACCAAAAAACCACATGCCATAATATAATTATAATTTCATTATTATATTTAAGTGGGTGATAATGAATATTATTTACTTTGTTGTAAAAAAATATGCATCCCCGAATGTGATATCAGCCTGTTTTTACTCCTCAACATTTATTGAATAATTTATTAAATTAAATTACTCACATAAATAAATATTTTATTAATTAAAATAAATATTTTATTCTCAAGCTATTGAATAAATATTAATTAAATATTTAATAAAATAAATAAATGTTTTTGTGTACAATTTTATGAATATGAATTTATTAAATATATGTAATCTATAAAACATGAATAAAACTATTCCAATGTCTTGAGAATAATTTTCTCTTCAGTACATATTAGTAGAATATAATAAAGATTAATAAAAAAATTTGTTTTGGGACCCTATTTTATTTTTTCTCATTGGCTTTATGTGAGATTTCGTTAAGTTCAAGATTAGTATCTAGTAATGTCTTCTATCATTCAGGTTAATTTTTTGTCCTTTGATCTTGATAGAATCTCTATTTCATTTCTCAATCTTGAGATTGAGATATAGAAAACAATTTTGTTTATAGAATTAATTGTGTAAAAAAATTAACAATATCTAAATTAACACTACATAATAGAAATATATATTTTTTATAGAGCAAGGGTTTAAGTTAAAATATTTTTTAATTGAAAAATGTCCCATAAAATATATAATAACTTCCATAAAACCTCATTCCATAATATAATGATAATTCTATTATAAAAATTTAATTGGGTGCTAATGAATATTATTTATTGTATTGTAAATAAATATGCATCCTTGAATGTGTTATCTATCTATTTTCACTCCTCAACATTTTTTGGATACTTTATTGGATTAAATTATTCACTTAAATAAATATTTTATTCTCGATCTAGTGAATAAATATTTAATAAATATTCAATAATATATATATATATATATTATTTACAATTTAATGAATATCTATTTACATAAAATATGTAATATATAAAACATAACTAGAACTATTCTACATTTTTTAGAATAATAATTTACAATTCATTACATCAAAATAGAATATAATCAAAATCAATGAAAACATTTTGTACGGGACACATATTGATTTTTTCTTAGTGGATTTAGGTGGTATTTCATCAAGTTAGAGATTATTATCATGATATGGTTAAAGTCACCTATGATAAAAAAATTAATGTTGAAATAATGACTACACCATACTAAAAATCAGTTTCTAATATTATCTTGTTGTCCCAATATTTCATCCAACATGTTCTACATATATGTCATCAACCTACTTTCTCAATAGTTAATGTATTAACTATTTAAAATAAACTCATCATTGCGTGATGGAAATATAATTTAATATGATAATTATATTCAATTTAAAGGAATGAGATACAAAATTCTATAAATATAAAATGGAAATAGCATTCCTTTACATATATATTAATAACTTAGCATTCATTAAAAAACCCAACATACCCTTATTCCATCCAATATATATCCTAATAGTTTTGGTTGGAAAATATAAGTGTCTGATTCATGATATGTATTATTTATAATATCAATTTTCAAGAACATTACTCATGACCAATTATAGTAATGTCAAATTAAATAATAAATATTTAAAATTCTGACTGTCATATCTATTTTAATAATCTCTCGTTCGGAATATTACTAAGTGTGATATTCATGAAAAGAATCATTATCAGCTAATGAGTACTATCCCTTTATAGAATCATTCTCTTTATCCCATCATAGAACATTATCTGACCGCATAACTGTATTTTAGAATATCTCTATATCCAGTCAATGTTCTTATCATAGTGGGGAACTTATATGACATTATCAATTTGATGAATACTCTAAGACATTATTAGATTTATGTCATGTAGGAAAATGAAAAATATATAATAAATTATTTTATTAATATAAAAATCAGTTAATATACATGCAATCAAAGTACAACCATTTGGTCATATTTTACAAACCCTATCATTATATAGTTATAATGAGACAAACGATTATATAAATGTATTCCTTTCATATTCAATACTTAAGGTCATGAAAACATTTATCAATTGATCATAACATAACAAGTTGCTATGAAAATTGGTTTCATCAATATTTTATCATCCTAATTAATAAAAATATATTAATATAATAAGAATATTATCATTGGATAATCCTTGAAATGAATGTATTATTAACATCAAAGGATGTATTTATAGTTGAAAATACCTTCAAATTATCATTACAAAATTTCTTAAGTAAAATATATATTATTGAAAACAAATACATGAATTCAAAAAATAGTAAAAGGTTAGAAATAAATTACTTTGAAACGAACCATGAAAAATTGTATATGAATAATTTAAATAGCTATTTTTGATTACTATATTGAATTCTATTCATGTGTAATACATTAAAATAAATGTTTCATTCAAACCTTTTGTCAAATGTGCCTCATATTTAAATTTTATAGATGATTCCATTTAATAATAAAAATAAAAGTATAATTTTTGTATATATTTAACTTTTCTCATTATTAGAGAATATAGATATAAATATAGTATAAATTATAAAGAAAACATAGACATGGAAGAAAAATATTCTTTTCAAAAGAGGAAAGAATTATTTTTATCATAAAAACTTTTTTCGAGACATTTTAAGTACTAACGAGTGGAAAATAATACTATTACCTAAAAATTACTTGATTAAACATAGGTGAAAACAATATATTTGTTATAATTGATAATATAATAATAATTTCAATTAATGGAAATTTATAGATGAAATCCCTCAAGATAAATTATATTCCATCGTAAATCCCATACCTCATATATCATATTGCATGATAAATTTAAAAAAATCATGTATAATAAATTTATATTTATTATATAAATAACCTAGAATTATATTATTTTATTACTAAGTATGTTACATTCCATAAAAATTGTCATTTATCAACTTATTCAGAATTAATTTTGAAAATACAAATTTGGGTGAGAATTTGTCTACATTCATAGCGTAGTTTATTTTATAGGCTTCGATAGATGATCATTGGGAATTGTTTCATCATATAACATTGATTAAGAATGAAATAAGTAACATATTTATTAAATATATATTCTTTTATAATTAATCACATAAGAAATGATGAAAAATTAATTACATCACTTCAAGAATATAATAGTCTGTACGTATACACAAGCGACGCTTCCGCTTCGATGGATGGAATAAAATAATATTCAATTATAATAAAACGTTAAATTATAATTATTATATAATAAATGTCATATAAATTTGTTAAATATTCCCTTGATAAAATATCTTTAATCTTGAAATAAAAAATGAATAACATTGTTTCCTGGAGGTTGTAATCTAGAGGTTTGCATGATCGACATCATTGTTTTCCAACATATTCAATGGTAAGATGGTAGATAAGATAATCTTATTCCGTAATCATATTTTTATAAAAAATATAAAATATAATCATTAATAAAATTATAATAACCAACCACAATTGATGGCGATAAAAAATAAAATACATCGATTGTCATGGCTATAGTCTACACATGTGTAATAATGATGCTTTCCATTCCGATTTGATGTAGTATGTTATGAATAAGTGTCATCCCTAAATATAATAAAATATATGTCAATTTATAATAAATAATTGATGATTTTATTTTGTTTAAAACAAGTTTAGTTATGTCTAATGAGTAATTAAAATTTAATTTAATGTGATCATAGTTATACCACTTTGTTGAGAGACCTCATATGGCTTACACATTAAGCATTCGAAGGATAGTATTATAATAAAAATAAGAAATATAGAACATGGGGATGGATGTTAATAAGATATGTATATAGGTATAGTCTAATTTAGAAGGATAATTATGTGTGAGGATGATATGATATTTTCTGTCTTCTACACGGTATCGAGGGGAATCCCATAGAGTTTTAAAGATGATTAATATATGTTCATTTATACCTCAAGAAAAATGAAAAAAATGAAACATATTCCAATATTAATTGATACATGTTAATAATATGAAATTAAAAAACTATTATAACTAATTTTTATTTCATTTGTGTCCTTACCATCTTTATTTCACCCCTAATTAACTAAATTTATCATTTACCATAGTTATTGATTTTACATATATTAATATTCATAAAGGAAAAATATTAATTTGTGAATTGAATATTTGATTAATTATCTTGGGTATGAATATTGAATACATTATCCATGTTTTAATCCATATATGTGGTATAAATTACTTTAAAATAAACCTATCAAGACGAGAAGAAAAACTATTTTCTAGAAAATTTCTTTCATAAAAATAATAATATTTTTATTCTAAATTAGATAATAATAACAATAAAAGATAAATTAATTATATTATGTTCAATAAATCTAAAAATATAAATTTTAGAATAAATTAAAAAAATGGACATTTAAAAAATTAGAATGGAACATACAATTTACTATAAATGGTATTGTTACTATTCACATAAAAATTAACCTTTTCAGAAAAAACCCAACTACTCACATTGACCTAATGTTAATATTATTATTGAAAAAAAATAATTTCTTTTTTAAAAAATGTAATGTGGCTGAAATTAGCCATAATATTTTATTAAAAACAAATAAATATAGTTTTTGAAAAACAAATTTACAGAAAAAAAATATATCACCAAAAATTGACTTCTTAATTCCTAAAAATAATCAATATAATTTTATTCATTATAATAGTTATAAATATATTTTGTAATGTGGTTACTCCTATTCACACCATAATATTTATAACTAGGTTACGTTGGTAATCATTTATATCATAATATTATAAAATTATATCACAATATGTTCAGAATCGATGTTGTGTGTAATGATTTATGTCAATAAAATGAATTTTACATAATGAGAAATATATCTTAAAATATTTCATTGTTATAAAGAATCTCATATTATTGGTATTGATTAGGAGAATTATAAATATTGTGCAGTGTGTGGTGTTGTAAATGAGGGATATTATGGTGATCATCAGCTTCAGGATTCATTTTAGGGTATGATTTATGATTCTTAATTAATGCATTGTTTGGGTCATCATGAGTTCCATAGTTTATATTTGGTGGTATATTTTTTATTTATAATATAGAATGTTCCTTATGATATCATATTTTTGGTATGTAATGGTTTTATCAGTTACATATATTTTATAACATTTTTTGGTTTGCTAGAGTGTGATAGATGGGAAGCATGCTTCTTGTAAATGTCTTCTCCCACATGATGTTCCCTAGTAGAAGTGGGAGGAAATATCTATGAACTTTGTAAAATAATTAATTATCTCATGGTGGATGTGAAAATATATGGGTGATATTTGAACACATTAAAAAGTAAACACACAATATAATAATTAATGATTATATATTATTCGAGGATTTGTCATCGATGTATTTATGGTTAGTGGTGAATATTCATAGATTTGTAATAATGATCATATATGATCATGTTCCATATTATACATCATGGGATTAAAAAGGGATCATTATAATATTCGACTCTTATTTATGCTTATGCACTATATTTCATCCATAGATAGAGTTCCAGAAATATTATACCATGTAGTCTATAGGGGTCATTTTATACCCACTGATTCTATATTTTAGATATTTTTAGGTGAGGCACATACCCTTGGTGGAGTCTTTTCCAATAACAAGTTTTTCATCATCATTGTATTATATCTATTCTATCATAACTATGGGTGTACATGACGATCCCTTTTATGATAGACTGAGGTTTGGGAGTCATTTCATGTAACAATATAACATATTCATTACTTGAAAAGGAATGTATAGGTTATATGAAAGTAAATGAAGAAAATATTATATCATCAAATTTTCAATACTCACAATTGAAATATATAATTAGATGTTGACATTGGAGGTCAAATATTCTGGAAGGTGTCCCCTCATTCTTGAACGAGCTGGTTTGGTCATTGGAGTACTCTTTCACCATAATTTATTACACAGTTAGTGGTGTTTGGGTTTACGGAAGTTATTTAATTTATATTATAAATTACCCCATATATGATCAAAATACATGAAATTTTGTATTTTTCTCATATTCATTTGATATTTATCATAATATATAGGTCAAAATCTAGTGATATATGAAATTTGAAGAATATTTTACCTTTGAGGGTTATCTTGTTCAGTTAAAGGATAGTTATGTGAAGGTGCTACATGGGTATATTGTTTTATCCGTTTATATCAGGATGTAGTATATGGGATTAAAGAATAGTTCATGGGAGTTGGAATCGAATATGTGTGCTCATTATTTAAAGTTTTTTGTGTTTTATCTCTTCAAGTATTATTGAGACACTATCTATACCTATTATTTTTTTAATATGGATTACATTGTCTATTAATGTGCCTTGTTTACATTATTATAACAATGGTTATCTATTTTAGATAAATCATTGACAGGTATCATCTACCATAGTTTTTTCAATCCCTCATTTCATTTTCTAATTATTTTAATTTAACTATTTAGGATAATAACTTTTTTTATAATTAACAAATGTAAGGGACCATTTTACTGATATTGTTGACTTTTTTCTTTTACAATCCTCATAGGTGATGAGTAGGAGTTTTTTAGAATTCATATGGGAGATTTTATATTCAAACCATAAAAATAGACATCCCTCTATATTTATAGTTGTGTTGATAGTGGTGTGGAGCTCATACTGATTTTTTCAGTGAGGTGTGGCCATTTTAAGGTTTTTTTTGAGTCCTTGAGTATATTCTTTTTATTATTTGGTGATTTTATATACCATGGGGAATAAAATACTAATGAGTACTATTCTTGGATTTTATTCTTAGAGTCTTCTCATATGGTAAATATGGAAGAGATCCATTCCATAGTTTAAGTCATAGTGAGGTTGGAGATCTAGAGTTTTCCTATCTTTGATATTGGGATATTTGAATTTCCTTTTTCAAGGAATTTCATGTTGAATTACTCTCGATGAATCTCCCTATTCAAAATAGGGAGAACGCCATTCCATTGTGGGCATAATGTTAGTTCATTGATGAAGTGTCACCATCCCCTCCCTACATGGTATACCCCTCCAGGGCTGGTAATGTGATAAGAGAAATAATGACCCCTGAGTCCCACCTCTTGTAGGCCCCGAGTTGGTGGCTAGCACCAAGGGTATAATAATCACACAAATTGGAGGCATTTCCATTTAAGATAAGACATGTGAAAGAGAGAGAGAGAAGGAAGACACCAACCAACTCCAACTCAGATATCAATATAAATGAAAATCTCAAGTACACGTATGTAATGTGATACAATACTACTATAATTGAATGGAAAAACTACAAGTACCTAAAAAAAGTAAAAAATAATAGAAACCAAAAATCCCAAACATCACTTGAAACCTCAAGCTAAGTGTAATTAGCTTGATCACCAACCTACTCCATGTGACTTGTAAAACAGTTTATATAGAGGGGGTGAGTATAACAGTATACTCAATAGAAATCTCCAATGATCCCCTCTTGAAAAAGTAAAGAAAGTATTCTAATGAATAGTGAATAATGAGTTAAAATAAATAATCACCTAAATAGGTATACAATGTTCCCGAACTCACCATTGATACTCTCACCAAGTATCACAATCAAGAGTATATAATATAAAAAATAATATCAAGGTTACCCCACTACTACTTCCCTACTGGTTCTCGACTTTTCCCCAACGTAGCACGTCCTAAGCATCTCTATCCAAAATTGCTTCCCCGCATACACATGGGAAGAGCACCACAACATGCACATCATCAAACAAAACCCCCATTATCTTGTATGAAAAGTAACTGAGCAATTTATGGGATCCACCATAGCTTTTATAACATGTATCATATGTCGGGCATTATACCTCGAGCCATTATAGCCCACACACAGAGTAAGGAGCCACAAGTCATCACAACCTTTACACGTTACACCTATAGTAGTCCATAGGAAACTATATCCCGAATATATGTGTGTTAATAACCACAAAACATTATAGCCCTCTACACACATATATGGGGAAAATAACCGATTTTCCTACCAACACAAGTAACAAATATGATAAAATAGTGGGTACAAAGGGTGTAGTCAGCAATTCATCCTCCCACAAGAATGTTGGGGACCCCCCTGGGGGGGCTCAGAATCGCCAGGGTGTCATTTTTCATTAACTGATGAAGTGTAATAGCATATAGAAACACAAAAAGTATATAATATACAATAGCTAACAACCACACTACGGGAATGACATGGTCTTAATCTCAAATGCAGCTAATGTTTCTCAGACTCTCGACATCCACTTTAAAGACTGGGTATCCTATATTCACACCATGATTTAAAGAGATTGATTAAATTCCTTCATTATCTTTTTATCAGTTTCACTTTTTGTTCATTAATTCATTAAACATTAATTTTCCATTAATAATTTCCACATGCTATTTCATTTTCATCACACCGAAATTCAACTGTTACTTTAAATTGAAACATTATAGTTGCATCCCAAATAGCTCCAACCTAATGGTTAACACCATTTATTCAATCATATATAAACAACATTATTACTATCCCATATTCCCATGTATTTTGGAAAAAAAATTCTAAGCTACTAAACCTAAAGGGGCTCAGCACGAGGTGTAGATGAACTACCCATATAGTTTTTTCACCTATAGAAAGAGCGTAGTCCCATCCTCTCTCAGGAATCTAAACACAGAATGCACGTGGCATAATCCATGCCTCTTCACCCCTTTTGGAATGATGTTAATAAAACCATCTCCCTTGATAAGTGGAAAATTTAAAGAAGATAAACAGCCAATAAGAATAAAAAATCATCCAAATATTCACATCCAACCTTTTTCATCATCCCTAGTGTCCTCACTGACACCACCATGCATAAAATGATGTATCTCTCCACACCAGGCATCAGCTGCTACACAACCAATAGGCCTCCATGCCCCAACATATCACAACAACCTTCATAGATCA
Organism: Viscum album; assembly: GCA_963277665.1. Classification (NCBI taxonomy): domain Eukaryota; kingdom Viridiplantae; phylum Streptophyta; class Magnoliopsida; order Santalales; family Viscaceae; genus Viscum; species Viscum album. The sequence continues at coordinate 1,689,562,456 of OY728128.1, read as the reverse complement.
CATCACAACACAAAAAGATGGGAAAAATCATATCAATTGGGCTCTTGGACATTAAAAAAGTCATCCAACCTTCAAACACAATGATCTCTCACAGCTCTAAGCATTAGGATCATGGCCTTTACAAACAAGAGGGTAACTCAGAACCGTATGAGGATTTATCTTTTTATCAAATAGCCAGTTATTTTATACATCTTGAATTAACTAATTTATTTTCTTAGGTTCTTACCATCAGTAACCTAATCAGAAATAAATCACTAATTGGTTAAAGATTCTTACTACATCAATTTGATGAACATAAAATTACCACAACTATAACCAAATTATTTTCCATGCCTCTTTACCATTACCAAAAAATTATCAACTAATTCGGGCATTAATTTTTTTACTAAAATCTATCAAGAAGGAAATTCCAATCAAATAAAACATAGCTATCATGCTATCTAGATAAACATGATGCAATAACATATGATCGATATCAATTTATTTATCTGGTTCATATATTTATTATGTCAATTCTATTATGATCTAGTTGGCTAAAACATGATGACTCTACAGTTTCAGGTAAAATAAATGATATTCAAAAAATCCTCTACCTCAGATTGTTATTTATGTTCTTTATATGAGGATGATCCACATAAAGGATTTTGATCTCCTTCCACATGACAACTGTATCCACCCGAGGACATCGTGGCATGACCCCTCCATGCGACAACCAATAAAACTCTATTAGATGCACAGTGACCACATTATATATCATGGAAGATAGAAAATGATGATAAGGATTGAAGAAAACATTATAATAGAGGTATATTATACCTTATATAGATAAAGGATTTGCATGTAATGCTTGAACCAAAACAGGTGGTGGTCATGTAGTATTTAGAAACATCAAAGGGAAACTATTCTATGATTAAGGATTGATACAAAAAATCCCAAGGGAATAAGGAAAGGTTACCGAATCTCCCAACAGGGATCAAGTACGTAGAATAAGGATGGAATATATCTCATCTCCTAAGAAGATTTAACAGAGTAGTAGTTAAATATACACTAGATTTTACTTTAAAAATAGATCACATTAAACCACACAGGTTGACCACATGAAGACATACTGAGCCTTAAGAAAATTAAAGTTGGATTTATGGCCATTGAATCAGCCTTAGTGTCCATACAAGTGGATTTAAATTAATTTTACATCAAATAAAATATTAAAGGGGTGAAACTATAGAAAGTTGGAAACACTATTCATGAACTAGAAATTTGGAAATAGAAAAGGATACTATTGGAAGCTTGCTGTTGGAAATAACATACTATTTTGGAAACATAGTACATGAAATAGATATTTGGAAAAAGAAAAGGTAGTTTTTGGAAGGATGTTGTTTGAAATAGCATACAGTTCTAGAAATATTGTTCATAAACTAGAAATTTGGATTAGGGAAAAAGGTTCTTGTATAAATGCTAATGTTTGAAGGCTGTTGTTGGAATCAACCTAATTTTCTAGAAAGACTGTTCATGAACAAAAAATTTGGAAAAGGAAAGAGGTTCATGTTGGAATGATGTTATTGGAAGGCAGCTATTGGAAATAGCCTACTGTTCAAGAAACTATGTTCATGAAAATGAGATTTGGAAAAGGAAAAAATATTGGTATTTTAAAGCTATTGTTGGAAGGATGATGTTGGAAAGATATTGTTGGAAATAGTCTATTGTTCACGAAACGCTGTTCATGAACGGGAAATTTGGCAATGTGTTGGTAACAAGTCACCATAACCTCCCAGAACACCTATAACACTAGATTTGAGCAAATTAATTGACTGGTGAGGTCTGGGATATTAAATTAGATACCTCTCAAATCATCTTTGTCCTTCAATATTTAAAACCAACCTAGAAGAAAATAGATGTCCGAATAACCACCCCGTAAGATACCTCTTAGGGGAAAACCACAAACAACTTTCCGAATTCTAGAAAAAACCATGACATCTGAGAACAAGGGAACAATAATTCCATATCCAAATAATTCAAGTGTAACATCTCATAAAAGGTACAAAAAAGATATCATCAAAGAAAAACATAGCATAAAAACATAAAACACCTCTAGGTACTAGACAAGCATCTTGGACCCCTACTCCCAATTATGCTCCTCAACACCACCATGTCACCGCAAGACATGAACCTACAGAATTTAATTCCCATGAAACACTTTATAATTTTGTCCTAGATCTCTATCGTCCGCTCCACGAAGGTAGAATCATTGACATTATCGATATCGTTCCAATCAATGACATGTGATTCATCATGATGATATTGATAGGGCTATGATTCATGGAAAACATCATGTATCTAGATCATATGTGGGGGAAGTAATATCTGAATCTGATGGACTCAAACACGAGCCAAAACATTGAAATGAACAACAAACTAGTGATAAAGCTTACTCCCGCGACCAAACCTATGTTTCCCATGACGAGGGGAAAGCTCGAAGAACACGTGGTCCACGACCTCAAACTATAAAGGCCTTATCTAATAAAAAATGTATGAATTCTATAGTTCCTGAGTTGTCTCCTTCCTCTAATGCACAAAAGAACTTTCTCTATGGTGCTCTGCACCACCTATGGCATAAGAACACCTGCCTCACCAACCTCTGTCCACCACATGGGTGAATTACTTAGCCTTCCGTACAAAGCCTCGAATGGTGCCATACTAATAGTAGAGTGGTAGTTGTTGTTATTGGAAAAATATAACAGAGTTTAGTTTCATACTCATGATCCCCAAAAACCAGAACACATTCCCATAGCATTTTCTTTATCCTTTGGATAATCTACTCTTTTTTACCACATATCTGGGGGTCGAACGTAGTGATAAGGTGTAGTTAGGTGAAAAAATCATGATGCAATCCCCTATAGACTCATGAGGTATACAATGTATCCTGGTCTGAGAAAATGGACCTAGGAACTCAATCCAACTGCACCACCTCATCTTCGTTCTTCAATGTTAAGGCACTCATCGGGCTTGAATCTTGGATTTCCAAAGAGTGCGCCGATATCATCAGCCGATCAAACACAAACTAGATAGAATCGTATCCTACATGACTCTTGGTTATCCCTATGACAAAATCCTTTATGATTTCATCCCACTTCCACTCTAGGAAATCAAAACAATTGACCAAACCACCAGGGGAACAGTGCTCAACCATGACCTTCTGGCAAGCCAAATATCCAGACACAACCCCCGCAACTGCATTCTTCAACTAATGAAACCAAAACTAATACCTCAAGGAATGGTACATCTTTGTCATGTCAGGTTGTACCCATAATGGTGACCTAAGTAACTCTCAGAGAACTGCGTCGCGCATCACTAAAGGAACAAATATCCATCTGTTATTGAAGACATGGTGTTGTTCATACTCAGACCAACCATTAGGGCCCCCACTAAAAACAACTCAGCCTCTCCAGAACTCCACCTCTAGATCCTCCAACAGGGATTCTTCCACCTACTACAACAAATATAACTACACCATTATCTTAAAAATAAATCCTCTTCCCCCATCTTCCCCCATAACAAGATATAATTCTTACAGTTCATCCATTACTCTCCAATAATTACTATATTCATGCACTCCTTCACTATGTGACTTCTGGCTCAGGGTATTAGCTACAACATTACCTTTTCCATGTGTATAGAATATTTATAAGTCATATTCCTCTATGAAAATCCATCCATAGATGTTTTTACAAGTTTAAGTCATGCTGGGGGAAAACATACCTCATGATATTTTGATCAGTGAAAACTACAAAGTACTCACCAATGAGGTAATGCATACACAAAATAAGAGAAAACAACAGAGCTTCCAACTCAAGATAATGGGTGGAATAGTTACATTCATGTGGAAGAAATTTTTGATACCCATAAGAGACAACTGATATCTATAGCATTAGAACACAGCCTAACCACAGATGTGAAGAATTATAGAAAACATTGAACTGAACTCTCTCTACAGGAAGATAATGAACTGAATCACATAGTAACTTCCCCTTCAAAAAAACAAAACCTTTCTAACACTGATTAGTCCATATTATTGTCTGATCCTTCCTGGTCAATGTTATCTAAGGATTTTCTACCTGAGAGAAATTGTATTTGATCCTCCTGTAGTAACCTGAAAGACCAATGAAACTTTTCACCTCTATCTCTTTCTAGGGAGGTTCCCAAGAGAATGCTACTTATATCATTGATGGATCCATACCTACTCCCTGCTTGTATACAACATGACATAGGAAAAGGAATTCACGAGCCCAAAACTCAAACTTATAGAACTTATAAATCTACTGATGTTGTTGAAGAACTCCCCAAAACAGTGTGTATATGCTCTGCATGATCCTCCTCAAACATTTAGTACACAAGGATGTCATCGATGAAAACCAGTACAAACATATCTAGGAACACATACAACACCGCATTCATCAATCCATTGAACACAACTGGATCATTCATCACACCAAACAAAATTAAAATGAACTCATAATTCCCATGATGAAAACATAATGTAGTTTAAGGATATCCTCATCCTTCACATGTATATGATTATATACTGAACACTACTCGATCTTTGATAACCAACTTGCACCCATCATTTGATTGAATAAATAATCAATACGTGGAAGAGGACAACAATTCTTCATTGTCACTTTCTGTAAGCGACGATAATTGATACACAACCGCAAACTACCACTATCCTTATTCATGAACACAACTTTTGCACCCCATGATTACACACTCGACTGAAAAAAAACCACACTATAATAGACCACCAAGTTGTATACTTAGACTTCATATATCATAAGGTACAAAACTTTAAACATACATTGAAATAGGAGAAACTCCAAGTTGTAGTAAGATCCCAAAATTGATCTCTCATCGAGGAGGCAATGCTACAACCTCTTCTAGAAAAACATTTGGGTACTCTTCAATGACCCTAGAGAACTCCAACTGCTGAACCACTGATTAAATCGGCATCAGTACATCCATCAAGGATGATAAGGACTGAACAAGCCTCTTTCCCATGTGAGGGTCTCACTCGCCAACCAACACCACTGGTATCCATCTGTATCGAAGAACACATCCTACCTCCTAAAGCAGTCCACAATAGCCTACACCGAATACAACGAATCCATGCCATGGTTGACATCATATGGTTTTATCTATAAACATTGGGAATTTCCCCAAGAGAGGTGCTTCCCCAGCACTAGCTTATAGTCTCTTTATACTTCAAACAAGTTTTCTCGATCTCCAACTAGCGTAGTTGACACCAAGGGCACTGGAAGCCTCTCTACCTCACATCCCAAATCATGGACAAGGGATGGTGATATTAAGGATTTTTTCATTCAAAAAACAAAAAATATATACACCCAAGTGGAAATAAATCAAAGGGAACCTTGAATGATGTCTGGATCGAATGGAAATGGCAATGCTAAAGCATAAAGCTAACTGAAACCTCCACCACGACCTCTATCATGCTGATAAATACCACCACCATGGTTATGCTCTGCACTTTGAGGATTGGGAGCATCACATGTATTTCCTCTTCATTCCCCATATTCCCTATGTTGATCCTAAGATGGATCAACCTACTGTTGTTACCTCAGCTGGAACTACCTCAATGGTGGAATCTGGAACGGAACACATAGTGCATGATGAATTTCTAAAAGGTCAGGCACTCACACTGGTGATGAAAATGACCACCAAAATAAAAACATGCGGCTTATCCCTTGTCATAGGCCTCAGTGTCTCTTCCCCTAGAGAAACTTGATGTTGAGGTTTGGGTCCTACCCCTTGACGAACAAAAACACTTCTACCCTGATATAGGTGAACCTTATACCACAACTCTACTTCATGAGTAATCATGATGATTCCCCTCTCAGGATGATGCGGTTTAGGCCAATGTCCTCTTGACGACCTCTACCCTCACCACCACCTCATGATATGTCATCAGCACAAATGGGGTGACCAAGTGCCAGATTTTTGGACCCAGAGACTCCTCAAAATTCCTCGCTCTTGCCTCCTCAACTGGTAACATGTCTGGAGCATATCGTAAAAGGTTCTTGAAACAGATTCTGAACTTCTGCATACTGAATCTCCCATGATGATGGGTATGAAGAACCTAGAGACCAGATTCCTTCATGGTTGAATAATGAAACCTGACTATAATCTTGTATTTGAATTCCTCCCATGAAAATGCCAACTCCGCATGATCCCTAAGGAACAAGAACCACCAATACCATGATGCTTCATGCAGCATCATCACAACCAAAGACAACCAATGCTCCTTCTGAGAACGGATCAAACTAAAGCCTATCTGGACCTCCTCCAACCAGAATTCTGTGAATACATCTAAAATGGATCACCCGTACTTTTAAAAACTATGGTATTGAAACTCTTAGATAGTCCTCCACCATGTGTCGTTGTCGCCGACCTCAACACTATGGTGATTTTCTGGCACAACCTGTTGGACATCTTCTATGTGAACCTGATGAGAACATTGACCTGGAGCCATACTCACAAAATAACAAATAGTTATAGCTCATAAACCTAGAATATGGAATATTCTTCATTAATTAATTAATGATTAAAATTTATTCATTTTAGGTTAACATATCCCAAGGTCTACCCATTGAAACACATGCACAATAGACAAATGGTGCATGATCCTTTCCTAGGTCTCTACACTGTAACGAGTGTCACCTCGATTAGTATCCATTGTAAACATAAATTTCCTTCCATCATATCATAGGGGACCCAAAATTCCTATATCTAATCTAGCCTCCAGTGTTTATATCACTTGGTAAAATTGACTGACACTGTTTCCCTACAAACCCATGAAACCCCAAATGTTCCTAACACCAACCTCTATTGTATCTCTAAACCATACCTTTGATACCACAATGACATAACCCCCCCCTCCCACAATGTGTACCCTCCATGGCTGGAAAAGTGAGAAGATAGATAATGAACCCCATGTTCTACCTCCAGTAGGCCCTATGTTGGTGACTACACCGAGGGTATAGTAAGTACACAAATGGGAGGCAGTACCCACAAAGAGAACACATGAAAAAGATAGAGATAAGACATACACCAACCAACTACAACTCAGATAGAAGTATAAAGGAAAATATCAAGTACACCTATCTTATCTCATTCAAAACTACTACATCTAAATGTAAAAACTGGGAGTACCAAAACAAAGTAAAAATCAAAAAAACCGAAAGCCATAACAGCTCCTACAACCCCAAGCTGCCAGTAACTAGCCTGATTACCAACTAACTCCTGTTACTTATAAAAAAGTTTATAAAGATAGGGTGAGTATAATAGTGTACTCAGAAGGATACACCTCACATCCTCTCATTCAAAAGTAAAGAAAGCATGCTAAAGAATAGTGAACACCAAGTGAAACTATCTCATCACCTAAACCGGTTTACTATGTTCCCAGACTCACCAGGGCTACTCTTACCATGTATCTCATATAGGAATATATAATATAATAAATAATGTTAAGGGTGAATGCAACTACTACCCCATTGTATTGACACATTTCCCCAATGTCACATGTCCGGAACATCTCTCAATAAAACAGCTTTCCCACAAACACCTGGTTGAAGCACCACAGCAGGAACCTCGTGCAACCAAACCACCATTTCTACATAATAAATGTAACTAGGTAGTTTTTGGGATACACCACAACATGCATAATAGGTATCATACAACAGACATTATTCCTCAATCCATTATAGCCCACACACCATGTAAGGATCCTTAAGTCATAAAAGCCTATACATAATACACCAATAATAGTATTTAGGAAACTATATCCAAAATGTGTGTGTGTGAATAAAAACAAGACATAACATCCCTTTGCACACATATACGGGAAAAACTAACCATAGTTCCTACAAGAAAAAGTAACTAACAATATAATAGAGAGGGGATAATGTTGTAGTCTTCCATCCATCCTCCCACCAGAATGTTGGGGAAAACACCCTCATAGGGCTCAGAATTCATAGGGTGTCAGTTGCCCTAACTGATGGAGTGGAGTAGCGTACAGAAACATACAAAGTACAGAATATACTATAGCTCACAACCACACTATGGGAATAATCTAGACTTAGATTCAAATGTAGGAAACATATCTCAGACTACTGGCTGCCACTTCTAAGACTATGTATCCTATAGTAACACAACCTTTTAAATAGCATGATTACATTTATTCATTTTATTTTTATCCGTTGAAATTTATATTCATTAATTATTTAAATTTTTTTATCTATTAATAATTTCCACATTATATTTCAGTATAAACACTCCCAAAGTCCATATTTCCTTTAAATTGCAACCTCAGAATTGCGTCCAAGGAACCTCCAACCCCATGGGTTGACATAATTTATTAACAACATTATTACATTGCCTTTTAACCTGGTATTCTTGAAAAACAATATAACATACTAAACACAAAGAGGGATAAACACAATGAGTAGATGAAATACATGTTGAGTCATTTCAATCTATAGTAAGAGCACATACCCATCCTCCCTTGGGAAGCTAATCAAAGAAATCATGTGGCATACCTCATGCATCCTTTCCCCTTTTGGATGGAGGGTAAGCAAACAAGCTGCCATGAGTAGTGGGGAATGTATAGAAGATAAAATATCAACAATAATTAGAAAGAATCCCAAAATTCTCATCCAACAGGTTTCATCATCCCTGGTGTCTTCACTGACACCAACATGAATAAATCGATGCATCTCATCATTCTTGGCATCAGTTGCTACCATAGCCAATAGGCCTTCATGTCCCCAAAAATCACAACAGCCTTCAAGGATCACATCCCAACACAAGATGAATGAAAACAAACATCATATAGATTGGTCTCTTGGCCCCTAAACAAGGCATCCAAACATCAAACACAATGAGCTCTCATAGATCCTAGCATAAGGCTCTTTGCCATTACAAGCAATATGGTAACTCATATCCCTGAGAGGAATTATCTTTTTTCTAATAACCAATTCTTTATTCCATCTAGAGTTAAATGATTTTTTATTTGGTGGTTCCAACTATGGGGAACTTAAATAAAAATATCTCACATATTTATAAAAGATTCCTACTCCATCAATTTGATTTACATTAAATTACAACAACAAAAACCAAATTCATTTACATGCCTCTTCATCTTTATCCAAAAAATTATCAATTAATTATGGATTTACCATCTTTACCAATTTCTATCATGAAATAAAAGATAAAAAAGAAAACATAAATATCACACTATCTAGAAAAACAAGAGGCAATAACATACGATTGATATCAATTTCTTTATCTGGTTCAAATATTTAGTATGTCAATTTCATTATGATCCAGTGGGATAAAACAAAATAACTATGTAGTTTCACATAATTGAAAAGACAAGAAATGAATCCCCAACCTAAAATGGTTCTTGAAGTTCTTTATACAGCGACGATCAACATAAAAGATTGCGATCTCCTCCCCCATGACAACTACATCCACCTGATGATGCCATGACATGACCACACCATCTGACATCCATGAAAAATCCATTAAAATCTTAGAGATCCCATGATATAACATTTCAAGGAGAAACATATGGAGAATGATCATTTAAAACACAAGAAAAGAGGAAGATCATAACTTATATGGTTGAAGGATCAACCACTGTTGCATACACCAAAACTGGGGGTGGACATTTAGCATGAAGAAAAATCAAGGAGAAATGATCTTTAGATTAAGGGTCAATCACAAAGAAACTATGTGAAGAATTAATGGTTTTATTATCTCATACCAGAAAACAAGAATGTATAATAAGGAAGAAATATATCTCATCCACTTTGAAGATTTAACAAACTAGTGGTTTAAGATACGATGGATTTTACCTTAAAAATATCACATTAAACCACAAGGTTTGACCCTTTAAATACATCTCGAGCCATAAGAAAATTAAAGTTGGAGTTATGGACTTCGAATCGGCCATAATATCTTTGAAATGAGGCATTAAATTCATTTTACATCAATAGAAATGTCAAAGGGGAGAAATTGTAGGAATCTGGAAACATTGTTCCCGAACTAGAATTTTAGATAAGGAAAGGATACTATTAAAAGGATGCTATTGGAAGGTAGTTGTTGGAAATAGCCTAACGTTTTCGAAACACTGTTGTTGAATTAGAAATTAGGCTATGAAAAAGGCTACTATTGGATTGTTGTAGTTGGAAGGTTTCTATTAGAAATAGCCTTCTATTCTAGAAGCACTGTTCATAAACTAAATATTTTCCAATGGAAAAAATTATGATATTTGAAGGATTTTGTTGGAAGGCTGCTATTGGAAATCACCTATAGCTATAGAAATACTATTTACGAACTAGAAATTTGGCAAGGGTAAAAGCTTGATATCAGAATGCTGTTGTTGGAAGGCTGTTTTAGGACATAGCCTTCTGTCGTGGAACAATGTTCATGAACTAGAAATAGGGAAAAGGGAAAAAAAGTTTGTTTTTAGTAGGCTGCTGTTAGAAGGCTACAGTTGGAAGGCTGCTTTTGGAAGGCTTCTATTGGAAATAGACTACTATCCTGGAAAAACTATTCATAATCTAGAAATTTGGAAAAGTTTTGAGAATATGATATCTTAACCACCTAGAACTCCCCTAACTCCATATTTCATCAATATAATAGACAAAAGAGGTTCGGGCCATTATATGAATTGATATTGACTAATTCTAATAGGTGAAAGATATCAAGGAGTTTTTTTCTAGGATGATGTCTTGGCCATGGTGGATTTAGATAAAAATGTATCTTTCTATATTCCATGGTTGGAAGCCATTGTGTCTTCATAGAGATGAAACACCATGAACAATTCCATAATGAATTACTCAACGGTAGTCTAATATTCCATATATTGTTTTCAAAATGATTCATATTTGGAGATATATAAAAATATAAACTCTGATGATCCTGATCACCCTTTGAAAGTGACACATCACATATATAGTGGGAGTAACTAAACTATACTAGAGGTCCCTAATGATTCCTATATAAATTTATGTTATATTATCCCTTTACCAAAATTTCAATCCAATCCTTCAAACCCTATCTAACCATCATGGTCTCCCACCACCCCTCAATTAAGATCACTTATGAGTCTCCACATATATGATCATCATATCGATGTGTCATGATTCTAAGTACTATTTTATATACATATCCTCAACATATTTTTTATGTTTATTTATGTATGTTCTTGTGGTGATATTTGTAAAATTTTGGGATTCCTTTTGGGAAGGACACAATGATTTTTTTATATTGTTACGATCCAAGATGGTTTCCTTTGGGCGCTGAATTATTAGTGCTTATTATTATGTTATTTTTTTGATTAAAATAATGGTCTTGAGGAAGTGGATCCAAAACATATCATTTTTTTGAGTTGATGGAAATTTTTCAATATTCATCATCATTAGGTAGGTTTTGGATATAACGTAATGAAATATAATTGTTGATATTATGAATTCATTGGAAGGGTGATGTGTTCAAATATAGAGATACCTTTTTTATGCATTGTGATAATTTCTAGATAATGAACAATATAATTTTTTTGGTTATTTATTATTAATAGAATTCTTGAAATTCATGATATTATTTATACAATGTAATGTCAGTAATTATTAATTTAATAAAAATTGAGGCTTGGATATCTAATTATCATTCCTTGTTGAAAATTTTTGATTAAGAAAAATATCACATAAAGCATGTGTATAGTTGAATCGTAGATTTAAATATCCATTGATGATGATTTATTTATTATGAATCCTTTGAATAATGAATCAAATAAATCTAAATTATAATAAAAAATCAGTATATATTTTATTTTATAAGGAAGGGCATTCATGGTTGTTATAGGATTGTATATGTTGGTGTTACACCGATGGTAAAACCCACAATTTTTTTCCTTAATAATTAATTTTTTGAATTTTATGTTTTTTCTAGGATGGTATAGTTATATTTTCATTTTCCATATGTGATATTGAATTTCCATGATATATACAACAATTTGGGAGACAAACATTATTATTTTATATCTTATATTTTATGTAGATGTTGGATAGATTATGTTGAGAGTTGGGATTTACAATTTTCTGGAATATTGAGTTTAGTTGTTATGGTATTATTGGTTCTTATATATATACTAGATTTCCTATGATCTGGTTATCTTTTTATTTCTAAGGAAATCTTTTACTGATTCTTGGTAGTTTTTAGTTATTACATTCTATATTAGATAATTGATAAAATATAAGTATATCTAATTATTATATCATAGGATGAGTCTAAGAATACCAAAAATGTATACAATGGTAAATGAATTATTAATGGAGTCACATGATGGGTGTTGATGTTGATAATGTTGAATAATAGAAACCGTGAGATGGATGGAGCGAAAACATCAAGAAAAATGGTTGAAATCTAGAATTTTATGTTTGATATAGACCATTGATTAGGGGTTTTTAAATAAAACGGAATAAAATCTAATTTTTAATAGGTTTATAAATGAATTAAAATGATTTATTTAGTACTAAATAAACAGGAATATTGTTTTTAAAAAATGGTGGTTGTGCAGTTATGTGAAACCGGTTTGTTATTAATTATTTTTTATTCTTCTTTCATATGTGCCCATATATAAAATTGATTTTATAGCTAGGTTGATTTTATTAGTTTGGTTATTCATAGTATTTTTTTATAAATTTTAATTTTCAATGCTCTACATCCAAATTTTTGTGGGTATCTAACAGTTAAATGGTATGTTTATAGGGGGTTTCACAGATATCCATATTGGTGAATGAATATTTGGTTAAACTTTCCCTCTTCTCAACTTTCCCTATAGATGTAGTATGATGAATTGGTGTATCCAGACTATGTTGGACTAAGGTATAGTGTACATATCTAAATTGTGTTTGGTCTGCCTCATATTTTCAAAATAGGTGAGTGGGGTGTAGTGTTGTGAGATTGTAGAACTACATGTATTCTAGATACAAGTATTATGGATTGATATCCATTTACATGAATGGGTTTTGATGGATTGACATTTATTTCATGATACATGGCTTATATTGTATTTCATACTAACTAATTGGTTATTCATTTGATTGATGTGTGGTGTTATTAAAACATGACATTTTTGGCCATATGTGTCAATGAGCTAGTTAGGGACAAGTCTTGACCTGTGTTAGAAAAATATTTAAAGAAGTTATTCTAGTAGATAACATTTCATGTTAGGTCATGATAACGATGTGAAAAAGATGGTAGTGGAAATATGATTAATATATTTTTTATATTTTTTTATTGTGAATTTTTTGATGAATGTGTTACTCTTTCAGTTTTTCATAGTTGGTATGTGATCTAATTATAACTATAGGTTACAATATAGATTAATATTTTAATTCACTATTCTTTATTAGGATTTTTTCACATTTACATGAGTGTTTTTTGGTATGATTCCACTATGTATAACTATATTCTCATCCAATGTGTCTATTTGATCATTAATGAATATCAGTTTTATATGGTGAAGGTGTGTTAATGTTTAAAAAAATAGGTAAAAATTATAATGAATATAATAATTACAAAACCATGGGTGTCAAAAAAAATCAGTATTAAATAAATAATAATAATAATCAATTATTTAATGAAAATAATTTTACGGGACTAACAAAACATGAATCAAGAATAAAAAAACATTTCTAAAAAATAACAATACATACCTTGAATTTATATTTATCATTAGAGAACATCTTATTCATGTCATGTTTTCATTAGAGACCCCACAAAAACTGTATTGATAATGGGATAATTACCCAAATACAATGTTTTCAAAATTTAATTACAATACCTAACATAGGGTTATCTATTGAGAACATTCATGTAACAATAAAATTATAGTGTCCATACTATAAAACCATCACTAATAACTCAAATAAAATGTTAGAATGTTCATCTGACAACCCACTTACGATATTAAATAAATTAATGATAGTACTGTGTTCAAAAAAAATATAATATGTTGTTTTTGTAAATTATTTTAAATCATTGACGATTCTAAAAAAATGAGAAACTGAACAACTATAAAAGTATCCATATAAATATTAAAAATATAAATGATGTAAAATTTAGGGTTTAAATATTTCCACACCATAATCTATTTTCATCAATAAATGATAACCTATAAAAATAGTGGGGGTATTGATCCTCTATTTTATGTCCATGATCCCAATATCTCTACATAAAATTCACACACTAACAATACATAAAAACTAGTTGTATCTCAAAAACATATACTGTTTTCTATTATGTGTATTTTATTTACACTTGTTACTCTTTAAAGGTTCTATCATTAATAACTTCCAAATCACACAAGTGGGTATCATGTGAGAAAATTAGTATTCACCTCCTCAATTATGAAATGTGAAAGTGGTTGTGAACAAGATATTACTATCAGGGCACTCATAGGAAATAATAATCATATCCTTCCAAACATTTTATCTAGAACATTCTAGTGATCATTTAGTAATATATACTACATTTTTTTGACTATCTACATACTTTCTGATAATGTCAGATTCAGAAACATATGATCTCTCACCTTGAACTCCAACAACCACCATCATTATTCAAAATTAGATATATAATTTCATTGAGCTCTATAGACATGATCCTAGACCACCAACACCATCTCTATCATTGATCATAGTAACTATAATAATGTTAGCGATGACTATCAAATTTCAACCCACTACAATGATTCCATTTAGGGTCTTTCACAAATTCCATGAATACTTCCTAGGTGATACTGGAATTTTATTTTGTATGGTATTTCTACTCCACAATGGGTATGTGATCCACCCAGATATATCTAAAATCCATAACACATAACCTCCACATATATTATTGATTCTCTTTGGTTCTCTCTGTATTCTAGTATATATACGTGTTAAATGATATCCTCAACCGCAATATCATCTATAATGCCTATAACAAGCTCTGATACTATTATGAAGCGAATATTTAATATATGTTAGAGATGATAATTTATGATATCACATTCATCTATGTGATCTAATCTATATAAAATTATCTTATATTTATGTTGATCTATACTCCAAAATAGATATAATGTTTTCCAATATAATTAGTAAATCAATTATCACAAAGATTTCATGATAATATGTCAAATAATATACAATTCCAGTCACAATTTGAATAGATATATTATCCCAGTTTAATTCTTTAATCCTAAGGAGTTGGGATATTCCTTCTAGAAACTAGTGACTAGTTTTTTATAAAAATGGTTGAGGGCTAACAAGATATACATAGAAATTTTTCTCTTAAAATTTTTACCTTAAAATAAATTCTTGGGGTTGTGGTGTATCATATTCCCACCGTGAGGTAACTCTTATGAGTATGAATGGAACACCCCCAACAACTACTCTCATAGTGTTACTGGTATCATTTTCCATAATTTTTGACAAATATATCCCAATGAGGAGAATATTCATTTACTAAATAACATGAGGATATTTGATCGCACATGCCTCCATAATAGTTTTTTTTCTAATTAGTTATCCCACTAGAATTAATGAATCTTAGTGGGTACTACTAATGATTTATTAGAAACATATTCTATCTCTTCTAATAATGATATTTTTATTTCCATAAATATATATAATACAACCTATATCAATTTAACTTAGAATAAACTTCCTATAGAATTATCTATAACATTTCACATTAATGGATTATATAAAATCACACAGTAATAGTCATATAGAAACGGTATCCAATACCTATGACTCAAGTTAAGAACTATCCAGATAAATAATTTTGTGAGGGTCTTATAGTCCATGAACAAAATTTTAACTCATGACAATGATAATGACTTCATTTCATTAAATAATTAACTACTACCATGATCACTAATTCATTTGTCATGTAGTTATACTAATGTGTTCTCAATAGTATGGAACCATAAAAATCAAATCATTCTTAAGTACCAACACAAAACTATGACCTAGTCCTAGAGGATTATAAGAAACAATGTCCTAAACTCAATCTATAGTAACCATATATTTAGGACCCCAGTCACCCTCTACCAAAATTAATCCAAATAACTCTAGTATCCCTCAAACTGAGTGAGAGTATTTAATTTATGAGTTGAGGTATTCATTAGAGTTTCTATCCTGGAGGTTTCATCCAATAATCCTGATCTCTATTCTGGAAACCCAATAAATATTTATAATTAAAAAATTCCCCTGGATGTCTCCCATAGGCGAAGTTAATTGAGCATATATTGTTCCAAAACTACTCCACTGTCTAAGTTAATATTCCAATAGTAATATTCATCATAAGTTAAAAATGTACACATAATAATCATACCATTTATCCTGTGCTCCATACGAATATATTGAGTTGTTCTTAGATTCATAGCATGAGTTTCTTCCAATTCTAGGTATATAGTAATTTATATATTACACCAAATATTTACTCTTCTATGAAGGGATTTTAGATCCTATTTTTATGTCTTATAAATATAGTTGGGGTGTATTCATTCCAAAGAAACCTAAAAAAAATCATAAAGGCATTAGTGGAATAATAATGTTAAATTAGAGATATCCTAATAATGAAAATGAATACCATGATATCCATACCAGACATCATACTTTGAAATAAAATTATCTCATTTCATCTAGTCAAAGAGGCCTTGAATCCTGAATGACGGAAATTTTATCAAATGCTTCAAAAATTTCAATTATTAATTGTTAATATAAATTTCAATTCTCCTAATCACCTTCATGGAGGAAAATAATATATCCTAATGGTGGTAAATAATTTTTCAAATTGATCCTTTCACAATAATATCCTCAATATAATCATTCATACCACTTCACGTGGTATGGAAAATTTGTTTTTTCTATGAAAAAATCATATTTCTACATAGAGATGATCAATTAAAAATTTGGTCACTCGATGGTCGTGAAATAAAAGAGATTTCATTAAATAATTTTAATTATATTCCTCAATCAATATATTAATTTTATCACTCTATATATCCATCACACATAGTTAATAACCTTAAATTTGATAGGTGATCTACTTTAACATCATCAGTATTGACCTTACAGGTTTTGACCAAATGTATCACCCATAAATAATGGAAACCTCAGTCTATTAGATAAAAAAAATTCTCCCTTTGAAGGTAGTAGTGTACCTTAGACCATACTAAATATATTCTGTCTATACTAGTGATGAAATCATTGGGATTCAAATCTTGTTCTGTTTTTTGAAGATGAATCCCCATATAAGAAGAATAGACCACACTATTGTTCATACTAATTATTATGACCAGTGAAGTAGATTTCATAACATTGTCTTTGAATGAAAAGGAATGTAATGGTTATTAAAATAATAATACTCTATGTTATATTTTTAAAATCATGAAATCTTATTGGAATATTTCAAATCTTCTCATAATTAATTTTTTATCTCAAATATTAATTTTCTTAATGACAAAAGAAGATTTAGTAGACAAATATTTTCATAAGATGTCTCATAATAAATATTAATTCAAAGGAATAATCATATGGTTTTATTATAAAACATGGGTACTCATTAAATAATTTTTAGGTAAAAAAATTTTTTAACCTTAAAAGAAGCATGTAATATCCGTTAAACTATAGATCATTATAAAAACTAATGATATTAAAAGTCCAGTATTAAAAATTAGTTTTAATAATGTAGCAGTCAGGTAGATTTATTCGAAAATCATATCTATAACACTATTATAACCACTCATATAATAACTCTAACTAATAGAATATCCTATAATTTCAATTTGAACATATATTCCTTGAGTAAAAATCATTACCCAAAGCATGATAGAGGTATAACAAGATCAAACATTGTCATAAGTAATTTCCAAAGACCCTAAAAAATATATGAAATAATTAATTCTATTTATAAAATATAAAAAAGTATTCTACTTATCACATGTATATAATCACTTTTGGGATTTACATAAATATAAAAATAATATTCCATTTTTGATTGAATACTATAAAAATGGAAAATATATTAAGAATAGGAAATAGTATCTTATTTTAGATATCCATGAAATCATTTATAGTATTATTATAAAATAATAATTTTTATGATTGTGGGAATTTCCTTTTATTCCATACATGATTAAAAAATTCATTCAATATTTTTTTAAATACCAAAAATAAAGCATATAATATAATTTAAACATAATCCTTTTAAAAAAATAATAATGAAATTGAAAAATTATTCAAATGAAATTTAATATTAATTTAATTGTATTAATAACAGAGTATAAAAATTTAACAAACATAGACATTGAATGAATAAAATAAGTGTAACCATAAAACTATTAAAATAAGATTTTAAGGATGTATCATTTACCTCAAGTCGGACTCTCTACATAAGTACTTTAACATTGTTAGAAAAAAATATTATATTTTTTAATAGTTGGGGAACTTTTTTTAAGAGTATTTCGTAGTTATTATTTCTATTATATAATTTATTTCCATAAATTTTAAAAATATAAAATCTTTTATGATCTTGTCCTATGTTTTGGGGATGTTATGTTTACAACTGTAAAACAAATTGAGTGGGCTAACCAATGTAAATGGGTAATTGTTATGAAATAAAGATAATATTAATAACAAAAAAAATTACAAATTTATAAATTATAAATAAATTTAAAACCATTATTGAAAATTTTGAAGGAAAATAATTTCATCCATTTATATATGTGGTAATCCACATGTATGAATAAGTGATGTTTTCAGTTTACATTGGATTTCATGTTATATTTTTATGTAATATATTATATTCCTATAATCATATTTATTTATTGAATATCATATAAATTTTTTAAATTCATTCTATTAACTATCATTGTGAGGTATTGACGAATAATGAAGAGCATCACATCATGGATGTGGTAGTCAACACATACAAATGAGTGATGTTTCCATTGTGAATTTGATAGAAAATATGATAAAAAGATTATGTAACAAAATTACTTAAAATTGTTTTATATTAATTATAAGGATGATATTATATTATAAAATATAAACATGAAATAAAGGAGGTTGATGAAAAAATAAACCTAAAACACATAGTAATAATTTATTCCACTTCATTGGAAAACCGACATTCGATTACTCATTATGATAACAGTAAATAGAATTTTGGTTGGAAAATACCATATAATAAATATTTGGAGTTGTTATGAATTAATTTTAGTGGGTATCAGTTGATCTAAAAGTATCAATGTGTGTGAAAAAGATTGGGGCGTTGGTTCCCATTTATAAGTGAGGGCAGAAGAACTCTTGTATTTTTTTAATAATATGAAATTATATACAGAATTATTCATGGGAATACGTCTCTAAATATATCCCATTTACATTTTAAGATGACACATATTTAAATAACCACATCTAAAATAATTTAATATGATATGTTTTGACTTTACAAACATAGTTTGAACCACAGTTGGCATGTTTCTCTAATTACTGTTGTGATAGGTTTTTACCATAATTAGTTTTACTCAAATGTAAAATGGATCCACTTAAAAAATTTTGACCCATTATTCTGAATATTATATTTATTTTTATTATTTAGTTTTTATATGATTAAAAAATTAATTTCTATATAAGTGTTTAAAATGTAACCAAAATCAGTTTATTTGAAAAATTAATTTCTATATAAGTGAAAATGATTTTATACCAAAATTAAACAAAATTTTGATTCTTATATAGTTAGTTATATTATATTTTTAAAATTATACTAATATAAATTAAAAAAAATCAAAATTATATTGGTTAATTTTAAACACTTGAATAGAAATGAAATAATTTTAAAATAATTCCATTTTCACAATTAACTTGAAAACTATATTTTCAAAAAAAATCACAAAAAATTGGCCTAATATATATATATATATATATATATATATTATATGAACAATGAAATATAATTTATACAATTAAATTTTAATATATTATAAATATAAATTTGAAATAAAACAATGTAAAACATTGATAATAATTTATTTTAAATAATTATTTTCTTTTTATACTAAATAAATCATATAATATTATTTAAAATAATGTGAATATAAAAAATCATATAATGAAAAATAATAATATATGAAATTGGAATATTAATATCATTATGTAATTATTTTCATTCATACCTCCACAAGTAAATTTTACCATAAATATTTATTTAATTACGTAAAGGGTTTGAGATGTATCTCCATCTTAAACTTTTCAAGATCAAAACTTTCTTATTATATTAGATTAGTTTTATATAAAACCATATCTGGGTAATTTACCTTACTCCATAATGTATTATCTCTAGTATCTAGATTATACACTGTATTTTAATTCAAAATAAATATTCCCTTCAAACTGTGCCACTTAATGTCCCAAAACATTATATGAATCAGTTAAATTTTTATATGTTAATAAAACATCAAACATTTCATGTACCTAACATACACTTAAAGGAAACTATACTTAGGAAGAAAATGATACTAATTTTCTATATTTTTATATAAAATAATAACCTTTCATGATTTATTTTCCATTTTTTACAAAAATGAAAAACACATTTCTCTTATGGTATTATAAAAATGAAAACATATCCTACCTCACATAAAATATATTCCCTATAATTATTTTCAAATATCTTCAATATTTTATTTAATCCCCTTATTTTTTGTTCAATTACATTTACATAGTCAAAAGGTTCCCCCAGACGGTGGGTCACATGGCCCCATGTGAACCTTCCCATGCGCCAAGGGCGGTTGACTCGAAGTGATGGTCTAAAGTGGGTATAGTGGGGAGACTATACAATCATTATAAGAGTGTAGCACAATTTTGTAACCGTAGAAAATCAATATTGGAATAATAATAATAAAACTAACAAAAAATGTTAAATCATCTATATTATTGTAATAATATTAACCCATCTGTGGATGTATCATATAAAAAATAATTACATCATGTATCTATACAAAATGGAATGCAATGCATGGAATAAAAAATCAATTACTATAAATGTATCAAAAGTAAAAATATAAAATCAATAAATATCTCTATATAGCATCACGACCATAGCATAGTCCTATGCTCCCATTCTCATATTTATAACAAATAAATCATCATGAATAAGGCAATATTCCAAGTTCATACCTACCTCTATGAAGTTTGTATGGGTACCATAGGGTGGCCCGAATATGGTGTTATATAACAGTCAGTGGGCTATCACCAATGGTGTATATAACTAGTCCAATCTATTTGTATATGTTGAATAATATTTCAGTATATAATATCAATATAAATGAATAATATTGAGTTCTATTTTCCATCAATTAAGGATCACTATCATAAAACAAATGTAAACATGATTTAACAATAATGTATGAAAAATCATGAATAATACTTTACATTCTAAAAAATTCTATCAAGAACCCATATCAGGGTAATATTTAAAGAATGATATATATCCACTTCAACTTATGCTTATTAATATAGTTTCATGCATATATGGTATGATATAATGATTAAAATATTCTACGGAAGCCTCAAGAGCCTATACCATGTTATCAAGTGTAATGCTTACATGAGAAAATCCAAAATAAATATATGTAAAATTAATCCACTCATGAACAAGGAACTATCCCTAGTTCCTACCTACCTCTATGAAGTCTGTCTAGGTACAATATTTCGGCCCAAATAGGGTGTTAGATAACAGTCAGCAGGCCATCACCAATGGTGTATATAACAAGTTCAATCTATTTATATATGTTGAAAAAGATTTCAATATATAATATCAATATAAATGAATAATATTGAGTTATATTTTCTATCAATTAAGGATCACTATAAAAAAAATGTAAACATGAGATAACTTTAATGTAACACCCCATGCTTCCTCGGTATGTTTCCTTTCGAATAATGCAATGGCGTGCATCGTACGCAACTTCGAGATTTTAACACACCATAACCAATCAAACTAGCCGTTATGAATAGTAATACCTACTTTTTGAAATTTTATAAATTCTATCTCTCAAAATGGACTTCATTTCTGGATTCGGAATATCGAAATTAGCCAAGGGTGAAAATTTGGTACTTTTCGGAAAACTTTCATATTTTGATGAATAGTGAAAATTACTAAATTTTAATTAAAAACAACTTTTTTAATCAAAATAATTAATAGCGATAAATTATGATTTTGAGTGGGTTTAAAGTATATTTAGAATATATTTTTACCATGTAATACAATGTGGGTCATTGAACAGAATTTCACATTTAAACTAGACATAAACAAGTGACAATCTTTTGATAGTTATTATCTCTAAAAAACACGCTTTTTGTTTTAACAACGGGAATTAATTTTAAATTAATTTCTTCCACTTCTGTGTTTTGAATTTGGAAAAATGGATTCCATATTTGGAATCAGGATGTTCAAATTGTGTAAATAGGTAACTTTTATTTATAAAAATTTTTGATAATTACTTCGGTAAATATTTTATTTACCATGGTTAAAGGGTAAATCCTGTAAACAATGGTTAAAAAATAATATTATAATAATAATAAATTACCATAAAACGTGTCTTAACCCTACTGGTTGATCCATGGTCGACCATGGACATCTTTGGGTCGATTTTGGGACCCCATGGATCCACTTGTAAGTGATAATGACACTTTATTTTAATTAAGTTAAAGTAAATACAAAAATGGCCCAAGCATATATCTTTTAACAAAACAATTGTTACAGAGGGTTATATATGTTTTATTTTAGATTATAAATATTAATTAGAAAGATAAAAATATTTCCTACATAATTATATTTTGTTTATAATTTTTAGACATTAAATAATTTAATTTATTTATGACACAATGATGATGAATTAATTACTTTAATAGTGAAAAATAAAAATAATTGATATTATAAATACCCAAATAAATATAATATGAAACTTTTAATGAATTAAAATACTTTTCTAGGATAATATGATATATTATTATTGATTTAATTGACTTTTTTAGAAGTAATAAATATGTTATGAGTTTCACAAAAATCAACTATGGAATAGTGTCAAAATTGACATAAAAGAGTTCTTAAAACAAATATTATATTATTAATTGATATTAAATTCCTAAAAATCTAAGGTTCGGCCAAGAGACTTATATCATTATAGGTGCATCATTAATGGACCAATTGGGGGTCTCTTGGATGTATATAGTAAGTTTATTAACCATATAATATAAAAATACAAAGAGACATTGTAAAAGTGAAACTAATTAACTAAGAGTTAATACTTAAAGATAAGGTTAATATAATGACCCAAACCTGTCTAAATTCTATTGGTTGAGTTGTTTTAGACCCATAACCACCTTAACATTTAAATAATAAACTTTGGAGCCATTATAAACCGAATATTAATTTATTATAAATTAATATTTCTAGCTTTTCCAAAGGTGCCCCTCACCCCTCTTATAAAAGGGAACTCCTCCTTCTCATTTTTTCACACCTTCAAAGCCCTTTGGTTCGGCCAAATCCTTCCCAAATACTATCTCAACTTCCCTCACTACAACCTAGAGGCCTTAGTTTGATCAGAAAGCCAACCTAAGGAGCCCTTTTGATCAAATCAAAAGGAAGAACCCGAAGAAGAGGTAATGTTTTCACCACCCCTTTTCAAGTTCCTTTCTTCTTCCACTTCCTCTTTCTTTGTTATTACCATTATAAAATAATAAATCCAGTATCATATATATATTGTGATGTTATTATAAATATGTTTCAACCATATTCAGTATTCTATCCATCCTTTGAATAACATGTCACCATACGTGCGTACGTACGACCTACCGTCTCCACATCGTGGTGTAATTGTTATTCAATATATTATTATTTGGATGGGTATAATAATGATGTGTAACTCATGTAAATAATAAATATAACATTATAATTATTCTGTATATATGATATAAAATCCAATTATATATTATTTTAATATCAAAAGTATGATATTGTCGCTCGTGCGTATGTACGGACTACCGTCTCCACGAATGTGATGAGATTCATTCTATATCATATCCATTCAAGTATAATTATAATATGATTATTTAAAAATAGTATCTAATGAATTGATTTCATTCTGTATATGAATAATATACATCCCATTAATAACGAATATGTCTCACATAACAAAGAATATAAAGTACAATGAACCCGTTAACACCCGAAATGACGATAATTCTAAGATATTATTAACAAATAAATGTTAAAAGATCATATATGATATCATATTAAAGTAAATGATTCTTGTATAATTCAATAAAAATTATTTAACCATTATACAGGAGTTAAACCTACCGTCGACCTAGGAAAAAGTACAAATTAAGGGATTTTCTTATCTCACTTTCAATTCCATGAGATTTCCATTGTTCGCCACTAAATTATTGAAAGTGGTGTACTATGTACTGCCATTTGATATATATTATCATGATTATCTTTATATTCATGTTATTCTGTAAATAATTTGGTGGTTATTAACTTTTGGCCTTATGACTCAGTTGATTAACGTGGTAAGGAGTTTCTTATCTCACTCTTAATTTCGTGAGAATTCCCTTATTCACCACTTATTTATTGCATGTGGTGTGTCTGCTGCCCATGTTTGTATTCATTGTGTAATATAATTTAATTCATGTATATTTACATCATCATTGTGTTATAATTATTTCATGGGTTCATGTTTCATATGTTACCAAATCGATAAGGGAATTTGAAATTCCAATTTCTATTTATTCAGCTTTATGCAAACTCCATTGATTATTTTACTCCGAAATTATGTGTGGAATCTCTATTCATTTTCTTATGTAATAATTTCCACTCCCCTTTTCTGTGGATATACTTTTGATACACATAGTCACTCCATTGATAATTTCTCAAGTCATCGATATGAATTTGATAAGAGTAATTTTAACTCATTCTCCATTTGTTGAGTTAAACATCCAATTCATTGGTGTTGTTTTTACAAGATTATTTGTGAATGTCCTATGATTGTTTTACACTGAATATCCAATAATATTTAGTGTATTTATATTTTTCACACATAACTTTGTCGTTGATTTATCCTTATCCTAAGGGTATGGCCTTTATGAGTGATTTCATCTCAATTTACATTCCATTGAGACTTCTTTGTTAATATACACCAAATCACTTTTATGTGGTGTATATAATGTACTTTGACATAGTATATCATGAATCCCTTTATTCTCATGATATTACAAAGTTTTTATTACCTCAATTATTTGTATTGAAGTGTCTCTTTTGGTTAGAATCTCTAACAAAAATACCATTTTTAAATGTTTTAAAGATTTATTCATCTAAATATTTCTCATTAATGTCCATGTTTTATAAATGTTTTTAAGGATTTATTTATATGGACATTAAAGTTTAGAAATTAAAACTCCTTTTAAAAAGATTCAAAGTGGTATTGACACTTTGATTCAAAAATCTACTTTTAAATGGATTCTTGAAAAATAGTGTGACTTTTAAATGTTTTCAAGAAAAGGGGGATATTTCTCTCAAATAGTTTTGATGATTATTTTCATCTATGTCAACATCCTTCATTATTCTTCATTGAAGTTAATGTGATACAATACAATCTTCCATATTGTATCGAATGAGTTATGTTTGACTGTGGATGTGCTGTTTTTATACAATTCATGGTTTGTAGTAAAAGTATTGACATTTCGTATGCTAGTTTTAATACGAATGTTTATGTTATGTTTAAACATGTTCATATGAGGAATGCATTGGACTTATTAAGTGACAGGTGGATCCCGCTATAGATCCTCGATGCATCGGTAGGTCTCATGAGACAAACTAGTGTCTTGGAACAAGGCCTTGGCAAAATCTTATTTGTAGTCTTGGCACGAGGCCTTGGCTATGTGGTTATGATAGTCTGGCATTATGCATTCCATCATTATGAAAGTGGTTATTGATAATGCATGGGATTGTTCAACTAGTAGAATATCCATGTGAGTATGTAAATGGAATTATTTCATTTTATCTTTGCCATTTTATGTTGAAGATCAAGTTTAAAAGGCTTTTGTTTTAGTTATAAACTGCCTTAAGTGTTTATGCTTATTTATGAAAGCTTCTGCTATAATGTTATCCTTACTGAGCATCTGATCTCACCCCGTTCAATGTTTAATTTTTCCTAGGATTGTGAAGAAGTAATTTATGAATGACTTCCATGGATAGTATGAGGGTATATGAAGGCAAGATGTTTTTTTTATGATGTAATGTAAAAATTTATGGATGTATCTAGTTATTCCAAGGCTACAAAACTAATCCGTCTTTCGAGACTTGATCTTTCTTTCGATCATGCCAATGTTATGTAATAATGCACCGACTCTAGGTAAATAGGGTCGGGGCGTTACAGTTGGTATCAGAGCAACTTTAGTACAAACCTTGGAAGCTAGATTTAGATAAACTCTGATTAGAGCACGTAGACCTAAGATGAACTTTTAGGATTAGTATAAAAGAACTTTCTAGAATTTTGGTATTGTAGAGATTTTGTGAGTTTTCCGAGCAATACATCCCTGTCTGGATATGAGAAGGTAGAGGCGGCTCTGGCACAAATGTACCTAGGGGTAAATCCGAAAACACCGCTTTGAGCTAGACTCGAACGGGAACTGGTGCACGACAATGGGCCTTGCTGCACTCTTGGTTACGACACTCTCGGGGGATATGCTTAGGATAATTTACATTTTCTTCACAAACCTATATAAGTAATATATATAAGATGAGAGTAAATGACCTTGGATAGTCCTAATATGCTTCAAATTGAGAATATGGTGACATTTTAATCTCTAAATGATTTTACGAATACTCTTACTCACAAAATGGTTTCTGGTTTTAGTCAATGGCTGTATTCCAAGGAAGTCATAGTGACATTGAGAACGATGTACAATGTGGGAACGGTGGTGGCAATGAGCAATAAAATGGAATGTTGATAGGAGAAAAAGATATCGTCTTTATGCCAAATCAGTTTTCCAAAAATATGATCAAAAACATATATATTAACCAACTCCCAGACTCAACAAGGAAGAGAAAGGTGATAAATGATAAGAGCTCCAGCAATGGAGACCATGGAGAAAAGAACCCTCAATTTTCATCATGCAGGAAATGTGGAAAGAAACACCCTGGAAAGTGTCTCAATGGGACAATGAAATGTTTTACGTGTGGGAAGGAAGGACATAAAGTGAAGAATTGCTGAAGAAAGATGAAGAGTACTATGGAAGAAGATAAAAATGGTCCCAAGAGTCCATTTACAGTCATTTTCCGTAAATATAGGGGACCTGACCATTACCCGAGTGAATGTCCTATCCTATAGGATATTTTCTTGGTCAAAGAAGAAGCTATGTGGAAATAAATGGTTGGAGAAAAATTTAAAAAGTATTAGCACTCCTTGTTGATGGGTTTACTTTGGTATAATTTTCTCTTGTATTTGTAACCCCGCAGTTTGCCATGTGAGAATGATATTTGAGGAAGAATTGTCTCTTCTCTTGTGGAAATAGGTATAAATAACCATTTGGTTTTATATGATCATTGGGGTTTGAGAAAATTATAAGTTATTATAATTTGGGATGAAAATGCAAGGTATGATATAACATTTGTGGTTAAATTATGTTATTTTGACGAATTTATCTCATTTTGGTAATATTATAAAATATAGTCATTGAAAAAGGACAACACGTAGACTGTGTGACAACCCGTCACGTCTGACAAAGCTGTGGGAATCGAACCCACAAACAACGTGCGATTGGGATTTATCGCATACCATTGGACTACGTGAAGTCCCTTGTTAATGTGACTATTTTTTTTGTTAAATGATTTTATTGATCAATAATATGTTGATTTGGGTTCTTATGTCTTATCAAATGAATACCCTTGGTATAGGAAAATGATTTTTTGATTAAGTGATAAATGTTATTTTGGAAGATGTTCTCTTTGTTGGGAACACTATATGCCCAAGGAAAATATAATACAATGGGGTTTCATTTGTAGAGTAATGGTGGATTTTTATCTATGTTTTTTTTGTGGATTTATAGTGATTTGGGTTATTTATGGAAATGATTAACCTATAACAGAGAGTATGTGATGATGTTAATTACTTTTAAGTATGTGAATTTAAGAGTATTTGATGTCATTTGGAGATACAATTTAACATGGGAGACTACATAATCAAATTCTTCTATGTTTTGGGTTTCAATATTAGTTTGGATTATATTGAAGGATTTTAAGGACAATTGATTATTGAATGGTATTTATTTAACTTTGGAGTATTGTTGGTTTAATTATAGAAATTATGATTAGTGCATATTTGTCTCAAGTAATATCCTTTTGGGGGATCATTAGATCATTCACTAAACATTTTGGTTTTGATTAATCTTCAAAGACAATGTAAATATATAGTTTATCCTGCATGGATCATGTGATTCTATAGAAGTTTATTCTAGCTCTTCCAGTGTGACCAAGTCTTCTTGAATACTCATCGTTTAAAAAAATTGAGTTAGTGGTGGAAATTTATTAAAGAATGAAACTCTACTTAAAATGTAAGTATATCTCTTAATGTTCTTAGTCAATATCATAAATTAATTCCTCGTCCTTATGTAATGTAACTTAAAAAAATGTTGTCTGTTTACTTTCCTACTAGGAGACTAATGGTCGTTTGTACCAACAGAAGTTTGTGCTTTTCTTATTGTTAACTTTATCCTGATCATGATTTATATCACTCTCCATCAGAACTTGACACATAGTTTATCATCCATATCCATGTTTTTCTACGTGGAATCCTAGTATGGGTTATCTTGGATGACCCTTATACCTCTCTTTCTTTCTTATAAAGTGATAGTTTTATTGACTCTTTTTCCGATGTGGGACTTTCCATTATATTCCCAAGAAAAATTTTAAAAATTTTGAGGACTCAATTTATTGAATGAGGGGAGAATGTAACACCCCATGCTTCCTTGGTATGTTTCCTTTCGAATAATGCAATGGCGTGCATTGTACGCAACTTCGAGATTTTAACACACCATAACCAATCAAACTAGCCGTTATGAATAGTAATACCTACTTTTTGAAATTTTATAAATTCTATCTCTCAAAATGGACTTCATTTTTGCATTCAGAATATCGAAATTAGCCCAGGGTGAAATTTTGGTACTTTTCGGATAACTTTCATATTATGATGAATAGTGAAAATTACTAAATTTTAATTAAAAACAACTTTTTTAATCAAAATAATTAATAGTGATAAATTATGAATTTGAGTGGTCTTAAAGTATATTTAGAATATATTTTTACCATGTAATACAATGTGGGTCATTGAACATAACTTCACACTTAAACAAGACATAAACAAGTGACAATCTTTTGATAGTTATTATCTCTAAAAAACACGCTTTTTGTTTTAACAATGGGAATTAATTTTAAATTAATTTCTGCCACTTCTGTGTTTTGAATTTGGAAAAATGGATTCCATATTTGGAATCAGGATACTCAAATTGTATAAATAGGTAACATTTATTTTTAAACATTTTGGATAATTACTTCGGTAAATATTTTATTTATCATGGTTAAAGGGTAAATCCGGTAAACAAGGGTTAACAAAATAATGTTATAATAATACTAAATTACCCTAAAACGTGTCTTATCCCTATTTGTTGATACATGGTCGACCATGGGCATCTTTGGGTCGATTTTGGGACCCCATGGATCCCCTTGTAAGTGATAATGACACTTTATTTTAATTAAGTTAAAATAAATACAAAAATGACACAAGCATATATCTTTTAACAAAACAATTGTTACAGAGGGTAATTTATGTTTTATTTTAGATTATAAATATTAATTAGGAAGATAAAAAGATTTCCTACATAATGATATTTTATTTACAATTTTTAGACATTAAATAATTTAATTTATTTATGACACAATGATGATGAATTAATTACTTTAATAGTGAAAAATTAAAATAATTGATATTATAAATACCCAAATAAATATAATATGAAACTTTTAATGAATTAAAAAAAATTTCTAGGATAATATGATATATTATGATTGATTTAATTGACTTTTTTCGAAGTAATAAATCTTTTATGAGTTTCACAAAAATCAACTATTGAATAGTGTCAAAATTGACATAAAAGAGTTCTTAAAAAATATATTATATTATTAATTGATATTAAATTCCTAAAAATCTAAGGTTCGGCCAATAGACTTATATCATGATTGGGGCATCATTAATGGACCACTTGGGGGTCTCTTGGATGTATATAGTAAGTTTATTAACCATATAATATAAAAATACAAAGGGACATTGTAAAAGTGAAACTAATTAACTAAGAGTTAATACTTAAAGATAAGGTTAATATAATGACCCAAACCTATCTAAATTCTTTTGGATGAGTTTTTTTCGACCCATCCCCACCTTAAAATTTAAATAATAAACTTTGTAGGAATTATAAACAGAATATTAATTTATTATAAATTAATATTTCTTGCTTTTCCAAAGGTGCCCCTCACCCCTCCTATAAAAAGTCACTCCTCCTTCTCATTTCTTCACAACTTCAAAGCCCTTTGGTTCAGCCAACCCCTACCCAAATACTATCTAAACTTCCCTCACTACAACCTAGAGGCCTTATTTTGATCAGAAAGCCAACCTATGGAGCCCTTTTGATCAAATCAAAAGGAAGAACCCGAAGAAGAGGTAATGTTTTCACCACCCCTTTTCAAGTTCCTTTCTTCTTCCACTTCGACTTTATTTGTTATTACCATTATAAAATAATAAATCCAATATCATATATATACTGTGATGTTATTATAAATATGGTACAACCATATTCAGAATTCTATCCATCCTTTGAATAACATGTCACTATACGTGCGTACGTACGGCTTACCGTCTCCACGTCGTGGTGTAATTGTTATTCAATATATTATTATATGGATGGGTATAATAATGATTTTTAACTCATGTAAATAATAAATATAACATGATAATGATTCTGTATATATGATATAACATCCAATTATATATTATTTTAATATCAAATGAATGATATTGTCGCTCGTGCGTATGTACGGACTACCGTCTCCACGAACGCGATGAGATTCATTTTCCATCATATCCATTCAAGTATAATTATAATTTGATGATTTAAAAATAGTATCTAAGGACTTGATATAATTCTGGATATGAATAATATACATCCCATTAATAACGAATATGGCTCACATAACAAATAATATAAAGTAAAATGAACCTGTTACCACCCGAAATGACTATATTTCTAAGATATTATGAACAAATAAATGTTAAAATATCATATATGATATCATATTAATGTAAATGATTCTGTTATAATTCAATAACAATTATTTCACCATTATACAGGAGGTAAACCTACCGTCGACCAAGGAAAAATTACAAAGTAAGGTATTTTCTTATCTCACTTTCAATTCCATGAGTTTCTATTGTTCACCACTAAATTATTGAAAGTGGTGTACTGTGTACTGCCATTTGATATATATTATCACGATTCTCTTTATATTCATGTTATTCTATAAATCATTTGGTGGTTATTAACTTTTGGCCATACGACTCAGTTGATTAACGTGGTAAGGAGTTTCTTATCTCACTCTTAATTTCGTGAGAATTCCATTATTCACCACTTATTTAATGCATGTGGTTTGTGTGCTGCCCATGTTTGTATTCATTGCGTAATATACATTAATTCACGTATATTTACATCATAATTCTGTTATCCTTATTTCATGGGTTCATGTTTCATAAGTTACCAAATCGATAAGGGAATTTGAAATTCCAATTTCCATTTATTCGGCTTTATGCAAACTCCATTGATTATTTTACTCCGAGATTATGTGTGGAATCTCTATTCATTTTCATATGTAATAATTTCCACTCCCCTTTTCTGTGGATATACTTTTGATACACATAATCACTCCATTGATAATTTCTCAAGTCATCGATATGAATTTGATAAGAGTAATTTTAACTCATTCTCCATTTGTTGAGTTAAACATCCAATTCATTGGTGTTGTTTTTACAAGATTTTTTGTGAATGTCCTTTGATTTTTTTACAATGATTATCCAATCATATTTAGTGTATTTATATTTTTCACACATAACTATGTCGTTGATTTATCCTTATCCTAAGGGTATGGCCTTTATGAGATATTTCATCTCAATTTACATTCCATTGAGACTTCTTTGTTAATATACACCAAATCACTTTTATGTGGTGTATATAATGTACTTTGACATAGTATATCATGAATCCCTTTATTCTCATGATATTACAAAGTTTTGATTACCTCAATTATTTGTATTCAAGTGTCTCTTTTGATTAGAATTTCTAACTAAAATACCATTTTTAAATGTTTTAAAGACTTATTCATCTAAGTATTTCTCATTAATGTCCATGTTTTAAAAATGGTTTTAAGGATTTATTTATATGGACATTAAAGTTTAGAAATTAAAACTCCTTTTAAAAAGTTTCAAAGTGGTTTGGGATACTTTGATTCAAAAATATTCTTTTAAATGGCTTCTTGACAAATAGTGTGACTTTTAAATGTTTTCAAGAAAAGGGGGATATTTCTCTCAAATAGTTTTGATGATTATTTTCATCTATGTCAACATCCTTCAGTATTCTTGATTGAGGTTAATGTGATACAATACATTCTTACATATTGTATCGAATGAGTTATGTTTGACTGTGGATGTGCTGTTTTTATACCATTCATGGTTTGTGGAAAAAGTAATGACATTTCGTATGCTAGTTTTAATACGAATGATTATGTTATGTTTAAACATGTTCATATGAGGAATGCATTGGACTTAATAAGTGATGGGTGGAGCCCGCTATAGCTCCTCGATGCATCGGTAGGTCTCATGAGACAAACTAGTGTCTTGGCACAAGGCCTTGGCAAAATCATATTTGTAGTCATGGCACGAGGCCTTGGCTATGTGGTTATGATAGTCTGGCATTATGCATTCCATCATTATGAATGTGGTTATTGATAATGCATGGGATTTTTAGACTATTAGAATATCCATGTGAGTAAGTAAATGACATTATTTCATTTTATCTTTGCCATTTTATGTTGAAGTTCATGATTAAAAGGCTTTTATTTTAGTTATAAACTTCTTTAAGTGTTTATGCTTATTTATGAAATCTTCTGATATAATGTTATCCTTACTGAGCATCTGAGCTCACCCCTTTCAATGATTTATTTTTCCCAGGATTATGAAGAAGTAATTTATGAATGACCTGTAGGGATAGTATGAGGGGATATGAAGACAAGATGTTTTTTTGATGATGTAATGTAAAAATTTATGGATGTATCTAGTTATTCCAAGGCTACTAAACTAATCGGTCTTTCGAGACTTGATCTTTCTCGTGATCATGCAAATGTTATGTAATAATGCACTGACTCTAGGTAACTAGGGTCTGGGCTTTACATTAATGTATGAAAAAGCATGAATAATACTATACATTCTAAAAAATTCAGTCAAGAACCCATATCAAGTTAATCTTTAAGGAATGATACATATCCACTACAACCTATGATTATTAATATTGTTTAATGCATTCATATTATGATCTAATGATTAAAATATTCTATGGATGCCTAAAGAGCCTATCCCATGTTATCAAGTGTATAGCCTACATGAGCCAGATTCAATACAAAAACATGTAAAATGAATCCACAACAGGTCCATAGAGCATATCTATTTAAATCTCAATAAATAATAAGTTATATAGTAAGGAGAAGTTTCATGTATCTTATCCTAGTAATTTTAAGAAATCCAAATCTAAGTAGTAGAAATGATATTGGAATCCATGAAATCATGATAAATGTAGTATAAATGTTCATGTAATCCAATATAATCAGGAATCCATGGAGTAGAAATGTCTACATCATTAAATGTAATCATGATCCATAGATTACAAATTTACATGGAATCAAATGTAATCATTACAATATCATTAATCATTTAATAACAAATTTCATAATCATATCGAATCCCCCAGTTCATCCAAATCATTCCACAACATCTATTTGAACCATTTAATCATTTTAATAACATGTATTCACATAGAAATCCGGTATAAACCCTCTCCAAAAAACACATTGAAAAAATAAGTCTCACATTTAAATTTATATCTAAAAAACACACCCAATATGATGGAAACTCATGGAGAAGGTAAATAAACACACCTCACATGTGGTTTGGGTTGAGGTCGACAAAATCCCAGAATCACTTGGAACTAAGTGGTAAACATAACAAGGTTTTATCATTTAAATCAAAGAATTAAATTAATTTAGGAAAAATGCTTGAAAGTACCATCTTGTATCATTGTTTAAACTATATATAAAATAACCACCCTTTTTGGTAAAAGGTATATTCTACCTACCTTATGCCCTTAGTATAATAGTCATCCAATATCGACTCATAATTAGTCATAGATTGGAATATAGAGTAAGAATATATGAATTCATTGAATTTTGGGAATAATATACCTAACTAAAATAAATTTTTCTATATACTGAAAAACCCCAAATATGTAAGTAGAATAGAGAAATCACCTTTATGAATCCAATGAGATGATTATCTCTCATATAAAATGTTGTATGTAATAATTATTTCAATCACATTTTTGAAGGATTAATTCTCAAAAATGATGGTTAAATTATTATAGTGTCATCTAGAAACAATAATTAAAAATATTTTTTATGTTATTATAATTTGAATAGATTTTTTTTTTCAACTAATAGTGTCACATGGTTTGGCTGCATGGTTGGCAAAACTATGCTCCGATTATGCACCCATCCTTATCCAAAGAGGAACGTATCATTTTTCAGGAATGTGGTTTTGGGGAATAATGTACAAAACATGTGATTTTCCCCTACTAAAAATAATTGGTGGATCGCATGGGTGTGTGAACCTAGAATCATAGTTCCATCAAACTATATGGCCCTGGATTGAGCCCCCTATTACCCATATATATTTTGGAGAAACTGCATGTCCTAGGTTTCATGATTTTTATTAACCATGAGGCACTAATTCATTTTTAAAAAATTGATCCTCTAGGATCCAAACATGCCTCAAACACCGCTTAAAATCATATAACTTCAATAGGCATTAATATTTGGAAAAATGAATGAATTAATGTAAAATTATAAACAACTACACCTCATGGAAAATACTGGGATCTTATAATCTCTGCCTCATAAGATGACATGTCCCCAAGATTCTATTCTAAATATGGTAAATCATTTCAGAAGACTTACAATCATTGAGAACATACATATACCTACCTCTACTAGGTCTTATCACAAACATCATCATCCTACCATAACACCCAAACTAAATAAATTTTCCTTCATCAGATCAATTTTGTGCTCTGATCAAAGATACATATAGGATTTACCTAAATGAATGCATCTACCGAAAACATAACCAATTCCAGTTATAGATTATGAGATAGGTCTGAGAAATAATGATGAATATATGATACATAGAAGATTCCATACACGGCTCCTGACATATGAAGTAACTACAATTGATAGGATACCATCCTAACACTATCACAAATATTGAAAGTTTTGACATATCATGATATAATATTACCCTATCTTTGAATACATTTATTCTCCAACCTTAATGATATATTTAAAATTACTTGTTCCCCATACTCGGACCCCAGAGTTCATCGATGGGGATCAACATAGTATTTATTTATAGACTATAGGATGATCATCCACTTCCTAGAAAACAAGCAATTCTTTTATGTTTCCTACACGAGATGCATCCGAATATCACTTCATCTCCTACCTATAACAATCACAAAGGGTATTAACTTGTAATGATTTATAAATCATAACCACAATCCATCTGTATATTCATTTGATATATATTATTGTAATAGTATTTAAATATTTGTATATTATTTTCATACAATAGTACAAAATCCTGGAAACAATATATATCAATGTCCTCAAAAACCTATAACATTCACTTTAAATATCCATCCGTTTGAGGGTATTATTTGGTTCTCAAAATAATCTTGTACCAAATAACCACTATAAGCCTTTCCAAAACTAGTGTGTAAACATTGTTTTTAAATCTTATATAACTTAATAGGGATCCTTGTGAAGGCACACAACCTCACAGATATAAATTATCCCAAGATCATCTACTTAGAATGTATCCCCACTGAGGAGTAAATGGGTTTCATTTGATAGTAGGTCCAAAAAAAACAAATAAAATGTCACTACCTTGTGGGGCCTCAGTAAACATTTCAAAAAATCCATCACAACATCATCCCATCTCCACTCAATATGGGGCAACTACTCTAAAATCAGTACTGGTTTCTACTGGTTTTTTTGCCTTGATGACATGTGGAATAAGTCAATAAAAAAATATTTCTCATTTCAAACTCATTAAATAATACAAGGGATATAAATCATGATACAACATGGGGATGTTCAGATGTACTGTCCAAGCTTCAGTATGAAACGCAGACATCATCTCCTCATGTATGTCTGATGGATCCCAAACCCCACCATGAATAGGTATAACTCTATCCTCTCTAACGACCTTACCTAGATGAAATTTCTCTCCTTCCACTCTCACATATAGGACATGGCCCCTCAGATCTACTAGCTATCACATTCACACCATATCTATAAGATTATAAGTGACTGCCATGAATGAGATAATTGACTTCCCTTGACTATACATCCCCTCCAATTCTATATAAATGAATAAGGTCATTAATTCAAATTCACTACAAGTATTTTGTGCTACATGTTTCTGAGTCTCTTGTCTTAAAGCATAATGTATTCTATTTCCTCTACTCGGTGTATAAGCTAACTCAAAATAGAATGATGGGGGATACTCTACCCAAATTCTATATTGATATTTAAATTCACTCTATGTAAATATGTACTTAAGGATTTTGTATTCTGAATACACAAGAAAATGATATCCCAAAAAATAGTGGCTCCAACAACACAAGGCATGATCTCTGGCTACCAATTACAGATCGCGTCTTGGGTCATTCTGCTCATGTTTCCTCAACTGGAGAGACTTGTACACAAGAACTCTATCCCCCTACATAATGATAGATCACAACCCAATACATGATTCATTTAAATAAGCCTTATATCTTCTACTTGGATTAGTTAGAATCATGATTAGTGCTAACAGTCTCAATTTAAACTTCTGAAATGTTATCTCAATCAGTTTTGACCATATGAAATTCAGATCCTTTATAGTGATAATTTTATGAGGTTCTTCAATGTGTATGAATTATATTATGAAGAAACATTTTTACCTATCCAATCCTATGAGACAACGAATATCAATGACATCCTTGGGATACTCTAAATAGTCCACATGACTCGCCTTATCTATGTCTACAAATAGTCCTTCATGAATGATGTCACCCATGAATTGAACCTTATCTATATAGAGAATGATATTTTTTAGTTTTTCAAATAAAAAAATCTTTATAAATTTATTTTGAAGAGTTTTATGGTTTTTCTAATTATTATGTTGATTCTTATAATATAGCAATACATTATCCATAGAAAAAAACAAACAAGTGTCCAAATACGGGTTGAAATGTTGATTCACAAAATCAATGAAAATGATTGTGAATTCATGATGCTAAAAGAAATAACTAGATACTCTTAAAGGATGTACATAATATGTGATTCTATACAGATTATATCTTCAATCTTCAAACATACCTGGTGATGACCTATGATCGATAACATTATTGAGAAATTTTGTGCTCCTTGGATCTGGTGGAGAATGTTATTTTTACGACGTAGTGGATGCAAATTTTTAACTTTCAAAATGTTCAATTTTCATAAATTCCATATAATATGAGGGTTCCATCCGCCATCATAGAAAAAAGAACTAGATAAGCCCATGGAGGTGGTTTGGGTCTAATAAATCCATTTTCATTAAATGCCTCTAACTATTTCGTGGGATCCTGCCTCATAGTAGTGTCTGTACTATATGGATTAATAGATATGAGTGGATCTCTTATAACTAGATTAATAAGGAACATCAACTCATTTTCATCATATAAAAAATTAAATTCATCAAGGACGATATCTATTAAAGGATATACTATTGAAGGTAATTAATCTCATTGTATTGCCTGATCATCTAGATACTTGTATGAAATATGGGTTTTCATGCCACAGAGACTACAGTGCCCTGGTCTATCACTACCAGTATGGACATCCCACTCACCCATATGGATATTATTACTTCCCTATATAGTTTTAAATATATCCTTAAAAAATAGTGATCAACATTCTCATGGTATGTAATTGATAAATCCATTCTGAGTATGATGTCAACCCCTATCATCTCAAGGATAAAGAGATTACTTAAAGGTGAAATCCAACAATCACAAGGGTAACTCTTTTCACTGGAATACACTCCCTCCTTAAATCCCCAATTATGTATCAAATTTCATAACACCATTATAAAACAATACATAGATCACAAGGGTCTCCAAAAATTGATAAAAATATGATCTTATGAGAAGTACTTGTTTAAAGAAGATAAGATACTAAATTAAATGCTATAAATATCATACCTCTCACTTTGTAAGGCTCAAAAGTCTGATTATAAGGTATAGATTTTAGTGAATATATAATTCCATAGTTGAAACCCAGATAAAAATCTTGACTACCCTATGCATCCCACATTACTATTGAGGTCAAATAGTTGGTTGGCTCCCTCATCAACACCGACCACCTGTCCTGGATGACTGGTAGTACACCATCTCCCATAATGATATGGAGCTATGAATCATAATCTAGAACTTGGATTCATTGTTAAACCCCACATGCTAACCACAATAGGAATGCTTGTGAAGAACCTCTCTATCTATACCATTATTCCATATTATTGGAACATAAATAGGAATCTATATAATGGTTCCCTAATGTGTCCCCTCCTTCCATTCTAATGATAGAATAAATATCAAGAATTAGTCACACCAGGGATGATTTTTTTCCAAAATAAATGTCTCAAAATATAACTTACCACAAGATTACACTAAAATACTAGCTCAAGAAGATCTGTGACCCTTTTATGTGACCATAACATCCCTCATGTTATGGTCAGTAAGCAGTTAGAGATTTAATATATCTATTATTAAATCCAACTAAAACACTTTTACATATCACCTATCAGCATGCTTGAGACATTACCTAAATAATTTCTCCATAGACAGATCATTAGAATGATATACAAATGAAATAAATTAATGTTATACTAAGTGAGTTAAACACTCGATGGAAATCATCCGAACATAATCCTAGTTCATAATGTCCCTAACACATTCATCCCATGATGCCTCATGAAATAAGTATTCTTTAAATCTATATTAAAAAAACCTCTGAACCATATCTGAAATTCTATCACCATTTTTCATCACATTCCACCAATTATTAGTGCCTCTATTAATAATATACATAGTGACATTCACTATCCTCTCATGAAGATTCTAATGATGCTCTAAAATCAATATAATAGTCTCAACCCACATCTCAACATCCTGTAAACCACCATCCCCTAAAAATTATGGGTGATTATACTGCCAGACATATGTATCAACATAGAAATAGTCATTTTAGGCTATAAGGTTCCTCAAATAGTCTTTCAAAATCATAAGAAATCATCTCAAAACTATAAATTAGTATCCATATCCGCAAATAACATGTTGGGTCATAATTAGATCTACCGGTGGTTCTACAATTGGCTCATGTCCCACCACATCTAGAGAATGGTCATCACCACCCTCATGGAATATTACTAGTGGATTTCGTGGTGTAATTTCTCTATAATTTAAGAACATGCATCAGAAAAGACATTGTAAAAACAATATCATCGATATAATCATTGGATAGGGAAAATCCTTCTTGTTAACAGGACACACCACTCTACCTACTCATTAACCCAAGAATTAGTAATAGGGACAATTGTAATGAACACCAGTGTCACTACATACATCACACTACTAAGGTTGCGTATTACTTAAGCATTTTGTCACACAACATAGGGCGTGGTATATGAATTACCAATTTCAATAATAGATGAAACTCCCTTTATTAAGATGAAATTATAAACACCATTTATCAATGACCATTCATTTATAAAGTCAAT
The DNA here is from genome assembly GCA_963277665.1 of Viscum album. NCBI lineage: Eukaryota > Viridiplantae > Streptophyta > Magnoliopsida > Santalales > Viscaceae > Viscum > Viscum album. Next base: position 1,689,522,033 of record OY728128.1, on the reverse strand, counting down.
TTAATTAATGTTCATTCACATTTTTTTAATAATTCAGTTAAATAGTTTAATCATATTGATAAACACGTTAAATTTATAAGGTCCCAAAAACAATATAATTGGATGTATGATGTAAATTTAACCCCAAAAAATAACTTTTCTTAGAACATGTGAAAAATGTGTCATGAATTAATGTGGAATAATTGACTACTTAAGATTTTTGATGTAGCCTATACCGAAAAAACTATTAAGTTAAGGATATGCACATTATATACCAGTTATGATTCTCAATATCATGAAAGAATCATTAGTCCAGTACAATTATATAACTCTAGTAACTCATAAAAAATTTCATGATGTCAATCAATTCATCTTAGATGTGATAGAATAGATGTGGCTTGATAATCTGGTAGGGTTACAAAATGGATGAATGATGAATTCTTTATTACCATATCGTTCCATGGATAATGCAGCACACTCAATCATAATAATAATAACATAAAATATTATTTGAATCCCCCAATTGTTAATCATATAAACTATAATAGAAAAAAAAATAGAACAATAATTCCAAATTCTAGGAAAAATAAAAAATACCCGAAATGTGGGATAAGTACTTAGAGACATGACTTATAACCAATTTATAATTTGTTTCTAATCTCTAATCTATTTTCTCAAAATATTATGTAAATAAATGTAACCCCTCTCATAAAACATTGTAATTACCTTTCCTAGTATCCACTAAACGGTTCCCCAAGCCCATGGGTCACATAGACTCAAGAGTGCCTCTATGAATGCAAGAGGCTGCTGACTAGCATTGAGGGCCTAAAGATGTTCATAGGGGAGAATATACCATCATAATTAGAGTATAAAATATCAGTGTAATCAAAAATAATTAATAGAGGTAGAATATAAAATAATTTACAGTAGAATATAAAACACCTAAAAGAGCGTAAGGTAATATCATATACAAAATTATTATTTCAGGTATCTATTAAAAATTTAGGTCAATACATGGAATTAAACATCAAGTAAAATAGATTTATCAATGGTAAAAAAATAAGAAAAAACATTAACTTTATAGAATCACAAGAATAACTCAGTTCTATTATCCTCTTTTCCAAAGCATAATAAATCAAGAATAGGGAAGCAAGAACATCACCCAATCCCTACCAACATCCATGAATTTTGTTTGTGTAACCATAGGTGGGCCATATTGAGTGTGATATAACACTCTATAGTTCACCACAAAGAGTATCTACACCAAATCAAGTATATATATAATTTGAAGATGTGTGATATCTATAATTGAAATATAAATTATTAGGGCGTGACATTGTCCTATTAATAAGTCTTAATGTAAACATTCAACTGTAAAGAAAAGAAAATTAAATATCGTGATAGAGAATGATAAATACTATCTATTCGAATAGCTATAATACAGAACCCATATCAGATGTAATCTATAAGGAATTATAAACATCCACTATGATTTATTATGAATAATATAATATCATGACTACATAGCCAGTTCCAAGAAGTAGAAATGTCCTTGTCATCCATGTAGTCAAGATCAATGGAGTATAAATGTCCATGGTATTCAATGTAATCAAGATACATGGAGTTGAAATATATATGGAATCTAATGTAATGATTACTATATCCTTAATAATTTCATAACCCATTCCATAGTAATATTGGATCCTTGAATACATCCATCTAATTCCACATTTTTTTCATTAAAGCCATTTAACCCTTCTAATAACATGTAATAACATAGAAAGGTGGCATAAAACATCCTTTAACTACTAATTCAATCCATTAAGTCTCCCACGAAGACGGTGGTCACACAGACATATTCTACTAGGTGGTAACTCTTAGAGAAGATATTTAAACAAACTTAATGTTTATTCTATGTTGTGGTTGAAAATCACCAACAATCTCATGTTCTAAGTGGTAATTTTAACTAGGTTCCAATTATTTAATCAAGGGAATCAATTAATTTAAGACAAATGCTCAGAATATTCAGCATTATACACAATGGAATCAATCAATAGATAACCTAAAAATTTAAGGAAAGGGTATAAACTACATACCATATGAATTTGGAAGAAAACATTTTCAGTATTCACTCCAAACTCAACTCAGATTGGAAGGAAAAGGTAAAACAGATGAAAACCATGAAAATTTGTAATAAGATTATACATAAAAATAACTCCATAGAGAGGAGTAAAACTATTGAATGACTCAAAATGAATAGGGAACTCGGTAGTGTGGATGCAATGAGATGATCAGATACTGAATAAGACATAAAATGGATAAATTATTTAAATCTGTATGTTGAAGGGAAATTTGATATCAAAGGAGGTATAAATGATTATCCAATCCACTAGAAATATAAAACAAGAATATGATTTAGGTTAAACTAATTTTTATAAGAAAAGTAATATATTCATAAATAAAAGGGGTCACATGCCTTGGCTGTACTATATTCTGATCCATGCACTAGCCATGCAATGTTCGCTATTCAAAGAGGTATAACAAATATTTAATGCACATGTTTCTAGAAACTGTTCGCAAACTGTGTTATTTTCCTATGATAAAATTTATAGTAGTTTATCACATGAGTGTGGCCCTAGTGGCATAGTTTCATCAATCTACTCTATAATAGAAAAATACAAGGATTACACTACATGGTTAGAAATAAATCATGAATCATAGTCTACATAGTATCTACTGACCTTGATACCCACCCGCACTTTCCAAAAACAATGTGTCAATGGATCAAACTAGCCTCACACACCATGTGAAACCCCTATAACATCATTAATTCCTCACATTTGACCAATAAAAAATGAATTAAAAAAATAAAAAGATATCTATTCCATAATTTTGAACCAATGACCTTATATATATATTTTATAGGTATATTCATTATTAAAATATTTGGTAATTTTTATGTCCAAAGGAAAAAAGATTTATTTCTAAACCAATTTGGACTTCTTTTATTATTTGGTTTAATCCTAACATTAAAATTATATAATTATATTTTGAAATATTTAATTTAGTTTTTTTCATTTTTCAATCAACTATTAATTTAGATTGAATTATGGAGAATTTTCTTAAAAAGAAATTATTTTTCAATGAAAACTAAAAAATAATGATTGTTTTTTAAACTGTATTCTAATTTATAGCATTAAAAATGATAAACTAAATTTATGATTTTCTTCAGAATCTAATTAGTTACTTTCTAATTAGATACATCATATTAGGTTTCTGATATGAATATTATTGTTGAATTTTATATAATAACATTTTTACATTAACAAGATATTTTTTATGAAAAAACCAATTTTTCTACCAATTTTTCAATTATACTTATTAATTAAAATATTCCACTGATGAGAATTATTTATTCAGAACTAGATTCATAATTTTGAATCTATGGTTCTGAATTTAGTAAATATTTCGTTTTTTATTTTAGTTAATATGAATACTAACCTTAGTAAATTTGTTACCCTAGTAAGTGGTAAATCAAGTATTTAATGTTACTAATAAAATGGAAAAGACTGTAAAATGACACATAAAATTGATTAAATTTTATTGGATTATTATATCTCTATATATTCATATAATATTTAAATACATGACATTTTTCATTTTGAGGGATTATAACCATAAAAAATTTCATTAATTGAAAAGTATAAAATGTCACTCTTTTTTTAAATAACTAATTTTTTTAAAAAATGGGGACAAACATAGGTTATTATAAATTACAAATATTATTCCGAATATTAATTTACATATATTTATCATTGTAATTTTTTTTATTTTTTAGTGAACTAGTAATTTCCTTAAATTCTTAGACAATGCTGGTGTAGTAAGTATACAAATAATGGAAACGTAATATTAATGATATAAAAAATATTAAATTTAGAACAATTTTAAATAATTATGGTGACCAGATAATTATATAGATAATAATAATATATTAATATATATTAATATTTTTTATTTTATATTACTTAATTTTCATGATGTTATAAAGGTTAATGAAAACAAATAGATCCCAAATTGAAATTATTGATAATTTGTAAAAAATAGTTTATTAAATGATATAAAATTTTAAAAAAATTATAATAGTCATTAAATGTTTGTTTATATAGTTTAAAATATCAACCATGGTCAATTTTTTGTCTTTTTGACCATTTATATTAGAAATCATGACATTGTAAGAGCAACATAACTTGTTTTCAAGATAAGTATGAAAATGACTAATAGGAGGTTATACCCAAAATATAAGGACGAAATATGAACTAAAATAGTCCAAAAAATGATTGGATGAGATTATATAAACTCAAAAATATATTATATTATAATTTAATCAATTTTGTGCCATTTTTATATCAAAATTTATTTATATTGATCTATATATTATATGAAATTACAAGAGTGCCTATCCACACTCTTATAAAAGGGAACAAATTATTATCATTATATCATACTTCAAAACAAAATTTGTTAGTCAAATATCTACAAAAATATATTTCTAAAATCCATAAAACAAATTCTATTGGAATTATTTTTCCCATAATATACATCCCATGGGTCTTAATTTGTTAATATAAAAGTGATTTCACAATCAATATGTATGGTTTTAAAATCATATTTTAGTTTAAGTTCTTCTTCAACCACCTTAAAATATAATTCGTCCAAGATAAAATAAAAAAAATATTATCCTAAATATACAAATATGTTAATAATTTTATTTAATAACATACATCCATCTCCATCATCCATCAAATGGAAGAATAATTAATCATTCAGGTGTACGGTGGACTACAGCCTTGTGAAATAATGTAATTAGTTTTCTATAAGAATCTCTCAAAAACTGATTATAATAATGGAAATTATTTTTTAATAAGATATTAATGAAATATTTATCCTTAAAAAATATAATATATCATTTACCATTTTAATATTCCATTCACTGAAAAACTTTTACATCATTTGTTTGTATATATGACTATCACCTCCACTGAAAGATATAATTTGTTTTTCATAACCACATAATATGGATGATATATTTAATAATATTGAAAGACATATTATAATATTTATGATATTATCATAATTATTTTAATATAAAATAATGTATACCTTCACAATAAAATTTTCACCATAAAATAGAATCATTACTCACGCATATATATGTCATACCATATCAATGATTGTAACAAGGGTAATTTTTTACAACAATATTTAATAGTTTATTTTTAAAGTATAATTTATTTTTAAAGTGTATACATACTTATTTTTTATTATTCGATATATAATAATGACATTTTTTGTCATATTCATCTTACTAACTTCATTTTGTACATATGAACTGAATATCATCCAAACATCCTATATAAACATATATGGAAAAGTAATTATTTTTAAAATGTTATAAATTAAAGAAAAATAAAAACCTAACATTAAAATGTTCTTTATAAATGAAATTAAATTAATATTTTGTGTATTATTATGAATTATAAAGAACATACATGATCATTTATACCCGAGGTAAGATGAACATTATCCTAAAACATTATTTTAAATGTTATATTGATTTCTTTTTAAATTCATTCTATCGCTTTGTCCATGAATTTAAAATTATTTAATGAATGTATTTATATTGAAATTAAATAAAAATATATTGAATTTTATGCCACTTTATTTAACAGTTTTTTTGAAAGGATTCTTTTTTATTTATTATTTTAAATTTCATTAAAAACTAAAAAATGAATGTTCTATTTTAAAATATATGTGGAAAATGAATTTTCCCACCACCAATACAATTATTTGATGTATGGATAAATTGATAAGGTTTAATGTTTTGTCAAAAAAACATTTTCCCCATTTTTCTAGTTATTTTTGAAAAAATGTGTTTTAAAAAAATTGTTAATTTGTTATTCATATTTTTTTCAAACAAGTTTTCAAGTGATTTCAATGGTTTTATTAATGATATAATCATTGAAAATAATTTATGAAGGGTTTATCACCATTATATCTCATGGGATATCCTAATATCAATTATTTGAATATTTTATACACATTATATCGTACAGGTGTAATCGATATAGATTATATGATGTGTGTGAATCGATAGAGATCAAATGCATTGGGTAATGATTTGGATATCAATTTAATTTTTTGGTATGTTAGAAGTATGGTTATTTGAACTGTATGGGTTTTCATGAGGGCTCAATTATGATGTCATACTAGGGAACCTACAAGAATTTTTTATACAAAAAAATGAGTTTGGAAGAAAATAATTTTATTTTAATATGTAAGATAGTGGTATTATTAAATAGGAAAATGATGCCCATTTCAAATTAAAATGTATATTTTTTAGAATAGGTTTATCATGGGTTTTCATGTTTCCACTAGACTATTAAATTTCATATTTTTATTCCCCATTCTTATATTTTTATGAAAAAACCATTTTTAGAAATAAAAATTCATTGGTTTTAACGATGGGTATAGAAAAGGAACAACTTATGTTGAAATTCAAGAACACTTCTATTAAAAATATACTATATTTTAATTTCAAAGTTTTATATTATGGATAAAATTGATACTAAATAGAATTATCCAATTTCAAAAATATTTTTTTCATGCATATGATTTATGACCTAATTCTATAAAACACTAAACCAAAATTATACCTCTAAAAAGCTAAATAAAGTTCAGTCTAATGACTCAATAATAGGTAAGGTTTAATGATAGTTCCTTACAGTAGGTACTAGTAGAAAATTTGAGAAGAATTTTTGGGTACAGTAATGATAATTGAATAACCATTAATTATTATACCTAATTTATATCTTTAAATGTCATATTATTTGAGTATTACCATGTTATGTTTTCAAAACTAGGCTTTTCTAGAAATGTTTCATGTGTAGGAGGAAGGGAGGCAATAGTAGGAATGTAACTCACTGATATTTTTATGGTATATTTAATTTGTAATTTCACGGATGTCTTATATTGTATCCTACACTAATATTATCTTATACTATATAAAACATTGTATTTTCTTGTGGTATATGTAACATTATTTATTTCTTGTGTTACACGTAGTTTCATGTTCTTTTTATAGATTTCATTTCACGCAAAACTGAGTTTAATTGAAAAACTAAATATTATTATTCTACCTTACATCATAAACATTATAATGTTGTGTATTAACAAATTAATTTTGAGAATATTCTTTACAGATGTTTATATAAAATTTTTTTGGGGATAAATTATTAATAAATAAAAATATATGCCTATTTTAAGTAAAAGGTATTTTTTATAAAAAAACTACTTAGATAATAATAAGTAAGTTAATTAAAAAATAAAATCACCCTTAATGGATTCTATTAATAATATATATATATATAATATATAATATAATGTTTTAAAGTCTACTTATATATTTTCGAGACATATTATTTGATCAAATTTACATTATTTATATAAAATAAATATTGTTCAAGAAACACTTTTTATCACCTTTCGATTTCACACACATTTGAAATATAGTTTTTGATACTTTTATATATTCTATTTACCAACATAGACTTCTTCTTTTGAATCTGGATACAAAACCTTTCTTTTGATTAATGGTTGATATTTTTTGAATAAGTTTAATGTTTTGATAAATAATAAAAATATACTAAATTTTATTTGAAAACTATTTTTTCATTAAAATTAATTATATTGTTAAATTATATAAATAAATGATTATAAATTATAAAAAGACTCTATTTTAATCATTTATTATAATTTTTTACATTACCATTAATTTTACCATGATTTTTGATGTACAAACATATCAATATTTTGCAAAGATTTAAATTTGAAAAATTATATTTCATTGCGAAAAAATGGATTGATTTTAAATTAATTGTTAAATCTTATGTGTTTTGATTTTTTTAAAAAGGATTCCATAATTGGAATCATTGTGTATAAATTATTTAAATATATTTATTTCATTTTTCAGTACAATGAATACTATCTTTAGTAATTTGTATTAACATAGTAAAAAGGTAAATTTGGAAATTAAGGGAAAATATAATATATCTAAATTTATGTAAATCCAATGATAATATATTTTTATATGTTATTTTTAATCAAAATCATATTTGGGTTGATATTATGCATTTTTAAAGTGACATGTATTAGGTTAGAGAATTTAATGTATTTTATTTATTGAAAATTTTAAATATGAATTACTCAAATTTTAATAAATTTATCATTCTTATATTAAGTTTATATAGAATCTAAATAACATTATAAATATAAAAATAAAATATCAAATGTTTTTATTTTTGACGATAATTGTTTTTTATTTTTTAATAAATAAATAATTACATTACAGACTTATATAGTGAGGATAAAGAAATTACATAACTAATTAAAAAAAATAAAATTGTTTTTTAAACAGATAATATCCATTTAATGACCAAAACACCAGACCATATATGATTTTTTTAATATATATCAATAATAATCATCCAATGATTGAGTTATTGATAATTTGGATCCATTTGGAAAAGATTGTGAAACGTATAATATTTTATTTAGAGTGATGTAAAAGTTGTAACATTCATGTTTTAATTAATATATCATTTTTAATTTTTGATTTCCCCCAATATATATTCAATTATATATATCATTATGAAACATATATGATTTTTCTTCATCATAGTATTTTATTTTTAATTTTTCAGAAACCATTTTGAATATTAAATAATTACACAAAATTGACGTACTAAGTATTTTTTAGTGAAATATTGTTTTTAAAAAATAGATGAGACATTACCCAGAAGAGAAAGGTTCCTTTATTGAAAAAATAGAAGAAACTTACAGAATTTTAAAAATTGGAGTCTTGTCACAATCCCTCCTATGACGAGATAAAAACACATCAGGAAGCTGGTCAAGCCAGATGAAATCAACTCCACTGACCCCTTTGTTTGCAAGCCATCTCCCACTGAATTATATTCATTATAGGTAAGAGTGATGATATGATTCATATTAAGAAGAGAGTCCATGACATTGGCCCAATGATTAGTGATCTTCCAAGATAAATGAGAATATCCCAACGTGATAGAAGAAACAATAGTAGTATAATTACTTTCAAGCCAAATGTTATCCCATCCGTGTCACTTCGCCTGCTCCACTGCAATAATAATGCCAAGCACCTCAGCCTCAATGGAGGAGGTAAAGCCAAAAGGACCATGGAAACATCCAAGAACGCTGCCTCTATGATCTCTGAAGATGGTGCCATATCCGGAGGGACCCAGATTACCATGAGAAGATCCATCACAATTGACCATATTCGAACCGAAAAAGGGTTGTTGCCAAAACACTTCCAAAGTTACATACGGTGGTCGTAAAGCACCAATTATTCCCATTTTAGATAAAATAGTAAGATCATTAATTGAATTAGAACAAAAATTCTTTTTTGGGTGGGGGACTCACGAACAGCAATGAGAGCCCCAGTTAGAGTAGTGTGGGCTGAAAAAGACATTGCATCATGAATAGACTGGTTTCAAGAATTACAGATATAATGAAACAGCTCTACACCAACGACCATAAAGAGATCAAGCAACTGGATGGATAATGGAAGGGACCCCATCTCTTCATGAAGTCACGGATGAAGATCATCTATGGTAGAGAGACATCAAATAGATCTCCAATGGATTTCCACATTGAATCAGAAGCAACATAGCTGAGGTAAAGATGATCTTCATCCTCCCTGTGTTAGTGGAAGTAAACACATATGGAGAAAAGAGAAATTTCACAAGATTGAGGATAACAAACTATAGGGATTTTATGACATGTAGATCTCCATGATAATTTAGTTTTGGAGGGTCTAATATAATTCATGTACAACCCCTCCATCTAGCACGAATCCGAGTCACAATGCAATGAAAACCTATAAAACAACATGGAAGAAAAAAGACCATTTTCATAGGCTTCCATGCCCGAAAATAACCCTTGTTAGAGAATAAATAATTGCCAACAACATTTACTATTTAACTAGGAAGGGCCTTCATGTTACCAAGATGATCCTTGATTGAAATATCCAAATCCAAGATATAATCTTCACCTTCAATAAAATCTACAATAGGAGTTGCAGTCCTGTTGGCTTTCCAAAAATAAAGAGCTATATCCTTGAAGACTAACCACCTTGAGTAAGAATCAATTGAGACAATGATATATTTGAATTCAGGCCACATAGAGGAATCAAGATGGTTAAAATCACTAATCCTCAACCTATTCACAAATTTACACTAAAGGAAAGAAAGTGCATTAGAATAGTTGTTGAAAAGTCTCCACATAATAGAAGCTTGTAGTGAGTCATTAATGATTTGATGATTTTTAATCCCCATACCCTTCATGTCATAAGACTTGCAGAAGGTATTCCATGGAACAATTTCTAGTTTCTTTTCAATGATTTTTCCACTCCAAATGAAATTCAAAAGAGAAACATTGATATTAATAATGAGAATTATTGACCTCTTATAAACCATAACGTAATAAAAAAACATAGAGATGATAACAGATTTTACCAAACACACTCTTATAGCCATAGAGAGAGTTTTCCCTTTATATGTAGCCAAATGCCTTCTGACCTTGCAAATAATCTCTACAAAGAAACAAGCTTTAGGACTCTCCAAAAAAAGCCACCCCCAAGTAGTTAAAAGGAAGGGTCCCCTGAGGAATTCCCATCTCTCTAGAAATGTCACTCTTCCTGGGAATACAAATATTCTTGCAACATTAAACAAAAGATTTTCCCCAAATTATCTCCTAACACGAAATAGTACATTAATGAGAAAAGGCCCTGTTGATATTTTTGACATTCCTCTTATCACCCATGGTTAAAAATCAAACGAAACATTGAGCCTTCAATATTGTAATATGTGTTACCATAGTTAAAAATTAAATATAATGACTAAGAGTTACTGAAAATTATAATGTTTTTTTGATAGAAAAAAACATCTAAAATAAATTTTCTGATGATATTATAAACTTTTATAATTGTATATTCAAAACTAAGAACATTTTTATGTTTTTTATGGGTTTATATTTAATTAATAATTAATATTTTTTGAAATTCCAAATGATCCAATCGCCTCAATTATACATGGGAACATCCTTTCTAACAACTTTAAAACACATTGAGCCTTCAATATCAAAAATACCCAACAAGTTTCATTTTTAAATTTCTTAGTTACATTTTAGAGGTATCGTTTTCTCAAAATATCTACTCTATTTCAATTAAGAGAGGAAATAAAGGAAGATAATTTAAAATAAGGTATTCTCCCCTACCAATTCATTCATGATTATTTATTCTTCCACTTACTCTTCAAGAGTTTTATATATTATAAATTAATAAATCATGTATTCAAAATATTCTTAGTTGTTATTTTGATTATGTAACTCCCATATTCAATGTTCTACCAATCCAATGAAAAATGAAATCATTATGCATGGGTACGTATGACTTCCCATCTCCACCCCATGGTGTAATTTGATTTTCAACAGCATCTTACATGGATGGGTATAATAATTGAAGTAATAACTATATATTATCATTAAATCAATATATTAATTATTTAACAATATATATACAATAAAATTCAATACAATTCCACAAATAGTGGAATGATATTTTCTCTTGTGCATACGTAAGACATATTATCTACATGATGCGATATGATTCGTGCAACATGAAATTCATTAAATAATGATTATATAAATGTTTACAATTAATAAATATTATAAATATTATAATAATTTAACATTTTAAATTATATAACTATAATGTAATAATAGGAATAACAACTTATGTAAAACAACATGCGTAAGAAAATAAAGCAGTTAATACCTGAAGGAAGAGTAAAAATGTTAATAACAAATTGGTAATAGTATGATCACATATGATATCATAAAAATGAATATGATTATTGAAAAAAGATAATTATGTTATTTAAACCCTTATATAGGAGTTTCAGACATGTTTGAAGGAACCAAGAACTACGGAAAGAGATAATTTCACAGTCTCATAATTATTTGAGATTATTTATATATATTTATTTACTAGGTTATATTTACCATCCATATACATTCTTCTAAAATATGTATTAAAATGTATTATTTATATTCTTATCATATTTTTTAATTAAAATTTTCACCTTTGGTGATATTTTATTAAACATTATTAAAGGATTATTTTGTTATTTTCGATATGATGTGCTTTTGACTTATCCAACAAAACTACGAGAATATTTTTTTTGTTTAGCTTATACGACATGAAATGTTATTTAAATTTTCATCACACATAATTTAGAAAAAAATTCAATATTTCAATGTTAAATTTAATGAAATTGTTTTCTTATAAATTTCATGGTTTTTTAAAAAAAATTTAAGAAGAATTTATATTTTCCTTAAAAATTAATTTCAAGTGTTCTATCAAAATTATTTTCCATATAAGATGGAATTATTTAATATGGTTATGTTTCAAGTATACTTTCCCTATTATTGTATTATTATATTTATTGTTTTTATGATATCTATTAATTTTATATAGATTAAGTTATTATGGAATGATTTTTAAGAAACCTATTATATTTTATGAATTATTATATGAAGATTGCATTATAATTTTGTGGAACACATTTGTATGATTTAATTATGGGATTTTTAGGACCTATATATACCTCAAATGAATTGGGTAATTATGGATAACTCATGAGTTATACATGTTTTTCATAAACCTGATTTCATTTTCATAATTCTATGTATTGATTTGGTTTTTAGGACTATTATTTTATTAGTGTACATCATTTCCATGTCCACATGATTATGTGTGGTCCTGATTCCATATTATAATTTTAATGAGTGATATTATTACTATTTATATAGGTTCACTAAGTTACATGTTGGTGTGTATTACATAATTTCATTCCTTGTATCAATCTTATAATCTAATGGATTATATTCTTCGATTTAATTATGATTGATGTTTAGCTTTGATATATCGGCCATGATATTTTAATAAAATGATCATGTTCTAATACACTTTATTCTCTTGTTTATGTTTACAATTATCCCTTGTATCCTATTAAAGAGCATCTGATCTTTTCTGTTCTTATGTTTCCTTTTCCCATGATTATAATAGAATGATTAAGGTAAGAGTAAAAAAAGGTGAAGATCTTTTTGTGAAACAATGATGATATTTCACTAGACTATAAATTTGGGTTCCTTGATTCCAATGGAACTAAACTAATATGGTCTTTGGGTGATTATGTTTTAAGTTATTATCTATTCTGAAAAATTAATGTCATTCCCAAGAAATGTGTGCCCGTTTCACTATAGTTGGTGTCAGAGTGAAGGTTTAGTTAACATGTGGAAACTATAATGAAAAATAATTAGTGATATGGATAGATATATCATTAAGGATATTTCTAGAGATGTACCTAAAGATATGTCTAGGTACTGGTTAAAATGTTATAATGTATTTATGATCATGGAATTTATATTATTAAACCTAACCAGTTATAGATTGAAATATTATATGTAATTTCCCTTGGTTATTTTATTTTAATCAATGATAATTTTTTCTCACACTTTTCATTTGAGTCTTAATTAATATATGGAACTTGATAGAATATGGTTAACATAGAATGTTTTAGATGAGGAATGTATGAGAATTATGAAAATAAATTTCTTATGTAGAGATCTTATGTAGATAACCCTAGTGGTTTTACGAGTTTTGGTTATATTGATGTGGATAAAAAGATTATAAATGAAAAGTGAAGGGTCTAGGATGTTCTATCATTATTTTTTACAACAAATAAAATATTAACTGTTAGATTAATTTTGAGGAACCATAATACCTGATTTATATTTTAAGAAATATTAACATGATGGATGTTGGGTAATGGTACAAGAATAAATTTTCATAAATGTTGTGTATATGTTTCGTAATTCAGATATTATTTCCCAAAAATATTGTTTTATATATATTTTTTTAGAATCAGTTTTACATTATGGATTGGAAATGATATGTTGAATAGTTATAAAGTCCTAGAAATGTGATTTAAGGGTAATGTGATATATTTGGAGAACACAAAATTAAGGAAAATATAAACCTTAGTATGTCCCTAATGTTAAGATAAAGATGTTTGGATAATGATATATTGAATATGAATAAGTAAATTGAGTGATAATTTTTTATTTTCATGTAATTATGTATTTTTTATCATGAGGGTTATGCAATCATGGATGAAGTATAAGTATATTTGGGATATAAGGAATATATCAAATATGTTTTGGAATAATAAAACAAGTTTGTTTTCAATAAGGACATATGGTAATTAACATTATTACCATAAGTCAAGAGAATATATGACGAAGGTGTTCACATATTCGGAATTTGGCCAACAAACGATACCCTATGATATACAGGGAAAAAATTTTATGCCAACTTAGTTCACTTATTTATAATGTTTTGGAATTTCAACATTTGAAGGAATTTTATGGTTATAAATTTTTTGAAATTTTATGTTAACATCAGATTATGTTTGGTAAAATATAGTATTATCTATTTATATGTATACTTATCTATATTTGATATCTTATGGTAAACTTTTGGTAATGTTAATGATAGATGCAATGACCTATAATTCTATTTATATACCACAAGATCTGTTAACACTTAATGAATGACACATGAAACATCATTTAATTGAATAATATATGAAGTGGAAGATGTTCAAGGAATGAAAAATTGTGACAGTATGCTGAATTCATGTAACTATGTCTTCTCATGTAAATTAATACTCATAATGAAAAGTAGTCATGCTATAAAAGGATTTCATGGTATCATCATTTATTAATATATCAATGGAATATTTTATTATTATTTAGATAATGTTTTTGTTATTTTTATATTTCTATTGATCACTATCTTTCTTCTGATTATTGTTCCTTATCAATACCTCTAATTATTTACACTTTCCCCCATGCCAAAACATTCACCCATATTCTCCTATGTATTGAAGAAGTCCTTCTTTACATTGAGAAACTGTTATTTTCTAAATATCAATTTTTAAATGGAAGTTTAAAATTTCATTTTTATGTTATGGGATTCAATGAAAGAAACTTTGAAATATTAATAATTTTATAACCCAGATGAATATTGAAGGAGAAATTCATTTTTTTGGGGGAGGGGGGGGGATAAATGTAACACCTCAAGATTTATATGATATCGAACCTTTTTAATTCGTTTGATTTATTGTGTTATAAGATACATCAAGATTTTATTACCCTACATGAAACACAAACTTATCTTGTGGTATACACAACACTATGCTTCTATTGTGTTACACATCATTTCAAGTTCTTCTTATAGATTTTATTTCACTCAAGACAATGTTTAAGTGAAAAACTAAATACTATTATGCAACCTTATAACCTAGTCATTACATTGGTTAGTATGGAAAAATGTATGATGAAAGTATTCTTTAAACATTCATATATAAATAATTATTTTTTGATAAATTAATTAAAAATTACAATTAAATCTTTTTTAAATAAAATGAAATATTTTTCTGAAAAACTATATGAATACCAATAAGTTGCATTATGAAATAATAAAATCACCCTTGATTGATTTTATTAATTAAATATATATTTAATATATACAATTTAATGTATAAATTTTATCTTATTTGTTTTCTATACATGGTATAAGAAAAAATCCAATTTTGAGAATAAAATTATTATTTTTAAAAAAAATTCATTTTCACAACATTTTGAGGGAGCACCCATTTTGAAGTAGTTGTTAAGGCTATTATATATATACTATTTTCCAAAATTATCTTTATGTTTAGATTTGGGACATTAAAATTTACTTTGGATGAATTTTTATTATTTTTTTAGGATTCAAGTTTTGATGATAAATAAAAATATAATAATTTTTTATTAAAAATAATTTTTTTTCAAAATAATTTATGTGGTTAAATTTTAATATTTAATGATTTAAAAATATAAATAGACCATATATTTAGTATCTAATAATATTTTGGTCATCGTAATTAATTTCACAATGAATTTATTTGAAAAAACATTTCAATATTTCTCAATGTTTAAACTTTTCAAATATTGGTTTGACTCTGAAAATTGGGTTAGTTTTTATTTAATTACTCATACATCTATTTTTTTGAATTTTGTAAAATTTATTAGATATTTCTAATCAGAGGGTGTATATTTTTGAAATATATTTATTTTATTTTTAGGAGTATGGAAAGTAATTTCACTAATTTTTATTCATAGAGTAAAATGTTAAATAAAGTAATTAAGGGTAAATATGGTATTATAAAATTTCCCTAACTCATGTAATAATATAAATGGATGAGTTATTTTTTCCCTATTTTATCCTTGGGTCTTAATAAAACTTTTTTTAAGCTACATGGATATGAATCAGACATTTAATATATTTTATTTAACAAATTTTTAAAGATGTCTTCCTCAAATTGTAATAAAATTATCATTTTATAATTTGGATATATAGAAGAGAAATTACACAATAAATAATAATTTAAAATATAATTTTATTTATTTATCATGGTAATTTAATTATAAATTTTATGAAAAAAATACTCACATTAATTACATATAAATTGATTGTGGAGAAATAATTTAATTGATAAAAATACTAATAATAATTTTTATTAAAAATATAATAACCATTATTAGAAAAAAACACATAAAAAAATATTATTTTTCATCATATATCGAATATAATCATCCAAGGTTCTAGTTAATGGACATTTGGATCCATATGGAAAAAATTATGACACTTATCATATTTAATTTAATGTGATGTTAAAGGATTCACATTCATGTTTTAATAAATATTTCTTTATTAATGTATGCTTTTACAACATATATATTCAAATATAAGTATGTTTATGAAATATATAGGATTTATATTCATTATAGTGTTTTAGTTTTAATTTTCAGACAAATAATATGAATAATAAATTATCAAACAAAACTGATGAAATACTTAATTTATTAATTGAAATATCAGATTAATGGTATTAAAAATAAAAATAAAAATATAATTTTCCTTAATTATTTTATAAAAATAATTTTTTATATTACATTGAAAAATAGTGGATATAATTAAATATATGTTTCAATATTAACATCTTATCTTGGTATCATAAAAATCCCATGAAATAAATCGTGTCAAAATTGACACAATTGATATTTTGTCAAAATAATGAAATATTAGATTATTTACAAATCTAGAAACATTCATAAAATTATATAATAATTATGATATTGTGTAAAATGTTTTAATTTATTCATTTACAGTCTAATTAACCTCAAATATGTCAGTATTTTAACCTTTTAACATTATAAATCATGTTACCTTAATTAAAAATTAAATAGAATAAGAAAGTGTTAATTAAAAGGATAATTTTTAAAATAGTCTAAAAACAGATATGAAATTAATTTTTCAATGATATTAAAATCTTATATCATATAATATTCCAAAATAATACATTTTGGAGGATTTTTAGGGGTTTTATTTTATTATTAATTAATATTTGTCAAGATTCTAAATGTTCCCCTCACTTTAATTATAAATTGGAACGTCCTCCCTCAATAATTCACATCAGATTCAACATTAAATATTTTCCATATTGTATTCATTTCCCCTATAAACTAACCTAGTTACATTATAGGCATTTTTTTGTTCTCAAATCAAAAACACCTTTTTCTTTTAATTGGAAATATAGAGGAATTTTGTCGAAGAAGAGGCAATCTCTTCTACAAATTCTTTCAAAATTATTTCTTATTCTACTTCCCCTTCATTAGTTTCATACATTATAAATTAATAACTATAGTATAAACTATAACATGAAATGTCATTATTATAATGGGACAACCATAATCCCCCTTTTATATGTCCTATTAAAAATGAAATCAATACGTGTCTATACGAATGACTTACCATCTCTAAATTATGGTTAAATCTATTTTTAACCACCACATTACTTGTATGTCTATAATGATGGAAATAATGACTATAAATTATTATTATAAGAATATATTGATTCTAGAACAATATATATACCCTCAAATTCGATACTATTCCACAACTAAGTGAATTCTATTGTCGCACGTGAGTAAGTACGACCTATGATCTCCATAATGACATGTGATTCATTCTATATGATCATAATTAAAGAATGATTATATAAATATATAGAATTCATTATTATTATAAATATTATATTAATTTCATTTTGATGATGATATAACTATGACATAATAATAGGAATATGATCATATCAGACAAAACATGCGTAATAAAATAAAGAAGCTAATACCTGAAAGACGAATAATAATGATATTAACAAACAAGAAATAATATTATGAATTTTGTTGTTATAAAATTAATATGATTCAGTAACAAGTTAATGAAATAATTTAAACCCTTATACAAGATTTTAGGACAAGTATGAAGGAACCCAAACCTATTGTAAGGCATAATTCTACAATCTATTTATATTCTGAGATTTTTTATATGATTCAGACAGGAGGAAAGGGATTTCATCTCTTGTTCCCTTCATTGAGACGTATTTTAATGTTAGGAACCAATTTTTTATATAAGGTATATACTAATTATTTTACATCTTATATCATGAATCCTTAATAAATCATGGTATGTTAATATTTAATTATTACCTTGTCATCTATAGTTATTTGAATTTAAATTTAACAAGCGTAAGAGATTTCATCTCAATATCCCCTGATTGTGGAATACATTAATATAATTTATAAATTTATTATATATGTTTATATTAAACCAAATTTAAAATATATATCATGAAATCGTCATAAATAATTATATTTTATGGTCAAATCAATGTATTTCATAAAATGTTATTTGACATGAGAGTTACGCATTTGTAATATATTTTGTCTCTATTTCTTTCAATTGAGGCACGATTTAATTTTATAAAAAAATTTCATTTATGTATTTTATATAATGATAACTTTATAGGTTTTATGATTAATCCATAATAATTAATGGTATTTAATTATTATTTTAAAATTATTTCAACCATGGGGATTTGAATTGGATTTTATCAAGTGGTTATATTTTAACTAAATCAGTTTCGAATCACTAGGTTATATTACTAATTCTTTAAATATGATTTTCCCTTGTTTTGTGTTAAATTACCTCTGATTGTATTTTATTTTATTTCAAATTGTTTTTTGGGTTTTAAATGTTTCATCTATAAATACTTCCTTGGTTTATTTTCACTAAAATTATATTATATTTTTGGCAGTTTGTAATCTCATTTTGGTTTCTGTGATAAATTTGGTGTATTCAAAAATTATCTTTATTCATGTTTTATATAAACTTACATTTTCATATGATATATTTAGATTCCCTTTTTATTAATTGTTTTTAAATATCAATTTTTTGATATTTCATAAATGTGTATTTTGATTCAAAATTTACCAAAGTGGTATGGGTTTATACCACAATGATATAATTAATCGAGATTTTTTATGTTTATATCCCTTCTGGGAAAAATATTTGACCATTCAATATTATACCAAATATTTATTTTCATATAAAGTGTTTTCTAAAAAAATATATATTTTCCTTTTATTTTACAATTTTATGAACTCAAAATATCAAAAAAAAAATTATAGAAAACCATCTTCACTTCTATTTGGTCCAGAATCTTTTCCATTCATATATTATTTTCCTTACTCTTCCAAGAAAAATATTCCAACTCTCCATAAATGATTTTTTAATGATATTATATTCATTTTTTTACCCTTTCTAATGAATCATCCACTATTTCTTTGGACAAGGTAAACTTTTATTTATCATAAAATGGTGTGAATTAATTTTTTTACATTTATGAAATGCATGAAAAATTTCACCATACTAGCCTTTATGTGTTTTAGAGATTCATTTAATCATTTCCAAATTATATTTCAAGGAAAAATTATCTACTAAAATTGTATAAATATTTACATTTTATTATTAGATTTCAAAGTCAAAAGGTCTCATTCCGCAAAAATATTTTAAATGGTATTTTTATGGTATATATATTAAAAAATGGAAATAACCCTTTATATTAATTATAATCTATTAGGAATATGTAGTAATTATACCATATTTATTCATTATGTAGATCTTTTATGATAAATTTTACTGGAGAAATATTATAATTTTGTATGAAATATTTTTCATATGAATTTTTATATTTCTTCTGTTTTGAATTTTTATTATCCCCTCTTATATAACAAATGCTTTATAAATAGTGAATAATATGAATGGAACATTATATCCTTTCAAAGAATAATTATCTCTCATGTGACTAAAAAGATTAGGTATTTAGTTAATTACTTACCCATTTAGGCAAGATTTCATGGCATGATGACATGACTATATATTTATGATCTTTGGAATAATGAATTCCATAACCATGATTCGGGTTATTAATTTCCACCTGATTGTTAAAATTGTTATGATAAATATGGATATGTTTCATGTTATTGTGATTATTTATAGGGTATTATTTATGACATCATTTATTCAATCCATATTATTCTATTTTATAAAGTTATTTATAAAATGTAATATTTTTTCAGTTATATACTTTGAAATATGGATTATGCATTATTTACTCATGATAACATCTATTTTACATAACCTTTAATGATCATTTGATCTTATCAATTATTATTGTTTGAATTCCCCGTCATATAAAGAATGAATATTTGAATGAGTTTAGGGATAAAAAATATTTTCAATTAACTATATTGAGTTTCTTTTATTATAAAATGTATCATGAAATTCAGATATTTATCTAATTATGTAAGACTATTAAACTATTAATTATTTTGAGATATTATTTCTTATATTATAAGTAAATGTAAAAAAGTAACCACATGATCATGGCTAGTGTGGTTTGGTATGTCACTACTGGTATTACAGCATTATTTATGGAAACCATGGGAAATACATTTAGTCAAACATATATTATAGAATGAAACCCAATAACAAAATATGAGGATAACTCATAGTATAGGATAACATCCTCAAATGATGGTAAAGTAGAATTTTTTTATATCAATGCATCTAGATTTGGATACTATAAGAGGATGTTTTTTCAGAATATATTATTATAGGAAAAATAAACCCAAAATAGTTAGTTAAGTATATCTTAACCAAAATTACTACACAAAGAGAGTTCACCATTACAAAGAACCTATTATAACATTCCCAAGTAATATGAATTGTTTAATTCACATTTTCTCTATAAACGATTATGATTTATAATAGAAATAAATATATATAAAGCAATGATATTTCATAGGAATATATGATAGACAAAAAGTTGTGTGGGATCATATTTCACATGATGATCATATGTTTAAAAGAATAAAATTTTCCATTTGAGATTTTTTGTGATGGGAGGATAACCTAATTGAAGATATTATGGTTGATTTTTTTTGAAAAATAACCCTTTAGACTAGTGTATGTTTTATTAAAAATGATTTTTTTAGAATAATTCATTTTATTGTATGAACAAATTAGTATAGGTATTGATAACCATTAGGGATTGTATATGCTTTTATGATGAGGTAATTATCAATTTTTAAAATTTTGGAAGATATATTTTATCATATAGATAACCACATTATTGAAAATTCATTTATTGATTAATGTAATATTTTTGGATGGTAATCATTTTTCTTATATTTTATGAATTATATTATTATATAATAGAAAATGTGTAACATGTGTGTCATGTGACAACCCCTCATATCCCCCTAGGCCACTAGGATTGAACCCACAACTAAAAAGTAAAATGTGTGAAATGATTACTACTGGATTGATTTTATTTTTTGAATAAATTTATTTTTTTTCAATTTGTTTGGGGATATATATTAATTTCATTTTTGAAACATATTATTAGACCAAATTTTTTATATATTTTATTAATTTTTGTTGATTAATGATATATTTTGATATATATTATTGGGTTGGGTTATATATAACTTTAGGTATTAATGTAAATGATTGTTTTGTAATAATGTAATTGTGTTTTTGGAAAATTAAGATGAATGATATGAGATATACTTTGAGGGTAAAACCATCTTTCATGTTCTAGTTATTTTGGTTATCTGGGATATAGGGTTTTTTATTTATTGAATGATAAATTTTAAACCATTGGTTTTTTGTTGAATTTTGGAGATTTATGTACTATTAATTCAAATAAATGTTTATTGATTTTGTTTATTCTTTGAAATTATGATAACATTTTTTTATTCAAGATTTTAGGAATATCTTGCCATTGATTTTTTGATTAAGTGATATACTAGGAGTTCTTTTTTTATATAGGCTTACAAAAATTAATTTCGAATACTTGTCACTTGGAGAAAATATATGATTGTTCGGGAAATTGATTAAAAGATGAAATTATAGTTTTAATATAATTATAATTTTATATTTTCATAGTCTTCTTGGTAATGTAATTATAAAACTCTAGTAAAATGATCATGAAACAAAAATGTTATCTTTTTAACTTTAATTTTAATGAATCGATGGTCTTTTCACCCTTACTAATTTTTAGTTTTAGGCCATTTACATTATAATAATAATGTTATATGTAA
Organism: Viscum album; assembly: GCA_963277665.1. Classification (NCBI taxonomy): domain Eukaryota; kingdom Viridiplantae; phylum Streptophyta; class Magnoliopsida; order Santalales; family Viscaceae; genus Viscum; species Viscum album. The sequence goes on along the minus strand of OY728128.1, from coordinate 1,689,499,290 downwards.
CTCTATATTACTAAAATGATTTTAGTATTATATTACATTTATATATTTTAATCTTCATTTGCATGTTTTCATTATCTAGGAAGCTGAATATATGAAATTTATAGAATCCAATGTGATTTTCCCTTTCCTATTTTAGAATAAGTAATAAATTCCATATATATGATATGGGTTTACAAAGAAGGTTAGACATTTGGTAACCATATTTTTTTAGGTAAAAATTTATTTAAGAGGGTATAATGTGTCACTTATTTATTTTTTATCGTATTTCTACTTAAATTCATTTTAATTCATAAATTTTTTTTATATGAAGCACTATGTTTAAAAGAACCCTGGTATGATATTAAAATATTTAAATGTGAAAATTATAAAATATACCTTAAATGTTTTTTTATTAACTGGTAGAACCAATTTTTAAAATCAATTACTAATATTTTACACAAATAGAATATATTAGTAAATATGTGCTCAATTTATAGTAATGTGTTTACATACTTCATGAATACGTTGTTCATCCAAAATGATTCAATATGTTTTTGTTAAGAAATTAATATTATAATTTTTTTTAATATTTATATTTAATTATAATAAATGAAATTAATTTTTCAAATCACCATTTGAAAATTAATTTTATGTAAAATTTTGGTATTTTTTTAAAAATATTGATTACCTAGAGAATTGTGAATATTTTTTGTAAAAGTGTATTTTAGTTCCACTAAAATCCCTATAATATATATAATATGATACTAAATTAATTATATCTACCGTTGAAAAGATATAATATAATTAATTACATGTAAATGAAAATTATTTTTGATTCTGGTATAAAAATTCATTTAGACATAAAAAATAAATTTTCTCATAAAACTTTTTTATTTCATACTTTTCAGGACTCTTTTAAAATAAATTTATAGAAATTATATATATATATTATTTAAATTTTATTCAATATTTTTAATCACTATCATTAAAATTATTTAATAATTTCAACTATATTTTGGCTCACCATGAATAGTAAAAAAAGAAAAATTGTTCACCATTGCATAATGGTAAATTATCTAAACCTAGGATAAAATGATTTTATAATCCCAATATTTTTCCTATTATATTTTATTAGTTGGTGTGATTTATACCATTATCACCTTAGGCATGATATTCATTTCTTTATTGGATGCCTTTCAAAAAAATTTGACATATGTACTATTTTATATAAAGGAAAATACAAAATGCCACTTTCTTACTTTTAAATGTATCTTACGAGTTCCAATAGAGACAAAAGTATAGTCTGAAAGAATATAAATCATTATTTTTATAAAAATTAAATTATTTCAATTATTTATTGATTAATAATTTATAATAATTATATAACTTATATAAATTTATACACAACGCCGAACCAATCTATAATTAACTAATAGAAAAAAGAAATAATATTTTTCGAAAATAATAATAATAATATAATTTTATTGATTTATATATTCCCATAATTTTATTAGATGAATAAATCAAAATATTAATGATTTAAAATTAAATTTCCTAATTAACCCTTTTTTACATTGTGTATTTAATATCAAATTGATTTCGTAGTGTTAAAAATTACATTAATGATATTGTGTAATAAAAAATAATTTATTAAAAGATAAAAAATTACATAAAAACTATAATCATCTAATGTATTTTTATATGTTCAATAACTTCATTAATGATCCATTTATGTCTCAATTTTCATTTAATATTTACCATCATGACCCTTAAAGAGTAAAAACAATGTTATCGTGACAATTTGCAAAAAGGGTCAGTGTGGGATAAAATGAAAACATAAGTGTAAAACCATAATATGAACATTTATAAATTTTTTTATTATATTATTTTAAACAATAATCAGCTTATATTTCAGTTATACCATTCTTGAACCCTTTAATATGATAATTTATTTATATGAATTTAATATTTGAAAAATTAGAATAGTGCCACTCCTCTCACTTATAAAAGGTAATCTCTTATCATTATCTAATCACGAAAAAATTCATAATTAATTCACTAATAAAATTCAATTCTTAATTCCCATAACACATTTTAGAGGCCATGGTTTGATTAAAAAATCCTCTTAGAATGGATTTTGGTGTAAAGATAAAGAGATTGTCAGAAAAATTGTTATTAGTCTTACCAGAGCATTGTTTTATTTATTATTCCAACTGTACAATATAATATTAAACCATTATGGTATTATAAAATCAGTATGTATTAAATAATTATATGTTATTTTCTCAGTGTAATAACTAAAACCCATCTCCCCTTCAATCTAATTATAAATGAAACCATCATTCTTATGTAATGTAGACAACCACCTCGCAAACTAATATAAATTTTTTCCATCATAAAATCTCAATAATATTTGAAAGCATTTATTTAAAATATATATATAGGATTTAAATTAAATATTTAACATTCACTAAAATTAATTTATCATATATTTTCACACATTTTATTTCATTGAAATATGATAATGTTTCTCATGCGTACATGTGGATTTCCACCTCTACCAAGCAATGTGATTCATTTTCCAATATTGCATCTCATAAATGGAATATAAAATTATATGTTTAAAAAAATATTATATTTATGATATAATTATAATTTTGTAAATAAAAATAATTCTTTACTTTTTCCATCATGATCTTTGAAAAATGAAAACATTACTCCTGCCTAGCACAACCTGTCTTCTACCAAATTTTATCATAGCTCAATTTTCATAACCATATTTTATCACTTATTTTAATATTATAATTTAAGTATAAATATTATTATTAATTTTTTATTATTATTTTATATATTATTTCACAACCACATTTACCAATGTCAACCTACCATAGGCATTTTTGACAAATGAACTGAATATGACCAAAACATTTGACATGAAATTAAGTAATTATTTAATTGATATAATATGTTAATAAATAAAATGAAATGAATCATAAATTTAAAAAAATTATACTATGAAATAAAATAAATTACATAATTATATTATTCATTAAGTTAAATAAGAAACATGACGAGTTGAACCCGATGTATAGAACTTTGTCTCAATTACCATTTCTTATGGACTATTTTAATGTTGTGAAACATTTTGGTTTATAAAGTGTATATACTAACCCTATAACATGATATATCATAAATAATTAATTATTGATTTTATCTTATGTTTTAATTCAGATTATTTATTCCAAAGGGTTGTTATATAGAAGAAATCAAGTACTCAAGAATTTTATATCAATATTACTTTATTGAATAATATTTTAATGTTATGTACCAATTTATTCTATATGGTGGTTATACTAATCATTTTATATGTTATATCAAAAATACATCATAATTCATTTTATTTTAAATTTCTATAAAAATTATTTCATCCAATTGGATTTTAAATTAAATTTACCATGTGTTAAGGTATTTCAACCCAATTTCCCATCATTTAGACATATATTAATGTTATGAAAACATTTATTTTATATTGTGTTTGTACTAACACATTTATATATTTTATCATTAATCCATCACAATTCAATAGATTTTAAATTAATATTAAAATTATTTCATCCAACTATATTTTACAATAAAATTTCATTATGGTATGTGGTTTTTAACCGAATTTCGATTAATTGGGTTATATATATAATTAATTATCTATTTTTACATGATTATGTCTAAAATTACCTATGATTTAATAATGTTATATTTCCATTTTTTGGATTAAATTTTTTCACCCATAATCATTTCATTAATTAATTCTCACATTGATGACATGATATTTATATTGTTTTCTCATGTCATACTTGTTCCATTCAGAAATATATTGTATTTCCCACTTTCATCGTCCATGTGTTATATATACACAACCATTGATAATATATATAATGATTCCATTTATATTCATGGTGACTAAATATTCATCTAATGATTTTTATTTCAAAGGTATTATGATTCAATATTTACCAATAGTGTAATTGTTAAATTCAAAATCTCATCATTATTTAAGATTCTTTATATTTTAGTCTATACTATGGGAATACGTGGATTTATCTATCTAATACCCAATGTAATTTATTTTTCTCAGGAATTTTTTATAAAAAATAATATCTTCATTCATTTTTTTCCTTTTATATAATCATGATATTGAATGAATTTTTTATTTAAAAGTAACTTTTTTTATTTGATAAAAATTGTTTTCAATATATCTCTATATTTTCCATATAATGTATAAAAAATGTTTGTAATATTATCAATGGTTGATTACCTTAATTTTTTCTGTGTTTTAATTATAAAAAATATTTTAAAAGGATTCTCCTTATCAATTTATAAGTAATGTACTATTTTAAATTTCCTTCCAAAGTTTTAAATAGAATGATTTTTTTACTTATACAGAATGACTGGAATTTCTAAAAATTATAAATTTTTTTTTGGATATATCCTTTACATGTTATGATTTTTAATTAAAAAAACGTTTTTTATAATATTCTATAAATAATTATTTTTAAATTGGATTATAATGTTATATGGGTGTTTTCCCAGTGATTTATTTAATTATATATTTTAATATATTTCTTATAATAAATGAAAATAACCCTTAATATTACATATAATCCACTAGGAAAATGTTTCAACAATATCGTCGTCATTCTTTCTCTATGTGATTTTAGATCAACTTGACTATGAAAATATTAACAATTTTATGTTATATTTTCTATACAAGGGTTTATGATGATTATATATTTAATTTTTATTCTCCCCATTCATATGACTAATGCATTTTACTATGTTATGGGTGGGTCCAATGTATTACACTATATGCATTGGTAGATATCATAAGACAATATAGATTTGTTATGTGGTCGATGCCTTAGAAATTTATATAATATATCATTTTAGAAGGATGTGGTTGTTAGTTTATGATTCTCAACATTAGGAACCTCATTATTATGACATTATTTATTGATGTTAGTGTGATTATTTTATTTTTATGATATAAATTGTTATGTTTCATGATCAAGTGATTATTTATATTTCATTATTTGATCATCTTTTATTCCATCAATGTTATTATTTATGTCCAAGTTATTATTAGTGAATTGTTTTTAGTTAACTACATTTATATTTTAATTATTCATTATTAACTCATGAAAGATTCTACTTCTCATAACTCCAACGGAGTATTTTAGCACACCAATTATCTTTTCCCATTGCTCAAAATATTATGATGGGATCATTGAATGTATTTAGGGAATTTGAATATGAACTATCATTATGTTTAAATTTATGTTTTCATGTGTAATGTGAGATTCAAATATTTTTCTAGTTTACCATGGATACTATATTATTCTTTCATTTAAGATGAAATCACTTATATCTAATGCTGATAAAAAAAGTAAAATATTTCTCTGGAATATTTTTCTCATGGCTAGTCTAGTTGATATAAGAAAATGATTAGTAGAAACCATGAAAATTATATTTAGGAAAACAAGTATTAGGGTACATATCCCTTTGAACAATATTTAGGATAAGTATATGTATATTATAATTTTATAAAATTTTTGTGATGTGGATATTTTTTTGGTTTTCTTATAAATATATCTCTGTAGGGATAATCAAAGTGGGTTTGGATTGAGAATAGATGCATCTCAGAGATATAAACCTAAAAAGAGTTGGTCATGTATATCATGTCTATCATTCTGGTGTAAGGTGAGTGTTCCCTTATTATACAAATAGTTTGAGGCTCCAATGTTATCTTCCCAGGGTAATTCACATTTTCTCATTAAACCATTATGATAAATAAGAGAATATAACCAATACAGCCCTATGATATTTCAGATTGATATGGTATAATCTTAAAGTGTCTTGGGATGATAATTTTTTGATTTAATGAATGGCAAATTTTATAAATTTCCCTTTTTGATATTTTTTGGAATGGGGATTTAACATGATTATGAATATTTTTCGATAGATTTGTAGGAAAATATACCTGGTTTTATTATATGTTTAAATAAAAAGGATATTTTATGAATAATTTTTTTATTATATTGATATAATTTTATTGGTATTGATATCCTTTATATTTTATATGATCTATCATGAAGAGGTGACATTTGGTAATTAAAATTTGGGAACATAAGATTTATCATATATTTGTCAAATATATTTAAATTTTATTTAATTATTAATTAAATTTATAGTATATTGATCATATTTAATGTAGTTTTATCAACATTATAATAATTTTATTTTAGAAGAAAAAAACATATTGTCGTGTGACAACCCATTGCATTTGGAAATCCCATAGTACATTAAACCGCTACGAAAGGTTGAAATTGGTGAAACAACTACCCCGAGCCTATGAGATTTTTATTTTTTAGTATGACTATTTTTTTACATAAATATTTTTCCTAATGAATATTATTTTTATTTTGGGATACATTTTATAGGATCTAATTATATTTCAATTTTTATATTTTTTATGAAATTAATCATATTTCAGGAGATATTTTTATACGTAGAGATATACAAACAATTTAATTTTCATTGAAAGAATTATTTAGGGTGAATAATATAATGTTTTGGAGATTTTATGTAAAGCGTGTGATATGACAATTGAGGTTAAAACCTTTAATAATGTAGATCTTATTGAGTTTATTTGGTATATAAGGTTATTTATTTAAGAATAATCTATTTTAAATCATTTCTTTTATTATTCAATTTTTGAGATTAATATATTTTTCAATAAAATGATGTTTTATTCATTTTTATTTGTATATTAATGTTTTATATCCATTAATGTTTTATTAGTGACAAAATGGAAAAGATTATTCTTCTTTTGAGGAATATATGGTCTATTAAAAGTTGATTTTACAGCTTCAGGCATTAAAAAAAATTTAAACACTTGTCACATTGAGAAAAATATGTGTTTGTGGAGAATATTGATTAAAGGATGAAATTAAACTTGTAATATATATATAATTAATTGTTCTGTTTTTTTGGATGTTAAATGAATTCCCCTGCCCCAAGAAAGGATCTTAAAATAAAAATTTTATCATATAATCTTCATTTCTAATGAATCGATGGAATTTTCACTGCATGATGGTTTATTGTTTTTGTGGTTATTAAAATTTTTATGAAAATTTTTTATATCACTCTATATTACTACATGGATATTATTATTCTTTTTGTTCCATATATTTTAACTTACTAGAAAATTTTTCATTTCCTTTGAAACGGATTATGCGATATTTTTTGTAACCATTAGGACCTCATCTTGATTTTTTGACAATATGTATAAGTAACCATATATATAATGTGAGATTTCAAAAATTTTAAGAATTTTGATTATCATATTAAAATTTTATGTTGAAAATTACTTAAGGGCGTATAATTTCACTTCATTTTTCTTTATAGTATATTTGTTTTTAAATAAATTATTTTACTGGATATCTTGTGTTAAAATAACATATTCGTTAAACAAACAACGATATATAATTAATATCTTAGAAAATGATTGTTATCAAATAGTAGTAAAAATTGGTGGTATGAATATGAAAGACCAATTATTCAAAATAATGTATAAATATTTTATAAATTGGAAATATATTGGAAAATAAGTAATGTTATTTATTAGTAACTATAAACTGTTGAAAAAAAATTTCTTCAAAATATATTTTTTTGGGAAAATATTATATCTTTAATTTATACATATATTAGAAATTTTATTGAAAAAATTGAACTTTATATTTTGAAATAAAAATTCCATTATTAAATTGATGTGAATTTTTCAAATTCTTCATAAAGTATTCTCTTTTTATTCCATAGTGAAGAAAACTTTTTTTTGTAAAACAATAATGTCATTTCCTTGATAAAGACCCAAAATATTTTTTGTTTGATCCAAAATTAAAATTATTCTAATTTAGAGTGAATTAATAAAATTATTTATATACCAATAATCATTATACACTACCATAATGTGGTGTAAATAAAGATATGAGTGTAAAAATTTAATGTAATATTTTAAAAATTATAATTCATGGTATTAATCCATCTTATACCCATAATATCATCTAATTATTTCATTCTGGAGACATTTGACCATGTAAATTAATATATTTTAATTCAATATTTTATGAAATTCTATAAGTGTGTTCCCCATACAAATAAAAGGGATCATCCTATCCTCTTTTCATAACACATAAAATTTATTTATTTCATACAATACCTAACCAAGTTCCTTACTTAATTCTGGTATTATGTCATAGAGGACATTTTTTTGTGGAAAACCATTCCTTTAAATTCTTTTGGTGATAACCTAAATAGGCTGTATATAGAAGATGCATCATTATTAACCAATAGTTTTTGGTTTATTTATTATTCCTCTTAGTAAAAATATTATTAAAAACTAGTTATATGAAAAATAAAATATATCACATATACATTTTTTTATTTTGGTAATGTCATAACCAAAATTTATATCCTATTCCATTAAAAATAAAATGAATTCATCATTCATGTGTACAGAAGACTACCGCCTCAAGAGGCGATGTGACTCGTTATTCATTTTCACTTCACATGGTCGATATATGAATTTTTATTGAAATAAAGAATATTATATTTATGATATCATTAAAACTCATTAATGAAAAATTAACACTTTTCTTCTTTCCATTATGATCGTTGAAAAATGGAAATATTACTAATGCAAAAGTATATCCAACTAACTCCATGATTGTAACATTGTTCATTTTTAATAACCTTATTTCATGATGGTTTTTAAAGGTGTATTTGTTTGTATAAATTATAATTATTGAAAGTCTATTATTTTTTAGTTTATTTGAAATGAATTATATTACCATAGTCATTCTACATGATGTCACTTCAGACATCTCAAACCAATATCGTCAAAACATGTAACAAAAACTTACTTTATTATGTAATAGAATATAACATTGTAATAAATAAAATAGAATGAAACATAAACATGAAACATTCCTTAAGATATTAAATCAATCATATGGGTTTATAATTAAAGAAGATTAGGAAAGAATGTAATGTGTCAGACTTGAGGTTAGAGATTTCATATATAATTCCCTTAGTTGAGGAATATATAAATGTTATGGACCAATTTAGTTTATATGATTCATATAATACAACCTTTTAACATTTTCATTTTTAATACTATATAAATCAAGGGAATGTTTTTTTAATCACATTCTTTTCAATGTGGATTAATATTAATGTTACCTTGTGGAATGATATTTTGTATCGATATACCTCATTATAGAATATTTTCATGTTATGGACTATGATTTTATATTGCGTCTATTCTACCAACTTTACATGTTATATAATGAATAATTTATACATTGTGGTATATTATATTTTAATTAAAATTATTTCACTATAGGGGATTTTACGTTAGTGTATCTAATTTCTAACGGATATCACCTAATTTCCCCTTTACTATAAACTATTTTATTATTATTCTCCAATTTATTTTATATTGTGCATTTACTTCCACTCATACATATTATTCCATTAATCCTATATAAATAATGTTAATTTATTTTAAAATTAAAATTATTTAATCAAAGTGGATTTGAATTTGTGTTTAGAAGTGATGAAGGGTTTTTAACTCAATTTTCACTCATTGGTGTATACATCAACATCATTGACTATAGTTTTTAATTATTATTTCTGAAAACTACCTATAACTATATTATATATTATTTCTACATTTTTTTGTGGATTATTAATTTTAAAACGTAATCACTTCATTGTTTAATTCTCTGATAAATTGTACAATATTTTAAGGGTTTCCTTTATCACTTTTCATTTTTTGATTCATGTGTTTTATTCACCACATTATTCATTCATGTGATATAAATACTTACCCACTAATATTATATATCATGATTATCATTATATTATGGGTATTTAAATATTCATTTGAGTTTATTTATTTCATAATTATTATGAATCAAAAGATACAGAAGAGGCAAGGGTTTATTTCACAATATCAACATTATTTGATATTATTTTTGTTTAAGTCTCTGATGGGATAATTATTTGAAATTTATATATTAAAAAATATATATTATCTAATTCAATCATATGTTTTTCATGAAATAATATTTTGATTCATTATCCAATTTTAAGTTATCATGATATTAAATGAACTTTTTAAGGAAAACAAAATTTGTTTCTATATGGTTACAAATATTATTCTTACATGTCCATATTTCACATAAAATCTAAAAATGGTTTCTAATATTCTCCAATGATTTTATAATTAAATACTGCTGATGTATAACCATTATAAAATGGTTTAGAAATAATCATGAAATTACATTATGAATGTGCTATTTTTTAATTCAAAAAAAAGTGTGAAAGGGATGTTTTTTTAATTATATGGATTGAATTTAATTTTCCATCACATAGTACCTTAAATTTTTTAATGAAATATTTGAAATTTTACATATTTACTTTTAAAGGAAATTTTTTCCCTAATATTCTGGAAATCATTTTTTAATATATATTTTAAATTGAAAATATTATTTATTCTATACTATTTTTAATGATATTTTTATGATATTTCTTTTCAAAAATTATAATTACCCCTTAATTTATATATACACAAATATGATTATTATTTTACATTATCATCCAGTTTTGTTATTTGGCAGTTTAATTACCAATTTGGTTCAGGAAATATTAAAACATCATATGCTTATTTTTTAATAATCATATTTATATTTATTGTGAATTTATTTTTATTATCCACATTCATATGATGGCTGAAATAGACCTAGTAAGTGACAGATGGGGCCAACATTTTCCCACCAATTTATCTCTAGAACTCCTGATAGAAACAAGTTCTCATATTTGGTGGAGGACTTATCCATTTATATAAGGTCTCTTTGAAAGAATTCTTAGTGGTAATTTTGTGATGTATGACATTATTAATTACATAATTATGAGATTAGTTATCGAAATATATGTAATTATTGGTGTTTTTATGTTATCCATGTATAAGTATCATGTTTGTGTCATTATTTTATGTGTAATTATTTGATTATCATTTTTTCATTCTATTTTATTCATTATGCTATTGTTATTGAATAAAATGAAAGTTTTTTCAGTTATGTGACTTACTATATTGATTATTCCTTATTTACTCATTCTTGATTTAGCTATAAATAACACATACAAATAATTTGATCTTATGTCAGATTCTTTTCCTTTCCACATGATTTCATGAAGGAATCATTAATGAGTTCAGAGATATATAATATTTACTTTTACTATATTGTATAATTTTTTTATGTCATGTATTAATAGAATATTCAGTACCTTGGGATGTAATAACATTTATTTTATTCAATTATAGTTAACTAACCACTAGTCATAGGCTACTCAGGTATGGGTTGTTATAATATATCATTAGGGAGTTGTGAGTCCCAATGTATTCATAAGAAATGTTTCGATCATTGATAGGATATTATTGGAGATTAAAAGTGATTTCTACTTAAATATTATGTCATTTATGTATATTTATCATAAAATATTTGTCATATCACCATGAAGATAGATTATTTTAAGGAGGTTGAAAAAATGTGAAACAACAAGTAAGTAATTAGACCACTAAATCAGAAGACCCAACATATAAAGCTAATGAATCCATATTATGTTTATATATTGGTGAGTAATTAAATCTGGGATTAATGGATGGATGGTTTAATTGTATTTATATAGGGATTTATTAATAGAATTAGAATAGTTTTTATAAATAATTGATGATTGAGTGACCTTTTATATGTGATGGGTGTGGCACTCTTAAAAATATTCAAAGTTTTTAATGAACATAAATTCTTATTAATGAGAAATACCCAACTATAAAATAATATGATTAGTGTAAAAATAATATCATCTAGTAATATTTAAAACAGTATTTTGTTATATTATCAGTTAGTTTTAACCATATTTAAGTAGTTTTACCCTCTATAGTGGTAATTTTTACCATGGTAACTATTCATTAATACCAATAATAAAATTTATCCATTAATATAATTTTAACATCATGCATAAAAATATAAAACCTAATTCTTAGGAATAGATATTTAGAAGTGGTAGAAATTAATATTATTATTGAATAAAAAATGAAAATAATTTGTTTTTTGGATAAAATGTTTTAATGACTAAAATGATTTTATACTAAAATAAATAAAAATTATTATTTATAGTTTATAATTTGATTATATTTAGTCAAAATGGAATAATATTATTTATAACCAATCAAAAATGGAATGAAAAATTGTAAATTCTTGAAATGGAAATATATATTTGTTTTTAATCTGTATTTTCATTATTAATCCAAAAATCAATCCTTTTGTAATAATTCTAAAAATTCAACTTAATATATATAATTTTATGATATAAATAATTAATTCAATTTTATAAATTTAAATTTCTAAAATTTATATGTTTAACTTTAAAATAATAATAATTCATGTAAAATAAAATATTTAAAATTACATTGTGTTTTAGTTTTTAAAAATAAATAAAACTATACATATGTATGTTAATCCACATAATCTAATCTTGAATACTGATAAAAAATGACATTTATATATAACTAAAATTAATTGGTAAGTGAAAAAACATTTACTTACTATGGTATAAATCATATCATTGGAAGATTTGGGGTTTCATTTGACGATATCTAATATGAGAATATGGAAACATTGGTAAATCAAAAGTATAATGATAAATTTATAACTATTAAGATATGGATGAAACAAAAGAGGAATATATTTCCCTTTTATCCATGAGTACATGTGTTGGTGTATAGTTTATATACGCCATAAATTGGCTGATAACCCCTATTACAAATATATAATTATATCATTAACTATCGGTTCACAAAGCCTAGAAGGGACCACCTGCGATTGGTAGTGGTGGAAGTTGATTGTGTTGAATTTACAATAAATTCATATAGATAAACACATTGAATTCATTATTAAAAATAAATAATATATTAATCTTATAAATTACCACACATCCCTATAAATTTTTGGTTTCATGTCTTTGAAGACTAGATATATTAACATAAAAATTAAAATAATCATGAACATTTCACTATAATATTAAACTTATAATCACCTTCTAAGAAATCCATTCATAATTGTTATATTCACAATATCAGGATTATGGTCACAAGAATGCGTAGGACTCAGATTCTCGGTAAGAGAAACATAATATAAAATCATCCATGTTCATAAGTAAACCTAATACAAGCTTCTGGGTGTGAGAGTATAATCAAGATCCATGAAAATATCATTAGGAAAACAAATCTAGATAAAACATGGAACCTAATACATGAACCATTATAAAATAATTATATATAATTTAACATTAATGTGGAAAAACATCAGAATATAAGTCATCACCTTGCGAAAAAGCATAAAGTGACCCCAACTTTTCATATATCGAAATTACAATATTTTTTGTTTAAAAATTATTACATTTCCAAAAAACTCACCCGAGTAACATAATAGTTTATTTTATTTAGATAATAGATAAAAATAAACTAATTTTGTGAAATATCCTCATTATCTCGAGTAATTATATTCCCTTTAGTGTTATCTATATAAATAACATTTATAAAGTCATTGTTCATATCTTGGTTAAATGAAATAACAGAAAGGGTGATCTCAAATCCCTAGTAAGGTTTTGAATTTTAGATTCCAATTCTAAAATAAATGTGAAACTAGAATAAGGGTATTAGATCATGAAAATAATATTTAAAAATCATACCATTGATATAAGATTTTAAAATCTTGAGTAATGGAATAAATATTGGTATTTCATAAGATATAAATCACAAAAAAATCAATAAAATCATCTATGAGAGAAAAATATTGGAATAATAAAAAGATTTCTTAACAAGAATTAAGAATAATAAATCGTTCCAATAATAGTCAAGGATCACTACCAAGGCTTTCACAATTTAATTAATTCTCACCCCAAACCATCGTAGAAGTCGAGGTTCAATGCTAAGGTTGTCATAGTGTACAAAGATCCTTTATGAAATGGGTTCACTAATCATTCCAGCACAATTTATCTCATGATAAATAAATATCCACCAAATTCATTAGAGAGAGATATAGGCCCTACACATCACATAAAGAAAGTAATATGTCTATCTTCCACAAGATCATTTAAAAAATCATACTGTAACCCATTAAATAAAATGGGTTTTATAAAAAATTCATCACATCATAACATCCAGAAAAGAGACAAAGATTATATTAATTTATTACCATTATCATGGAATAACCGGTTAACCTAATCAATTTTCATTAAATCATTCCATCATAAACATAATCCTCCAAGAGAATGAATAAGATTGATATCATTGGAAAACATCCTTAGTAAGTCATAGGTAACATCTATATATATCATCATAGATGGAAACTTTTTTGAACTGTCAATTTGAATATTTCATGAAGAAATCGAATATTTTAGAAAAATATTTTTTAAAATTAAAATTAAAAATAAAATCTCCTTTGATATCATCTTCTTTTAAAATTAATAATTAAAATAAACAAATTATGATTTAAAAATATTTTATTACATTTCGTGAGAGAAATATCATTTCCTCTTTAAAAAACTCTTTTAAAACATATAAAATTTTGAATGAAATTTTATTTTTATATATATTTCAAAAATTATAAGTGGGGTTAAAAATAAAATAATGGTCAGATATATGGAATTTTTGTTCATGATCTACACGTTAAAATAAAGATTGCTTTCAAAATTTTAGTAAAATCCAAAAATGAATTGTTTAGGAAATGACATGAATCATTTTTTTCAAAACATTTTTCAAAAAGCATATCATGGTTCAAATTTACATTAATAAATCTATCTAAGAATGTTATGAAAAAGTTGAAAACATTTTTATAAAACATGGTTTTAAAAGAAAATAGGGTTTTTACTGAAGATATATATAAGGATTAATTTTTATAAAAAAAAATTTAGAAATATTCTATATAAAAATGTTGAATTTTTAGTGAAATCATGTATTTTCATGAAGTAATCATATAATATTAAAATTTATTAGTTTATTGAGTGGTGAAAATGTAAATTTTTAAAATAAAAATGTGTACACACAATATTCCTATACCAAAAGGATAAAAAATGTTCACTTCTCTATAATATAATATATAAGGATTAAATATGTCTAGAAAATATTTTTTCACAATATTTGGGTCATTTTTTACTCTTATATTTTTATTTTAAACCCTTAGTAAAACCATTTTTACCTTGACCATTCTAAATAATTTTTACTATTTTCAATGTTCTTTATGGGGAAAAAATTATGTTAAAATTATTATATATTATATATTATTGTGACACAAAATATAGAATCAATTTTTTACATTCAATTCACATATTTTAAAATTTTTATTTTATAATTAATCCCAAAATCACAATGAGAAAGTTGTTTTCAAGGTAACTCTGATCAGAAGTTTAGAAGGTTGTTATATCATAATTCTATATTAAATAGTCTCCAATGACCTAAGTTGGATTAATATATATATGGATATATTAACTAATTTATCTTTAAAACCGTAATAAAAATTTTACCTATTTAAATGTTTTAATCTGATATGAAATTCTTAAAAGAATCCAATTGTATATCACCAGTCATTGAAAAGACTATCTTCTAAAAAATAACAAAATAATCCTGACATATTTTTAATATGGTAATTTAAAAAATGATCTAACTTTTCAAAATTAAAATTAAAATTGGATGAAATCAATATCTAATTATGTGCTCCAAAGGTGAAGTAACTACTTTTTAGAGAAATATAGTTTTTAAAATAAAATTGGATTTATTTTTATATCATATTTATAAAATAAATAATATGAATGTTAAAATTTTATGTGAATATATAAGATATAAATTTAATGAAAATTATTCATAAAAAGTAATTTTTTTAATTTTTTCATCTAATATATTTTTTTAGAAAAAAAATATTTTATAGAATATAATTTTTTTTAAATGGTTTTATTTTAAAATTTTATCACATTGGTGACCAAATATTTATTAAATACATATTTAAACTATATAGTTTCATAATATAGATAATCCATTTCATAACCTCTATTCAAATGGCTATGTGATCATTATCTTATTAAATATTAATATTTTAATACTATGTCACGTTTCTTCTAAACTCGGTGTTATTTGTAACACATAGTAAACATAGTGTTGCATTTAATGAATGATAAATAAGTGTTTTATGTAATGAAATATAAACTTCTTGTTTCATGTGAAGAAAATATTAAAAATAATAAATTTATGTGAAAAGTAATTAAAAAAAATATAGTGTGTCCCTAGGCATCAAAACGTATTTCTCTTAATGGACTACGCTTCAATAACATATTTTCTAGAGTGGATCCAGGATTATAATTCTATTTCCTTTGGTGGATCGAGCATGAAAACCTACTTCCCATTATCTCATGAAAACAATTTCTTTTCCGTGTGCATTAGAAGCATATATAGGTCTGAACCATCACTTATTGAAAAAAACACATATATGTTCCTTGGGTTTATAAAAAATATATTGTTCCATAATTAAATAATTTATCCAGGGAAATGATAGGGGGTTTCTGAAATGATCAATATAAATCTTCACGAGTCATCCAAATAAAGTTGTTGGACTACACAGACCTAGGATTTCCAAACATAAATATCACATATTTTAAGAATAATAGTCAACAAATTTCTTTAAAAATGAGTAATGACCATAATAGATATGTGTCTTTAGATACTATAATCACAATATTTTTATTTCATTAAATACATTAGAATTATCCTAAAATGATCTTCTCCCATAATACTCCTTCTATGAATACCCTCCCTAAACCATTATTTATAATATATGGAAGAAAACCTAAGAATAGATCAGATTAGATTACTAGTAAGGGTAAAAATTGGAGATATAAATATATGATGAGATAAAATAATAATACCATAAGAAGGGTATGTGATCATGAAAATAACTTATTATGTTAATACACCACATATCATGGATTGTAAACCTGATTCATGGAATAAAATGATATTAATTCATTAAACATAGACCATAATAATAGGAAATCATCATAAATCAATAATGAACCATAATATCATGTCAAAAATGTGTGTCACCATAATAATTATTTAAATCCAATTAAAATATACAGTTTTTCTACTAATGCCATTAATATAATGGATGTTTACTTATCTTTTATTACAAAATGTGGGTGAGGAAACAACTGTTTCCCATAGTGGATCAGGACTAACCTATTTCCCATTATTTTTCAAGACCATCAAATTGTTCACATTATTTTATCAGATGATATATATCATTACCCAATTCAATATAGGGGATATATCTCTTTATTTTCACACAATGAAAACCATACTTATATATTCCCCAAAATCATTAAACAATCTTCATATAATCACTTAAAAACCAATGTTAAGAAAATAGGTTTCATAAATAACTTAGTAATTCACCATAGAATAAACAATGATGTAAATAAATGGGTTTCATTAAAATTTAATCAAAAAATACATTAACCATATATAGAATAAACAAGGATGTATTTTTGAATCGTATCCCCTACAAAGCATAAGTAAAATCATTGTATGCCATCTAAGATAGAAGATGACTCTTAAAGATCACACAGAACATTTCATGAAGATACTATACATTCAAATTTTAAAATTAAATTGTTTAATGAAAAAACAATTAAAATTCAAATATAAATAATAGATCTATAAAATTTGATAAAAATATTTTTGAAGAAAATATACAGTCCACTTTAATATTTTTTAAAATAGAAGTTTTATAAAATTATTTCCATTAAAAAAATAATATTTTCTTCATATAAAGGACAATTTTAAATAATTATTGGATAGGACATTTGAAAATTAAAAACACATTTAAACAATTATTACTATCATTTTTTAATAAAATCTAAATGAGTGTCATTCTGAAATCACCATGATGATTTCCTTAAAAATAATAAAATACTTAAAAAATGATATATATATATATATATATATATTTATAGTTATTTATTTAATAAATTATATATGATCATTTAAAAAATTGACGTCTTTTTTATAAAACATTAATGGGGAAGAAAAAAAGGGTTTCAGCCAAAAAGATAAATAATATCTGTCTTCAATAAAAACGTTATTTTTAAATCATGACTACATAAAGTGAGGAAAATGAAAGGGAAAAAATTATTTTTATAAAATAAATATATGATAAAAAATTTCATGATTTTTTTGATATTTATATTATAATATCTAATGATCAAAAAAATAATCAAAAAAAATCCTGATAAACAAGGAGATTGTGCCATCAAACTTTTACCACTTTGAATTATTTTAAATCATATACACACTTTTTGACTAAAATATATTGAAAAATTAAATATCCTAAATAAAATATAATTAATTAAATAACATGAAAAATGGGAACTATTTATACCTCATTGAAAAATTTAGGGGGATAATATAACGCATGTCGCAATGAAGGAAAATTGAAACAGAAATCGTGTACCGTTGTGGTTACTTTTTAACTATAAACCAAGAAAAATAGAAACCCTAAATTGGATATTTAAATAAAAATAATTTTCTATTTAATAATCATAAAATAAATTAATAGGTATTTTATATTACATATAAAATAAATAGGTGTTTAAAGTGGAATGTGTCTCATATAAGTAAAAAGTGATATGAAAATTGGTTAACATAAGTCTGGAAATAATTGATACAAATTCGATCCATATATTTAATAAATAAAATATCATTATATAAATATTTCATATCAATAATAATATGTATTATAACATTTAATTTTTACTTATGATTTCTCAATATAGGTTTATTAATAATACTATGATATATTAATGTGTCGAGTAATAAGTAGTTTTCTTTTTTGTGTATGTTTTGAATTGGTTTTTGTGATCCCCCTAAATTGATCATCATCAAATAATTTCCATAATTTTAACAATTACATATTACATATATTGTATATATTATTTATATTTTTATTTATAGTAATCCATATAAGTAAGATATGAAAAATGAAATACATCGCTCATGGAGATGGTTGGTCATATGTATTCGTTAACACTAATATCATTTCTTTCACAGATTGAATGAAAGTAAAGTAAATATTAATTAAACTCTGCATATTAATTATGATTATATATATATATTACAAAAATAAATTAAATTTTTTCTTATGTACTTGCCTAAATTATTTTTTTTAACATATCCCATCGCTTCACGAGGTTGTAGTCATTCGTACAAACAAACTATGTTATCAAATTTTCCACATAGTGGTATTTAAGAAGTTATATGTGATATAATAATTTCATATGTATAATTATGTTAAAAATATTATATATAAATATATAAATAAATTTATTTAATATTTCTTTATAACCATCCATGTATAACATAAATAAAAAAGGCATTACTTCGGTTCGTGAGCCCGTAGTCGACTGTACACACGAATGACATTATTATTTTCTAATGGATTTGAAGGAATAAATTTAGATGTTTTATTATAATTCCATATTATTAATAATATAATTAATATTATATAAAATCATTAAATCCACCATTACATGTATCCATGGGAACTTTTTTCAATAACAAATAGCATCACTTCTCAAGGCGGTAATAAGTCATACGCACTAATAATGATTTCATATCACATTTGGTGAAAGTGAAGATTAATTTTCGTTAAAAAATAATTATAATAACATGTGAATAAAAATTATATATTGGTGTAATTATATTATCATATTTAGAAAAGACCGTAAGGATGAATAGGAATAATAAGATAATCATGCATTTAAAAACATTACCTCTTCTTCAGAAAACCTCTTTATGTTTAACATAAAAATTTCATATATTGTATTTCTAATCTGAGACATTACTCTTGATTATGGGGTAATGATTATGTAATAAATTTTTTAAGTTTTTGTACAATTAAAATGGTTTTATTATGGTGAATCATAGAGGAGATGGAGTGGAATTTATATGTGGGGTGAGTGTAACACTTATACTTCTTTAAAAGAAATTTATACTCATTTTATTCAAAGAAAATAAGGATCTAAAATAACAAATTACCGATCCTTATATGTTTTCTAGTCTTAATATTTAAATATAATGTGTTTTTAAATTATTTTAAATAATTTTATCCTATATCTATTTAGTTAACACCGGGTAAACCCATTTTCACCTTAACTACGATAGTTCCTTTTTCCTATTTTTAGTATTCACTATAGTAAAAAATTAATCATAATTTATTAGATAATATAATTTTTTACTAATATATATATGGAATCCATTTTTAATAATTACATTATTTAATTAGAAAATATTTTTTAAAAATTAATTCAACAGACGTCATAAAAATGCGGTCTTCCAAAGGAACAAAAAAATCAAATGTTTAAAATGGTTTTATTTTAAAATTCAAAATGAAAATATTCAAATTAAATAAATTGTGTTAATTAATATATAATTAAACTAATTTTACTTTTAAAAATATGTAAAAATAAATTTTATTTTCTTAAATTCTATAAAATAAATTACAATTCAAAAATCATATTATTTACTATTTATTGAATAAAATTTCTTTTTAAAAAATTCAACAAAATTTATATTTTTACCGACTATTTCAAAAATAAATAAATATTTTTCATTTTTAGATTTATTATCATGGAAGAATCATTATTTGAAAATATATTCCCAAAATGTGATGAAACTATTTTTAAGAAAACTGTCTTTTTAGGTGTCAAATTGGATTTATTATAATCTCTTCTAAAACAAATTAATTTTAAAAGTTTTATTGAATATATAATATATATAAATATCATTAAAACCATTCAATAAAGTTATTTTTTTTATTTATCATGGTAAAATATATTTGTTCACATGATAATATTTTCTCCCAAAAAAATTATTTATTTTAAAAATCTTCCTCATTACATTTTTAATTAATCGGTCACTAAAGAATTTTTTTATAAAAATTATTAAATAATATATTATCATAATTATTTAAACGTTTCCATACCCACTATTCCAATAGCTAGGTGACATATATCTTATTAAATAATAATATTTTAATGGTACGTTATGTTTCGTTTAAACTCAGTGTTGCTCGTAATATAAGATATACATTGGGTTGGGTGTAATGCAAGATAAAAATAGTGTTTTATGTAATGAAAAATATAGAAAATATAAAATTTATTTTAAATACATATGTTTCTTAAACAATTTGGGCGTTATATTCTACCCCCCATAAAATGAATGTATCCACCAAAATTCATCAATTTGGTACCAATAACCGAGTTTAATTCTACCACATTACATCCTCAAGTTCCCACATGACTTCAATATTATTTTTTTTCCATTAACAAATTACTAGGATAGTAGTCTTATTTTATATAATGTTTTGGGTGATGTCCAACATGTCCACGACTTGTTCCTCGTAAGAGAGATCATGCTCCAGATGGAAAATCACTCTATATAGTACATGTGAATGAACATATATGAACTTCATAATGATATATTTATGGAACACATCATAGACATGAGATAGGTTTATTGGAATATCTAATAAATAGGATACCATCCCAATATGATCAAGAATATTGATGGGACTAGTATACTTATGGATTAGATTTATATTATATATTAATAACAATTTCAACGTTTAGATATGCTTCAATAAATTTACACTTCATCTATTACTCAAATAATTGAAGATAATTAGTTTTCATCAAGAAATTATAGATCCAAAGGTCCATAATAGAATGATAAGTTATTTCATCTATCTATAAATATTATCAAAAAAATTTATTGATGATAATATCTAATATGTTTTAATGTTGTTATGTTGAAATAATATCTTAATATATAATACTTTATCAATGGTTCAAAATTAACAATTACGAAAATGGTTAGCCTTTTGACCCTTCTAAAATTTAATATTTATAATGAAAGTCCCTAAATTACTTAAAAATTGAATTAAAATTAATCCCACAAATAACAATATGTAGTTTTTATTGGTCACATACCAAATATGTGAATACCCTATACATATATTCTCCTAAATCCAGGTAATAAAAATAATTATTATGAAACCACAATAAAAGAAATCCATGGTTCCACATTCCTAAATTATGTACACATATTATTAAATATATTCAATAAATCAAAAAATGTTGTGAAGTCCATTAATAATAACATCTACCACTTTTCTAATAAATCATTAATCAGCTCTAGGGTACTCAATATAATCAAATTTACAATATACATATTATTTAACACAACATATAATCATAAGAAAATATTATCAACATCACAGACATATTATGATTTGTATTCCCTTAATTTTTTGTTTTCCATAAAATATAACCTTTATAATAAGTCAAATTTCTATTAAATTAGTACCAATCAACATTTTCTTTGAACTTTTAATGAATAAATGTTACACTTCAATGCATATATATTTCATAAATCATATAATAAAATTATTGAAATCCCATTAATAAAAAAATATACATATCACATCAATTTTATCCGAATAACTACGCTTCATCATATTATTCCTTAATACATATTTCCTACAACATGAAATAAAAATCAATTCATAACATTCATTAACCTAAATTTAATCATGGTTCACACATATGAAATAAATAATTCTATCACTAAATGAATATGGTTTCTATGAAAGGTGGTAGGATACCCATCTTGTGGAATGTCTAGAAGGGCGTTACCTATCCCCATGGGCTGGGCCAAGTTCCCGTGTATGATAAAAAAATTTGGGAATGGTTTACCCACATTTAGAAGCATTAAACAACCAAAAATATTAATCAAACTAAATCATAATATTTCCAATGAAACAATACATAAATACAATTTGGTAATGAATACAAGGTTTTAAACAAGACATACTATGTCCAAAAATACAAAAGAATCAACAAAATATACCACTTACCACCACATGAAAATGGGTCATCATGTACAAGCCGTCTCCACAACATTGCCCCATGGAAGTAAAATAACAACCTAAACTGCGATCTCCATGGACCTTTCCATTACTTATGACCAACATATTCATGTTTAATTACATTCAAAGTTATATATAGGGTGTATCCCTAATCACAACAGTATACCGCACAAATATACCATGTTCCAATCATTTTATTAGAAAAAAAATTTCCATGTTTTTATAAATGTGGAATATTGGAAATAATTTATAAAGTGAAACTTATAATGGAAAATCGTTTTCATGGATTAGAATTAATGAATAAATACATTAAAATAAAATATTTAATGTACCCAATTTTCCATCAAAACACTCTATATTCTATTGGTATATACTAAATTGTTAATGAGCACTAGTCAGGGGAACACACCTACACACTATCTACCTATGGGTGCTAGGTTCCATGAATCTGAGTGGAAATGTAACCATAAAAAATATTTGTTATCATACATGATAACTAGAAGGGAATATAACCATAACCAAGTGGTCCCCAATCAATAGCAATATGGTTTTCTTAGTGTTTTCAATGTTATTTTTTCTATGTGAAATATGGAAAAAACCACTATAGTTCACTAGAATACTAGTACACATCCACCCACATGGATACACTTGTTTCACTATTTGTGCCGAAACTAGTACCAGATTCTATATAATTTCATTTACACATAAAAATCCTAGTTCTGGTCAAACACACTCAAACAGTATCTGAACATTTCTTTAACTATTTTTATAACTCACATAAATAGATGAAATTTCCATAAAATAATTTCCCAAACATAACAAAATGTTTCACATAAAATATATTCAAAACAACATTTAAAAAAAAGAATAAGAATATTACAGCAAACATGAACTTTCATCACTAAATATTATTAAAAAAGATAAATAAAACAACCCCAATTTTTACAACATAGAATGCACAAGGAAAACACCCATTTTCACAAACAATCCCTCTTAAAAATCAACTGCTTACCAAATGTCACAAAAAATAGTTATTTCACCACAAGAAAAGAAATACATACATACTAAACTAATAATTACATCAAGATAACTCAATATCAAATTCTTACACTTGGAATCACCTACCAAATGTGTCAACACTCTCAAATCATAGTGTAAAACATACATCACACGACCCTCGTACCATGAGGGATCGAAAATGAAAACAAAAATAAAATTATTTGACCATGAAACTAAAAAAGACCAAAGGTATTAATCCCTATCTTATTTAAATTTGGATACTTAAGAAAAGTGGAATAAATCTAAAGGAATTGGAAAAAAAAGAATGGTAAATCATTTACTGGAGAATCCTTTATGTTTATCCACCAAATCACCCATAAAAATGTAGTCCTATTGGAGGTTGAGAGATATTGATGGCTATCTATGGAATGAAGGAACAAAATTGGGATGAAATGGGAAGATTAGGTATAACTACATAATTGAGAAGTTCTAATTTTAATACATTACCTGGAGGTTATGTATGATTTCTCTATATAGTTTTGTAAACTATGCGGCACATTATGGCCAACCAGAAAAATAAAAAACATAAAAATTACTGAGGGTCATAGGATAAACCGATGGGGAATGTTGGGCCAAGAATTAAAGAGAAAATGTACCATAAAAAAGGGACATAGTTGTGACAATTCTCCCTACAATGAAAGACATTCTGCCCTGGAACTTCATGCCAATGCTTGATCAAAAAACAGGAATTGGTATTATTTCTCAACCCATGCCTTCTACTCTAATTTTTATTAGACATCATTTTAATGATGCCAAAGGAACCAAAATAGTGGAATAGTCTTTCCTTAAATCACCTTCTCTTGGGAATCAACTATTTGCATCATCCACTCAAAAAAAGACAAACCCGGCTCAATCTCCAACTCAAACGAGTTCAACACATAAGATAGATCTATATTGTGCTTTTTCAACTAGGATATATGAAATAAATTATGAATATATGTATGTTGAGAAGGATAATATAACCTATATTCCACTTTTCCAATCCATTCAGTAGTCTTAAAATGTTCAATATTTCTCATAATTTTTTCCATTCTTTCCCAAATGTCGAGGACCCAGATGAGGGGAAACCGTTCAGAATACGAGATCTCCCATAAAAAACCCTAGATCGTGACTCCTCTAATTAAGAAAGGATTTTTAGTTACTCTGAGAAGTTAATAAATTTTACCTAATCAACTTTTCCTTCTCAGATGTCTATTGTATAAGGCTTGCCCTAAAAATGCTGTCTCGCCTACCTGAACCAAACAAAAAGAGGACCAGCAAGGCTGGCAGGAGAGATCGTCAAAAGGGGAAATTCAAATAGTTGACCAGTAGCTATTATTAAAAGGGAACAAAACCAATCCGAAATGAGTATCCTCGAAACATCCAATGTCTGAAACACACCCACATAACATGTCCTCCAATGTTTGATTAGGCTGCTCTATTTGACTATCTATTTGAGATTGATATTCCAATATCATTTTAACTTGAGACCCCAAGGACATTTAAAGGCCTTCCCAAAACCAAGAATATAAATTGGGTCTCTATTCAAGACCACTACTGATGGAACACCATGAAACCTTACTAACATTTGAAGATACAATTGACCCAACTCATCCACCTTAGTTGTATCTATTATTGGAATGATGTGGGATGATTTTTTCCAATGATCAATCACCACCCAAATGAAATTATTACACTGATATGTACAAGGGAATCCAAATATGAAATAAATTCTGACCTCGTCCCACTTCCAAGTATGAATGGGTTCTGAATGGAGCATACTAGAGGGTCCTTGAGGATGTGATTTTACCAAATTACAAGTGCATCAACTCAACATGCACCCTGTTATGGAATGTCTCATACCAGGACACCTTAACTACCAACAAAAATCGTTATAAATTTTGGTATCCCAATGTTGGAATACCCATTAAGACTGGAGGATATCTTGAATCAAAATCAACCTTAATGAATGAAAAACCACTGAATGGCCCTTGAATCACAGGATACCTAGGGGGGACTAAGAAAAATCCAGAGACGTCTTTCCACCATGATGTAATAGAATTGACCGCCACCATATCTCATCATCGGTCTTTCCCCTCTGAATCAACAAGAAAATAGTAAGAGTCAACCGAACACTCACCGGCAATACGCATTCACAGAGCTCCTTGGTCTCTACGTGCATCAGACCAAATGCCCATTAGAGTCTAATCATCACAATATTTTCTCAATGCATGCACCAGTACTATTCTTCTCAATGAATCAACCACCACATTAACCATGCTCGGTGTATAGAAAATGGGAAATTCGATCCCCAATAAGTACTTGATCGAATGATGTTGCCTCATATTAAGGTAATTTTGAGATAAAATATAGGTTAGGCACATGTGATGAGTATATACCTACAAAATCTCCACATATACATAAATATTCCATGTATTCAAATCATGCATCACTACTTCTAAATCGAGGTCATGGTTCTGCTAATTCTTTTCACGTGGCCAGAGTTTGTGAGATTCATACGCCACCACATGATCCTATTTCCTGAGCACACATCAGATACCCATACCTGAAGAATCAAAATACAACACATATCCCTTTTCAAATTCTAGAAAGTATAAAATGGGGTTTGTAGTCAACCCTCACTTCATCATGATAATGGATAATTAACATTATTGGCCCACAATAAATTCACCCCTTTCTGGGTGAGCGTCGTCATGGGTGAGGCAAGGTGAGAGAAATCCCAAACAAACTGCCTATAATAACATTCTAGGAATTGGAAACTCATATTCCTGAACGTGATATTTGATTTCTCTCAGGACATCACTAAATTTTTCTTCTCAGGGGCCACCGAAACCCCCTATTTTGAGATCAATTGACCTAGAAAATTCACTTGCCTCATCCAAAAAGTACACTTCGACAACTTCTCATAAAAGATTGAATCCCAAATTGCACCCAATTGAATCCGAAAGGGTTTCTCATGCTCTTCCTTGGATCTAGAGTATGCCATGATTTTCTACATGAATACCATGTCAAAAGAGTAGAGATATGGGTGGAACAAACTATTCATGAGTTCCATAGAATTTAGGAGGGTAGGTCAACCCAAAAGGCATGAAAAATCACTCAAATTAGTCGTACCTGGTTTAGAAATATATCTTTGGGATATCTGTATCTTTCAACCTAATTTAGTTGGTAAACCAGACAAAACACTATATTAGAAAACAAATTCTCTTCAATCAAACGATCAAACAAGTCATCTATTTAAGGAAAATGTTATTTTTTCTATATGGTTATCTTTTTCAGCTTTCAGTAGTCAATAAAAATCCTGAGGGACCGGTCGGCCTTTTCACAAAAATGAACAGGAGTGGTTTCAGGAGAGACACTTAGGCGAATGAATCATTTGGATTACAAATCGCATAGTTGTATCTTTAATTCCGTCTTCTCGGTGGAGGCTGTTTGATACAAGTGAAGATATATTGTGTACCAACCCAAGATTTTATATGATATATTCTTTTTAATTTATTTCATATCTTCTATTGTACACTACACCAAGATTATCATGCACTATATGCAACATAATATTAGCTTGCAGTATACGCAACACTGATCTTGGATTGTGTTACTCACAATTTCAAGCTTGTTTGATAGTAGTTATTCTACACAACATTGAGTATATATATATATATATATTGTATAAATGAAATATGGTTGGATTTTGTTATATTAAAACAAAAAGGAGGCTATCACTATACGCAACCATGAGTTGGCTTGCATTACATGCAATCGCGACCTTCCTCGATAGCGTGTGTTGTACGCAATACCGGGTTTCACGAAACAACAATATATTATTAAAATATTATTATGAACTAGCCGTTATGAATAGTATTAACAAAATTTTAAATTTTATAACATTATTATTCATCTTACATATTTTCTAGAACATGCTATAAGATCAAAATAAATTTTTCAGTTAAAATAAGTATTTTAAAAAAATGCAGTTTTGCCGCATTTTGATTGTGCACCCACTTTAAATCTATCTTTTGAAATTTTTATAAGTTTAATTTGATAAAATAAAATTCTTCTTTGGAATCAAGATATAAGAATTTACTTTGGATAAATTTTTCATATTATTCTGATAACATTCATATTTTAATGAATAGTAAAAACACACTATATTTTAATTAAAAACAAATTTTTCATCGTAATAATTTATATGGATAAATTATAATATTGAATGGTTTTAAAACATAAAAATAATATATTTTTACCATTTAATATAATTTATGTAATTACCATTAATCTTAAATTGAATTCACAGGTAAAAACATTTCAATCTTTTGCAATGTTTTAACTTTTAAAACTCGTTTTCTTACCAACGAGATTTATTTTAAATTAATTTCTTCATCTACTATGATTTCAATTAGGAACAATGGATTCCATATTTGGAATAATTAATTTCAAATTATGTTAATAGGCTACTTTTTATTTTTGGGCACTATGAATAGTAACTACGGTAAATTTTATTTACCATATTTATAGGTCAATCGGGAAATTGGGGGTAAATATAATATTATAAAATTACCCTAACATTTGTATTAATATCATTTTATGATTATATTATGTCTTATGGCATATTTTGGTCGAAATGGAATCCATTGGAATCCACTTGGATGTGATTAAGACCTTTAATTTATTTTATTTAAATGAAAGTGAAATATGTCTCAGTCAAACTTTCATAATTAAAATTTTTTTCACGTAAGTTTTTACATAATATAAATTCAATTATAAATTCTCGTTTGAAATATAAAATGTTTTTATTTATCATGGAAATTTATTTTTAATTTTTATGTGTTATTTATTTACCTTATTAGCTTATACATTAATGATGCAAAAATTATTTATTTAGTGAAAAATCAATAATATAGTTTTTATTGAAATAATAATACCCATAAAAAGCCCCAAAAACCTTAAAAAGACTTATTGGTAGTGTATATATAAACCCTAATCATTAAATTTCCAAATTTGTGACCATTTGGATCCTTATAAAGAAGATTATGACACTTATATTATTTTATTTTAAATGATTCCAAAGTTGTCACCTTCATAATTTAATAAATATATCAATTTATATTTTGTGATTTTATGATGATAATTTCTAATAAAAGTATTATTACAAAATCCATGATATTTATCTTCATCGTAGGATTTTATTTTTAATTTTTATGAAAAAAATAAGTATATTAAATAATTATACAAAAATGTTGTACTAATTTTTTTATTAAGAGATACATCAAATTAATGGTTTTAGAAATATTAAAATAAATATTATATAAACTATTTAATGTACTCCAATAAATTTATAGACAAAATTTATATGTTAAGAATATATTAAATATTTTGGTTAGAATATATCCTCTGTGTGGATTTTATTTAAATTAAAATAAATGAATATTTTTAAAATTGACACTATTCTTATTTTATAAAAATTACATATTATAAATTTGTTTAAAAATCACAAAAATATTTAAAATTATAAATTGAAATTTATAAGGTCTAAAATTTCATAAATTATCCAATTATAGTCAATTAACAACACATAAGTAATTATTTATAACAATTTAAAAATTAGAGTCTTATTACCAAAAAAAATTATATAGATTAAATAAGGATAAATCAAGATGATAATGTTTAAAATAAATATAAAACATGTCTAAATTTTACTGGTTGATGATATTAAAACCATATATCATCTAATAATCGGATTTGAGTCATTTTTGAAGGTTTTTAATTGAGGTTGAATTTATTATAAATTAATATTTCTTATGTTTCCAAAGGTACCCCTCTCCTCCCTTATAAAAAGGGCACCCCTTACCTCTTCTCTTCACACCCTTTTGAGCCGTGAATCTCAGAAAAACCATGAATATTCCTCTTCTCAACATCTCTAGTTATATCATAGAGGTTCTGGTCTTCTCAAAAGACCAACACTAGTGCCCTTTGAAGAAGTTTAAAGGAGGTGTGTCGAAGAAGATGTAGTCTCTTCTACTGATTCTTTCAAGTTTCATTCTTCTTCAACTTCTTATTCTTTAGTTGATTCATTATTAAGTAATAACATCAGTATTAATTATATAATAATATTTTATTATAAATATGAAACAACCTGATTTCAACTTCTATCCATCCTATGGAAAATGAAATCATTGCGCGTGCGTACGTACGGAATACCGTCTCCACGTCGTGGTGTAATCTGTTTTTCCACCACCACATTACTTGGATGGGTATAACGTTGTAAAGTTCAAATATATATGGTTATTATAAAATCATATTTATCCTAAGATATTATATCGTCCACTCCAATTCCATTCAATAAATATGGGAACGATATCATCCCTCGTGAGTACCTACGGATTACTGTCTCCACGACGCGATGAGATTTATTTTCCATGTCAACAATTCTAGAATGATTATAAAGTATATATAATAAGTAATAATGAATTATATGAAATAACAATGCTATAGGATTAATGTATATATATATATGTATTTCATCTACTTAGTCCCATTCAATTCAATAAGGAAACGAAAACAGCATTCATGTGTACGTACGACCTACCGTCTCCATGAACATTGTATTTCTTTCAATTTATCGATCTATTATATATTTGAATATTATGAATATATATTATATATAAATAATTTTTTACATTATAGATGTAAGTAATCATGATCTATGTAATCATAGGAATAATTACAAGTTAAAACACGAACGATAAATGAAACAATTTTACCCAAAACGCTAATTTAACAAGAATTTTCAAAATAACGGGTAATATAAAGTCATAAGTAAACCATATATGATATCATAACAATGAATATGATTATTTAATAAGTCAGTGAAATTATTTAATCATTAAACAGGATGTTCAGATACATACGAATCATATCAGAGATAAGGTAAGGGATAACTATTCCAATCTCGCTCTTATCCGAGATTGTTTATTTGTAAGTATTTACTGGGGTTTTTGTTATCATCCATGTCCCTATTTTCTAAAAATGTTTTCATGTATTATTAATCGAATTTTTACCCATTTTTGAATTTTACCACATGTTATGAAAGGAATCTTAGTATTTTTTACCACACGATGAACATTTATACTTTTCTGAAACAAGTACAAGGAGAATGTTTTTTAACGTATATGGCATGAATGAATGTTTATGGTTTCATAAAGCCTTATTTTCATAAAGATTACTCTACAAGATTTCTTGAATATTTTCAACAATATCCTTTTCGTTTAAAATTGCATGGAATTTTTTGAAAAGAAAATGATTTTGAAGAAGAAAGGATATTTTCATCAAGAATTCATTTAAAGTGTTTTACCAAAACCATTTTCCATCTAAGATGACATTATTTCATATGTGTATGTTTCAAGTATAATATTTATATGATTTACATGGTTTCACTTTTCTTATGATTAAATGATATCTATTTGTTTTATATGGATTATGTTATGATGGAATGGTGTTTATGAAACACATTTTATTCTTTGGGTTATGATAAATGATTTATGGTCATATTGTGTCACACGTAATAATGATTTCATTATGAGATGGTTGGGACCTAAATCACCCTCAAATGCATTGGTAATGATTTATATCTCATGAGATATACATGGCTGGAACGACAAGTAAATCCGGTTTAGTAATACAGGGCTGGAACGACATGTAATCCTGGTTCAGTAAGGGACTTTGTCCACTAAGATGGTCTTGGCAGAAATGCCTTGGCTACTATGGAAATAATAACATGTTCTTAATAGTTTCCACAATTACATGTTTTATTCCCATGATATTTTATAATGATTGATGTTCCATAATAATCTATGCCTTATGTACTGCCATGTTTTATGTCATTGCTCAAGCTTTTGATGTTTAAAGATTATGTTCATGTTTTTAAGTTCAAATGTATATGGTTTGTTTTATTCTCTCCATGCTTACCCTTACTGAGCATTTGAGCTCATCATTTATATGTTTTCTATTCCCCAGGATATATAGAAATGTTTTAGTTAAAAAAAGGGAAGATCATCATGGGAGTTGTTGAAGATATTTCACCAAGATTAGAAGATTATATTATGAGTTTCCAAAGACACTAAACTATTAAGGTTCATTGGTGTCTGTTTTTGTTATGTAATAGATATTCTGAAAACGTAATGTAATGTCTATGTATGTCAAGCATTGGGTCTCTACAGTTGGTATCATAGGAAAGGTTTAGTGAACCTTTAGAAACTAGGATACGAAAACTTTAGTGAGATCCCTAGAGATATTTCTATGGTATGTCTAGGGATGTCCCTAAGGTTAACTATACGTATAGGTGATAGTCCTAGAATTATGGTAATGATATTAGAATTAAACCTAAGATGTTAGATATTAAAGGTACTCCCCCTTTATTATGTTGTTTTCCTAGCATGATTTTTGCCTATCACACTGTTCTTTTTGGGTTTTAGACGATGGCTAGAACCCGAAGGAACCATGTTGATCAATTTAATGGAAAATGCAATGATTTCCATCTAGAACAACCAAATGTGATGGGATATTGAGTGAAAAATCATATTGCTATACTTACAAAATCAATGAATCATTCTGGATTTTTAAATGATCAGAAAAGGGAACAATATTCTACTGAGTCCTTCATGAGGCAACATCCACCTTCTTTCAATGGGTCTTCTGATCCACTTGTTGATGAACAATAGATCAGTACCATTGAAAAGATATTTTCCATACATCACTGTTTGGATCATGATAATGTCATTCTAGCTGTTTACCATTTAGAAGGTGAAGCAGACCAGTGGTGGACTGTAATTAAGAATATAAGGCCCCAATATGAAATTGAATATATGGAATGGGATGAGTTCAAGAACATTATTTTCAGTATGTACTTCCCTCGTATTCGTTGAACAAAGATGGAAAATGAATTCCATGAGCTTAAGCAGAAGGATGATGAATCTGTTGGTATATAAGAAGCGAATGTTACAAGACTTGCAAGGTATGCATCAGGTTTTATCATCCAACCTGAAAGTAATGTTGATCTATTTTTTAGTTACTTAAATCCAAGTCTTCGAAGGGAATTAGATATAATATACTTTAGTAGGTATGAAGAAATTGTGCGTGGTGCTATCAAGGTAGAACTGGAAGTAGGTGTAACATAACCATCTCATGGTTTTAACAAGAAACGAAAGATGGAGGTCATGGAGAAATCTCAGAATAATGGTGAAAAGAAGTTGAATTTTTCTTTATTCTCAAAGTGTGGAAATAATCATGGTGGAGATTGTCTTAATGGGGCTAGAAAATATTTTTAAGTGTAGAAAAGAAGGTCATCGAGCAGCTGAGTGTCGAAGTAATGGAAAAAGGGTTACTAATGATGTGAATAAAGAAAATATTGTAGCGAATGCACCATCAACACTTCAATTCTTCAAGTGCAAGGAAGTGGGGCATTATGCTAATCAATGCCCTAATCCAAGGGTTTATGATGATCAACGTGAGAAGCCACTTAATGAAAAGGATAAAGGGATGTCACATGTGATCATTATTTGTGATTTTGAGTATGAAAATAATGTTGTGTAATGATTAAGTGTTTATGTAATGGGATTTCAAAATAGTATCATGGAACCCCATTTATGGCATCGCGGAATTTTGGAATATCTATGTATTTGTTTTCAATAATTATATCTTAGAGGTAACCATGAAAAGTGATTGTAATATTTTTGGAAAGTAGGTGATATGAGCATAAAGAAGGGATAAAGAGATAATGAGATGCTTGATAGTATTATTGATCTCATGACTGATTTAAGGACAATGGGATATCATGGTTTGAGTATATAGAAATTTTGGGATTTTGGTATGTGGAAAGAGTTAACTTTTGATAGCATTCATGATTTCAGTAAGGTTATATGGTAATTTATGTTTCAAAAGAATACGTGATTGAGGAATTCACATGTTTGGAATGTGACCAAAAAGATATATCGTATGATATATGGGGGATAAGTGATGGTATTCATGTGATCGGCAGATGACATTTCTAGTAATTTTTTTTATACTATGAGTTTGGATAGAAGTATTTTAGATAATCCCAAACATTGGAATGAATTATGTTGGACATAACTTAGTATTGTTTATGGTTATAAATTTTTTCATGATTATTGATGGAATGTTATAATAGTGTTGTTTAAGAAAAGAGAGGACATGTAGAATGGGTGACAACCCATCACGTCGGAAAAGGATGTGGGAGTCAAACCCACAACCGAAGTGCAACAGGCCATTATCACCTGCCACTGGCCTACAGGAAGTCCCTGGCTAGTAGAAACTAGTTTTATTTTATTAAGCGGTATGACAAATGATGTATACATCCATTTTTGGAAGCATATATGATTAATCTCACCATAAATGGACTTGTGTATATAACTATTGTTAACCTTATGTTTGAGACAGATGGAATGACCTATCATTCTATCACATGATCCACTATCACTTCACAGAAGACAAATTCAACTTCATTTTTTAATAGATGAAGTGGAAATTATTCAAGGAAAGAACAATAGTGAGATTATACCAAAATCAGGTAAGTATTTCAGTTGATATAAAAAAATTCCTCAACAGTAGGGAAATGATTTTGTAAATGAAAAATGTTTCCCTAGTGCTCCTATATCTTATGAATTATATGGTACCTTAAATCATCAAAAATTAATGGATTTGTGATTTCTGGATTTTTCATATCCATGTTCTCTACCACTTTCCATCAGAAATTGATGGTTGGATTTCTCTTCCATATACATATTTTCCCCTATGTTCTCTTATGTGGAAACCCAGTGATGAGTTAATTTGGGTAACCGATATGATTCATACTTTACTTTTTAAAATTATGTTTTAGTATTCCTTTTTACGATGTGGGTTTCTATGAAAGAAACTCTCAAGTAATAAACCATTTATAACCACGACGAATTTCATGGGTGAAATTCATTTTAAGAGGGGTAGAATGTAACAAACCAAGATTTCTTAATATATATTCTTTTTAATTTATTTCATATCTTCAATTGTATACTACACCAATATTATATTTCACTATATGCAACGAAGTATTAACTTGTAGTATACGCAACACTAATCTTGGATCGTGTTACACACAATTTCATGTTTGTTCAATAGTAGTTATTCTACGCAACATGGAGTATATATATATATATTAAATTTTTTAATGAAATATGGTTGGATTTTGTTATACACAACAAAAAAAGAGTCTTTACTACATGCAACCCTGACTTGGCTTGCATTAAACGCAATCGCGACCTTCCTCGATAGCGTGTGTTGTACGCAATATCGGGTTTTACTAAACAACGATATATTATTATAATATTATTATGAACTAGTCGTTATGAATATTATTAAATAAATTTTGAATTTTATAAAATTATTATTCATCTTACACATTTTCTAGAACATGGTATAAGAACAAAATAAATTTTTTGATATAAAATATTTATTTTTCAAAAAATGCAGTTTTGTCGCCTTTTGATGGCGCACCCACTTTAAATCTAGTTTTTTGACATGTTTATAAGTTCAATTTGAAAAAATAAAATTCTAATTTGGAATTAGGATACAAAAATTTACTTTGGATAAAATGTTCATATTATTCTGATATCTTTTATATTTTATGAATAGTAAAAACATGTTATATTTAAATAAAAAACAACTTTTTTCATCATAATAATTTATATGGTTAAATTATAATATTTAATGGTTTTAAAGTATAAATAGAATATATTTTTACCATTTAATATAATTTATGTCATTACCATTAATTTTTCATTGAATTCGCAGTTAAAAACATTTCAATCTTTTGCAATGTTTTAACTTTTAAAACTCATTTTCTTAACAACAGGATCAATTTTAAATTAATTTCTGCAACTTCTGTAATTTGAATTAGAAAAAATGGATTCCATATTTGGAATCAGTAGGTCTAAATTATGTTAATAGTATTCTTTTTCTTTTGGGGTACTATGAATAGTAACTACAGAAAATTTTGTTTACTATAGTGATAGGTAAATCCGATAATTGAGATTAAATATAATATTATAAAATTACCCTAAAACTTGACTTAGTATAATTGGATGATTATATTTCGTCATATGAAATATTTTGGTCGAAATGGAATCCATTGGAACCCACTTGGATGTGATTAATACCTTTAATTTGTTTTATTTAAATGAAAGTTAAATATGTCTCACTCAAACTTTAATAATTAAACTATTTTTAATGTAAGGTTATACAGAATATAAATTCGGTTATAAATGCACATTTGAAATCTAAAATGTTTTTATTTATCATGGAAATTTATTTGTAATTTTTAAGAATTATTTATTTACTTTATAATCTTATACATTAATTATGCAGAAATTATTTATTTCGTGAAAAATCAATAATAATGTTTTTATTGAAAATCTAATCCACATAAAAAGCCCCAAAAACATTAACAAGACTTATTGGTTGTGCATATATAAACACTAGTCATCCAATGGCCGAATCTGTGAACATTTAGATCCTTATAAAGAATATCATGACAATTATATTATTTTATTTTAAATGATTCCAAAGTTGTCACCTTCATAATTTAATAAATATAAAAATTTATATGTTGTTATTTTATGATTATAAATTCATGAAAAAGTTTTATTATAAAATATATGAGATTTACCTTTATCATATGATTTTATTTTTAATTTTTATGCAACAAATAAGTATATAAAGTAATTATACAAAAATGATGTACTAATTATTTTATTAAGTGATATACCACATAAATGGTTTTAAAAATATTAAAATAAATATTATATAAACTATTTTATGTTCTACATGAATTTTATAGACAAATTTGATATGTTAGAATTTTATTAAATATTTTTTTAGAATTTATCCTCTGTGTGGATTTTATTTAAATTAAAATAAATGAATATTATCAAAATTGACACTATTGTTATTTTATAAAAATAACATATTATAAATTTTTTAATAATAAAAAAAATGTTACAAAATTTTAATTGAAATTAATATGGTCTATAATGTCATAAATCATCCAATTACTTAAAATTCACAACACATAGGTAATTATTTATAACAATTTTAAAATTAGAGTCTTATTACCACAAATAAAATTAAATAGATTAAATAAGGATAAATCAAGTTGATAATTTTTAAAATAAATTCCCAACATATCAAAATTTTATTTTTTGATGAGATTAAAACCCTATTTAATCTAATATTCATATTTGATTCATTTTTTGGAGGTTTTTAGGTGAGTATTAATTTAATATAAATTAATATTTCTTATGTTTGCAAAGGTGCCCCTCTCCTCCCTTATAATATGAGAACACTTCCCTCTTCTCTTCACATACTTTTGTGCCTTGAAGCTCATCCAACCCCTGCCAATTACTCTTTTTAACATATCTTGTTATATCATAGAGGTTTTGGTCTTCTCAAAAGACCAACACTTGTTCCCTAAGAAGAAGTTTAAAGAAGGTGCGTCAAAGAAGAGGTAATCTCTTCTACCGATTCTTTTAAGTTTATTTCTTCTTAATATTATTATTATTTAGTTGTTTCATTATAATGTAATAACATATGTATTAATAATTTACTGATATGTTATTATAAATATGAAACAAACCTATTTCACCTTCTATCCATCCTACGGAAAATGAAATCACTGCGCGTGCGTACGTAGGGAATACCGTCTCCATGCCGTTGTGTAATCTATTTTTCCACCACCACCATACTTGGATGGGTATAATGGTGTAAATAATAAATATATTTGGTTATTATAACATCATATTGATTCTAATATAATATATCATCCACTCCAATTCCATTCAACAAATATGGGAATGATATCATCGCTCGTGTGTACGTATAGATTACCGTCTCCACGACGCGATGAGATTCATTTTCCATGTTAACAATTCAAGAGTGATTATAAAGTATATATAATAAGTAATCATTAAATTTTTAAAATAATAATTCTACTGGATTTTTGTATATATACTTGTATTTAACCTACATAATTCCATTCAATTCAATAAGGAAACGAAAACAGCGTTCATGTGTACGTACGGCCTACCGTCTCCATCAACGGTGTATTTCATTCCATTTATCGATTTATTTTATATATGTATATTATTAGTATAAATTATATATAAATAATGTTTTACATTCTATATGTAATTAATCATTATCTATGTAATCATATGAATAATTACAAGTTAAAACACGAATGATAAATGAAAGGATTTTACCCAAAACGCTACATTTACATGAAATTACAAAATAACGTGTAATATAAAGTCATAAGTGAAGCATATATGATATCATAACAATGAATATGATTCTGTAATAAGTCAACGACATTATTTTATTATTATACAGGAGGTTCAAATACATATGAAGCATATCAAACATAAGGTAAGGGATTACTATTCCAATTTCGCTCTTATCCGAGATTGTGTATTTGTAAGCATTTACTGGGATATTTGTTGTCATCCATGTCCATATTTTCTAAAAATGTATTCATGTATGCTTAATGGGATTTTTAACCATTTTTTAATTTAACCACATGTTATGAATGGAATCTTACTTTTTTTACCACATGAGGAACTTTTTGTCTTTTCCAACAAAAGTACGAGGAGAATGTTTTTTTTAACTTATATCCCATGAATGGATTTTTAGGATTTCACTAAACCTTATTTTCATGAACCTTAATCGACAAGATTTCATGACTATTTTCATAAAAATAAATTTCATTCAAAATTGAATGGTATTTTGTGAAAATAAAATGATTTTGAAGAAGAAAGGATATTTTAACAAGAATTCATTTCAAGTGTTTTACCGAAACCATTTTCCATCTAAGATGACATTATTTCATATGTGTATGATTCAAGTATAATATTTCTATGATTTACATGGTTTCACTTTTCTTATGATGAAATTATATCCATTTTTTTATATAGATTATGTTATGATGGAATGGTGTTTATGAAACCCATTTTATTCTTCGGGTTATGATGAATGATTTATGTTCATGTTGTGGCACAAGAAACAATGATTTCATAATGATATGGATGAGACCTATATCTCCCTCCAGTGCTTTGGGTAAATATTTATATCCCATGAGATAGACAAGGCGGGAATGAAAAGTAAATCTGGTTTAGTAATATAGTGCTGGAACGACAAGTAAACCCGGTTCAGTAAGGGACTTTGTCCATTAATATGGTATTAGAAGCAATGCCTTGGAAAATATGGAAATCATAACATGTGCTTAATGGTTTCCACAATTACATGTTTTATTCCCATTCTATTTTATCATGATTGATGTTCTATTATGATGTATGCCTTATGTACTTCCATTTTTTATATCATTTCTCAATATTTTTGTGTTTAAACATTATGTTCATGTTTTTAAGTTAAAATGAATATGATTTGTTTTATTTTCTCCTTTCTTACCCATACTAAGCATTTGAGCATACCCTTTATATGTTTTCTTTTCCCCAGTATATAAAGAAAGGTTTTAGGAAAAAAAGGAAGATCTTTATGGGAGATGTTGAAGATCTTTCAACAAGATTAGAAGATTATATTCCATGTTTCCAAAGACACAAAACTATTATGGTCAATTTTTTTTCTGTTTTTGTTATATATTAGATATTCCAAAAAAGTAATTTAATGTCTATGCACGTCATGATTTGGGTCTCTACATATCGGTTGGGTTCTGGGAGTCAAATCAATTGATAACTCTACATCTCTCTCTATGGACTAGCCTAAAAAATCATCTGGAAATACCATCGTGAACTCATTCACTACGAGAGGTAATCCACCACTAAGAGAATGACCATCATCCTCTAGCATGAGCAATAATAACAGCAAGATTATATTACCTAACTCTGGGAGTGGAGGACGTGTACGACCCGACCAAGGATATCATTCTCCTTAAAAAACCGGAGGGATGCCATCAGGTTCCATGAAAGTAAACTTTTTATTATGGAAATAGATGTGCGATTAAAAGTATACCGGCCAATCCCTACCTAGTTTTACATACAAAAGGTCTATATCATTGTCTAGGAGGTCCCACTCCATCTCATCCCCCGACATTGTACGTTCTCACTATGGGAACTAGAGAACTTTCTCCCCCAATTTACCCGAAGACATCACTCAAACCATCGCAACAGATAACACCTCTGTTTGAAAATACAACATGCTCCAATAATTGGAAGAGATAAATAAATGTGAGGCACTTGTATTGAAAAGATCATCAGTTATAGAAGATTCCATCATCATGTTACATCAGACTATTGATGGGCTTGTATCTAGTCT
Organism: Viscum album; assembly: GCA_963277665.1. Classification (NCBI taxonomy): domain Eukaryota; kingdom Viridiplantae; phylum Streptophyta; class Magnoliopsida; order Santalales; family Viscaceae; genus Viscum; species Viscum album. The sequence continues at coordinate 1,689,458,731 of OY728128.1, read as the reverse complement.
CAATGGCACCTGCTCTATTGCATGAATATTCAAACTCTCAGCATGAGAACTGTCACTCACATGTGGCTCTATCCTGAACTGCATATTCCTAGAATATTATTTGGCCCAGAAACCATGACCACCAAAATCATATCCCCCTTTCCTCGATGGCTCTGACTGAGCTGACACTAACTTGGAAGCCACTAATCCTGCTCCACTATGGATTGGATGTGAAATCCTACATTAAAGTTGTAATTTCCCAATATCTATACATGAAAAATAGGGATTTAAAGGTGATTTTCATGTTTCTCGGATGTTCCATGGCCTCCCACACTAGTGGAACACAATGGATATTGCTTTAGAAGCCACATAATAATATTTCTTAGAGGGTTGGCCTGCACTACCACCTCCATTCTTCCCTTTCTCATCTAACTTCATTTTATTTTCAGAATAACTACTAATACATATCACAGTAACATCCCCAGAAAAACAATACCTCCCCTTTTTTTCAATAACTATTATGAAAGCCAGATTATCCCCTTCGGTGTAAGTCTTCAGCTTGAATAAGAAGGCCTCGAAATATATATCAAGATGAAACTACTGAGTCATCATCTTCTCATTGGAGACGATTTCCATAGCATACCAAACCAACTCAACAACATGGTGTGAATCCTCCATCACCGAATGATCCCCTTGAAACATCTTCATAAACTCTAGAGAAATAGAATATTCCAAGACTTCAAGGTAGTACTAGTCATTTAAGGTTACCTTTAAGTCCTCCCAGCACATCTATTAATGCCTCCCTTCTCGAAGCACTGATTCCCACGACCTACAGCTACGAACCATTAACATAAAAGTGGTACACTTCCCCCTGAACTCATCAGGTGTGTCATGAAACATGAACATGGGCTCGGTATTCTTACGACACTCTTCTACTTCCTGTATTTCTATGCTACCCTGAAGAGTATGAGGATTTTTCTTTAGTAAATCATGGGATTCATTCATCCTAGGACTTGAAAATTATTCTTTAGCTAAATTAGGAGTGGGATATACTCTTTATCCTAGGGCTTAGACATCCAAGGCCACATCTCTTATCATCCTTTGATCAATTATTGATGGAAAACACTCTATGGAATCCTCATGTGGGTGTATTGGAGCTTTCAATAGAGGTAAGTTGATACACAAGGTAACTGTCACAAAATTAATCATCAGTACAAAAAATATAAAATATTTCAGAGATTACATAAAATATAAATATTTTTAATACATCACAATAATGAAATAAAAAACCACATCAAACTTCATGATGTCTACAGGTTGCCTCTAGCCTGCATGTCCCACTTGGAAGAGATGTCAAACAAATAATCCCAATATCCAATAGAGACTAGAGGTTTTTCATGATAATTATTTTCCAGGCACCCTAATCCTAACCCAAACTCTGATCCCCATAATTTCTAGATCTTTTCTAACCAGACTCATCTGAAAATAATGATATGACCCAAAAATATTAACCTGCAACTAATACCATTTTGTCACGATCCAAATATGGTCAACATAAAAAGTGGCACCATAGCTATCCCATAGAAAGACCAAGAGGTATTTCTCTATCCCCATGGTCTAGAACAAGTTCCCTTGAATTTAAAATAATGGTTTGGGAATGGATTACCCAAGATTATAATCATTAATTAAACAAAAACAATAAATAAACTGAATCTATAAATTACCACCCAAATATTCCTTAAATAATTTTCAGAATGGAATTAACGGTTTTAAACATGAAACAAGAGGTCCAAAACTAAAACATTATCATCAAAAAAGACTATGTACCACCACACGACAAGGGTTCCTCACCCAAAAGTTGTCTCCACAACACCGCACAATGGAAGGAAATGAAGAACCTAAACTATCCTCTCCAAGGACCTTTCCCTTACCTCTGTCAAATATGATCAATTATACTTACACCCAAAAGAGTAAGTATGATGGGATTCTAATCCTAATAGGATACCACCCAAATATTACATTTGAAAAATAATTGAAAGGAAAAAATTAGTTCAATTTTTTATAAATGAGAAATCGTACAAACAATTTCCAAAGTGCAACTTTTAATGTAAATAAGTTTTCAAGGGTTATCATTAAAGATTGAATAAATTTAAATAAAATATGTAAACTACTAAATATTCTAGTTAATCACTCCATAAGGAAATGGTAAATTCCAAATATCCAACTAGCACTGGTAATAAGAACACCCCTAGAAACTAGAAAGTTGTGGGCCACAGAAACAACATATCTCTGTGTAAAAGTAACCATAATAAATATTTATTCCCATGAACGAGCCAATGGAAGATAAAATACTCAAAAAATAGTGGTCCCAAATCATCATGATTATAGTTTTGTTAGTGTTTTCAATGACAAACATATTATGTGAAATTGGGACAATACAACTCCATATGACATACATATGAGTACATGTTCGCCCACCAAGATACTCAGGTTTCCCTCTATGTGATGAAAAAGGTTCCACATGCTATCAAATGTCATTTACCCATGAAAATACCAGTTATAGTCAAACACAGTCAAAATTTTATCTAAACATGCTTTTCACAATTTTTATAACATTTATATACACTTAGAATTTCCCTAAAACAGTTTCTCAAAGTATAATGAAACTTCGAACGTAAAATCCATTTTAAACCCCTCTTTCAAAACTAGATGCATAACAATATTACACCAAACCAGAATTTGAAGCTCTATAAATTTTTATTAAAACCATTCAATGTATTATAAAACAACACCAATTGGTACAATATAGAATTCACATGAAAATTACCATTTTCATAAAAAATGCCATATAAAAATCAATCACATAAAAAATGCTACCAAAAATAGTTTTTGCACCACACAAAATAATAGAGAGACAAGATAAAATATAATTACAATACTATAACTCATTCTAAAATTATTATACAAGGAATCAACCCCCAAATGTGTCAAAATCCTCAAATCACTGTGTGAAACTTCAATCTCACCACCGTCGCACCCCAAAAGAGTGAAAACGAACCTAAAACCTCATGAATGGAAAAATAAACGCAATAAAAAATACCATGTATTAATACCTAGATTCTAGAATTTTGGAGCTTCAAGAAAATATGATGAAATACAAATTAATTGGAATGAAAAAAGAAGGGAAATCATTAACTTGATAATCCTTGATTTTTCACCACCAAATCCCCCTTCAAAACCGAGTTCCAAGGGAGGTTAAGAGATATTTTAGATTTTAATTCAATTATAGGAATTAAATGGGGAATAAATGGATGAATTATGTTTAATTATGGATGGGGAAAGTTGGAATTTCATAATATTATTTAATTACCTAGAGGTGGTACACTGATTTTCCACATTGTTAAGTAAAAAGTGCAGCCAAACTGTAGGGTCCATTCTGGTCACCCAAAATAGGTCCAAAAACTACTAAATTATATGGATTCATATATAAATACAAGGGGGAAAGTTAAACCAAGATAATAAGAGTAAACATGTACCTTAAATGATAGAAATGGATGTGACCAATATTATTAAATTATCACATATCTTTTATATATCACATGTTGTCTTTTAATCATCAGTATTAAAACCATTACTCATACCACATTGCCGATTCTCAGGATGAGATTTCACACTATAAATTTATTTTAATAATGATGATAATATACATATTTATAACAATAAACCATTATTTATTTATAATGGAATCAATTATTCTCATGCATTGTGTTGTCCAATATTTTCACTTTTCCTTGCAAAACTTCTACTTTAGGTCCAGCTTCTCTAAACATAAAAAAAATTATCATTCCTTTGAGAAACACCATTGGGTTATTTTTACGACACTATTATTATATATGATTTTAAATATTATTTCTTTTATTTTTTTAACCCATAAACTATCAACTAACTCTATTTGTCTAATCCTTGGAGAGTTTGAGGGTTGGATAATGTGGATTTTTTTAATCAAATATTGTGATAACTAATTGGGAATAATCACAATATCATTAACTATAATCATCATCCCATTCGTATTATCAGCCAAACATTGTCAATAATATCCAATTATAATCCATTTACTTTTTCTTTCTTCCATTTTCTAAATAAAAAAATCATAGTTTGAGAAATAATATTGATAGTAGAAACCTATATATTCATGAAAAATCATCTATAGGATGACTAAATCATGAAAAAACATTTTCAATCTATTAAATGAAAGGAGTAACCTATTTTATAGATATAAATAATATTTTCTTATTTTAAAAAATTATTTTTAATTATTTAAACCATCTCAATTTATAAATTTGTGCTTATTTACAATAATTTTGGATTAATGGTGTGTTTTGGAATTAAATGTAAAATCAAGATACATCATGAAAATAAATAGGTTTTTGTAACATTGTTATTTTGATGATAATTATTTCAATATAAATAAAATTTATAATATTTTAGTTAAATAATAATCTAAATTAATTGGATTTAAATTTGACTTTTGGTACATGAGATGATTCTAACATCTAGATACCAGAAAAAATAAATGAGGTTGGAAAACCATTTAGGAAGAAAACATGAAATCCACCACCATAACTGATATAAACCATGTGATAAACATATCCAATTAAAGAGATTCAACCATGATATGAAATAATATTCACTGGCATGTAATACCAATTAATTATAGGGTGTTACGTAATATTTAAGTTGGTCATTGAACGATTTACATTGAAGGAATATACCTAGAATATTTTTGTTAGAAAAAGTCATACTCACACTAAATTACATATAATCCTCTTGAAATGTCCAATAAATGATAAAATTTTCATGATCATATGAAATTATATATATATATATATAATCACTTAATAAGGGTCTTTGTGCTGATTATAACTTATGGTGGATGAAGCATGTGACAAAATTCAAAAAACATATTCTAAAGGGGAAGCTACTACACTATTTTCTTTAATTCTTTTATTTTTATTTCTATTATTTTTATATATTAGATTTATTTTAATTTTAATTTTTATTTATTTTCATTTAAATACATTATAATTAAGTCTTTTTTTTTCTTTCCACTCCATCCTTCTTTGTTCTATTTTTTTTCTTCAATTATTTTTTATTCTCATTTTACCACCGTGAACTGTTATACTAAATAATATGGGTAACTGTCCAGAGGAATATATCATGGTTGTAATATAGTGATTGAACCTAATTTCATGTAATTTATATATTTTTATTTAATTAAAAAGAATAATTTATTGTGGGTGTAATACTCACTATAGATTTCTAAAGATTAACATCTTAATATGTAGCCATTTTCCTCGATTGAGGAGGTGGATAGAGAGTGTTCTTGGAAATCACAAGTATACCTTAAATTCATAACTCAGGTTGATTTAGGAGTGGAAAAAATGTATGTGGGTGTTTAATATGTATAGTTAATGCTTTTCAATATGGTTCTCCCTAAAACCATTCATGGGATAACATCCATTATTCTCTATTTCCATTCTGTTTAGCATTTCATGGTAATTTATAATTGAATATTGGTTTCATTTATGTTATTTATTTCATTTATTTCTTAAATATAATTAATTTTGAGATATAATAAACTGAAAAACAATTAGTTTTAGTGAATTAGATTATGTAGTCAATTACTAAGAAAGCTCCTCAAGTGATATGACATTAGTCAGACTCTATGTTGCATAAGTAAAAAATAGAATTTTATTTTTCCTTTCCTATGATAATTTTGTGTCAAAAAATGGTGTCATTTATAGGGATCTAATTTTTTTATAATTTAATTTTAATTTTTTAAAATTCTTTATAGTTTCAATTATTTTCGAAATTTATAAACCATAAAAAATATTTCTATGATATATCCAAACTACTATTATTCTGTAAGGGATAATAACTCATATAGAAAAAAAATAAACAGACTACACTTAGGAGGACCTCCAATGAATGTCTGAATCTCAATTGATGATCAAATTATAGATTAAAAGAGGCCAAGTGAAATGGAATTATCCTCAATATAGGATGATATGGATCGATCAACTTTGAATTGACTGCAAATATTCAAGGCCACGAAGGATGTGTAACTAGTCATTCCTGATTTTACTATAGACATACAAAAAGTAGAGTTGAAACATGAGGATGAGTATCATGAATACCTAAATCCATCTAGGGATAATCAACTCCAATAAACACTTTCCATCGAAGAAGATATTAAATCTGAACCACCTCAGGGATATGATAAATTCTTCAACCCAAAGTCATTTATTTATATTGAAAGTAATATGATTAATTACCCCAATTATTTTGAATTTTTATAATCTACTAACTCTCATTATTAGCTAGAGGATTAAGAGGAAAAAATTATCCTTTTTAAGAAAACATAAAGCTCCCCATAGAAATTTATTATTTACTAGATTATGTTCAGGAAGAAATCTACGTTGATTTTTTTTAAAGAAAAAGATAAATAAGTTGCCTATATTAAAAGGGATTTTTTTAACTTATAATTCAAATTTAAATTTTGAATCTCCCTTTTATTATTATTTTACTAAAGTAATTTTTGAGAAACTACTGCAAAAATAAGATAAGGTTGCACAAGTAGAAACAATAGAGGAGGAATTTAAATTATAAATCCTAACCCTACAAATAATGTTGTACCACATTCTGATAGGGTGGTTCTATTTTACTCTATCCATGGAGTCATCCTTGATTAATGAAATAGAAGTCCATATGTGAAGGAATTACATGTGGTGGTTGAAATCCAAAATAATTCAACCATAGATAGATTATGTATAAAAGATGGTACTTCCCTCTCTATATAGTAAAAGAATCAATGTCCCACATTGGGGATCATAGTGAGATTTATCCTTAATGTGCATTCTAATACATTTATATTTAGATTTCAGTTTCATTTTTATAACTATTATAGCATGTATCTACCCCCTTTTATATTTTTCATTCTAAATGACATGATTCATTTAATTAATTGAGTAATTATATTTTTTTAGTTTCATGATAAAAAGCGAAACTCAAAAAAATTGAGGTGGATAACTACAGTTTTATTCCATAAGGAATTTCCCTTTAAATGCATATCTCTTAAAAATTATAACATTATTTTTGAGATTTTGTTTTGAGATTTAAACAATAATTGCAATCCCATGCTTGGATTTTCACTTTAATTAAATTTTCTAGGAGTCATGAGTCTCTATGTAATCCAGTGACGCCTTGTTTTAAATTTCTATTTTCATGAAATTGGATGTGAAAAATTTATAATTATATTAATAAAATGTAACTGGGATATTAATATGAGGAGTGGTCATTGAATGAAATTAATTTACTAATGTAAATGAAATTTCTATTCCATTTTTTAGGCATTGAATTTATGTTATTCTTGTAAAATAATTTGTAATTACTAAAAACTCCCTCAATGATTTTTCTAGATCAACTGTAGCAATATCATGAGGATTTCTAGGCAATGTACTTCTTATTTTATTATGAGCATATTTACTGAGTGATCATGGGACATGTCAACAACTAGAACCTAAATTCCGATTTTTCAAATCTACGACTATGGAAAAACACAATTAAAATGATTAAGACATATTTTTATTAACCACATATCCTGATAAGACCACTATTACATAAATTCTTCATTAAACCATTGAAACCCTGAAAACGTGTATTTTCATGAGCCACATTTCAGGACATTTTTATCCCTTCCTAACCTAATTGGTGTATTTAACAAAAAAATATTAAATTTTAAGTGTGGGTGAGAGGGAATAATCATAGAAGGGATGATTTAAATAGTAAATTCGATGTGTGGGGGTGTTATTTTGGATAATGAGAAAGGTTATTTTATTCATTAATTGTACACATTGTTGTTTCTCCTCATGATTAAAAATAGAAAATAAAAATTTAAAAAAAGTAATAAAAATGGGTTGTGCTTTAGGAAAACCTATAATCACCATTACTAGAACTATGATTCTTATTATATGTTGTTAGGTGATGTCTATGAGTTTTTCAATGCATAACATTTTTAAAATTAAATAAAATGAAAAAAATTATTTGGAAAAAATTCAAGAGGGTTCAAAAATCACATAGTATACACAATTTGGTCATGAAAAAACATTGAGTTTCATGGATGTGGGATTTTATACATTTAAATGTAGAATTTCATTAGAATTTTAGTTTTTATATCATTCATTTTACAATAGAGATAAAAAACATCATTAATTAGTATTTTTTAAAACATTCAAATCATTTCAACCTTAATCCATAGAGTCATTAGAACATTTACTAAAATTTGACATTTTTTTTTGGGACATTAGCCTTAAAAAAGAAGAGAAATTAGTTCCATTAAAATAAAATTTATAAATAATATGGTATCATGAAATGATCATGACTATACATGATTTTTATCATGAGATATGAGAGAAAAAATTCAAATGTGAGGTAAATCATGATTTGGTTTGTTTGATAGTAATGAATTGAGGAACTTACCTGAAAGAAAAGAGAAGTACCATATTTTATCAAAGAGGAAAATAAAAATAAATAAATTTATTATTTACATGAAAATAATAACTTAATTTGATATTTTATGTGGATTTATGAAAATTTTACTATAAATTTATAATCATTTTATATTATTTTTTGGGAATTTAAATATTGGTATCATTTGTGCCATTGGAATTCCATGTTGATATTTTATGTATGAGTACAATAATGGTTAATGTATGGGGGAATTTATAGCGATAATATTTTCATCATTTCATATATAAATTTTAATAATTAAAACCCTTTAAATTTATAAATTCTATCTTACCTATAATTCTTTGTGATTTATGGTGTGTTTTAGGATAACTTGTAAAAATTGGATAATTCTTGGAAGTTATATAGTTTTTGTAACATCAATATTTCTATAATAAAAATATATATACATCCCATTGATATGATTTTTTTTTATATTATTCATATATTATTTAGATTAAACATAGTCTTATGGAAGAAGAGATTATAAGAACATATATAGGTCATTAAAATTCAATGAAGTTGAAACAAACTTCTAGGTGGACAACCAAGACCCCACCTTCATATAAAGTTTATAATATATGGTATACATACACATTTTAGTTGATTATAACATGATATGAAATAGGATTCATAGGTTCATTGTACCAATAAGTCTCATGGAGTTATGGAATAATTAAGTTGTATATTGAATGATTTACATTGAATAAAGATTCATGGAATTTTTGGCCAGAAAATTCATACTCATTATATGTTATATAAAATCTTCTAGAGGAGTTAAATTAATATAAAATTTTGAGGTTTTTAATTAAATTAAAGTTTTAGATTCCTTTAAAAAGGGACATTGGATAATTTTAATATACGGTGGACCAAACATGAGCCAACATTTGGAAGATAGATTCTGGAGAGGAAGCTGTGGCACCAATTTCTTTTCTTTTTTTATTTTTATTTTTATAATATTTTTTTGTTTTTATTAATTTAAATTTAATTTATGTTTATTGTAATAATTTTTAATTCAGGAATTTTTGTTCATATTCTTCATCCTTATTTTTCGTCCATTCTTTCTCTTCATTTCTTTTCTTCTTCTCATCTTACCACCATGAACTCTTATACTCTTGAATATGTTTAACTAACCAAAAAATTGTAACATCCCAAAAGTGTTATGAATATTAATTAATGTTTTATAATAACTGAATATGTTATAAACATATATAAAACACAATAAAAACATTATAAAGGACAATTGAAAAAAATAACTTCTGTTTTAGAAGTTAAAAAACATGTACTGATGAAATAGTAACATCACCTTTAGAATAGTAATGTGACCCTTATAAATAATAAACCAGACAATTGAATATTTATCTCACACATGAATGTATATATAATTTTTATACATATTATGACTAACAAGATGATATTTATATCGTATTTATAAGTAAATAAATATTCCAAAAAATTATTAATTAAGTGTTACTATTTTTGTAATTAAAAAAATATTTAATTAACATTTTATGACTAATTTAAGATATTAAAAGGTAATTTATTTCCATAAAATTTATTCAGTCATTATTATTTTTATTTCTTATAATTATAATATAATTTCATGAAACCATAGTAAATTTTTCAAAGTGATACAAAATCATTAATATTTTTCAAATCAGTATTTTTTGGGTATATTATGATTTTAATTAAAGAAAAAATTATTCATATTTAGATAATTATTTTCATTAAAGTGATTTCATATTTACTTCTACATGTTGTAAAATGGTTCGGGTGATGTTTTTTTATTTTCAGAAATACTTGAATTTTTTGAGAATAGCAAAATACGGTAAATTATAGTGTATATATTTTATAATTTAAAAAGACAATTCATTAATTCATTTCCGATGTAAGAATAACTGGATCAATTCCACAAGATCTAAATACTTTATTTATTCTAAATATTAAACATTATTTCATGTCTTGAGAAAAATATTAAACTAATGAATTTAATAATGGGAAAACACTCCCTCCTCCACTAAAACTACCACCACTCACCACCTCTCTTTTCACAACTCTCAAGCCTTGAGCCTTGTCATAACTCTTTTTAATACAAATCCGAACCATTTCACCAACATCCTTTAGCTTCTTTCTTAAAAAAAATAACAAAACCAATTCCATTAGGAGGTTCTTTAGAAGAAGCAATTAATAGATAAAACCCTCTTCTATTTTCATTCAATTTATTTTTATTTTCCCTCCTACCATACCTCATCCAAATAGAATGAAAACACTATTATATAACATTTATATGAATTTTATCATGTTTATTTAATAATTTTTTCATCTAATATCTTGTGCACTTTCATTTACTTTATGAATGAACAAATCTTTCATGAGGTGTCAATTTACCATCTTCATGGCCATCGTTCTTTCATCTATCAATTCAGTCATCAAATATGGTTATAAAACCATGTTATGATTGAAAAATCTCACAATATATATATATATGTGTTATATATTATTTAATGTGATATAATCTATCATTACAAATGAAATTAATTTATAAAAAAAATTTATTATTATCAATAAAATCTAAATTAACCTAAATGTTTATCATTAATTGATTATCTAGATAAAAATACTATTTTATGGAAAAAAAATGGTATCATACTAGTATATAAGTTAAAATATAAAACATAATTTCTATTCTGGAAAATTATTCAATTTTACATGATTTTCCATCAACATATACAAGCGAACAGATCCTGAAAACCTATGAAATCAATGCTCCCAAACGATAAAATTGAATCTATTAACACATAAAAACATAATTGGACATAATAAAACTATAATAAATCCAACAAATATATAATTATTTTTATTTATTAACTAATTAATGTAATTTGAATATATAGGACATAAAGATCTAGGGAAGTATAGTTTCGAACATAAGTTAAGTGATTCAACCAGAACGTCCATTACAAATTCGAGTTACACATTGTCTCTTTTTACACAAATTAAATTATATTTTACTTTTATTTAAATACTATAGATTATTTTTATATGTTCCAAACAGTATTTATAAATGTCTATTCATCATTGTTTTTCTTGGATATACATGTTTTTAAATGGTTCTCTTCTAAATTCTTCCGGATAAACTAGCCCGATTTAAGGGATCATCTCAATTTCTTACACATTTTCATGTATACCCCATAATATGTTTTAAGACACCATTACTTTTCTAGAATCAAGAATTTTATCATAAAAACAACATGGGTTCAATTATGGTGTTATACAAACATGTATGCCTTTTCCATTTTCAACAATCTTGAATGGATTTCTTTAAGATGAACTATTTTTTTTAATTTCTATGGTTTCATAAAAACACATTTCACTTCATTATGAAATATCTTATCATGATATATTCCTATATTCCCTTATGAATATCCATTTATGATTTAAATCCATATTTTTATGGACATCACTATGATATTCCCTTTAGATATGCATGTTGATATAATTATGATATTCAATTCTTATCATGGTTAAACCATATGTTTATGGTTAATGTATTATGTATGATTATTAATCCCGAAATCATATTCATGAACATTTAATGATGGGTTTCAATGGAAATCACAACAATGATTTCTGTAATATTTTGTCTCATGAGACATTATCTGCAATGGGCTTGGTGGTTTTCCTTGACTTTTTCTCCTATATGTACAACAAGCCTAAAATTTTGATCATCTATGTGCAAAGATCTTAGACTCATCCTTAATTCATGTATGGTATTGCTTCTATATTATTATGATTAAATTATTATATGATCCATTTCTTATTCCTTATTGTTAATCATGTTCAATTATTCTTTATCATTATGTTATGACTTCTAACCCCTGTATTAATGATTGTTTTAATTTTTATTCCCTTACTGGAACTTTTAACTCATCCCTTTTTCATGTTATCCCCAGGGTATACTATGTAGATTTAATGGATAAAATTATTTTTGTAATTATTTATGACAGTTAACTAAAATATGTTCTTATTTTGGAATCATTATTTTTTATTATATACCTCATATTCTAGACACTAGACTTTACGATCCTTGTCTTGAAATTTAATTCTTAATTATGATTAAAATAATTTAATGATATGGGAAAAGTGGTAGGGTCTCTATAGTTTGAATCAGAGGAAAATTTTAGTTGTTTTTTGAGGCTATTAATAGAGTACTTAAGTATCATCCCATGTGTTAGGTCTATGTATGAGAAAATAACCTTAATGTTTGGTAAGGATAGAGAATGTGGTTTATAAAAAAACACATCTATGTGTATATACCACAAATAGAAGGGGTCTTGGGACATATGTATCTAGGTGTAACAACTCTAACAAGGTGTTATAGGCATGACTTGTGGTAAGTTGGGACATGAAAATGATCCTTACTATGCACCTATTTTGACACTTTTTAGGTACATGCTTTGGTAAATTTATTTTCACATTATGAACCATTATTAAGAGAAATAATGAAAATGACCATAATAATATATTTTTTGAAACAAATTGTGGATAACATATATTGAATCCTTGAGAATAACTAGTTAGTATATACTATTCATTAAATATTTTATCCATTTATGTTTAATGTTTCGTTTTTGTGCTTACTAGATAAGTATGAATGACCCCTAATTGAAATTTTATTTTTTCAGTTAAATGATGGAAATGGAAGAACATGGTCCAACAATCAATTTGATAGGGAATTTTTTGATTTTGGTAGTGGAATGAAAAATATAATGGGAATGGGTTACCAACACACAATGACATTATATTTTCAACTAGATTTTATAGGGAATAATAATAATAATCACTTGGAACGATGACCTCCAAGGAAATAAAAAAAATTTCATGGAATTTTTCTTGTCGAAAATGCCTCCCTTGTTTAGTGAATCATATGATCCCCACCACATGGATTTGGGGAATATCTCCATTGAAAAGATATTATATGTCCTTCAATGATTAGAATATGAGATAATGGTGTTGGAAGTCTATCATTTTGATGCAGATTCTAATCAGTGGGGGAAATTGATAAAAAACATGAAGTCCAAGGATGAAATTGATTCCATGGAATTTGATGAACATAAGAAAAAACAATTCAAGTAATAGTTTCCCTAAACCCACCAACTCAAAATGGAAAGATATTTCCACATACTTAAATAGATTGAATATGGGTTTATAGTGGCCAATGAAAGAAATTTTACAAGTCTTCCATGATATGTATTAGGCTTTTTCTTGACCACTTAATGAAAGGTGGGTCACATATTTAGTGGACTAATTCCGAGTCTATTAAATGAGTTAGTGATTAAAGACTTCAATAGTTGTGAGGTGATTTTCCATTTTACCCTCAAGGTTGAAATAGATATTAGGGAATCTCCAAGGTCTCACAGGCCTTGTGAAAAATATTAAAATTTAGTCAAATATGGGGGGGTCAGAAAATAATTCACATGATGGAATAAAGACCAAATATCCCATGGGTCAAAATTATGGGATAAATCATCTTGGGAACTACCTAACGGGATCCAAGAGATTCTTTAAATTTGAATGAATGGGGAATTTGAATAATAAATGATGAATTGATTTCAAGAACTACACTATTGTGGAATAATAAAAGGAATTTTCAGATCCACAATCATCATGAATTGTAGATTTTCAACTACAGTGAATGTTGAAATTTTGTGAACAAATTCACTAAGTCGACATATGTAAGGGACAACCCTCAAAAATATATATGAAAAAAGGAAGGTCTTATGCTACTAGTACTATTGATTTGGGCCTAGAAAATGATGTGGTGTTTGGTATTCTAGTTATTCATTCAATAATAGTGAATGTTCTATTTTATTCTACTTCTAAATATTCTTTCATAACATGGAACATTAGAAGAACTATTCCAAAACCACATCAAAATGTGGAGGTATTGTTATCATTGAGAATAGATAATAGGGAAATTATTTCATCCAAGGTACATAAGTCCTCTCTCATTAATGTTTTTTTACTTAACCACCCATAATATCATGTCTTATTTCATTTTTTGGAGTTTGATGTTATATTGGGAATATATTTAAAATATGTATTGAACACCAGCAACAATTTTTAAGAATTGGATATCACTATTCACATCTTTTAGCATCATCCAATTCATTACATGTGTAAGGAGAAATATTAATCTCATTCAGAATCATCCTCTCAAGTGTGGATATTACTTTCGTTATGGACAAGAATATCTCACTCAAATAATTGAGAAGAATGATACAATCATGATCGTAGACATTCTCATCATGAGGGATCACACAGATGTGTTCTATAGAGAATTTCCTAATCATTCTCCTGACTCAGAGGTTGAGTTTTCTATTGTTTCTATTCCAAGATTCCTATCAATATCAGATAAAACATATAGAATTCCCATTGATGAACTTAAAAGGTTAATTAAGTGGTTATAAGGGAATTTGGACATGGGTTTTATATGCCCAAGTGTTTCACCATCGGGTGCTCCAGTTCTCTTTGTCACCAAGACGGATGGATGAATTCTCCACTACAAAAATTATCGTGAGCTTAATAAAATCATGATAGAGAACATCTATCCCCTGAAACAAAGCGAAGACTTATTCAATCAGATATGTGGGGCTAGTTATTTTCTAATGGTGGACCTTCAGTTAGGATAACACCAATTAAAGGAGGGGATAGAATATATTTCCAAGACTTTATATCGAATAATGTATAGATAGTATGGGTTCATATTGATTCCCTTTAGACTCACTAATGCTTCAGTAATTTTTATAGATTTAATGAATAGATTATTTTAGGATTACCTCGACATATTTGTGGTTGTGTTTATTAATGATATTTTGATATACTACAAGAGAAAGGAGGAACAAGATGATCATTTTAAAACTATGTTAATGGTTTTGTGATGGAATAAACTCTATGAAATGTACTATTAATGTGTGTTCTTAATAGAGTAAGTACAATTCATGTGAAATTTTATCACCCGCAATGGGATATTAAAGCACCCATTAAAGACAAAAGAAACAAAATATTAGCCCATGCCAACACCTATAATAGTTATTCATAGAATTCATGGTCAATCTAGGTATTAACAACAACTTTTGAAGCACTTCCCATTATTTTCAATACTAATAACCCCGCTGATACATAAGGGAGTGATGTTTTTCTTGACTCAATAATGTGAGGAAATCATTAAGGATCTCAAAAATAGGATCATCACTACGCCATCACTCACACTCCTGAAATGTGGAGAACTCTTTTTGGTGTACAATAATGCTTCAAAAAAGTTATTAGGCTATGTAATAATGAAAAATGATTAAGTGATAGCATACACAACAATGAAATTGAAAATTAATGGGTAAAACTATCTCAAACATGATATTGGGGTCATTGATGTGATCTTTTTATTATAAAATTTGAGGAATTATATCTATATGGAGAAGTGTGAGATATATACTAATAATAAGGGTCTCAAATATATATTCACAAAGAAGTATCATAATATTAACAAAAAAAGATGGTTAGTTAACATCAAGGATTACGACTGCACAATCAACTACAATCCAAGTAAGGAAAATAAGGTGGAAGATTCGATATGATGAACTAATATTTTATATTTATCAGTTATGAGAATTGAGAAGGATCAAATATTCATATACTTAAAGTTGATGGTCTTGGGAATAATTAAGGTAAGAACATCCTCAATACTTCATCAAGTGATTTATCAGTGGTCCCTTGTTGATAAAATAAGGGATGCTCAAAGAAATGATGTGAAATTTTATAAAAGGGTGGAAGCTATTTGAAATGGGAAATTTTCAATGTGAATGATCGGTGAAAATGGAGTAATAATATTTGTGTCATGACTATGGGTTCAATCCAATCTAGAGATAATAATGAGTTTATGAATGATGTGCATAGATCATCCTTATCTATTCACCCAGTTAGCACAATGATATACTAAAAACATTGGGCGAACTATTGGGTGGACAATATAAAAAAGGAGATCAATAAATATAAATCAATGATACTGGTATGTTATTAAGAGAATGATGAATGGAATGTTATAAAGGGATAATGAAACCATTATATATACCACCAAGTATGTAGTAGAACAACACCATGTAATTTGTTTACATTCTTCCAAATAAAACTAAGGGAATGATGTTATATGGGTTATTATGTATAGTCATACCAAGAGAGTGCACTTTATCGCACTTCAAGAGGACTTATCATTTGATAATCATTCATTGATATAAATCAAAAAAGTGGTAAGGCTAGATGGAGTACCACAATCTCTTGTATCCGACCATTATTTGATATTTACATACTTGTTTTGGAAAATTCTCCAACATACTCTAATAAATGATCTAAACTTTACTATTTGATATCATCCTATAACAGATGGTGAATCTAAGAAAAAAAATTAGATACTAAAATATATGTTGAGGTCATGTTATATGGACCTCAATGGAAGATGAGACCAACATCCACCATTGATCAAATTCTCCTTCAATAATAGTTTCCACTCAAGAATAAAAATGGTTCAATATGATGCCATTTATGGGAAAAGGTGAAGAACACCGACATGCTGGGATGATTTCAGTGAACTTAAGATAAAAAGACATGAAATAGTCGAGGAAATGGAAGAGAATGTGAAAACCATTTAGCATCACATCATTACAGCCCAAATTTGACAAAATATTTATGCATACCATCATTGATGGGGCCTTCTGTTTAAGGTTGGAGACATGGTATTTCTCTGCATATCACTATAGAAGGTAATCATGAGATTCGGGAAGAAATTGAAGCTAAATCCAAGGTACATCATCCTATTTTAGATCCTTGATCACGTCGGAGTTTTGTCCTATGGACTGTTAATTCTACCAACCATGTATTAGGTACACGATGTATTCCACATATCCTTATTAATAAAGTTTGTACTATATCCTTCACGTGTAATGACTTTAATGGTTGTATAGATGGATAATGATTTTTAATGTGATATGTAGCCAGTGATGGTCTTGCATTATAGATATAATTTTCTATGCAATAAGAATATTCTCTGGGTCAAAGTACTATGGTGGAATCATATGTACGATGTGGAAAAATTTGTGACCAAATAATGTGATTAAGGAAAAGTACCCACACATTTTTCACCTTTTCATGTAAAACAAAATTCTGAGGGATATATTTCAAATTGTGGGAAGAATATAACATCCCAAACTTTAATCAATAGATATTATCTTTTTATAATTATTTATATGGTATAAACACATATCTAAAAAAATATATTCTTTATAAATGATGAATGAACGAAATTAGATGCATTTCCTAAAGGTAATAAACCTATACTGATTAAATAGTATCATGCCCATTGGAATAGTAATGTGACCATTATGAATAGTAAAATATAAAATTGAATAGTAACGTTGCAAATAAAATTATAAATAATATTTATCCATCTTATAAGGGATAATATGATATAACTATATGACATTATAATTAAATAAGTATTTTAAAAAATTATTAATTATGTGTCGGTATTTTTGTAATTCATAAATATATAATTAAAATATGATGACTGGTTTAAATTTTTAGAAGAATATATATTTTCATAAATTTCATTACTAATTTAGTTTTTTGATGACTTATAATTATAAGACATTTTATGATACCTTAGTTAATTTTTAAAAATCAGTAAAATTAATTGTATTTTTAAAATATGTATTATTTTAATAATTTATGATTTTAATTAAAAATTAAATTTCATGTATTTAGAAAATTATTTTGATAAAATTGTGTTCATTTTTTAATTTTACACATAAACAATATTCATATTAAATTCTTAGGGATTTTTTTGAAATTCTTTAATTTTTGGATAATAGTAAAAAATGGTAATTTACGGTATATATACATTTTAATTTAAATAAACTATCTATTTAGTAATTAATGAATTGAGAATATTTGGTTCAACCCCTAATAATCTAATTACTGTATTTAGTCTCTATAATAAATATTATTTTGGTCTTGATCAAAATAATAATCTAATGAATTTAATAATGAGAAAATGCACCCCATCTAATATAAATTTCATCCCTCACCACCTCATATCCTCAAAACTCTCAAGCCTTAATCCCTATTCCAACTCTTCCCACAATTATTCAAATACCCCTCCCAATGTTTAGGATCTTTCAGAATAAACAACATATGAAAACCAAATCCCAATAGAGGTTCTCAAGAAGAAGGAATAAATATGTTAAACCCTCTTTTTCATTCAATATCTTTTCTTATTCTATTATTTCCATTTTATCTCATATCCTCCTCAAATAAAAACAGAATGAAATCGATTGTATCTTAAATATACTTTAATTTTATCATGTTTATGGAATAATTATTCATTAAAGCTCTTATCCTCTATTTTTACTTTACGAATGAAAACATTGTCTATGAGGTGAGGGAGCATCCTGAATTCTTACCTGTTTTCAGGTATTATCCATAAGATATTTTAAGAATCCATTTTTTTTAAAAATCACACATTTTACTATGAAAATGTACCTTTGTTCAATTTTTGTTTTATACAGACAATTGTTCTTTTCCCATTTTAATGAATCTTGAATTATTCCCCCTAAACCGTACTAAATGTTTTTATTTTTAAGTTTTGTTAAAAAATCTTTTCACTTTATCATGACATCACACATCATGATATATAAATATATTACCTAATTAAAGTCCATTTATTATTTAAATACATACTTTCACTAACACCACTGTAATATTCCATTTTTATATGTCTTTTAACATAATTATGATACCCAATTATTACCATGGGTAAACCTTATGTTTATGTTTGATTTCATATTCATGAATATTTATGTGGGAATCATATTCACGAATATATTTTGATGGGTCTCCAAGATTGTGATCCAATTCTATGTGTAATTTTTACTCTCATTATAAAAGATGTGAAACATTCTTGGTTGTTATCCTTAACTTATAAACTTCTATGTGCAGTAATCCTTGACTCGTGATCATCATTGTCCAATGATCCTTTACTCATGATAAAGTCATGTTTTTTCTTAATTAAACATTTATATGATTCCATGATTATAAGATCCCATGTTATGATGACATATATTTAGAAAAGTTTCATGAATTTTTTTATCATTTTATTATGCCTTATAACCCATGTGTTAATCATTATTTTAATGTTTCCTCTATTACTGGGATTTTTATCCCATCCCTTTATTAATGTTATTCACAGGTTATACTATAAATATGAAAGGGATACAAAGTAATATAGGAACTATTTATAAATATAAAATTAAATATGTTATTATTTTTCAATCATTATGTTTAATTATATTCCTAATATTCAAGACACTATACTTTATGATCCATGTCTTATAATTTGATATTTAATTATTCTTAAAATATTGTAATGATATGTGAAAAAGTATATAGTCACTATAAGAGTTTTCTAGGAGAGAAATATGGTGATTAAACCTAAAGAAATGTTTTTTTAATTCTTTTAGCTAATTACAAGGATAATTTATAGTGGGTGTAATCATCACTATAGTTGTCTAATGTTTATCTTCTTAATCTACAACCATCTTCCCTTGGTTCTGGGTATTGCTCTTCTTTTTGAAAATTATTCCTTCCCCACTTGATCTTGAGCTCTTTATTACAAGGTTCACTTTTTTTCACTTCTGTGTTTATTAGGATAAAATCATTTCTTCTTTATATAATGATGATGCTTTGAATGTAATGCAGGGAAGCAAGCAGGAAGAGACAAATATTTTTACTTAGTTCACCCTCACTAGGCTACATCCAAGGAGCATACATCGGAGATTTGTTGATGTACCAAATCCATTAAATCACACTAATTTTTACAAGGTTCGGGATAGATCACATTTATTCCAAGGCTCAGTTCCATTAAAAAGTTTAGTGTCTGCTCACTACTTTCCCAGGGGTCACTCCCTGTTTCTCTCTCTCTAGCTCACTACCGGTGGAGATGATCACCATCTTCCTCTTCCTTTGCTCACACCTCTAGAAATGATCCTCTCACAGTTTATAGACCTGTAGGTCTCTTCATTATCACTAGTTAATGGATCCTCATTTTTATGTAGATGCTATGTTGATGTTCAACTTTCACCCGTAGATGAATCTCACTTTGCACTGAGGGTATCAAGAAATCTTCCAGCTTTCACGCAGCCTTGAATCACTAACGTACTTCAACCAAACCTATCGCCCTTGTCTAAGCAGGCATGCAAGTCTCTGTGCACAAGTTATAACTAGAGCGCATGTCCACATCATTAACACGCACGACACAATCTTCTACAACTCCAAACATGTGCGACTCACACCCTTTTATTCCCAAATCGATATTGGCGCGCAACCATGAACTATTGCGCTTCTTCAAAACATGGAAGGAGTCTGTCACCAAACCAATTGAGAGGCTCCCCCTTCTTCAACTCAAATCATGGGCAACTCCCTTCCTTTCTCACCCAAACCACTTTGGATGTGCATCAATCAACTGGCACACAACTTCTACTTGCACGACCGCATGCCACTTGCGCAACCACCGCACCTGCGCGACAGGAGATATGATTTTCTCTATGTGTTGAACTCATACTAAATGAAGAGGTGTATACCTCAATTTCTAGGCATTTTGACACCATTCGTGATGGTGTGCAAGTCTCCCCTCGGCATGCAAGTTTCGGCATGCAAGTCTCTACCGCACAAGTAACTTGCGCGACCAACCCTAAAACATGGGCACCCATTTTCCCTTTCCCATATTTTGAAGTTATGATATTAAGAAATATAGGGCACTAAAGTTTCCTCTCCTTCATTTTAACAGTGCGCAAGTCCCTTTTCAGAAAAACACTTTTCTCCATTTTTTGATTTTCAGGCGCAAAAAATTGGCAAACACTGGAAAACAGTGTCACCTTTTATCTGCTCTTTTTATACCACCTCCAGATCATCCATTATTTTGTTGACATTATTGAGTAAAATATAGATCATTAACCACAACCCTTGAACTCGACATGCCATCATGAAATCCTCTTTATCCACAAATTTTTACGTCTTGGTTTTCTTTGTCAACAATCATAACACAGATGTCCACTTTCTCAACAAATACAATCACCTCAAAAATTCTTCAATGATGCATGGAGGTATTTATGCCAACAATGTTTATTTTTTCTTAAAATCTTGTAATGATATGTGAAAAAGACTATGGTCACTATAGGAATAATCTTGGGTATATATCTGGTGAGTATACCTAAGGAAATGTTTTTTATTTCTTTGAGTTAATTATGAAGATAATTTATAGTGGGTGTAATCCTCGCTAAAGTGGTCTAATGTTTAGCTTGTTAATCTACAACCATTTTCCCTTGATTGAGAAGATGGATAGAAGATGTGAATGGTGGTCACGTTGTAGAATTTTTATTTATAGATAGGTCATATTTAAGTTTTCACACATATGATGGAATTTTTTCACTATATAGATTTTATACTGGTTAATGTTTGTGGTCCTTGAAAATTTTCTCAGGAGAAAATAAATTAATCTCTAATTCAATTTTGTTTATCATTGCATGGTAACAATGAATTTCATGTAAGTTTTGTTTTAGTATTTTATTTCATTTACCTATTAAGTTTTTTTTATTTTTAAATATTAAAAACAACAAAGACAATTATTTTGGGTGAATTAAGATATATAATTGAAAAATAAAAAAAAGTTCTTCATGTGAGACAAACCTAGTCAGCCATTTTGTTGCACATGGAAAACATAGAATTTTTCTTGTTCCATGCCCTATAAAAGGAATTGTTCAATAATCCATGTTTATCATCTATTCAACTAATTTATAAATTTTCATAATAAAAATATTTATAAATGAAATATTATCCACTAGGAATACCAATTGAGTTTTGAAGAAAGACCCATTATCATACACCATGTGATGAAATAGTCCATCTTAGTTCACCCTTTTCAAAGTTATTAACCATTGGTACCTCTATTTCATATCCACATGTATTATCTAAACATGTATTAATTTTTTGTTATACCAAGTAATAACTTTTATTTATAAAAAATAGGTTGTTATACAACACATTGAATTATCCCAAGAATTTTCACTAATTTTTTGTAATCCTATTATCCCATGATTGTCTGAACATTTCATATGATTTCAAATATAAGGACTGGTAAATAAATACATAAATATCACATCTTTTTCTATTCTTTTTCTATACATTCATATTCACATTCTCAATGTCCATAATAGTTTAGTTTTTTTTAGACTAGAAAAAAATATTCTTATTTAATGAGTTATCTTAAACACCTCCCAGAAATATATTCTTACATAGTACACCGCTTAGGAATACCCAACCTAAACATTCATCATATCCTTTGTATGGAAACATTGTAAAGGGTGATATCAGATTCTCAATAAGGGTAGAAATTTTAGATATCAATCTATGATCATATGAATGTAAAATATAATAATTATGGTATAAAATCAATAAAAAAACTTATTAAGTTCATAAAAAACATTTCATTGAACATAAACCAATTCATGTCATAAAAAGTTATATTTTTAAATTATAAGGGCCCTATGAGTTAAAAATCATCACAAATCAATCATAAGGAAGTATTTCTTGTAATAAAATGAGGAAAATCATAAATATAGATAAAATATCATATTTCATAGTTAACTAAAAATAATAATAACATATTGGATCAATAAATATAACTTGTGTTCCATTATGAATATGGATGCACCTATTTACCATAGTGGATTATGATTCACTTGTTTCCCACCGTGGATCAATCCCAACAACTTGTTTTTTCATTGTTATCTCGGGATATATAATGTTATACCCAATATATTCTATTGAGATATAGTTGTAAACCAAATAATAATTAAAATCGTATTTATAAGTTCCTTATTATCCTAAAACATTCATCAAATTATCCCAACATAACTCATGAAATTAAAATATGGATCATAAACATTTCATCAATTCAATATAGCATTACTCAAAAAAATAAATGGGTTTCATAAAAATTGCATCATAAAAAACATTAAAAATCTAGAGAAACAATAAGGATAAAACCAGTCAATATCATCCCTAGTAAAGTATAAATAAATTTAAAGGATTTCATTTGATATTGATATTATTTTTAAAGATAACATTGAACATTTCATAAAACAAATATCAATTTTAATTTTGAAAAAAACGTTTTGAAGCATTAATAATTTTTAAAATAGTATTCTTAAAACAATAATCATTAAATCTCATAAAGGATTCTATAAATATAATATTAATCATTTCATGAGGAAAATACCTCTTCAACATTGGTTAGAAAGTATCAAACCCAAAAAAAATTTTGAAAAAAATTATTAAGAAATAAAATTGAAAATATATAAGTTAATGTTTTAAACTATTTGTGTTTTTGATGTCCTATAATATCATACACATTAAAACAAATATTAATTTCATTTTTCATTAAAAACCAAACGAACATTTTCTTTAATTTGAAATGAAAATTTATTTTAAAATATTTATTCAAATCAATAAAAGAATGAAGATTTATATATATAATACCATATGAATATTGTAACATTTTATATAGAATTTTTAGAAATCATGTTTGTGGAAGAAGAGTTGGTTTTTCAACCAAATAGAAAAATTATGTCGATTTTCATTAAATCCTAATTTTTTAATCTTGAGTATATAAAGAGAAAAAAATGAAAGAAAAAAAATTTGTTTTTGTAACGTATCCAATGGGAATTTTTTTTATTTATAAAATAATATGTAATCCCAAGAATCATAATCACAAACAATCTCAATAAGGAATGAGATTATAACATGAAACCCTTACTAATTTTGTATGAATAGAATTTTATGACCCATTATATAATAAAATAAAATGAAACTTTAACAATTGTTAGTAGAATTATATTAATGAAATAAAATTTCTATTAGTCATTATCTAATCCTCATAAAAGAAAAAAGTTTCATGATATAAAATTTGCCTCAATCAAGAAAAATTGAGGTAGAAAACACCTTACCGCTTTGGTATAATTTGAACTCTAAATCCTAGAAAAAATATATCTAAAAATGTATATATAAATCCAGAT
Organism: Viscum album; assembly: GCA_963277665.1. Lineage (NCBI taxonomy): Eukaryota > Viridiplantae > Streptophyta > Magnoliopsida > Santalales > Viscaceae > Viscum > Viscum album. The sequence goes on along the minus strand of OY728128.1, from coordinate 1,689,434,009 downwards.
AATTATCCAGAAATTAAAGATAAAATTAATTCATGGTTTGTATATACATTATTTAGAATAAATATTTTTTCACATGTCATGTGTCACACAAAAGTAAAATGTGAGATGAAAATACCATAACAAAAGTCTTGAAATCCATTATACATATTCAAACCACCTATTTAATAAATATATGTTTATTATAAAAATATTATTAGTATTATAATTATGTATCTCATACCATATATTATGTACTTATGACATTTCATTATATTTTTACTTATAATTCTGGGATAAATTCTTATTTTAGATAATAACATCTTTGCTTTTCATTTTTGTTTTTATTTTTTTTAGTCATATTACATTGATCATGGTTCAAAATTATCAGTTATTATAACAACTATATAAATATAAAATATATCTAGTATATTTATATTTATAGTAATATATAGAAGATTTAGATGGAAAATGAAACATAATGTTCATTGACACAATAGGTTGTACGAATTCAAAAGAGGTATTTTAATTTACTCAATAGATGGAATACAATAATGGTAAATAATAATTTTACATTCTAGAGTAATTATTATTTCATATATATCATATTAAATATTTATATTTATCCTTTTTTTCATCCAAGAAAATGTGTAGTGAAAAACACATCACATCTCTTCGTGATACAATAGTCTTCTGTACACAAGAACAACATTATCGTATCCTATACATAATAAAAAGTAAAGAGGTATATATTACATCATAGATTAAGAAGTATAATATTTTTACCAATATCATATATATTCATTAAATATATCCTTACTATTAAAAAACTAAAAATGAAATAAAAAACACATCACATTAGGTCATGAGGTGGTAGTCTACCTTACAAATGAAAGACATTATTGTTTTTCCATGGGATGGGAGATAAGAAATTTGATTTGATATTATAATTTAATAGGTGTAAAAATATCATATATATATATAATAAAAATATTAAATACAAAATTAAATCCATCCATGAGAATTTGTTATGGAAATTGAATAACATTGGTTCTAATGGCCTTGGTCCATCATACAAACAAATTATGAATTTGAATCCCATTTGATAGAAGTGGATATGAATATCAGTGATGAAATTTATATAATAACATACCATTATATTTTAAAAGTTTTTTTAATTATTTTATGATAGTTATAAAATATTTTAATGAGTTCAAATAATATGTAAAACAAAAACTTATAGGAAAAAATAATTAATTTTTCTTCAAAAAACCACTTCAGTTTTATCCTAAATCATTTATTGATCGGACATATGGTCTCCCAAAGAATGCTAGGATGTTTGGAGTGACCTAATAAAGAAATTAAAATTAGTTTTGGATGAATATAATGTTTTTATAGGTGTGAAGAGGTGAGGATAGGGGTGGATTTTTACAAGTGAGGAAAGTGGAACACTTGTTATTTCATTATATAAAATGGTGTACCCAAATTTTTTACATTTTAGAAGGAAAGAAAATGTGAAATTATCAATAATTATAGAAGTTCAGTTCAAAATATTTCCGAATAATGTTTTTGGTAAATTTTTATTGGTCATTTAACCTCTTATCTTTTCCTTTTACCCACAAATATACTCATTATCGCCTTAACTAAGGTAATTAATTTTTAGTATTTTATATATTTATTATGGTAAAACCCATTTTGACATATATTATTATACACATTATTCTTATTCAAAATATAGAATGCATTTATTCAAACTCAATTCACATAACTGAAAATTTTTATAATAATTAATCCCCAAACGTGATGGAAATGCCATTTTCCAAATATTGTTTTTATAATTTAGAATGATTTTCTATAAATAACTAATTAAAAATTGATAAAATTACCTGACATGGATTTTTAGATATATAATGAACAAATTTTTTTTAAACCTTCTTAAAATAAAATCATATTATTTTACATTCTTTAAAATAAATTACAATTCTAAATTAAAACATTTACTCTCACAATTCATCAAAAAAATTATATTTTAAAAAATTTCCCAAAAATCGAACCCAATATAATTTTTACTGGATTATATGAAAATTTTAGTTTAATTTTATCCAATAAATTTTATTAAAGTGGAAAATTTAAATTTAAATTTTATTTCCCAAAAGTAAAAAAACAAATTTTTTATAAAAATATTGTTTTTATACATAAAATTGAATCAATTTTAGTCCCTTATATGGAAAATACATAATATGAATTTTAATAATTATATTTAATATATAATATGTAATTCTAACTAAAATATTTCTCCAAAATATATTTTTTATATCTATTTTTTTGAAACACATTTGTGCATAGGAATATAGTTTTTGGGAAAAAATATTTGTTTTCAAATGGATCATATTTTAATTTCTAATTAACAAGTAACAAAATATTTCACATTATATAAATGTTTAAACCATATTTTTCATAATTTAGTAAATATTATTCATATCCTCTAATCCTACGGATACATGATAACTATCCAACTAAATAATAATATTTTAAAAGTATTACATTTTTCATTTAAACTAAATGTTTCATATAATAAATATAAAATCATTGATTCATGTCATTCAAGATTAAATCAATGTAACATGTTATGAAAAAACTTAATAAGATTAAATTTTTTTGAACAAATTATATTTCAAAAAATATTTGGGTGTTACATGAGTGGTTTCATGAGAACACACCCCTTGGTGCAATATTGGGAACATCAAATGATGTTGTCATAGTTAAAAAATCATATTTTATAATATCTTTTTTAATTACATAGAGGATGAAGAAATAATGATTTTTATGTTTTCTATCAATAGTGTGAAAAAATTTATAAACTTAATGACTACAAATTTTATTATAGATGAAGTAATGTGTAATGAGATAGCTTGTTAATGTGATCAAATAATGATTTAAGGGAAACAATATAGTATGTAAATTTTTTTAAAATATTATTCCATTTTAGTTTTCTTGTAAAAAATACTAGATTATGTAATTGTCATTCTGAAGATATTAAAATAGGATTCCAATTATAAAGAGAGCTATTTACAATGAGTAATTGAACATAATAAATCATTGATGTAAGATAAGATCGATCATAAAATTGTGTTTGTGGATATGTATATTCACCAGATATGTGTCATTTATAATAAATTCCTATTAGAATAAAAAATAAAAAATAATCCTTATATCTTTTTTAAACCTCAAACCTAAAATTCCATGAATTATAGAACTTAGGATGGATTTATAATTTCATTTTTTTCTCACTAAAACCACATAACATGGTATCCATGAGAAATATATTTCCCAAAAATTGAGAATCAATTTTTTACATGAAAAATTATCAACAGTGAAGATTTAAATGAGAAGCCCCTAACTGTATTTCAAATCTTCTATGACAAGAACACATGTCTTATTGTGATATTTATTTTTCTCCTGAAATTGTCTTTTTTTATTTTTCTCTTTGGATAAATTATAGGAAATTATGGATTGTGTAAGAGTAAGATAATTAATGTATAGGTGGCTTATGTTTATTATGAATAAAATTTTAAATGGGAACTGTATCACTTGAATTGTTGAAGGGATCTCACTTTATATGTATAGGGAAATCGAAATTTTAGTAATGCCCATTATTTTGGAATAATATGATGACATTATTAAATGATAAATGAATTTATTTTTGGATAATAATTGAGTGGATTAGTTTTTGTGTTGATAAATCTATCACCATGATTTTACAAACATTTTTCAAAAATTATTTGTTTATATTAAAATTAGATTTTTTTATATCAAAATTTAGTGTGTTTACCTAGGATGCAAGTTTTTATAAAATTAATTATAGTTTACCCAAAATATAATATTACACATATTTTATAAATTTTACAATAAAAAATAAAGTTATTATCCATAAAATCCAATTTCATAGTTATGTAAGTGGAAATTAACAATAAAATTAAATCATTTAAAATATAGTGAAACTATTTCATTGTAAAATGATTTTCTCTTTATTATGTGTTCATCCTATTATTTAAAAAAAAATTACTAATTAAATGACTATTGAAATATTTATATTAAGGTTTACATATTATATTGGGGCCATTCTTGTGATTATATTAATGAATTTTATTAAATACAAATTAAATAATTTTAATAAGAAAAAACATTGAAAATAACTATTTTACCATTATCATGGTAAATATATTTAATTATACTTGTTGTGTTACTATTCTGAATAACTAAATTGACATTATAACATAATTATAACTGATGATATAAAATAAATTTTTTTTATTTTTGTTTTCTATAATTTATTACAACTAATTTTTAATATAAGTCAATAAATACTATTTTTATATAAAATTTTTACTTAAGTTTCTAATTTGTTAAACTTCTATTTAAATATTTCTACCAAGTATTTTTAAATGAATTATTTTTTTCATATATATATATATTATAGAAAATATTTTGAATGTTTTTAAGATCATAATTGTATTATGATAATGACATAAAACTAATAGTATTAACAAAGCGGATATTTTTTCACTATTCATAAAAAATTAATTATTTAAAAAAATATACAATTTTCATCGTAGTATGATTTTTGATATAATTATTTCAAAAATTAAATTCAAATTAAAATTTTAAAATAATAAATTATATAAATTTTACATGTATTTTAAAATAAAATTTATATACCAAAAGGGTTCAGGTCATGGTTGTGGTAATCCAAAACCATTACCCTGTAATTTTATTAAAAAAATTAATGGTAAAATACAAACCTGAAATATTCGTTTAAAAAATATATGTGTTCTTAATACTATTTGTTATAAATTTCTAATTCAACACAATCCATTTATTTTATAATGGTTTTTTTATTCTTAATTTTTCTTAACAATATTCATATTATATGTTAAAGCTCAATTTAATTTTTTTTGTGGAGGAAGCTATAAAACATTGTACTGATTTAGTAATATATAGTCCAAAATCCCATGTTGTCACATTCACCTCTTCAATAAATTACCTCCATGATATTTTCAATATCACCTACCAGGGCAATGTTATAATGTATCTAAATTATATGCCTGATATAATTTTTAATATCAATATATATATATAAATTTCACAAACTCATAATCATATCATTCTCCTCAAAACATGGTAGAAAAAAATATTGTGTTTTTTCTCTGACCATTTGAGCCAAGATTATATCATTATTTTATAAAAGGCCCATATTTTATAATTTTCTTCAAAATGGTTTTCGTAATCATCCATTAATTGATAGATTATGATATGTTTTTATTATATATGATGTACTTGTTCTGAAAACATTCATTCTATATTTATAGGATGGATCAACTTCCAAAATCACTATAATTTTATTTAAAGGGAAATATTATTTTCACAATATATTTCATATAAATATAAAAATTTGAAAAAATAACCCTAAAAAGAGGTGTTTTTCAATAATTCAACATCAATTCATCTATATGATAACATTATAACTTCAATAAACATTTTATGTAATATGGAGTGGGTTGAAGTAAAAAAAAATAAAACGTGTAAGGTTGTTTAGTGGAATGCCAGTTTTCCTCACTCTACATCATGTTTATACCTCAATTAAATTTTTTTAAATTGAAAAGATAAATGAAAAAGATTGGGGTGAATTATTTTCATTTAAAAACATGATAGAAACTTAAATTCCATCTTGATATTAAATCTATTCATTCTTTCTACCTTAATTTTATTGTGTTGTGGAAATAAATAATGTAAATAACACAACAATATATTATAATACTGGGAAAAAATATAACCTATTACACTCCTCCAATGATCTCCCAATGAGCTTCATGATTTTTAATAGTATTTCCTTTACAAGGAACCACTACAATAGAGTGAATGCAGCTAACAACATACAGTCAAGGATTTTATAGGGCCTCATGGTTCATTTATAGGGAACCAAAATATCCAAAACATAATATGAGAATATGAAAATCCACCAATCTAAGAGTATGATAATCCAATACACTAAATCTATAAAATATGAAGATTAATATTTTAAAATATATTCAGAACAAAGTCGAATCTGCAACAGAAATTTGTATATGATCTCAAATAAGACACTGCAACAATAAAATATTCCTCAATGTCAAAAAATATTCAATTAAATTGAAATTGAGAAAACCCAAAAATATGATCAAACATGATTGTATATGAAGTTTAAATTTTGATATTTTTTTGAAATCACAAAGAATAATATGAAGGATATACAACAATAGTAATAATAGTCAATTAAACAAACAAGGATAGAAAAATGTTTATCTCCAAAGTTTAACACATTAGGTAACGATGCATTATTGTCTCAAACGAACATATGTGTATTTAGAAAAATCATATTTTTTTATATATTAGTTGTATATTTCGGTATTTATCAAGACTGTCCAATTTCCATAATTTCAAATAGCTTCAGAAATATCACATGATAAATCTAAAATATTTGAATTCAAAACGGTTAAATAAAGTCATAAATTTTCATTGAAATATGGGAAATTTAATCTACTGAATATAATAATTTGAATCAGTCTTTAGATAACTTATGTGGTGTTAAATTCTAATGATATCATTGTAGATAATGTTTAAATAAACCATAATTCAAAGCTCTATCATTGTCCATTAAGAAAGATAGTGTTGATTATATTTTGATAAAATCTAAAAGTATTGTGTACTTCGTACAGCTGATTAAAAAATTATGGATTTTGAGTAATACATATTTCCATCAAATGTATTGTTTATTCACAAATAGAAGATTTAAATCCATAATTTTATTCTAAATATAGATTATACAAATCATACATTCTTCCGTATATTCATTTTATGAACATATTTTCCAGATTACTTATAAAAAACATCAAAAATAAATTATCAAATTTCCACCCAATTTTTAAATTTGGAATATGCTTCTAGAATATAAATAATGGTTATAGTAATTATAATTTTTAAATTCACTTAATTCAAACTTTTTTGATACAAAAATGTGGTTTTTTGTTAGCACAAAAAACAAAATGAAATTAATAAAATTGTTGAATCAACACATGCTCAATAATCTCACCCCTTTTGAGGATTAGAAAGCCCATGAAATATACTAATATTAATATAAATAAAAAATAAAATTTTTAAAAATATGGGAACAAATAAATGTAAAGTAAATTTCTCACATTAAAGAGAAAAAATATTTTTAAAAACAAATTTCTTTCATTTTTTTTCAAAAATTCTAACATATAATTTTTTAAATATTTTTAATACTTACACCTAAACACATTCATTATAATAATATTTATACAAAAATCATTATTAAAGTATTCAATAATTTTCTCAATAAATTTCACTATAAATTTATATATAAATTTAACCATAAACATTTTCATATAATATCTATATAAATTTCTCCCCCTTCTTGACATGAAAAATAAATTAACAACAAATATTAGCTTATTTCACATTGGAAAATAAAAAAACTATTAATTTACCAATTAAATATAGAGTAAATAAGTATATTTCTAAAAATCAATTTTTGCTTTTTAATATTCATATGCTCTAGTGGTGAAGAATAGTCAGGATGATTGGATGTATTTAATGGCTCATCAGTACTCTATATACATTTATGTCATCTAATTACAACATTGAGAATATTGGAATGTTATTATATACTCCTTTGAACTTTTGTAAATATTTAAACCAATAATGAAGATGATAACTATTTAACAAAAAAATTATCTCACTACGATCCTACTTTTTAATAACTTCATTGCTTATTTTATCAATTTGATTTATCATATCCACATTAAAATAATCAAAATATTCTGTAGAAATAGATTTTTACAAAAAAAACTTAATACTTGCTTTGAAGTCTATCAAAAACTGTTTTTTAAACTAGCATATTTTTCAATATATTCAAATGACTTTCTAGACACCTTAATATCCTTATATGACGTTACTACTTCTTTATTTATAATATTAAACATGAAATAAATTTTTCATAATTCATTCAATCATTATATATATGAGAATATTTAACTACTGATTCATAAAATGTATGAATTTCATTTTCATTTAAAGAATATTTTGCTAAGGATTCCATAACAATAGAATGTGATTATTCTTCACATATATCAAGAAATTAATTTCCTCACGTTATCTTCTGAGGAATTAATTTTTAACATTATGATCTTGATACATTCAAGCCTCCTAGAATAGTTTATTCAATAATTATGTGGGTTTTAATTTTTTTTTTAAATATAAATAATTAAAATGGTTTGCAAAGATGATTATATGATTTTAAAGAGTAATAAGATATGTTTCATTAAGATCATAATATTTTTAGATTTTAGATTCTTTCACCAATAGAGTAATTAATTAATTTATTTTTTAAATTTGAATATACAAGTTTATTAATAAAAATTATTTTGGAAGAATACATTACATAAATGTATAGCGTTTCTGATTAAAATTAATTTCAAAACAAATTATTTCAACATTAATGATTAAATTATTAAAATATTTTTTTATTAAGACAAACATATATAATTTCATGGAATACAATTTAATGTTTTTAAATTATATTGGATTATTTATAAACAAGGCCTTAAGATGATGTGTGATTTTGAGACCTGAAGTGTATGGAATGATCTCTTGGAAAATATTATGTTTTAAATAGGAAGTGTGAACAGATTTTTTGAAAAATAGAATAACTCATAAAATATTGTCTGGATCAATAATCTAACGGCTTCATTGGGTTCAAGATGGTGGTTTTACCATTGCTGTGACATAAGTTCAGTCAGAACGGACCACCAGTGAGAAAACCAGAAAATAGAATAAACGTTGATAAAATAATTGAGTAATGATTATTTTTATTCAAATCCTTATAACTCATTAATGGTGACACAGATTGAAAATATGAGACTACTGTTGAACTCATGATGGTATTCATACCTTAGGCAGAGCACAACATTTGACTGTGCATGTCGATAGTGGATAGTAATTTTTCATTGTAAATAAAATAATTGAATATCATTATTTCATTTCCATATATTTTTAACTCTTAAATTGTAACATTGATTTGAAATCCAAGAGATCTATTGAGTTCTTCTATGTATGATTCCCTTAGGTGTATCCAAACATCGGCTGACATGGGCTACTAGTGAATGTCGGTTTTTGTGATGTAACAATAAATAAAATAACATAAATTAAGGATATTATTTTCAAAAACTGATAAATCCCCAACAGTAACTCACATTAAATATATGATACCATAGTTGAGTTCATATTGAGATATTTTCTTTAAAAAGGTCTTAACCTCGACTGGCGCGGGGTGGGGGAAAAGTTTTTTTCAGTTATTTATGGAAAAATATAGTAAACATTGAAAGATTATTTTATTCATAATTGTTTAACTGCAATGAAGTGAAGAGCCAAATGTTTTATTCCATAAAATGAGTGGTGTAATGATGCTACAAGGCAATTTAATAGAAATGTTGTTTCATTAACAAAACTGTGTAATGGTGACAACTCAACATAACTGAAATGATGTGACACCTTTTTCCATTTAATCGGATAATAGAAATTGGAGATAAGATTTGGATCTTGCAAATCACTCAGAGTCTATGTAAAAAAACTATCCATTAAAAAACACCAGAGAATGGAACATTAGGGATTATACCCTTGTAGATAGAATTAGAACTGAAGATCGCTGGACAATGAAGGGTGATCATCCTCGACTAGTCAATATTTCCATCGTAGGGTTTGGATGGTTTTCTGTGTTAATTGTTTTCTAGGTTATTTATTTTAATCATTAAATGCGGGTTAACTCATAAAAATTTTAACCTATGGATCAATCATTTATATGGGTGGGTTGATGATGTGGGATAATAAGTGGATATAAATAATAGTGATTATTCTGTCTTATTTTAGTTCTTCAAGATCTTGGTAGCATAAATGCATCTGTGTCGACACGAATAATGGCCCAGATCATTCTTTCTGTGTTCTCGTGCTATGACCCCTTCCCAAATTTTATTCTGGAATTCCTCCCATTATTGATGAGGCTACATTCTGTGGTACATCATGCCACGACTCTATGTGAGAAGGGGAATATCATAAGGCTAAAACAGTGGTACACGTTTGCAGCACCCAGCCACGGTGGAAGCAAGAACTGCCGACGCTAAGGTCAATGGGAGGCGGCACATCTTGGAGGTGTGCCATGGAAGCATAGGTCACGACCAACGAGGCCCATGATGGTGCAGGAGGGCAGCCCTCGTCTGATGTTGCATGTATATAACTATCCTATAGGGCTGGCTGCGGCATGCGCTGGCTTGCGGTCAAGTATGGACCATGTGCGGATGAGAGGAATTCGACCACAGCTGGCCACATGACCACACAAAATGGATTCCCAAGTGGTGTCCAGGATGGTTCCAAGTTGGACCACCGATGGAGGCTGGGTTGTTGAAATAAACTAATCCATTGGGAGGCCCAGCCTTGGGGTGAACAATACCACCATTTCGGACCGAGCCTGATGGGAAACTTGGCCCTTAAGCGGCCCGATGGGCAAAAAATCGTCTAATTAAGTCAGATCAGACCATGTGAAATCCAGAACACAAGGGAACCTAGTGGCTAAATCCACATCCATATCAGGCCGGGTCCAGATAGTCCCAATGGGCATATACGATAGGCCAAGCCTGAACAGGTCTACCAAGATCTAACCAGGTCAGGTCGGGATGGCCAAATCGGTCTAGCTTTGTCGGGCTGGTCAAACCATGTCAGACCAGGCCTGGACGCAACCAACCCTTATTTACTAAAATTCCAATATCCTTCAGACTAGGCATCTTTTTGAGGTTCTTTATAAGGAATTGTGACTTTTGTGATGATACTATCTTATGGGTATCCTATATTTGAGACTTCATGGGAGTTGAGATATGACTAATGGAAAGAGGAGTAGATTCTCCCAAAATCAATCATGCTACGAGTAGAAATCAAAGGGCTAGATGTGATTCAAAAGATATGAATAATGTGACTTCAATTATCCATTACCATAGAGTACCTCAGTGATCTAGTGGAATAGTGGACCACAATGGTTTATCAGTAAAGCAGACCTTAGTGTTTTAGTAGCACAGGGGACCACCGTGGTCCAACAGATGAGCAGACCTTAGTATTTCTGTAGACAGACATACTATAGTGGTCCAGTAGACGATACCTTAGTAGTCTAAAAATGAAAGGACCTATGTGGTCCAATAGCCGAGAGGACCTCAATGGCTCATCTGTGATGAATCCCATTTTAGTGCAAGATTATTCAGATTTACGACAGAAAATATTACTTAATATAGTTTGAGTTATACCTAGTGTGATGTATCCTTCTTTTTGGTCTTGCTGTGTGAGATGTATTTCTATGTGGTCTTTTTTTGAGATGTCTTGCATTGCGGCCTTGATTTTTGGTCATTCAATTGTGGTTGGGAGTCCCTACTGATATTGTGTTACTCACCCCTAAAATGGCTTCTCCCGTATATGTCATGTCTCGTGTGGTTGATTGACGCTTCAATAGAGACCGTGGTGGTCCAAAACCAGGTGGTGCTTAGTGGGACATGACATACAAACATACATCTATGTCTACAGGAAGCTTCACTTCACCTACCCTTCAGGTAGGGTCTCGAGCAGATATACCATTGGATTTATACATTACCTTCTAGTTTTGGTCTTTTAATTTGACCCTTTTCAACATTCTTTTTACACTATATTCTCAATAGTACACTCAATGAAACTTATTGTTAACATTGTGTTTACATTCCATATTTTGATCTTTGGGTGTGTGTATAGGTTTAATGGAAAATTCCATCTTTTTGGGATATTATTTCCCAGTTTCAGTCAGTACCCCTAGCCTATGGAATTCGAGAATGGGGTAGTCAGAACAGAAGCCCTAGGTGACGAGTCATGACAATGTCGTATCAAAGGGAATTTTGTTCTACTAGAGGAAATAAGAATCTGTAAATTTTTATGGGGAAACATTGTAAAGTGTTTTGATTTTGGCTTTCAGGCTAGGCAGTCCAGTGTTGGTGCAATATCCGACATATACCTACACTAAGAACCTAAATTATTCTTTCCGACTCAGTACATGAACACATTGGTCGCACAGATCTTTTTATATTTTCGAATGTTCATTCTGAGTTAGAGTCAAGTCACCAGGTATAATATGTTAATTGTGATTCCTCTTGATCTCATTCACGATGATGCCCTGCAGACATCCAACCATGACTCCAGTTCTTGACCATGGGGGTGGTCCGTATATTCATGAGGCCTTGGTACAAGGTTCATTTCCTGAGATGGATCCGTCGAACAATGTCCCATCTTTACCAAGGCATGTTTGATAGCAGTTACTACCAGCACTAACAGTATAGGAGACACATAGGCTCATTGCCTTTTTCATGTTTTAGTGACAAACACCCCTAAAATTATATTGTGATACAGACTTGCATGTTTCTACGGATTAGATTGAGTTGGTGACTGAGTATTCCATCTATTTGGGGCACAATTATATCAAATGGTGAACCAAGCATTAAGACTTCATCGTGGCTTAGTAGGGAAATGGTGGGGTTTATATTACCTGATCATGTGGTGAGGTGACTTTTCCATGGACGCATATTGAAAACCTTATTTAGAGAGGGGGTTATTACCATAAAAGAAATTGTATTGGTGTTCCCAATAACCTCTACATCTTCAACATGATGACTTGTAGGTCACTAATCATTCATCGAGGCGTACCAACATTTCTTGGTATTCAATGAATACGATATGACCAATGCTTCGGGGATTAAACCTCTGAGTGAGATGTGTATTGGAATATCCAATACAACTATATAACTCTATTCATTCATAATTTTGGAAGAGTTATATAGAGAACTATTGTTATTTAATGTCATTTGGCTCAATAGATACATCTAGTGGATGTCAGTTGTGGGAAAGAAGGAAGCAGACATCAGTCGCAGAGACATGGATGTGTGAGACATTCTAAGAAGAGTTCCCATGAGAGGGGATCTACATATCAGGGCTCAATGGGTGAGTCCAGTAAGCCTAAAAAAATTAAGGCATTTCATGAGATGATAAGGGGTGTCTCTCTATTGATTTTCTATCCTATCGTGATGATAGATAAATGGTTGATGGGCTATTGGGAAAGATATAGTTATAGGAATAGATTAATCTGTAAGGCGGTAGATGTGGTAGGGGAGATGGGAGTGTAGAAGGAGGTGGTATAAATTTTCACATGTTACAAACACTACCCTAATGTGGTACACACAAGGATTAGGAGTTGGATGATAGGGGAATTGGGTTGATACATGCGGCTAAGAATTATGACCCAATGGCACTAGGAATGATTTGAGTTATATTATATGTCTAATATTAGCTTTCAAATTTATAGACACAAGTGCTAGTCATTCCTTCATGTCATGAACCTTGTTCAGGAACTAAAGATTCCGGTTAAACCATTTACTTGACTCTTACCTATGGAGATACCTATGCAAGGAGACTCAATAATCACACTTATGATGATGGTGGGATCTGACTGTTGTGGTTAGATTTTTGGTTAGAACCACTTGGTGGTAGTGTTAGAGCATTAATATGTCAATGTGGGGATGGACTTGTAATCCAAAATTCACGCATAGATTAAAAATTTTAGGCAACATGATGTGTTATGTCTACAATATCATAATTGGGTTTATCATGGTTAGTGAAGAAGGAAACCTTGGAAACAAGTGATAAATTTACGCATAGGAGTGTGCAGCCGTGCACAATTGATTCGGATAGCCTTACACATGTGGCAATAGATGTTTTGGGTTTTTATTTCCAAATATTAGTGGTAGATTACAAGGACATCAATCCATAATTTGTTTTCAGGATAACCTCCCCATCCAGTGATAGACTTATACATCATTTTACACCCCAACATGACATTGATATCAACATTAGTATATCATATGGTTTTCAAAGAGCATTGTAATTTTAGGGTGTAGGAAGAGATTAGTAAGAACCAATGTTTGAGGTTTTGTGTGGATTATCATCCCTTTTTACCAAGAGGCCATTGATAACAACAACTAACTACCAAAGGGATGATTAACCCATTGATTACTTGAAATGGATGACATTTGGCATGGTTGGAAAGGCTCCCCTTGGATTTTAATAAATTATGAAAGAGTTGGACGGGTGCCCCGATTTTGAATTAGTAGTTATAGTCATCACATTAAGGATGTCACCAAACTACCTCAATTGGTGAATAGTTAATCGTCAACTGCGACCACAAGAGTTTCAGTTATATATTTTTTTAAAATGATCTGAATGTGAGACAATGAAGATGGGTATAATTCCTCCAGAAAAATGAATTCAAGATAATTTATTCTTCTATGAAGAGGAATGTGTTGGAAGATGATCTCAACTTGATATCAGGTTCATATCTATTGAACGAGACCTCAGAGCAGTTGGCCTCGCTTCATATATCCTTCCTAGATAGAGTGGAGACAACTTTCCTTCGGTGGATTTTAGTTTCCACACCACTCGTATAGTGATTCAGGGATGAGAAACTCAGAGATTCCAGCTTTGAGACTACACATGCCCATATTTATATAGGGAATTAGCCTAATAGATATTTAAAATGTGGGGAGCATGTCATCAATTTAAGAGGATGCACCATAGTAACAGTAGAATTGTAGGAGGAGGTGCTGAGGGAGTTCCATACATCCCCTTGGGAGGTACATCCAAGTGTGGTGAATATGTACCAGGACCTCTAATGTCAGTACTGGGGGTCATGGATGAAAAATACAGTGCTACAGTTTTTCTCATGATGCCTCATTTTTCAGTATGTGAAGGCTGACCACCAGGTTCTAACAGGTTTGACACAACCCCTAGTGGTACCAGATTAGAAGTGGGTAGGGATATTGATGGAATTCAATATAGGCTTACCACATACATGCAGGGGGGAACTATACTATATGGGTGATCATAGACCAACTCACCTAGTCAACCCACTTCATATCGATTTTAGAGAAGGGTTCAGAGGAGATATTGGGACGCCTTTACATGAATGATATATTTCGACTCCCTAGAGTCCCATATACGATAGTCTCAGATCGTGATGAATGCTTTATATCTTGGTTATGGAAGGGTTTGCAAGAGGCATTAGGGACTCAACAATTCTTGAGTACAGCCACTCACCCACTGATGGATGGTCACACAGAGTGGACCATACCACCCTTGAAGGACATGATTCTTGTATACATTCTTGATTTTTGTCGCATTTGGGAGGACTACCATTGGTATGGAAGAATTTAATACACTGTAGGAATGAAAACGATGGTCCTCATTATGTTTGTAGACATAGGGGAGTCAGCACTCTTGGGTCTAGATATCGTACTGGATACCACTGAGAAGGTGCAGGACATCCAAGAGTAGATCGAGACTCTACAAAGCTGAAAAGAGCCCTATTATGATGGGTGATGAAGACCCATAGAGTTCTATGTGCGGGACCATGTATTCTTATGGGTATATCCATTATGAGGGGGATATGGAGATTTCATAGGGGTGTCATGTTATCTTCATGTATCATTATTTTTTTTTGATATTACGTAGACTGGGTGAGGTGGAAGACTGCAATTATCTACATTCATAGTTAGAGAGAGTGCAAGATGTCTTCCATGTATCCTTGCTGAGGTGATACATTCAAGACCCTTCTCACATAATAACCCAGAGGGAGCTGTATATTGACAATGGGGAGACATTCATGGAGTACCCATTAATAATAGAGGATTGATAGGAGAGGATCCATCATGGATGATTGATTCCACAATTGTATGTTTTTTGTAGAATGGGAATCTCAAGGATATCATGTGGGAGAAAGATGCTCAGATTCATGCTTAGTACCCTCATATGTTGATTAGCCTTTGTTTTTGTTTATGAAGACATAAAGCCATGCATGTAGGGGTAATGTATTGTCCTAAAATTCCTTGATTATTTTTAAATTGTATGGGATTATTTCTAGACCATTCATTAAGACGTCATGTGATTTCGAAGCCGAGAGCGCCTAGAATGATCCATCAAAAAATGAAAACATTCAAATAGAAAGAATGAGTTTTTCCATAAAAAAGTGATATAACTCTTAAATTTTTTCCCAGATTTAAAATATGAGGGCACAATTGCGTTAAGGATGGTGGCTTCACCCTAGGCACAAAATATGAGTAGTCAGTGCGAGCCTTTAGTGATAAACCCAAAAAATGGCATAACCATAAATAAAAAAAATTTAATAATGATAATTTTATTTTTCAAATACAAATTACTCACAAACAGTGACCAAGATAAAGAAATATGAGAACACCATTGATTTCAAGAGGGTAATATTTACATGGAATGATCCTAACATTAGGAGGTGCGAGTTAATAGTGGAATGTATGTTTTAGCCATAAATAAAATAATTTAATAATGTTATTTTACATTCAAATATTTCTAAATCATATACGTTAACATGGGTTGGAAATCAGAGATTACCATTCAGTTCATGAGGGTATTCCACCCTTAGGTGGAGCCTAACATCGGCCGGTGTAGGCTGACTCAGAATGTTGGTTTCGGGGACAAAACAACAATTAAAATAATTTAAATAAAAGTTATTTTATTTTGGAATCCTAATAAATCTCAAAAATTAACTTAGATAATAAAATCTAATAATAAGGTTGAGTTTATAATGAGATGTTATCCTTAAGAAGTTCTTAACGTTGACTGATACGGGTCGGGGGAAAAAGTTATTTTTTCAAACATTTTAAGGGAAAAAATAAACATAAAAACATTCTTTTATTCGAAAATGTTTCTCCGCAATGCATCGATGAGCAAACTATTTCATTCCATAAATGGAACCTTGTAATGATGATGCAATGCAAGGTTACATAAATGATGTTTCATAAATAAAATAGTGTAATTCTTGTGACTCAGTGTAACTGAAATGATGTAAAACATTTTCCCAATTTAATCAGATAACATAAATTGGAGATCAGATTTGAATCTATAAAATCACATTGAGTATCTTAAAGAAAAATCTCCAATTATGTACACTGGTGAATATGAAAGTAGTGACGATTCCCTTAGAGAGCGAATTGGAACCATAGATCGATAGAAAGTGAAGGGAGATCTTCCTCGACCGATCTCTTTTTCCCAGGTAGGTGTATGATTCTTTTCTATGTGAATTACTTTTCCCCGTTCATTATTTTAAATGAAAAATTTGGATTAACTCATGAAAAAGTTATCTAATTTATCGATCATTCATACTGGAGGCTTAATGATGTGGGATTAAAGGTTATATATATCGTAGTGATTATTATGCCTTATTTTGGTTCTTCATGAACCTGCTAACAAGAATGCATCTTGGTCAACACAAATAATGATTTGGATCATTCTTTGGGTGTTATTATGTTATAAATCATTCCCTAATTTTATTCTTTCATTATTGCCATTCTTCATGAAGTAATGGAAGGCTGGAGGAGATATGCCTCGACACTGCACCAAGGTAGTGGTGGCCACAATGATGTAGGAAGGTGGCACTAGTCTGGTGAATTGTCAAAAAATGTGGCCCGATGGGTGGGCAATGGCGTGTTCTCGCATGAGGTCTAGCATGGACCATGTGCAGAGGGGAGGAAGACAGCCCCAACCAGACATGTGGCTGCACAAGCCATATGCACATGTGGTATAACAATTGGATTCAAGATGGTCTACCAATGTAGGACATGATGTTGGGAAGGATGGGAAGGAGGAGAACTGTCCTGCCAATGCAGGTCTGGCCTGAAGAGAAACTAGGCCCCTCGGGGTCCCGACTGGTCAAAACCTGACCGACTAAGTCTGACCAAACTGAATGAGAATAGGGTCACTCGATTACCCGACAGACCGGACCCATGACCAAATCAGCCTAGTTCCAAAAAGAAACAATGATCCCGGAAACTAGGCCAGGATGCACTAGGTCTTCCCTGACCCAACTGATCTAGGTTCGACGGGTTGGTCCAACCATGTTTTCGACCAGGCCTAGTGCAACCAGACCTTATTTACTAAAACACCAATATATTTCAAACCGAGAGTCTGATTGATGCATTATCTATGTAGTTGGGACACTTTCTATGATACAGACATTTGGGTATACATTAAGTTTGGCTTTGTGGTAGTTGAGATATAAATGACAGCTTGAGGATTACATTCTCCTAGAATCTAGAATTCTATGAGTCAGAATCCTAAAAGTGATTATAAAGATAAGGATGTGATTAGTGGGACCTCAGTGGTCTAGTAGCAGAGTGGAAAATAGTGGTACAGTGGCCGAGCAGACCATACTGGTCCAATAACAGAGCATAAATTTGTGGTCCAGTATTAGAGGCGACCTCAGTGGTCTATCAACCGGCCGAAACTTAGTGGTTTTGTAGTCTAGGAGACCTAGGTGGTTATGTAGAGGACCATAGTTAAATGGTCTTATATAGGAATAGATATTAGTGGTCCAAGAGAGGAGAAATCCGCAGTGGTCCACATGACGAACGGATCGCAATGGTCCAACAGAAAAGAGGACCTTAGTGGTCCTGTAGATGAGCATACTTTAGTGGTCCTATGAACAAGAGGACCTCAGTGGTCTGTCAGACAAGTCGACCTCTGTGGTCCAATAGAAAAGCCGGCCTAAGTGGTACAACATACAAGCGAACATCAGTTGTCTGGTAGAAGAGCCAACCTCAGTGTTCTGGCACACAGGTGAACCTCTGTGGTCCAATAGCCGAGCAGACCTCAGTGGTTTTACAGCCGAGTAGACATCAATGATCTAGTAACCATGTGAACATAAGTCGGTTATCAGGGATGAGTTCATTAGCAGTGCAATATTATTCAACATTATGACTAAAACGTTAACTTACTATACTCGTAGTTCAACCTAGTATGATTTATCTTGCATTGTGGTCTTGTTGTTTGAGCTATCTTTCTTTGTGAGAGGTCTTTATTTATAGTACATAATTGTGGTCATTCCTTTGTATTTTGGGGTCCCTATAGAGTATTGTGTTACTCACCCATTAACGGTATTCACACGCACCTATTGTGTCCGTGTAAGTGATCGACACATCGACAGAGACCAAGGAAGGACGGAACTAGGTGGTGCTACATGATACGGGATGGACATGCGTACTTATATGGATACAAGAAGCTACCCTCCGCCTACCATTCTGGTAGAGTCTCTAGTGGATAGGACATGGAATTTTTACTTTACTTTTTTCTTCTGGGATTGCATTATGTCCCAATTTTACTTTTATTTTCCACCATACTCTTAGTTGTTGACTTAGTGACATTTGTCACTTAATTTCTATTTACTTAAATTTTTTTAAGATTTGTGCATGTATATAGGTTTAAAGAAATATTCCTTCCCCTTTTGGGATATGCCTACTCGTTGCTAGTCTCCAGCCCCTGGCCTGTGGAAGGGGGACTTGGGGTAGTTACATAACGGACCCTGGGGGACGAGTTGTGACACCTTTATTTATTCATAATATTTTAAATTAAAATAATCAATTACTAAGAACTCAGCCTGAATAATAATGGTTACAGAGATGATATTTATGTGTGGTACATATAATAAAATTAGTTACATATCTTAATTTGAAATTACAATTTTGAACCTACTATATTTTGTGAAATATTCTTTTTACTTAATTTAATATTTTCGATATTTTTCACTTTTTACAACACTGAATATTTCTTTTGTTATATAAACGAACTATGTCTAGATTTTTTATATTCCCCACCATGTTAAACTATGTACTAAATGAAAAAATTTTATTATCTTGTTGTACAGACAACTTAATTTTTGGATTGTTTACACACAATTATGATTTCATTCCATTTCTTCTGTTACAAATAAAATACTAAGTTTTACAAAACTACAATATACTATAAATACCGTTATTAAATAATTGTTCTAGTTACCACCTAGATGTTGGAATAGAAATTATAAATAATATTAAAAATTTTATAAAAATATGATTTAAAGATTATATAAAATGAATCCTTTTGAAATCATTTATCTTTAAATGAATGGGATAACTATTTTAAGATAATTAAATTCTTTTTCAGGGCTAAATATTTTCTTTATAAAAACACAATTAATCTCAATAAATTAGAAAAACAATATTACAGAATTTTTTGAAATAAAATTTAAAAATTATACATTTAATAAAAAAATTTGAAAATCATATTATATATTTTATAGAAAAAATATAAAAATAAATAAAATATTTTGAGTTAAAAGATGTATTTTTTCTGAAGGGAATTTTACCACCTCTTAATCTAGAATCAAATTTATATCATACTTTTGAAACATTTATAAAATTTGAATGAAAAAATTGGAATCAATATTGAAATAAGGATATTGAAATTTAATATTTTTGAATTTTTAGTATTTTTCTAAGAGGTTTTATGTTTTGACGAACAGTGAAAAATATTAAATTTGAATTGAAAATATCTTTTTCATCTAAACTATTTATTTTGTAAAATTATATTTTTCATTATTATTATAGTATAATTTGATCTATTTTATGTGATTTTAACCAATTTGGGTCATTTAAATCAATTACACATTCACTTTGGATAGAAAAACATTTCAATATTTTAAAGGTTTTCACATAAAAAATTTATCATCTCGCGCGGTCTACATTATCAATTTAAAATTAACATTATCCACTTATGTGATCTGAATTGTGAAAAATGGTTTCCTTATTTTATACCAAAATGTCAAAATTTAATAAATATTCATCTATTCTTTTTAGAGAACTTGAATTGTATTTTTAGTGATTTTTATTAAAATGATTAAGGGTAAATTAGGAAATTTTTTGTCCAAATAATTTTATAAAAAATATAAAACTATCCAAAAACATACTGAAATCTTATTTTAATAATTTAATTGGAAACATAAAATATAATGATCAAAATGAAAATATTTAATATAAACTTATCCAAAAATTTGAATTAGATGTCATCAAAATCAAATGTAGTGAAAAAATGCCACACTCTTGATTATAAAATGTATAATATTTTTAATATAGGTACAAATAGAAAATATTCTAAAATATATTTATTATTATTAAATATAAATCATTTTTATACATAATGGAAGAAAATATTTATACTCTAGTGAATAAATAATATTCAAAAATAATTACACAATACTGATTTAGTAATTATTCAATTAATGAAAAAATCAATTAAAGGATATTAGAAATATTATAAATATATAACTCTACATAATTAATATAATTAAATATTTTATTGGATTATATTACAGATTAAGGTTTTATTAAATTATTTTTTAATGTTATCTTGTTATATTGATTTTCCTAAAGTCAATGTTATGAATTTTGTCGAAACTGTTAATAAGGATATTTTTGAAAACAATTATTTAAAATTAATAAAAAATAATAAATATAGAAAATTGGGAAAAATTATGTAATAAAATATCCTAATTTTACCATTTACGGTACAATTTGATTTTTTATATAGAAAACTAATCTTTTAATATCAAAAAAGTTGTTCCCATTATTAAAATATAAATAGATTAACTATGGGTGAATCAAAATGATAAGGTTTAAAATAATACCAAAACAGATCAAAAATATATTGGTTGGTGATATTAAATCATTTTAATATATTATTATTAAGTAAATGGAAATTTTAAGGTATGGGTATTTTTATTTAATTTATTATAAATTTATATTTTGAGACATTCAAAAACTATCCCTTCCATCTCTTATAAAATGGCACATCTTCTTCCCTTTTATTCAAACTCCAAAACATATTTTTTTCGGCCCAAATCAGCCCAAATATCCTCTCATATTCTGTACCATCATTTTAGATGCCTTCATTTGGGCATAAAGGAAACCAATGGTGTTTTTTGTTCAAATTAAAAGGAGATACCAAAAAAGGGTTAACATTCCTCAACCAAATGTTTCGTTTTATTTCTTCCCTAAAAAGCATAATTTATTTTTATTTAATTTTTATATAATTACCCAATTTTTCCCAATACACTAAAATGTTTTCATATTATTTTTTATACCTACACTCATATATGCTTCCATAAAATTAAGTACACAATCATCACTCTTGTGCCTGGCTTACTATCGGCTTGTGATCTGATGTCATTTATTCATCAATTTACCCATTTCATGGTTGGAAAAAATTATATTATTTTACTTTTATTTGATATATATGATATTATTGATGAATTTATGCCTCAATAAATATTATATAACAAACACTAATACTATTTCCATTTTTTGTATGTATGGTAGCTTCGTTTGTGGATGTGTTGACTACCACCTCTTGAATGTGATGTGATTAGTTCAAATGTTACATAGAATTTATAAATGTTGTGTTTAGTGAATATATATAAATTATATAACATAATAATAATACTATAATGATAATATATATTTCATTTCATCTATCATTCAATACAATAATAAAATGGAAAAAGAATTCATGCATTCATACGATATCCCATCTTCATGAACAATGTTTTTCATTGTATATTTCAGTATTTTAAAATTAATTATAATTTCATAGATAATATATATATATATAGATATTTATATCATGGTTATCAATATGATGATTTATAAACCATCCCTTATTTAATAGAACAAATAATATTACAAATCATAAAACCTGGAAAAAAGCCATTATTAAACAAAACAGAATGTAAATGTGGAATTATTAATTAAATGGAAATAAAAGTCTTTAAGTAAATCCTATATAGTATGATATAATTTAATATGGTTCTATAATTGATTTATAAAAAGCTTATATTTCATATACATGTATTTTAATGAGTATGATAATATTCAAATACATAACATAAGGGATCTATGTCTCACTTTTATTTATGAAGGACAAATGCCTTATTCAAAAACCATTTCTTTTGGGTGGTGTATATAATTTCAATAGATTAATGTTATTTTTATTACAATTAAAACTAATTTTTATTAATGTATCAATTTAATGATCACCTTTTCATGGGTTTTAATGTTCAAAAGTTACAAAAGTCGATAAGGGAATTTTGACATAGTTTACATTTTTGACACAAATGTTATGTTAAGAACCTATATTAGTTTACAAGGTGTATATAGTTCCCTTTGAAATGATTTATCGTGAATATATTTATTTTTATGATATTATAAGTTGCATGTAATTGTTTTCTCTCTTCATTCATAAATCTGTGTTCTTTTAATACAATGTTTCATAAAAATATATTAAATTTGTTGTATATGATTATTTAGGAATTTACAAGGAAAATGATATAAATGATTATTAAAATTATTTTAAATGATTCTTTATATGTTTCAAATTTTATTTTCAAATTAGAAGGTTTTATTAACTTTTTATACTTTAAAAACATTCTTATTTAAAAATTAAAATGATATTATCCTTTATATTTATTTCAATCCACCATCCAGAATTATTTTCCGTCTAAGATTTTATTATTTAATATCACTTATGATTTACTGGGGATATTATTCAAGGCTTTTATCTATATTACTTTATTGTTTCTTTATGTTTATATTTATGAAACCCATTTTTTCTATGGGTGATTCTATGATGAAATATTTATGAATCTTATTTTTATAGGTCTTTATATGATGAACGATTTATGGTCATCTGGAACACATTTGTATGCTTTTAATTAAGTGATGGATGGCACATATATCTACATAAAATTCATTGATTAATGATTTATATATCAATAGTTAATTATGGGAAAAAAATTGATGGGTTTTACCAGTAATGGTAATATGGGGAAATAAGATCCACTAATGGAAAATGGGACAACCCGTTGCACTATGGGAATATGGGGAAACAATATCCCTTATAAAGAATGGACTACGACTAGGGACCACAGTGTGTCCCTCCACCAAAGTGTAGTCCCGATGAATTTTCCTAATATATTTTGGAAATGTGACATGGATGTATGGGAATGATATTACATGTCAATTTTTCGTTTATAATCCCATGTCTAATAAATATGTTATGCATTCAAGCCTTTTGATCTTTTCTCCCTTATGATTCATGACTGATAATTTTCTAATTTCTTTCCACGAATCATGTATAAGATCATTGATTAGTTGTGTATGATCTAAAAACAATTATTCTTATATTATCATACCCTTATCTTCATGGTTTGCTTACATATCTCCATTGTTTTCCCTTATTAAGCATTTCATTTAGCACATTATTATTTAGTATTTTTCTCTATTTATGAAGAAAGGTTTTAGATAGGGGTATTAGAGGGGAACATATTTGTAAAAAACATTGATGATATGTCACCAGTGTAAAAGTTTTTATTCCAATACTACCAATTGAAAAATGTAAATTGATATTTGGGATTCTGTTTGTGTAAGGGATAAAATATTCCAGAAATATAATGTTATAATTATGTATGAAAATAATTATTCGATATAGTTGGTATTAGATCATTGTTTTAGTCAACATATAGAAACATGGATGAGGAAACTTTGGTAACATCGCTAGGGTTATTTATATGGATACTTATAGGGATGCCTCTATGAATAATCCAATGGTGTTATAGATTATAAAGTTGGTGTCATGATGTCGGATTCCAATAAATAATTTTTATTGATTACATGATTTATTTCTATGATAAGTGTTTCTCACATTATGCTTCATGGTGTTTTTCAATATCATGAACTAGAAGGAGTGGGGTTAACATTGAATGTTTCAGATGTGGAAAGTATGGGAATTGTGAAAATTTATGTCTTAAGTGGAAATATTATAAACATAATCAAGAAGTGAGTAATATTATAGGTTATAATATGGTTGATAAAGATACCAGTATAGAAATATGAATATAATTGAATGTTTAAATAGTATTATTTACATTAAATATTAAACTATGAATTAGATTGAGGTTTTAGAAAATTAATATATGATTGATATTAAAAATTATAGGAAATAATAAAATGATGAAGTTTGAGTAATGGTTTAAGAATAATGATAGATGATTAATGTGTATATGTTTTTGAATTCAAACATTATGTTATAAGAATCATGAAATATATAAGTATTTTATATAAAAGTTTTTATTATGTATTGAAATGTATATTTCTAATATTGATGAATTCATATAAAAATGAAATAATGGGAAGGTAATATTTATGGGAAACATAAGATTAAGGAAGTGATAAAAAATAATATATTCCAAATATTTAGATAATGATGTTTGCATAAAAATTAATTCGAAATAATTAAGATAATTTGACAGTATTGATTTATTTTCAATTGATTAATAATTTCTTTAAAATGTGGATTATGATATCATTGATGTTGTTTACAACATTTATTGGATTTATGGAATATATCCAAATATATATGAAATAATAAAGCATGAATGTTTTTAATAAGGATTTATTGTAGTTTGGGTTATTATCACGTTTGAAAAGATTACATGAAGAAGTTATTCACATTTTTTTATGCGAAAAAATAGATATATTATTATATATGAGGGATAAATTTTATGTTGATTATGATAAATTTAGATACCTTAATTCTAATTTTTTTAATTCATCTTTTGGTACAGTTAAAGGATAACCATATATGAAATGGTTTCTGTTAAACTTTAAAGGTGATTTTAGATTTTAATGTATTATCTCACCATATGAGTATTTATGCATATTGGATACCTTTCTCAAACCATTTTTATAAAAAATATGGATAGATTAATCCATAATTCTATTTATGGATCTATGCATCTGCTAATATTCAAGAATGATAAATTTACATTCATTTTCTGGAAGAAGAGATGAAGTGAACATTTATCCTGGAATAATAAAGGGTGAGTTTGTACTGAAATCAACTTATTGTACCGTGTCATGAAATTTCATGAACATAAAGAGATATTATCATGAAATAAAATTTTATCTTATTATCATCACTATTGATGATATCAAGAACCTCTTTTACACCTATTTTGATTATGGATTTATGATTGTTAACATTCTTCTAACCATGTAATATAACACACTCCATTATAAATTGATCATTATATTTCTCCTCTATATCTATGTTTTCACATTACACAAATATTTAATATGAGGAAACCTATTTATGAGTTGCTTTGGGTACCCGTTATGTTTCCAATAATCCTTTTTAAAGAAGTACTAGTTTTAATTTTCACATTGTTGGTTTCTTGTGGAATGAACATTTATGTATTAATCCCTTAAACACCCAACAGTTTTAAAATGAATTAATTCATTTTAATTGGGGTAGAATTTAACACTCCAATATTTTGGGATTTTTGTTAATTAATTTAATTATTTAGATATTTTTCCCATCACACAACTCAAAATATAGCCTTTGTTATAAAGAGGAACTATGTTTGGATTGCGTTATACACCCCACCAAGTTAGTCATGCACTTTAAAAAAACATATATTAAATTTCATTACGCAAAACACTATTTTTTTCTACTATTACACAAAATTTAGTGTTCCTTTGATATATTTAATTACACACAAGACATATTTTTATTTACCTAAAATATATTTTTCATACTTTTATTATATTATTTTTATACAGACTAACTATACATTTGAAATGAAATTCAAAATAATACTGAATAAAATAAAATAATCTAATTTAATAATATATATAAAATTAATAATTTCGTCATCCATTATATTGAAATTAATGTATGAACTGTTTGAAAATAATGATACTACTTCTCTAAAAAAACTATTTTCTATTTAGAAACCCAATTTTTTTAAAATACATTAAACCCACTATTAGTGACTATTTTTAAAAAAACTTATATTGCATATTAAATGCAATTTTTTTGGTACTAATCAAATAGATTTTCTAGTTATAAGATACGAATAAATTATTTTTATTGAAAAAATGATGTATTTGTCAAAAGAAAAATTTAACAACATTTTAATGGAAAAACATATTAAATCTAAATTTTAAAACAGTTATAATTTTTATACGAAAAAACTTGCATCTTATAAATAATTTATATTATAAAATATTTTTTTTAGTTGGATAAAAAAAATATATCGTTTTTATATCATTTAATCTAATCTAGGTTACTATAATCAATTTTAATCATAACTTATATATAAAAAACATCAGTCTTATAAAATTTTTCATATTGAAAAATCATTCCCCCTTATGAAAGATTAATTTTAAAAAAATATTAGCCACTAATGTGTTTTTAATTTTAAAAAATGGATCCCATTTATTGAATAATAATGTAATAATTTTTTAAATGTATCCCATTGATTTTTTGATAATTTGAATAGTAAATTTTTTATGTTTAATTACCACGGTTAAGGTTAAATATAGTAATTAACGCTGAAAATAATTTTATAAATATTATAAAACTACCATAAAACATTACCAAATTATACTATATGAATTTAATCCAAGACTCACCCCATAAGGTGTAAAATTGAATTATTTAATGGATACATGTCCATGGAAATGACATAGATATTATTAAATTAAAAACGACTAACAAAATGTCACACTCATAATTTTAATATGTATAATATTATTAATATGGGTTTAAATAGAATAAATTCTCAAATTTATATATTATTAAGAATGATAAAAGGTTTCTATATGTCACGTGAGTATACTTTTAAAATTAAGGAAGAAATAATTCTAAAAAATAATTACATATTGATAATGCATTAATTATTCAATTAATGATACAATTAAAAAAATGATATTATAAATTTTAAAAGAGAGATAATATGAATTAATTAAGGTTATTTATGATATTAAAAAGAGAATACCAAATATTATTTGTTTATTATATAATTTTTTTTGACGATATCTTTTTGTGTTGATTTTCAATATGATAATGTTATATATTGTGCCAAATTGACACTAATGACATTTTATGAAAATAATATATTGTCCAATTATATAAATATAATAAAATAAATAAATAATGATAATGGTGGTAAATTATTTTAAAAATAATATTAAATTTACCATATATTTTTCAATTTGCATCTTATAAGTAATACACTCAATATTATGATATCAAAAAAATTCTTATCATAGTTATAATTAAAATAGATTAATTAAGGGTAAATACAACTGATAGCTTCAAAATGACACCAAAAAAATTATTAAATTAATTGGTTAAAAATATTGAAATATTATATTGTATAATAGTTGAATAAATGTCCATATGGTGTTATGTTATTTTAGAATTAATCTATTATAGAATTATCTTTTGAGAAATTCCAAAATCTCACATTCCATCTCTTATAAAAGGGATCCTCTTCTTCTTTTTTCATTACCAATTAGAACCTATTTTTATTTTAAAAATTCTATTGAAATATCCTCCCAACATCCATGTATTCATCCTAGAATTGCTATGTTTTTCATAAATCTAACTAAATAAATCTGTTTTTTCTAATCAAAATGTGATTAGTGAAGAAGAGGCGACACTCATCAACGAATGTTTTTTATATATTACTAAAAAACATAAATTACATTTATTTAATGTTTATATAATAACATAATAATCCTAAATATATTTATATTTTTTTATTTTAATTTTTTTCCAACAATCATTCAGACTTCCATCAAATTAGATACACAATCATCATTCATATGTACAACAAAGTATAACCGAATGAACTATTGTTGTTTGTTATTCCATTACCACATTTCATGGTTTTTAATATTGATTTAATTTCTATTTTTATATCATATATAAAATATTTATGATGTATTTATTCTTATTTAATTTTTGTATTACTCATATCATAATTCTTTATAATTTTTGTATGCATGATAACTTCATTTGTGAATATGTGGACTACCGCCTCCTCAAAGTGATTTGATTCATTAAAAAATTTCATGGAATGAATTAAGGATGTTTTTAATGAAAATAATATATATATATATATATGTAATAAAAATAATAATGTAATGATATTATATATGTCATTTGATTTATTTCAATCAACATGAGAAGAAAATGGAAACAACATTCACATCTACGTACGGTCTACAATCTATGTGAATAGTGTATTTCATTTCCAATTTATATATTTTATAGATTATTATAAATAAATATATACTGAATATATATGAAATTTTATCAAGTTTATCAATATATAGATTTTGAAATCATTATATTGGTAATAATACCAAATATATAGAAAATCAAAACACTGGAAAAAACCAAAGAGGTTATTAGCCAAAATGTAACTTTCACATGGAATTTTTAATAAATGGGTAATAGAAGTGAATAGGTAAATCATATGTGTTACTATATAATTTAATATTGTTCATTAATATATTTAAAATAAACATATATTTATTATACATCATTTTTCCTGAGTGCAACATGGGTTAAGAGATTAGGTATGGGATTTTTGTCTCACTTTTATTTCAGTGGGACCCATGCATTATAAGTACTAAATTTTTTAATTTGGTGTATATAAAATCCATGAATTTATATTATAATATTTATTTTGAAAATTTATGTGTATTTATATATCCATTTTGAGATATCTTGTTTGTGCAGTTTACTGTTCAAAAGATACCAAATCGGTAATGGAATTTTGCTACAAATTCCCTTCTTTGTAACCCATGTTATGTTATGAATCTATATTTATTTAAAATTATAATATATTGAAAATTGGAATGATTTATCAGGAATATTCTTAATTTAAAGATAATTTTTTTTTCAGTTATATTTATTCTCTCTTTGTTCATAAATCTGTGTTCCATTAAAACAACATATTAAAAAGATGGTTTAAATGCATTTTAAATGTTGTGTTAAGGTTTTTAAAGTAAAATGATATAATTTATTTGTAATATGGATTTAAAATATTTATTTATAAATAGAAATGGTAATTTTCATGGAATACAGTTTTAAAAATATAATATCATTTTTGAAAAATGGCTTGATTTTCGAAAAAGAAAGGATATTTCCTTAGTAGTTATTTCAAATAATCTATCAGAATTACTTTCTATATAGGATAATATTATTTGAAATTACTTATGATTTAATGGGGATATTATTCAATGAATTTTAATTTATTATATTAGGATTGGTTTATTTTTTTAAAACCAATTCATTTTCCATGCGTTGTGCTATTATCAAATTTTTAGGAAACCAATATATTTTTAGAGGTTTTTATTTGTTGTATGATTTATATTCTTGTGGCACAAATATGTGTCGTTTTCATTATGTGATGGGTGGGACATATATATCCCTAAAATACATTTGTTAAAGATTTATATCTCATGATATAATTATGGGAATGAATTTGATGAGCTTGATCCACTATGGAAATATGGGGAAACATGATCCACTATGGGAAGATGGGAAATCCAAATCACTTGTAGGAAAGGAATGTGACTGGGGATGGTGGTATGTCCCTCCTAATAGGTGTAGTTCCCTTTAAGTTCCATTATATGTTTTTTAATTGTTCCATGACTTATTGGGAATGATTTTATATGATTATGTGTCTATAATAATCCCTTGTAATATTTTTATGTTTTGATTTCATGTATTATGATTTTAACTCCCATTTGATTCAAGTTAGATGAACTTCTAATAATTAAACAATGAATCATGTATATGATATTTGATATGCATTGTATGATCTTCAAAACGTTTTTATTTTGCCCCCACACACTTATGTTCATGTTATGATTATGTATCTCCCTATTTACCCATAATGATATTATGAGATCTCAATTTCATAGGTTTTCTATTCCCTATGTTATAAATAAAAGTTTTAGTTAGGGGCAGAAAGGGGGATTCTCTTTTTGGAAAAAATTTAAAATCTTTTGATAGACTATATGTTTATGATCCATGTTTCCTATGTAACTAAACTAATATGTTCTTTTTGTGTGTCTGTGTAATGTAAAAAATAATCCATAAAAACAATTTAAAATCCATGTATAAAAATCATTGGTCATTATAAAAATAATCATTTTTATGATTATATATAATGTTATAAAAAATGAGTATATTGATACATAATAAAATTACTAGAATGAAAATATTTTGAATAGTTTGATCAAACTGGTTAAAAACATTCCCCTGAAAGAAAATAGTCAGTAAATTTAAATCAAATATTGAGATGGAAATGAAATAATTCATGGATTATAAGTGTTTGTTTTATGAAATATACATTCAAAATAAATTTATATAATTTTCAAAAACCCAGTAAATCATTTAATAATGTATTTTAGTATTGCACACATTTAATATATCAATTTGAAGTTACTTTTGGTACCAAAATTCTTTTGGATCCAAAAGTTTTATCCATAAACAATTTACTTAACCAATTAAAATGGTTTTCTATAAGGAAAATATAATTAATGTTATATAACACTTTCAAATAATAAACATTATTAATACCATAAAATTACTTTTTTATGAAATACAATTTATCTTCATAATTTCAATTTATTCCCAAAAGACATCTATTTAAATTAGATATAATTTTCTTCATAGAAAAAGGAAGAAAATAATTTATATATGCATTGGGTTTTTCTCCATTACTACATATATAATTTTTTACTTTATGAATTTTATTCTAACTAAGAATTTGATTCAAATTATTTATTACTTTAGAAAGAATTTTAGAATATTGTTTTAAAATATAAACTTTTTTTAAATAGTTACATTAATTTATTTTCATACAAAAACAAATGAACATTTTGATTTTAAATAGGAAATCTATTTTTAAACATTATTTACTAATAAAAATTTTATCATATTATTTTTAATCTATAATATGAAACTTTTATTAAAGATTCAAATTTTTATTGATCTATACAACAATTATTTTCAACATCATCATATAAAATACTATAAATCATAATTTTATGAGTAAGAAGATTTTACATCATCCGCATAAGCCATAAGACATACAAAAACCATTTTATTTCATTCTCAACTCTAAGGTTTTTCTTAAATTCATCACTTGAATTAAAATTGTAATAATAAATATTCTAAATTATGTTCTTACCTTTCATTTTATAATGATATTTTATTTGATATTTAATCACATAAAAATTAAATTTTATGTGACCTTCCTCCTTAAATTCATAGAATATTTCCCATTTAACAAATTTTATCACCTGGTAATATAGTATTTCAAATAATTTAGAGAAATCTAAAAATTCTTATCTTGAATGTAGATAATGTGAATCAAATTGTTCATGAATAGTAGTTCTACATACAGTATCATCAGTTTTTATAGAAATATGATTTTTAGTATTACATTGCAACTCAACATCAGAATTCATCAATGTTCCAATTAGTTCATTCATTTAATGTTTTGAGACCAGAGTGTAATGATGATTATAATTATATAATCCATTCTACTTGGAGGGTAAAACTCTCAGAACATTTAAATCATGATTGGATTATTTAGTTGGGTCTCCCATGATATAAATATCATTGAATACTTCTATCAAATTTCAATTCATATGATTTATTATTTCATACTAATGCATCTTAAATGTATCAAATTTCAAATGTTTTTTGTAGCCAACATCATATTTATAATATTATATATTTCTTTATAATAAATAGAAATAGTGTTCTGCATTTCATATATTGTACCAAACTAATTGACTTGAATAAATTCATCCGTTCATAATATACATAATATATAATTCATTTCTATCTAATTAATATCATATCATTTCTCTTGATCATGATTACATTTTTTCATATCATAATTAAGAATTTTATAAGTCATGAATACATTAAAATAAACTCTTATTTCATGAATTTTGAAATAAATGATCATTTGTGGTTTCTATCATCAATAATTATCACCAATAAATTATTATTCTATAATCATTGAAATACCTTATTTAAGATCATTCATTTAGAATTTGTTTCTTCTGAATCTTCAACTCCAAATTTGTAATGACTAAAAAAATATTTAATCATCCCCAAGATCCCATACACTGATACCACTTGCTATTTCATAATGGAAATGATGAATACACAATAGTGGCGGATTTATGTTCCATTAATAACTTTATAAAATATAAACTTCACCATTGATATTGAAGGGATTCTTCCCTTATATCATAAAGATATGTGGAAAATTGATATAAATAAAATAAAGTACATATTAATGTTTTTTTAGTTCACAAAGAACACCTAGTCTAGTACATCAATCACATGTCTACGAGCTATTCTATTTTCATAAGAAGATTATTTTTCTCCGAACCACTACAACTAGGTTTAGGTACATGAAAACATACAGTCACAGATTTTACAGGGCCTTATGTCTCTTTTGTAGGGAACTAATACTTCCAAATCTTAGTATAAGGTACTAACAATCCACCAATTATTGAGTATGAGAATCCAACTATATAACTAGATAAAATATAAGGACATATTTGATAGAAAATATTTGTCACTCATTCACATTAGAAAATGAAAATTGTATATGATCTTCATCAAACTAAAAAAATAGTAAATTATTCTCCAACCTCAAAAATTATTTCATTAGAAACCAGTATAAAAACACCTAGTAGATGATCAATCATGAATGTCTCCAATTTATAACTCTTTATAAATTATTTTTATTATTGTAGAAAAATAGTAACTATCATATAAAGTAGTTTCAACAATAGTATTCAATCAGAAAAAAAGAATCGAAACATTTTTGTGTCCAAAGTGTATCTCTAGAGGTAAAGAAACATTCTTATTTTTGAATGCACATTTATGAAATTAGAAAAATAACACACACACACACACACATATTTATATATATAGAAGATGAATATCTCAGTATTTTTCAATATTGTTAAATTTATTTTGGTAAAAACACTCTTTAAATTTCA
The DNA here is from genome assembly GCA_963277665.1 of Viscum album. Classification (NCBI taxonomy): domain Eukaryota; kingdom Viridiplantae; phylum Streptophyta; class Magnoliopsida; order Santalales; family Viscaceae; genus Viscum; species Viscum album. The sequence goes on along the minus strand of OY728128.1, from coordinate 1,689,400,074 downwards.
CATGATAAATCATGTATATATAAATTCAAAACTATCAAAGAATATAATAAAATCACATTGAAATATAAATGATTTATCCTTTTTAATAAAAAAACATGAATCTATCTCTAATTAGCTTTAATAATATAACAAATTCTATAGAGAGAGTTTTATAAAATGATAAAATAAACAGTAATTCAAATCTCCACTATTAACCAAGTCATACATTGGGGTTGAATCATTGTCCTAAACATGATTTTTTTTATTTATATTTGAGGATTTATTATAAAAGTATGGATAATGAACCATACATTTAATCCTAAAATGAGTGGTTTCTTCCAAAATTATGGTTTTATAATCCATTGGTTCATTACAATCATAGTTAAAAAAATACATGTGTTCCACTAAAAACATAGTGAATATGAAATGTTTCTTTATTACATAGAAAAAAATCTTAAATACAATATCAAATAACCACCCATGGTTTAAATAATAATTATTTATCCATAATAAAATTAAGTTTTCATTGATTATTATCATAAAATTAATATAACATAATTTCTTTAAGAACCAAAATTTGGGTGTTTTTGTGCATTAGAATCAAAATTAAATTAAATGAATTCATACAAGTCATGATAAATATTCAATAGTCATCACTTCATTTAATTTTTTGATTAATTATTCCTATAAATATTTGATTCCTATAATGATTTTTAGCCCTTATATAGGGAAATTGACATGCATAATACCTGTATTTTCCCCATATTTAACAATGATCTATTCTTTAACCCCCAGGATGAAAATTATATCTGTATTATATATTTAATAAGCAGATCATTATTCCTTGGAATGTATTTTCATTGATTTCCACCTATACCCAATATAAATAATCTTCAATTTTTTTTGATGATATTTCCCTTAGAATGTCATCAAACATTTTTGACACAAAGAATACTAAATAATATTTATTTCATTATTGAACTTCCATAAAAGTTAATCCTTACCATCTTGGGTGTTTTTTAAAACCCATTAATTTTTTTGGAACTAATAAAAACTGTTGAATGATACATTGGTATTATAATAAGGTTTCTAATACTATATTGATTCTCAGTAGATTAATAATTAGTATAATCTGTAAATTATCCATGAAACCCACTATAAACCTAATACATCAAATAATAATTAATTAATTAATCAAAAAAATTAGACCATTATGAAAAAGAACATGATGGATGAATTATCATAAATGTTCTCTTAAATAATCATCCACTAAATATCTTACTCTGGAAAACCAAATCATTCACATTTAGTTCGTCCTAAATCACACTTCATTAAATATTGGTTTCTTTGTATTAGCTTGACTGATATTTCATATCCTAGTTTATTGACATAGTAAATCCTTCATAATGGACTGTTAATAAAATTTTATTAAAAAAATAATATCCCTAGAGGTTTTCAACCCATGTGTGCACATAGGCCTATTTTTCATGCATTATATGAGGATTAACATAATACCCAACATCCCGTATTAAGGGTTATTACCCGTTTGTACATATATTCTTTCACCATTATTAATATATAGTATCCAAACATAGATGATATTTATAGTAAAAGCACACAGTCTATACTAATAAAAATAATGATGATTATATTTTGTATTAATACTTGTTACTTATATATATAAATTAAGACCTATTAATAGGTCTCTCATTATAATCCAAAAAAACTAAACCTCAAAAATCATTAAACTATGCTCTGATACCAATTATAGTAACTCAAGATAGATATATAAAAATTAGTCATTATCATACATCAATCATCCATTCTTCAGAAAAATTATCTCACTATCCCATGAATAACTTTTTTAGTGTCTTAGAGTAATATCTATATAAATAAATTATTTTACAATAATTTTGAACATGTGAATATAGTCATAGACCTCTAAACAACCTTATAAATATCATATAAAATATACTCATATTCATTTTCTAATGATTAGAAATATTATAATGTTTTTATCAATAATACTCGATAAGGGAAACCTATGTGATATCCAATAATGATCTTATCTGAGAAAAATAAAAACATTGGGGTATAAGAGTATAATCAAGATTAATTAACACAATATTAGAAAATCATTCCTATATTTGACATGGAATATATGAAATTATCCATAAAACATTAGTATGTATAAAAAATTTGAATAAGGAAAAAACTACTTATATAATTCATAACATTGTGGATCTGGAATCCAAATGTATTTCTGTCATTGGATCAACCGTCACTCACGAGTATACAATGTTGGCCCAGGCTTCAATCACATTTTTTCTAATGTGGATCGAGAATCAAAATGAATTTCCCATTATAAAATGAGATATAAAACATTAACTATTTTATTAATGGGAAATAAATAGACCATCTATCACATAATTAAAATAAAAACATATCTGTTCCATAAAACTATATAAACATTGATTTTTAATCATCAAATAAATATATTAAGAAATAGAAATGGGGTTTTTGAAAACATCAATTTAAAAACACAAAAATCAATCTATATAAAGACTTTTTATGGTCGAATATCATTATATCCCTTAGTGAACTAAAGGAAATATCAAAGGATGTTGATATAGATGAAAAAACATCTTTTACAACATCTTTAACATTGAATTGGAGAATGATGAAGAAATACAACTAATTTTTTTCATTTTTTGGATATCCTTTATAAAACATGGAAATATAAATTTAATTGTTGATGCATGAAAAAAGTATGAGGAAGTATCCTAAAAATATAAAATAATGGGGGATGTAAAATATTTTACTATTGAAAAATTTTATAAATAGGATTCCTCTCACATATTGAAATAATTTAATCTTTTGGAAAAAGATCGAGCTGAAAGTGTAAAAATATGACACCTTTTTAAAAGAGTGTAATTTAGAATGGAAAATAGATCTTATGTAATAATATAATTAGAGATATTAATATTCATAAAATAATGGATATAGACCTGTAAAATGTTTATATATATAATCACTTATATGTAATACTATCTTGGAAATGGGATCGTAATGAAACCTTATGTCTTCGGTAAACCATAAACTAAAAATCATTAAAATATAGAATGTGGTATTGATATATAATCCATTTTATTCTAATTGAAATCATGTTAACAAATATAAATGATTATTATATTCACTATATATAAGATAAGAAGTTGGGAATATGGAATAAGTCTCAATAATGATGATTGAGTTGAAAAACACCATTATGTTATTACTGTCTTCCATGAATGCTCAGGAATATCATAAAGAGCTTGAAAATTATCTAGATATAATAATATAAAATGAGTGGATTAGAATGAATTCAATAACACTTGGGCTTATATAATTCCAATGACTTCTAAGAAAGGTAACATGGTATGTGAGTAATGAAAATTCTGATTGGGAAGTGTAGTATTTAATTGGAGGAATTTATCCCATTTTTTAAGTGGAGGAAAATGGCATTTTTGGGATTACATTTAGTTTTCAATGATACTAGGACATTGTTCAATGGTTATTTAATCACAAATTGTTCCATAATCTATTGGATACATGTGTGTGTCCAACAATCCTCCACTTAAGATTTTTTATATATGTTATTAATATGTTTAGATTCTTTTATAAGTATATTTTTATACATTATCATTTTGGTTTTGCCTATATATCATGTTTTTTACAATGTAATTAATTTATTACTAAGAATATGTGATTGTAATACCCTAGGTAAATTCCCTAATCATTAACAATACCATAAAGATATTGTAACACCCGAGATTTTTATGAGAGATATTTTTTTATATACATCATAAAAGGAATCATTCACTATATAAAACACTAGCTTGGCTTACTTTACTTGCAATCATGACCTTCCTCGATAGCTTGAGTTGTACGCATTACTGAGTTTCACTAAACAATGATATGCAATTAAAATATTATTAAAACAATCCGTGATGAATAGTAAAACCCACTTTTTAAAATTATATAAATTTTATCTTTCAAAATGGACTTCATTTTTGGAATCAGAATATCGAAATTAGCCTAAGGTGATATTTTTGTATTTTTCTGAAAACCTTCAACTTTTGATGAATAGTGAAAACACTAGGTTACTATTTAAAAACAAAATTTTAATTTAAATAATTATTACTTTTATTTTAATTTATTTTAGGTAAAAACTGATACATTATACCAATATAAGTTTAATGTAATTCATTAGAGTCATTTTATAATAATTTTAGTTATATAAATATTTTATTGAACTTTTCACCATCTTTTAACCACCTCCTAGGAGAATTTGGAAATTTACATAAAACATAATTTTCCGACTTATGTGAGTGGAATTTCATAAATCCGAGAGACACGGTTAATATCAAGGACTAAAATTTGGTTCAATGAGATGAAAATAATTTTTGGTGAATAGTAATGTTTTACCTTTTTTACAACGGTTAAAAGTAAATAGAGTTATTAAGGGTAAAAATGATATTATTATTACCCAATAACATGTCCTAATTCTATTTTATAAGTTCAATTCGTCCAAAAATAAATTAGGAATAATATATGACCATTTAGGTCCAGTTGGACTAGATTAGGACATTTATTATTAACTTATTTAAAGAAGCGTGAAAATAGATAAATCAAAGTTTAATAACTAAATCATTTTTAATGTAGGGTTATAGATAAGATAAATTCGACTATAAATATTCATTAGAAAACTAAAATTATTTCCTACATAATGGTATTTTAATTATAATTTTTAGACATTAAATAATTTAATTTATTTATGATACAATGATGATGCAGTAATTGTATTATTAATGAAATATTAACATAATTGATGTTATAAATACCCAAATAAATGTAATTTGAAACTTTTTATGAATCCAAATCATTTCTTAGGTTAATATGACATGTTTTTAATGATTTAATTAACTTTGTTTTAACTAATCATGCTGTTATAATTTTTACCAAAATCAATTACCAAATAGTGTCAAAATTGACATAAAATAGTTTTTAAAACAAATATTAAATTTTTAGTTGTTATTTTATTCCTAAAAATCTATAGTTCTTCCAAAAGACTTATATAAGGTTATATATATTAATATTGAACAACCTGGGGTTCGTTTGGCTTTTTATAGTATGTTTATTAACCATATAGTGTAAGAAATCAAAAAGTCAGGGATAAAGTTAAATTATTTAACATAGAGTTAAATCTAAATGATAAGGTTAAAATAGTAACCTAAAATTGTCTAAAATAATTGGGATGAGAGGATTTCTACCAATACCCACCTTAGATTCAAAATAAATCAATTTGGTGTTATTAAAAATTGAATATGACTTTATAATAAAATAATACTTTAATTTTTTCATAAGATTCCCCTCTCCTCCCTTATAAAAGGGCACCTCCTCATTCTCCTCCTAACACCACTTTGAGCCTTCAAGCTTGGACAAACCCTGACAATTTCCCTTCTAAAATTCCCTAGAAACATCCTAGAGGTCTTGGATGTCTTCAAAGACCATCTTTAGTGCCCTAAGAGGAGGTTAAGAAGAGGCTCTTCAAGGAAAAGGTAATGTCTGTTACCGATTCTTTCAACATTAATTATTCTTATACATCTTCTTCTTTAGTTGTTTCATTATGAAGTAATAAAATCAGTATCAATCACATTCTGATATGTTATTATAAGTATTAAAGAGCCCAATTTCACCTTCTATCCATCCTATGGAAAACGAAATCACTGCGCATGTGTACGTACAGAATACCTTCTCCAAGTCGTGGTGTAATCTATTTTCCACCCCCACATTACATGGATGGGTATAATGGTGTAAAGAATAACTATATATGATTATTGTAATGTGATATTTTTTCTAAAATAGTATACATACACTTCAATTAAATACCACGATCATGGGAACGATATCATCGCTCATGCGTACGTACTGCCTACCATCTCCACGATGTGATGCGACTCGTTTTACATGATCTTCAATGATTAATGATTATATAAATTAATTGAATGAATAAATATGATATATATTAATCTAATACCATTCTGGAAATTAGTTATCTATAACATAAAAGAAGAATAAGAATTTATTTGACAAAACACGCATAAGAACAAAAAGCAATAAACACCCGAATAACAAGTAACAATGAAATATTACTAATAAGAAGCTAATAATATGACCACATATGATATCATAACAATGAGTAAGATAATGTAATAACTCAATAACTTTATTTAAATCATTATACATGAGATTCGGACACGTACGAAGCAAATCAGACCTAAGGTAAGGGAAAATCTTCTAATCTCATTTTTATCCGAGATTGTTTATACTTCAGAAGTTACTGGGGAATATTTATCATCCACATCCATGTTTCCTCAATATGTAATATTCTTTATATCCTAATACAATTTTTTAAATTCAATTTTACCCTTTGTTAAGTTTTTAGTAAAAGATATGAATGGAATCTTTTGTTGTTTTTTGTATGAGGTACTTTTTAACTTTTCCAGCCAAAGTATGACAAGAATGTATTTTTTTAACTTATACGGCTGTAATGGACTTTTAGAACATTATTTCCATGATTCTTCCTTTTCAAGTTTGCATGTTTATTTTTAATCAACATCTTTTAGTTTAAAATTATATGACATTTTTTAGAAATGAAAATGTTTTTGATGTAGAAAGGATATTTTCTTGAAGAATGGAATTCAAGTGTTTTATAAAAATTATTTTCCATCTAAGATAATATAGGATTCTGTTTCAATCCCTATTTTTAATTTGATTTGATTATGTTGTTATGTAATTATGTCCTTTTATCTTATATTGTTTATGTTATGATGGCATGATGTTTAAGAATCCCATTTTTATTACATGGGTTATGCTATGATGTATGATTAATGATATTGTGGAACAAATAAGAATGGTATCATTATAAGATGGTGGGACCTATATCTCCCTCCAATGCATTGAGTAAAGATTTATATCTCATGAGATAGACTTGGCTGGAACAGCAGGTTAAACCAGTTCAGTTAAATAGGACTGAAATGAGGAGTGAACTCAGTTCAGAAATGGACTTTATCTGCTAAGATAGTATTGGAAATGGGCCTTGACTACTAAGAAATGATTCTCTATGATTATTTTTGTATTCCACAATGTTTCATGTTTTATGTTATGATTATTGGGATTACATTTCACTACTATGATTTACCCCATGTTATGAAATTGTGATCTCTTTTGCAGGTTAAGATTTCCAAAATGATATGTTCTTATGAATATGATGTGATTGATATTTCTTTTGTTTACCCTTACTGAGCATTTGAGCTCATCCTTTTGTACGTTCTCTTTTCCCCAGGTCAGGAAGAAGCATATTAAGTAACATATGCCAAAAGGGACACTAGATATGATAAAATAAAAGGGAGACAGTGTAGATGATTTATGAACCAGTTGTTTATGCTTCACCGTTTGTAAAGAAACTATACCTATACGGTCCTTTCCTGGTTTTGTTATATGTTGAAATAAGTGTGCTTCAATTTTGATGTAATAAAAATGTATGTAATGTATAGGTCGTTATAGTTGGTTTGAGAGTAATGGTATAGTCAACCATTAGAATCTAGGATGTGAAAGCCTTAGTAAGAACCCTAAGAATAAATCTAAGCATAGAACACAATCTTAGTGTTTTAAAAATGTCCATGAACAACCGATGATAAGACCCTAAGTGTGAAATTTTATACTTTATTATGTATTTTTCCAATTATAATTAGTGTTTCTCACACTATTATTCTTGGTTTTAGTGAATGTCTAGAACCCGAAGGAACCGTGTTAATGCGGAATGCGACGAGAAATGCAATGATTGTCCCCCTGAGTAACCAAACGTTATGGGAGATGGAATGAATTTTTTTTAGCCATACTCACAAAACATTCTCAAGCTATGAATCTTGCAAGACTTCTAAACAAGCAAAGGAAGCAGCAACATTCTGTTGAATCCTTCATGAGGCAGTGTCCAGCCTCATTCAGTGGGTCTACTGATCCTTTAGTGGCTGAACAATGGATCAGTACCACTAAAAATATATTTTCAGTTCTTCATTGTTCTGAACATGATAAACTCATCCTAGCAGTTTATCCTTTGGAAATTGAAGCCGATCAACGGTGGAATCTTATCAAGAATACGAGGCAAAAGGGATGAAATTGAATCCATGGAATTGGACGAGTTCAAGAAATTATTTTTCAATAAGTACTTCACTCGTATTCTTTGAACAAAGATGGTGATGGAGTTTCTTGAACGAAAGCAAAAGAATGATGAATCTGTTAGTACCTACGATGACACTTTTATAAGACTTGCAAGGTACGCTTTTAGTATTATTATCCAACCCGAGAGTAAGATCGATCGATTCTTTAGTGTCTTAAAACCAAGTCTTCGAAGGGAGTTATCCATAAGGGACATAAATAGCTATGAGGAAATTGTTCGATGTGCTCTCAAGGTTGAGATAGATATTGGAGTATCCATCAGTCATATATATTTTGTCATGAAGAGGAAAATGGAATTCAAAAAAATCTAAATAGAACACGGAAAAGAAGATGAGTTTTCAATTATGCTCAATGTGTGGATTGAAACATGGATGGAGTTGTCTTAAAGGGACAAGTAAATATTTCAAATGTGGAAAAGAAGGTCATTGGGAATTTGAATGCCGCAATGAGGGGAAGAAGATGTCTATTGATGCGAACAAAGAAAAGGCTACACAGAGTGCACCTCCTACACTTCATTGTTACAAGTGTAAGGAAATGCGGAATTATGCTAATAAATTCCCTAATCCAAGGTTTGTTGATGATGATCGACGTCAACAAACTCTTAAGGCTAATGACAAATTAAAGAAACTTGCAATTTCTATCAGCGATGTGGAGTACGATAACGAAGTGGTGAAAGGTACACTTACCATCCACTCTAAAGTAGAAAATTCTTTATTTGATTCTGGATCCACCGACTCTTTTATTTCTATAAATTTTTTTAAGGATATCGCCTTATAACCTCAATAATTAGATGTGGAGTTAACTGTGACAACCCCTAATGGCACAACAGTCGCATCAAAAGTTTATATTTTTTCTCTGATTGACGTTTGTGGGAAAGTGCTTCCGGCAAATCTTGTGATCCTTCTTATAGTGGAATTTGATGTGATTCTTGGAATGGATTGTTTTTATTTATATGGAGCTCATATAAATTTCCAAATAATGGAAGTCACATTCCATATTCCAGATCAATCTTTGATCGTCTATCGATGAAAGGATGAACATAACCTTCCAGTGTAAATTTCTTCCATCTTATGGGTCTTGATTCCACTAAATGAAGGTTATTTATCGCAAATGGTTGTTGAGAAACTCATGATTAAGAATATTACCATTTTATTGGAGTTTCATGATGTCTTTCTAGAGGAATTGACGGGTCTTCAACCAAATCGTGAAGTTGAGTTTTCAATAGAACTTGTACCGGGTGCTTTGCCTATTTCAAAGACACCTTATAAAATGGACCCAATTGAGTTGCAAGAATTGAAGAAGCAACTACAAGAGAATCTTGATAAGGGATTCATATGCCCTAGTGCATCACCTTGGGGAGAACCTGTTCTGTTTGTTAGGAAGAAAGACTGATCAATGAGATTCTGCATTGATTATCGAGAATATAACAAGATCACTATCAAGAACAAATATCCTCTCCCGCGCATTGATGACTTATTTGACCAACTACACGGATCTCAATACTTATCCATGATTGTTCTTCGTTCAGGGTATCATCAATTAAGGGTCAAAAGGGAGGATATACCAAATATGACTTTCCGTACAATGTATGGATACTATGAATTTATAGTGATGCCATTTGGTCTTACTAATGCCCCTGCTATCTTAAAGGGTCTAATGAATAGAGTCTTTAAAGACTATCTTGATCAGTTTGTGGTAGTCTTTATAAACGATATAATTGTTTATTCAATGATCAAGGAAGAACATGAAGAACACTTGAGAATTGTATTGAAGACCTTGAGAAAGATATGCTTTATGCCAAATTTACCAAGTGTGAATTTTGGCTTTAAAAAGTTTCATTTTTGGGTCACATAATCTCCAAAGAGGGGATATCTGTGGATCCAGCAAAAATAGAGGTTATCAAATGATGGTCGAGACCAACAACAGTAACTGAGATCCAATGGTTTCTTGGTTTAGCTGGATATTATCGACGTTTTGTGAATGATTTTTCACGATTATCTAATCCACACACCAGGTTGACTCAAACAAGAGTTATGTTTGTATAGACGTAATAATGTGAAGAGACTTTCTAGGAGTTAAAAAGAAGGTTATTCAGTGCACCTGTGCTCACACTACCTTGTAGTGTATAAAGGTTTGTGATCTACAGTGATGCGTCCAAGAAGGGGCTAGGGTGTGTTCAAATGAAAAATGATATGGTGATACCTTATTCCTCATGACAGTTGAAAATCCATGAGCAAAATTACCCAACTCATGATATGGAGTTATCTGCGGTAATATTTGCATTAATGATTTGGAGGCATTATCTTTATGGTTGTAGGTGTGATATTTATACTGATCATAAAAGTATAAAGTGTATTTTAACACAAAAGGAGTTGAATGTGCGCCAAAATAGATGGTTGGATTTGATTAAGGATTACGACTACTCAATTCATTACCAACCTGGGAAAAAACAAGGTGGAAGATTCATTAAGCCAAAAAGACCATGCTAGCGTATACATGATGAGTGTCAAAAAAGATCCATTATTTATGTATTTTCAAAGGATCGATCATGGAATTATAATGGAAGGGGAAAAATCTTTTCTTTCTCAAATGCACGTTCAACCATCTATACATGTAAAGATTATAGAGGCACATAAAGAAGATGTAGAGTTTCAAAAGAAGTGAGAAATGTTCTTCAATTCAACCTTGATTGTGATGGGATAATAATACTCAGGAATTGGGTTTCTGTTCCTCCCATCCCCGAATTAAATAACGAGCCGCTGGTTGAGGCTCATAGTTCTTCATTCTCCATTCAGCCTGGAGCACAGAGATGTATAGGGACCTGAAAGAGTACTTCTGGTGGGATGAAATGAAAAGAGATGTTGCTGAATATGTCTCTAGATGCTTGGTTTTTCAACAAGTTAAATATGAGAGACATAAGTCTTAGGGGATGTTACAACCATTACCCATAACCGAATGGAAATCGGAAAACATCACTATGGACATTGTCACCGAACTTCCTAAAACATCCTGAGGCAATAATGCTATCTGGGTCATAGTTGATCATCTTACAATGTATGCACACTTCAATGTTATTAAAGTGGATTTCTCTCTGGATCAGCTTTTTAGTATATAGGTAAACAAAGTTGTAAAATTGCATGGAGTCACACATTCCATTATATCTGATCGGGATCCGAGGATTACCTCAAAGTTCTGGCGAAGTCTTCAGCATACTCTGGATACAGAGTTGAGTTTCACCACTACTTATCATCCTTAAACAGATGGTCAGTCTGAGAGACCAATTCAAACTCTAGAAGATATGTTGAGAGCTTGCTCTATGGATTTCAAGGGTGGTTGGGATCGACACCTACCTTTGGTGGAATTTTCTTATAATAATAGCTTTCACTCCAGTATTCAGATTTCTCCTCATGAAGCTCTCTATGAAATGAAATGCGGAACTCCAACTTGCTGGGATGAAGTTAGGGAAAGAAAGCTATTTGGACCTGATCTTGTTCATGAGATGGCAGAAAAGGTAAAATCTATTCAACAACACATAAGAGCAGCTCAGAGTCAACAAAAAAGTTATGCCGACAACCGAAGAAAAGACCTAGAGTTTGAAGTGGGTGATAAAGTGTTCTTACGAATATCTCCTTGGAAGAGGGTAATAAGATTTGGAAACAAGGTACAGCTGAGCCCTAGGTATATCAGCCCTTTATAAATAATGGATCGTGTTGGTAAGGTAGCTTACCGATTGGAGTTTCCAACGAGTCTCTCTCAATTTCATGATGTGTTCCATGTATCTCTCCTGAGAAAGTACACACCCGATCATTAACAAGTACTCATCTCAGAAGTTGTACTGCTGTAGCAAGATCTTTCTTATGAAGAATAGCGGATAGAAATTTTGGATCATAGCGAAAAAGTCCTACGGAACAATACCACTCGCTTGGTCAAAGTTTTATAGAGGAACCACCAATTAGATGAAGCTATATGGGAGCTTGAGGATATGATGAGGGAGAGGTATCCTTACAAAGTGACGAATTTCGAAGGAGAAATTCATTTTAAGGGGGGTAGAATGTAACACCCGAGATTTTTATGAGAGATATTTTGTTATATACATCCTAAAAGGAATATTTCACTACATACAACACTATCTTGGCTTTCTTTACACGCATTCATGACCATCCTCGATAGCTTTCATTGTACATCATACCGAGTTTCACTAAACAATGATATGCTATTAAAATATTATTAAAACTAGCCGTTATGAATAGTAATACCCATTTTTTGAAATTGTATAAATTTTATGTTTCAAAATGGACTTAATTTTTGGATTCGGAATATCGAAATTAGCCTAGGGTGAAATTGTGGTATTTTTCTGAAAAAATTCAATTTTTGATGAATAGTGAAAACACAGGGTTACAATTTAAAAACTGACTTTTTATTTAAATAATTATTTATTTTATTTAAATTTATTTTAGGTAAAATTGATATGTAATAACTATATATGTTCAATGTAATTCAGTGGAGTCATTTAATAATAATTTTAGTTCTATAAAAATTTTATTGAACTTTTCAACGTCTTTTAACCACCTCCTAGAAGATTTTGAAAATTCACATAAAAATAATTTTACCACTTCTGTGAGTGGAATTTTCAAAATCCGAGAGACACGGTTAATATCAAGGACTAAAATGTGGTTCAATGAGATGAAAATAATTTTTGGTGAATATAAACTTTTTACTTTTTTCCCACAGTTAAAAGTAAATAGGGTAATTAAGGGTAACAATGATATTATTATTACCCTAACACATGTCCTAATTCTATTGGATAAGTTTATTTAGACCAAAAACAACATTAGGAATAAAATATAACCATTTTAGGTCCAATTGGATTAGATTAGGACATTTATTATTAATTTATTTAAAGAAGTGTTAAAATAGTTAAAATCAATGTTTAATAATTAAATAATTTTTAATATCCGGTTATACATAAGATAAATTCGACTATAAATATTCATTATAAAGATAAAATGATTTCCTACATAATGGTATTTTATTTATTATTTTTAGACATTAAATTATGTAATTTATTTATGTCACAATGATGATGCAGTAATTTACTTATTAATGAAATATTAACATAATTGATGTTATAAATACCCAAATAAATGTAATTTGAGACTTTTAATGAATTAAAATAAATTTTTAGGTTAATATGACATGTTGGTATTGATTTAATTAACTTTTGTCTAACTAATAATGCTTTTATAATTTTTACAAAAAAAAATTACCAAATAGTGTAAAAATTAACATAAAATAGTTTTTAAAATAAATATTATATTATTAGTTGTTATATTAATCCTAAAAAACTATGGATTGGAAAAATGACTTATATAAGGTTATATATATTAATAATAAACAACTTGTGGTTCGTTTGGCTTGTTACAGTAAGTTTATTAACCATATAGCGTAAGAAAACAAAAAGACACAGTAAAAGTTAAATTATTTAACTTAGAGTTAAATCAAAATGATAAGGTTAAAATAGTAACCTAAACTTGTATAAAATCTATTGTATGAGTGGATTGCGACCCATCCTCACCATATATTTGAAATAAATCAATTTGGAGCTATTAAAAACCGAATATGTCTTTATAATAAAATAATACTTTATGTTTTTTCTAAGGGGCCCCTCTCCTCCCTTATAAAAGGGAACATCCTCCCTCTCATCCTCACACAACGTTTACCCTTCAAGCTCGGACAACCCCGTCCAATTTCCCTTATCAACTTCCCTAGAAACTTCCTAGAGGTCACGGTGTTCTTAAAAGACCATTTTTAGTGCCCTAATAGGAGGTTAAGAAGAGGCGCTTCAAAGAAGAGGTAATGTTCGTTACCGAATATTTAATCTTTATTTATTCTTCTACTTATTATTATTTAGTTGTTTCATTATGAAGTAATAATATAAGTTTCACTCATATACTGATATGTTATTACAAGTATGAAACAACCCTATTTCACCTTCAATCCATCCTACAGAAAACAAAATCACCGTGTGTGCGTACGTACGGAATACTGTCTCCACGCCGTGATGTAATCTATTTTCCACCACCACCTTACTTGGATGGGTATAATGGTGTAAATAATGACTATATATGATTATTTTAATGTGATATTGATTCCATAATAGTATAAATACACTTAAATAAAATTCCACAATCATGGGAACGATATCATCGCTCATGCGTACGTACGGCCTACCGTTCCACGATGTGATGCAACTCGTTTTACATGATCTTAAATGCTTAAGGATTATCTAAATGAATTGAATGAATAAAAATGATATATATTAAACTAATACCATTATGTATGTTAATTATCTATAACCTAAAACAAGAATAAGAATTTATTCGGCAAAACACGCATATGAACAAAAAGAAATAAACACCCGAATAACAAGTAACAATGAAATATTACTAATAAGAAGCTAAGAATATGACCAAATATGATATCATAACAATGAGTAAGATTCTGGAATAAGTCAATAACATTATTTAAATCATTATACAGGAGGTTCAGACAGGTATGAAGCAAATCAGATCTAATGTAAGGGAAAATCATGCAATCTTCATTTTAACCCGATATTGTTTATTCTTCCGAATTTACTAGGGCTTATTTATCATCCACATCCATGATTCATAAATATTTAATATTATTTATTTCCTACTACAATTGATTGAATCCAATTTTACCCTTTGGTGAGTTTTTAGTAAACGATATGAAAGGAATCTTTTGTCATTTTTCATATGAGGTACTTTTTGACTTTTCCAGTAAAAGTATGATAAGAATGTATTTTTTTTATCTTATACGGCCGAAATGGACATTTAGAACATTATATTCATGAATATTACCTTACAAGTTTTCATGTTTATTTTTAATCAACTTCTATTAGTTAAAAATAATATGACATTTTAAGAACGAAAAATGTTTTTGAAGTAGATAGGATATTTTCTTCAACAATGGAATTCATGTGTTTTTTCCAAATTATTTTCCATCAAAGATAATACATGGTTATGTTTAAATCCATATTTTTTTACTTTTATTTGATTATGGTATTATGGAATTATGTACATTTATCATATATGTTTTATGTTATGATGACATGATGTTTAAGAATCCCATTTTTATTACTTGGGTTATGCTATGATGTATGATTTATGATCCTGTGGCCCAAATAAGAATGGTATCTTTATAAAATTGGTGGTACCTATATCTCCCTCAAATTAATTAGGTAAATATTTATATCTCATGATATAGACATGGATAGAATGGCAGGTTAAACCAGTTCAGCGAAACAGGACTGAAACAAGGAGTGAACTCGGTTCAGAAATGGACTATGTCCACTAAGATAGTCTTAGCAATGACTCTTGACTACTAAGAAATGATTTTCTATGATTATGTGTGTATGATACAATGATTCGTGTTTTATGTTATGATTATTTGTATTACATTTCACTACTATGATTTATCCCATGTTATGAAATTATGACCTCTTTTTCAGGTTATGATTTCCAAAATGATATATTCTTATGAATATGATGTGATTGTTATTTCTTTTGTTTACCCTTAAGGAGAATTTGTGCTCACCCTTTTGTATGTTTTCTTTTCCACAGGTTAGGAAGAAGGATATTAAGTAAGATATGCCAAAAGGTACTCTAGATATGATAAAATAAAAGGGAGAGAATGTAGATGAGTTATGAACAAGTTGTTTATGTTTCCCAGTTTTTAAAGACACTATACATATACATTCCTTTCCTGGTTTTTTATATTTCTTAATAAGGGTGCTTCAATTATGAAGTAATAACAATTTATTTAAATTATGTGTCGTTATAGATATGTATCCTTTTTCTTTCCTCCCCATATACAATAACTTTCTAAGTTGTAGATAGAGTTTATGATGGAGATGTAGGGAGACTATACCATCAGGGTTATAGAAAATAAAATAGGAAAAATAAATGAATATAAAGTGTATGGAATCATCTAGATATGAAAAAAATCATCATTATGGATAAAATATCATATAAAAATTAACAACTATATCTACTTTTATATGAAATGATTATCATTTCTTGATACTTGACAAAATTGGAAATACAACAGAATTTGAGATGCAGACACACACTTCACGCTATAAAAACATGAAAAAATGTCATAATATTTATCTAATAGAATCTTAAGAAAATTATTGTCCATATAATATAATATATTCTATTATATACAATTAAGTATCTATATCTGAACCAATTCCTTTGTCCCTACCTTCAACCAAGATATCTGTTCATGAAATAATCGATTGCCCAAACAGGGTGCAATGTATACTCAGTAGGTCACCATAGAAGATGTATATTATAAGGAATAAATTTTATATAAAATGACTAGTGATTAGGAATAAATATGATGACATGAAATGTAAACTCTAACCACGTTATGTTTGGTTATTAAAGGACACCTGATAGACTCTCCTTCTTCTGGATTAAGCTGGGATATCTCTGATTATATGCAACCATGTTTATAGGTATAAACACAGACACAAACATATATATGAATGTATATATTTATATTATATATATATATAATCATTTATAGAGATATATATAGACACATTTTACAAGATAAGACATGAGGTGTAACTCAAGCGCCCATTCATATTCATAAGGGTATCTTATTTTAAATAGGGATCGTTATGCCCAAGTATCCTAATTAGCAAGGGATATCATTTTTTTTGTTTTGATAATCAATAAGGGATTACATTCCTTTTCATAATTATTATGGGACTCTATCCCCAAGTCAGATAATCAATAATATGTGACATAATTCCCAAATATCATAATTAATAATTCCTATGTATAATTTTCAATAAGGGAATATATTCCCAAGTATCATAGTAAATAATAAGTATAATTCATGATTTAATATAATTCATGAAATTATTTCCAAACATTCGACATTTCAAATAGTTAAGACAAAATCAACAATGTTTATAAAGGTCACATGACATGGTCATAATACTGACATCCATTTAGTTCAATGTAGTCATTTCATATAGGATTCAATCCAAGAAAACAAATAAGTTGGTTTAGTAACATAATCATTTATAATGGTAGTAAAAATCGTTATTCATGCCTAAATAGGTGGAACTAGACATAGGGGACATCCTATAACAATTAAAAGGGTGTATGCGGTAATATATATCATTGATGACAACTAAATTTATGATTATCCAAATTTTCAAGGAAACACATGGATGGTCTAATGTACAACATCACAGTGTAAAATATAAAACAACAAGGACAGGATTAGAAAGTACAATACCACATACCATATTGATATTTATGACTCTCAGACAAGTTACGGACACAAATCAAGATTAAAATAATAAGAAATCAATGAAATAGACAAATTTACAAAAAAATGGGAATATTAGCACACATGTAAATAGAATCCATTAAGGTGATATAAATGTGAAAAAATAATGAATATATTGAAATATTTTGATACATTAAATCCATCATGACAAATAGAATGTGAAATATAGTTTGGATGGAGAAGGCAGAGTAAAACTTAATTTGGATGACCATGCGAGTGATCAATATGATAGAGGAGATGTTGTGTGAATGGATGAGTAAATTAGAGTTATTTTTTATACATGAGGAAAGGGTTAAATTTTAAATTAAACCATTTGTAAAGGGTTCATGGTTTGGATGCATGGTTAGGCCAAAATCTACACCAATTGTGCACAACCACTACCTAATTTTAACTCACCACGTAAGCTAGGTTGATGATTTTGGAAAATAATATGTATCGTATGTCCCCCTCTAGAGACCCACATTAGCACCGTATATGTTTAAACCATACCATGTATCCATATGTGAAGTGTTTTTTATAAATTGTTCACTTAGTTTACTTCTTCTAAAACTAGAAGCTATGAACTCCAAATGAACCCTGAATTCTCCAGAAAAAAATATCTAAACTCCTTGAAATTTTTATATGTATAAAATGGCTATTTTTAACCAAAATTTCATGCATTTTTACATCATTTGAAAATTAAATATCTTATAATCTCCAACACATAAAAAACTCTCCCCTAAGTTACATTTCTATTGGAAAGTGTCACTAAATTATAATTTCTTCCATTGAAAAAGTATATATGCCTATAAATCATAGGTATCATCCAATATTCATATATGATGTCATTTCAACCATACTAAGGTAAATAACCTACTTCGGAAAGCCTTTACACTTTTATCAATGATATGGATATGATACTCCACAATAAATGAATTGTTTTATAATTCAACATTCTTGGATTAAAAGGATGAGATGAGTATGAATGGTGATAGTGAAACTAATATAAAAATATTACTTTCACATGTCCCCGCACCTTTGATTAAGGGCTATTGAATTAGCTAATAGTCATACGCTCTCTATGATCTCAAAATGATTCGTACAATATGTTGATAACTAGACCAACATTTTAGTCTATATATGAAACAGTCTAGGCAAAGAACCCAAGAAGACTTAATGCCCCACCTTAAACTCCAATGGTTATTGGGGCCATTAATATACTAATTATTTCTAGATAGATATATATCTATATAAATACATAAGAGATTTTCCATCTCTAATGTCTCTTGAATGAGATGAGTTTCAGATGGTGTTTCCACCCAATCATCTAACTCGCACATGGCCAAACAACACAACCTACTATATAGGTCCACATAAGGATCCATCTCTATGGTTTCATGAAATATGTTATTATATGAAATTTCATAAAGTGGCATGTTTTTCTCACAAGAACCTCAAAAATAAAAGAAACATTCTTTGATGATGTCCTTGAATATTAAAATCATATAATCATGTTTCCCCATTAGTCAATGGTTGATAGTTTTTTCCAAGAAGTTCATATGATATGAGATCCTTCTATAACCCCTTCTTGAAACATTATGTAAAACCTAGATCTATGTCTGATATATTGATATGTGTTGTTCTATGAAGGAGTATGATATCACTGACATATATCTTTTATATGGAATCCATTTATAATGTCAATATAATTGGAAAAATGTGTGCAAACTTTTCCTTGCTATCTAAAACTACCAATATAGAATCCCTAATCCGATAACGTCTCAACAAAATGGTCTAAAAAATACACAGTGAATTAATTCACATGATCTCTAATATATTAAATAGCAGCAAAATCTACACTATTTAGTGGTGTTTATTCTTTACCTACTAAAAGGTGGAACACCAAATGATGAAACCCACTATTTTCTTCTTCGTCTCCAGCCATAGATACATTTAGTGTTTGTCACAATATTTCATGGTAAAACCTCTATTTACTACACATGCAGATGAATGATAAAATAGATTTAATTTTTCTTTAATTTTCGAAGGAATCCAGATATGTCATAAATGTTCAAGATTTTATAACTCTCAGTGACATATTCCTAAAATGGTTCATCAACTAATGATCTCTCACATAGGACCAATCCCTTATGATCCATAAACTTCCTCAGCATCCCTATATCATTAAGTGAATAGGTCACCAAAATTTATATAATAATATAATTTTCATGATTCTCATGTACCTATATGTACATCTCATAAAACATATACATCAACTATAACTCATTACTTGACTCCTGGAATTATTTTTTCTATGTCTTCTGGCACATAACATGAGCCACTAAATTTTCCTTCCCCTGAATATAGGAACGATAAATGATGAAAGAGTGATTCTATTCGATCCTCCTTCACTACAAGAAATTCAATCCTTACTGAAGAAATATTTATTTGAGACACATTTATCATTATTTTTAATGAAAAAATATTGCAATATAAAAATCATCCAATAAAAAATCTATTGAAAAAAATTACTAGATTGATAATTTGGATTTGTTAATTATACTCTTGATCCCTCATCTAGAGGGACCATTACAAAAAACTTGATCTTCCAACATCCGAACAGACCGTATCCCGATACTTGATACATCACAATAATCCACATAGGCTCTTCAAGGATCATGGAAATTTGATATCATCATTGAATTTTTCCTTCCCTTAACTTTTAAATGGATTTGTCACATTCTTTTGAAAAAGATAGCATAAAAACGTCATTGTTTAATTCTTTAATTAGTGTTTCAATGTGTGAGTAATCATTAATAAAAGACATGCTATATCTTGGTAGACCAAAGAAACTCTATATATGAAAAAGTTTATTCATATACACCAAAGAGGCCAAGGATTATACCTTCTCCTGGTTAATAGATACGCTGGCCTCTATGATTATGTTACCCTGGAGCTGAAATTTATCAATCTGGAAATGGCATTTGATGATTTTGAAATAGAAATTATTATCAATTAGTGAATTCATTACAACATCAAAGTGTTTAACTTGTACATATCATGTGTGAGAAAACACTAATATTTCATTCATGAATATAATCATTAAATAATAGATAAACGAGTAGATTTCGTGATTAATTAAATCTCGTCATACAAACTATTCATTTTTGAGGTCAACGACATGACGAAATACTATACAAGAAATATCTACTATGGAAATGTATATTCAATATTTCTGATGGTTTTTAATTCACCTAATGTATCCCATCCTCAATTTATTCATATAGAAAATAATCTCTCATCTGATATGGTCAAAGAGGACATCAATACTAGGAAATGGATACTAATTCACACTTGTATGTTGATTCAATTTTCGATAATCAACAAAATATTAATATTTCCAACCTCAGTCATGGAAAAAAATATAGTTTAACCCCATAATGATTTATTAGGTAGTATAAAACTCTTAGATTTCATTTCCTATAGCTGCCTCTTGAGCTCCTTTAACTCAGTAGTAGTCATCCTGTAATGTGGAATGGACACTAATGTTGCTCCAAGAACTAGGTAAATATTAAATTCAAAAAATGATTCTATAGGTAGAATAAGAAAATCATCATCTATGAAACTGTGAATTAATACACTGTAATAAAGAAATATGTACACTATATACCCTAATAATCTTGATAATAATATGCAATCTGGGTCTTCACACCACTCATCCCATAATTCTTAGGTAAATCTCGAATCTCCTGGAAATCAAATTCTTCATAATAAACATATATATAACCCTATGGAGAGGTAAAAGACACCCATTGTTGATAAAAATTAACTTGAACATGATAGGGTACCACCCATTCTATTCCATGGATTACATAAAATACAGATATGTTAGGGACCAAAAGATTCCGTACAACAGGATAAGCACCACATTTATCAAGGTGAAATTCATTGTAATGGTGTATTCTCTCAGGTCGGATCGCCAATTTTGTGTATGGAGTCATAATTCCATATAAATACTCTATTTCATGGGTCAAAATTTCAATAATTTCCATCGATTTGTATGAATATAATTCACCAATATCGAATAGGGTGGAAATCAAGGTAGAGGTCGCTTGAATAATGCCTCTAAATATATGAGGACCTGACATATTCTCTTAAAGATTTGGAAATAATACATTTAACTACACTAATCAAACACCCTATGATAAAATATGACTACCATGAGTAGGTTTGCCCATCCTGTGTTAAATATTTGAATCTAGACTACCTTATCCTTGAGTGACTCCTTGGCAGGGATGATCGATAGTACTCCAGCTACCTTCCTCATCAGGCACATGTGATCCCACTCATAAATAAAAACCTTATATAGAATGCTCTCCCACAATATATATATGATAAGGTACTATAAAAATTCTATTTATGACCCAACCTATCGTAATATCATCAATCAACATTTTCCTTGGGAAATTTGGGTTTATTATTACTTTACTTCCCATTATGGTGAAAACACTTGTAACATTCCATTGGCTTCATCTGAAAATCACTACCCCCATACATAAAATTGAGGAAACACTTCCAACTACTCAATAAACAATTTTTCAGACTCGGTACTGGACTACCATGACACACACTTTCAACTTCTCTATGGTTCTTCTCGATGTTGAGGGATTAGTTCACTATTTTAGAAATAATGTTCAACTAAAATACATTCAGTAATGATCTGATTGTGTTTTTGAGCACATTCTCATACCATATTTTTGTCTCTAACATGTAACCACCAAGAATTATTGAAAACACTAGAGCACCATGAACCACAATTTATTGTCCATAATAGACATAGTACCATGCTGTATATGTATAAATATTCTATCTCAGTAAACTCCAATCATATGTGAAGATAAGTAGCCTATGCATAATATTTGAAAGTCTACCCATACCATACCCATATGATGAACATCCTAGGAAATAATGTTCCATGATAATATAACTAAATAATAAAGAATTTTAGTTTCAATCACGAACCTTCTATTGAGATAAATCTCAAGATGCATGCATAAATATGGAATGGCCTTTAGTCATGACTTCTTATATGTGTCCCACCATTCCCCAAGAATGTAGGTGTATTTTGATATAATAATCCTCATCTAAACTCGACCATATAAGGGAATGTGATGGAACACCATGAACAACCTTCAAAAATAATAGGAAACTCACTCATAACTATGAATCACAGCCATTCTATAGAATAATTGGTGGCAGAATAAGAGGTTTCATAGGTTGTACTAAAGGAGAGTTATATCACATAACTTCAAAATGATAGTAGTCACCAAATCCCAGCGCTCAACATAAAGCCCTCATGGTTTCATATTTACACAATTTCTAAAAAAACATTAGAGGATAAATAATAATTAAATTATACATATCTAAAATAGGGCATGTACATGGCCTTCCTATAAGAAAGTCACAACCCTCTTCCTGCTCTAATTTTTATATTTGGGTGGTGTATAAAATCATAAGGCTCATGTGAGGGACTACCCACTTCTCCCTAGATATGTTAGTTTAGGTTAAGGGTCACACAACATACAACATAGTTAATAGTACATTAAATTTCAGTCGAATGTTATACAGGAAACACCCTATACATTGTAATTCACATTACCATTTAATTGTGGTCATTTTATTTAAGAATTTTAATTAATTTATATTGATAATACATAATATTTATATATGCTATGTTCTTTTTATGTGATTCTCCAGTCATAAGTTTTAATGGAATATGCTATATAGTTTTTAATTTTTGTACAATGTAAGTGTGACCTGACCACTATCTCTTTTACCAAGATACAATAGTTCATACAAAATTATTTTATTAGTAAAATAATCATTCAAAATTTATACAAGTACATGATTCATAAATTAATATTGAAATTCATGTTATCAACATCAACTATCATATCATCACATGTGACTAATGATCCATGGATCAAACATGGAATAATTTCATAATTAAGGTTCCCCAATTAATATATATTCTAAAGAACTATTTGGTTGATACAGATACATTAATTAATTAAATTAGTCTATCCCTAAAAAAATGTATTCCACATTTAAAAATATATCAATCAACTAACTAAAAATATGTAGTATGAAATTGATGCATTAATAAAAATCTCGCATGGAATGTATAAAAAATGTGAATCTTGAGGTGCCTACAATGATTCATGAACTGTTATCTCATTTACATAAATATTCAAAATAATATATTTCATCATGAAAAAAATAATAACAATTTCAAAAAACATGTGCTCTTCCCAATAGTGAAATCAATAAAACTATATCATGAAAAAAACATAACAGTAATTGGCTTCCAATGTGATTTTGTTTTTCCTTGTACAAGTGTTAGCTACTATTAGATACATTTTCATTACAAACTCCTGAAAGATACTTAATCTCATGTCTAATAATTCTCACATTATTAAACATTAATATGAACTTGTTACCATTTTTTAATGTTTTGTTTCATTTTCACTGAGTAGTAACCAAACATGAGAGTAGCATGCCAACAAACATGCCTCCTTCAAAGCATGATTCCACAGACTAGCATTAACGGTATAATATGGTATGGTGAGAAAACTATAATATATGGGTCATTAAAATGTACAATAGTATAATAAATTAATAACTAATGTAATTCAACATCCAGATAAGAGTAAATCACGAATCCATAGGCAAAATTAATTTCAAAATAAGAACCATATACAACATCATATACATAATGGTGATTTTTTCATTATTCTATATAGTATGATATACAAATAGGAGTTAGAGAATCAGGAACATATATCATTATATAAAAACATGGAAAGAATACATGCGATATTTTTAATTTAATGATGATAAATATCCATTCCTCTACTATTGTAATCCATCCTAGTATAGTAAATCAATCATTAATAGTCTGACCCTTTCCTTTTTCCTTACCATTATCTAAAAAGAGGGTTTGTTACCAATCGATATCCCAGACAGAGTTTGAGATATATTCATTAGGACCCCACCAATGAAATATTCTATTATCTATCCATTTTATAGAAAATGAGATGATTGTATGTACAATAATAAAATGTAGAAATATAAATTATAACTAGGTCAACTCTAGTTCCTTAAGTGCATTTGACCGATGCTACCTAGTTCAACCTATGATGAATATCTTTGACTATGTGTCACCATGTTTATCAGTATAATAGTATATAGATATATATTGATATATATTTAATAGAAAAATTATATCATTTATACACACATATATATTTTACTATCAGAGAACTCGGTCATAACTTAGGAATCCATACATAATAAAATACTATGTTATAATTTATGTAAGTATCTCCATTCTCAAGTATAATGTGTTATAAGGTACTTAATACCTGAATATCATAGTTAATAAATAAATTACATACATTAGTATCATAATCATTAATGGAAACCATGACCGTGTATCATAAAAAATAATAAGTTATGTTTTTTCCATGTTCCGTAATCTATAAGTAATGCCTCGATTAAGTATCATAATCAACAATGGAGATGAATCTTGAGTATCGTAGTCTGTAATTAACTGTCAGTTATTATTTAACATAATCCATAATATGGTTTCTAACTACTATATATTTTATTTAGTCAAGATATAATCCATAATTTATATAAATTACACATGACATGGTTGTACCATTCACATATATTTAGTATGATGTAGTAATTTAATATCAATGTCTTGAAAAGACCACATAGAAAGTGGTTTGGTCACATAGGTATTTATAATGATGTCAGAAATACATAATCACAACTTAAGAGGTGTCAATAGTTATAGGGGGACATCATATAATAAAGAAAGGGGTGTATAATTGAATTTCTAAAAAAGAAAATAAATCAGTTTATGATAATTCATATTTTTTAGGAAATGTGTAGGAATTCTTGTGTGAGTGATCACATTGCATGAAATAAAACAACAATACCTTAATGTAAATGTATTAGACCACATACGTAAATGCGGATAGCTACTCCTCCTCCAGTTTCGTCCAATAATATGTACTATAATGATATAATTTAGTAAAATAGTCAAAGTTACTAAACATATGGAACATCAAATCACCACGAAATATCAGTCATGGGGAAGAGAAAAATGGGCAATGAAATGAAATGGATTGAAGTGTTTACCACTAAATATCCAACATTTGAAATTTAAAGTGAAATAATGTCTAGAAGAATAATATATCTCAATTAATATAATGTGTATCCATGGTAGATCTCAGCCTGTGGGAGGAAGTCCTATGAGAAATGAAGAGGAAATGGTGGAAAAATGTAATAAAGGAGGCATGTGAAATATTAGAAATTAACTACTTTTTTAAGGGTGAATATTTTGGCTACACAAATATTATAAAACATGCACCAACCATGAAACCCCACATTCTATGTGGAACTAATTTTGCAAGATAGAATAAATGTTTTAGAAAACTAAGGATAGATCGTACACCCTTCTACAATCACTCTATATCAGCCCATATATTTTAACCGAACCTTGTAGCATAAGGTGAATATTTTCAAAAAATCATACTCCTAGTATTATTACTCTATATCCCATAGCATGGAGTTTCGAACAAGCACCAAACACTCTTGAAAACTCCCTTAAATTATGAGGACCATATATAAGGATATAAAAAATGGTTCAATGTAAAAATTAAAACATCCATATATCATGAGAAAAAATAGGATAAAAAATCTTAACCAATGTTACCAATTATAGATTCATTAAAAAAATTCATTTTTTAATAATTTTATTCAATATCTATATTATTGGAAATGAAATTCTAAATCATAACATTTAATGTGTAATAAACCTGATTTGTAGAAGATAAAAATTTCACCATTAATTGTCCTTGATATTATTTAATATAATTATCAAATGAAATAATTATAATATATTAAAATAAATGTTTAAATTTTATATTAAATTAATTTTTGTGATTTGAATAATTTATTTAATTAGAAAAAAGATACACAATATTAAAAAAAATATTTTAAAAATTCATTTTCATCATTATCCTAGTAATTTTCTTTGATCCATGTAATCAAACATCAATACATAAAAATGAAATTTTCCATATTAAATAATATGAAAATTTCGATATGAAATCAATTTCTTAGGATTTAATTTATACATGTGATGAAAAATATTTAATAAAAGTGAATTAAATCTGCTTTTAATGAAAAATATTATCTATGTTTTAAAATTTTTAATCTTTTGATTTATATATCTGATATAGTTTTTTGAAATTATTTTATTTACTATTTATATATATATATGAAAAATAAAAAAGTTTCTTTTTCATTTAATTACTTCTTGTTTTATGATATTCCCAAAATGTAACATTATTAGAAAAATAAAAAATATTCACTATCCACCGAAAAATGAATTATTTTATTAAATTTTTAAAAATTACTTTAATCTAGTTTTTATTTAGTGAATAATAAATATTAAGTCAATATTCAAGTTCTAATATTTATAAATTTATCTTTTAAAAGTATATACACTATATAATGAAAAACTACTTTTATTGAATTTTTTTAAAAACATTATGTTTAATATTTCCTTTTTTGTATGAAAATACAGTTAATTACATTAATTAAATTTTCAATATATTTCATTAATTATACATTATCATAATAATATTAATATAATATGTTAGTGCACATTTTTTTATTCTTGGGAAACTATATATCAACCATTTTATAAAATTTTAATATTATTTTCCTAAATCGCATGGGGTTACAAACATCCACCACTACATCCTATATCCTAGTTCATACCAAAATCCTCCAATATTGAAACTTCTTGTAGAACACACTTTTCAAATTATAAAGGTCCTTGGTTTTTTTAATTGTCATTCATGTGGGTGTCTATATACCACTCAAATATCATATCATTCTCATCGGGTCAGGATGTCATAAACCATGCAACCTCATTCTCCACAGACTTAGTAAATCATATCTCCTCTCATTATATATAATTTATATGATTTCAGAGATATTGATCCAGATTTTGGGGATTTTATAATTTTATTCTTCATATGATGCAAAGCAAACCTGAACTGATGGATTCTCATAACTGATGTCTCTACTCTCTGGTGACCAAAAAAACTTCATCCTGATACTGATCCGTTGATAAGTATATCTTGATCATTATGGCCTTCCCAAGTAACCATACATTGGTGAGGATGTATGGGGGAATAATATTTACTCAATAATATTTTCTATTTCGAATATCAAACATTCATTCGCAATGGAATCCATCCCAAATAATTTTTTTGTAGTACCTTGAGAGGATAGGGAACAATGAAATATACACTAAAAAACATACTAACTCAATGTTATTATCATTTCTCCATGAATCATACAAATATCAATATATTTATAATATTATCCTAAGAAAAGTTTCCGTTATTATCTTTCTATAAATTCATTTCCACATCATGGGTTTAGATGATCAAATTCAACTAGTGTGTCACTTCACCATGGTTAATGGGATATTCCAACACCAACTTCAAATTGAATGGTGTTTTGAATATGAAAAACTCATTAATAATTGTATTAATAAAATCCCCCACTATGTAAGGGTGAGTATGTCCTTAAAACATTATTATTCTATTTACCAAAAACTCATGAAACACACGCAGGTTATGTAAATCGTCATCCTATCCAACTACAATTTCCCACCTCTCTATAGGTTGTGGGTATTCCACCAAGGATATTTTTAATGGGTCAACATACTATTTTACGGATGGAGTAACTACTCACTATTCATATAGTGGGGACATCGCATGGTTTGTTCATTACATAAAAACCTCATCACTCTACTAACTTGTGATAAGAGGATCAATCACTTTCACATAGTGGATCACAATATTATAAAAAATAAATTATCATCATTAAATAATATATGGGTGGTTGAATCTATATGGGGACATAAGAGGAATACCAACACCTAATTGATTTCAGTACTATTTATATGTTAATTTTATAAGATTCATTTGAATAATATGACATTGTATGATTTTTAATAGAGTATTGGGGAATGAATTTTTTATCTAACACAACAACATTGGGTTCTAAAGACTACCATATGGACTTCATACTGATTTAGAATATTTTTATACTTTC
This sequence comes from Viscum album, assembly GCA_963277665.1. Taxonomy (NCBI): domain Eukaryota; kingdom Viridiplantae; phylum Streptophyta; class Magnoliopsida; order Santalales; family Viscaceae; genus Viscum; species Viscum album. The sequence goes on along the minus strand of OY728128.1, from coordinate 1,689,371,229 downwards.
ACAAATAGACCTGATAAAAAATTCGAACAAATATATTACGAAGTAAAAAATCTATATTGATAATTCTTTGACAAGAACTTACCCATCGTGGACCAACCTAGATCGATTGGAAATCATGTTCTGTACACTATGAAATCCATAATTAGTGTAGAGCTAGTGAATAGCACTAAGTTGGAATTTCGCATATGTTGGGAATATTTATCCAAATATAAAAATAAAAATCACAAATCTCAAGGAATGAAAATAATAATTTAATACTAAACTAGTAATAAACATGAGAACAAAAAATTAACGGGAGGTGTTATGTTTAAAAATTTTATGACATGTTCTAAAACGTAATGTAAAAGGAATTAATAAATGAAATTAAATATCATTTATAAACCAACATATTGAAACTACATGAATTAACCTATAGAATTCATAGATTTATACATATCATCTACGAATTTAACCTTTGGATGCCAATAATAACCTTCCCAATTGATAACGTTCTTTCCCTAATAAACTCGGTATATTTATTTTTATTCATAAGGAATGACTTGTGTGGGAAAAATACTCATGATGGTGTGACTAAATATATACATATCTGAATACTTTAAAAAACATAAAGGAATAATGATGTTAGGGATCAGTCAACTCTAAACTAAAAAAGTAGGGAACTACCTATTGAGGTGATGAGAACATAGATCTAGAAATGAAAATCCCATATATCTATATAGATAGAGAACTATGAAAATTCTTTACATTATAGATGATCAAAGGATTCAACACTACAACAAACCTTGATATATACATGGCAGTAAAGCCAAAACCATGTTATGTCATGAATCATATTGAGGAAAAAGGAACTATCTCACGTATGGATAGGTTGATGGACATCAGAACACTGATTAAGGTTACCACTCATCATTAAAAAATATTATATATGGAGTAACAAACTCTATAAGTAGAGGAACCACACCTCTATAATCAATGAAATATCAATTGGGGGAGATACTCTATAAAAATTGTGGAATATCGTGTATGGGAGTATTGATATCATGACCAATATATTGAGGACACAATACCCATGTATCTAGGGAGGTACTGAACTCCATAACATTATATTGGATCCTTACCATATCATCAACAAAATGATATATGCGTATAAAACCTTGTAGCATACATGTGTCATCATCCCTGAATCCTAACATATACTCTATAAATCTAAATCGTAATAACAATAATATTTTTTAAAAATGACTTCATATAACTCAAATGACTGTACCAATGTGATAAATGTGAAAAAAGTCTCATGATATGATGTTTGTTTATATAAATCAATAATTCAGTAAAATGCTCTAAAAGTGCAATAAAAGTGTGTGACTCATTGCATCCTCTTGGTGTTCCCATATGTTGTCTACGTAGAGGGTTTTTATGGTTTAATGATTCCAACACAAGATTTTTGGGTCATGTCTTGTAATAATACCTGCCATCTATGCCCATCCTACTAATTTGGTTTCATTGATCCACATACCTTCCATGATAGGATTGTTCATCTAGGTAAAATTGGTTATGGAAAAATTTTAGAATGGATTTTTTTAATAAATTTGGGGTGGGGTGTTTTTATTTTTAAAAATGTGGTTTTCAAGTGCCTTATGAAGTTGTGATTTTGGTGTAAAACACAAAATATCTACTTTATCTATAGCTTTGGAGATTTAAAAGGAAAAACACCACTTCTTGTGGAACTGATCCTCTCCTTTCTTCAACCATCAGCATAATTTTATATGGAATTTGTTTTTGTAATGAAACTTTTAAAGGTACCACTTCAATTGGGACCTAAAAACTCCGCCCTATAAGAGGGGCTACACCCCCCCCCCCACCTCTCCAATAATCCAAACCACTTCTCCTATACTTTTGTGCAATATAATACCTCCTTAAATCTCTTTGATTCATCTCTAAAACCTCATCAACACTCTGCTAGAAAACCCCTTTATGGTTTCTTTTAGGTGGAACCCTCTAATATTAATGTAATTCAATTTAAATTTCATTTTTTAATATTTAAATTAATTAAATTAATTGTTTATTAAATAGTAAATGCATTATAATTAGAAACTAAATATTATATAATTTCAGTTACTTGTTAGATAATTATGTAACTAATTTTAATTAGTTATTATTTAATTTTCATTGGTTATTAATTAATTATGTATGTAATTTAAATTAGATGTTAATTAATTGTAATTAGTACATCCATAATTATGAAAACTATTTAATTTGTTGTCATTTAATTATAATTATGGATTAGTTAATTGTAATTAGTAAATATGTTAATATAACTACAAATTAATTAATTGTAATTAGTACTTAATTAGGATTGAATAATAATAAATTAATTAATTTTTTACTAGTTAATTAACAATAATTAGACTTTACATATTATCATTTGAAATTAATTTATTTGTAAATTATTGTAATTAATTTTTATTTTATTTTAATTTGTAAATACATTTATGGAAATGGAAATTATCTTATTGTAAATAATACTTTGTTAATTATAATTATTAATTAGTAAATTAAGAAATCAATTGTAATTTGTAATTAATTAACTACAATTACTACATACCTATTTTTAATTAGTAATTATTTCATTAATACTTAATTGAAATAATGGGTTATATATTTTTTAAAAATTTTGGGGTCAAAGCCTCATATTATTATTAAATCAAATACATCTTTTTATCTCTGTAGAGGGAGACCTGTTGCATAGCCTAAATACCCAAGTCAAGTGTCCAGAATAGAAGGCTTGAAAGCCCAGTTTTTGGCCCACAGGTCCCTTTAGTGGATAGTATTACTACAGTACCCAGTCTACTACAATTCCACTAAAGCTATCATATCATCGCTGATATAGTTTTTCTATTGCTATAGCACTGCTACAGTGACCTGCTATAGTACCTGTGAATTTGTCCCATCCTTAATTCAATCCTATGTCTATTGGATGCCAAGCATGAGCCTTTACAACTTGTAATTAGTACATAGTTAATTTCAACTAATTATTAATTAATTACTTTATTAAATATAATTATTAATTATATATTTATAATTTTTAATTAATTAATTATCAATTAGTTGTAATTAGGCATTACATAGTTTTAACTAGTTAATAGAATAACCAAATTTTCAATTTATTAATTGAAATGAGTACTTAGTTAGTTGTATTTAATGATTAATTAATTAATTTAATAATTGTAATTAGTAATTAGTAATTAAAGAACTATAATTACTAATTATATATCATTTAAATGTTTTTAATTTAGTAATAATTAATTAATTGTCGGCATTAGTAAATTATACTTACTATGTCGAATTTAGTATATTCTAATTAGTAATTAATTAATTATAATTAGTAATTACGTAATATTAATTAGTAATTAATTTTTTATTACATAATTGTAATTAGGTATTAGATAATTATAATTGGTATAATAATTAATGTAATTAGAAATTAATTAAATGTAATTAGTACTTAATTTATTATAATTATTAATTAATTTATTTATTTATTTATTTTAATCTGTAATTAATTATTATACTTACTAATTATATTAGTATAATTGGTAAAGAATTTATTATTAATTAATCTTAATTGTGAATTAGTTAATAGTAATTTGTAAACAAACTAATTAAAAGAAATTAAAAATTTGTTACTTGTAATTACAACATACTTAATTATAATTAGTATTTAACTAATTATCCAATTAATTTTAGTAAGAAATAATTTAACTATATTTAGTAATTACATAATTATAATTAGTAATTAGTTTCTTAAAAATTATATTTAATTAGTAAATAGTTAATTTTAATTATTAAATGAAATAATGTAATTAGTAATTTATTAATTTTAATTAGTAATTTTTTATTTTAATTAGTACATAGTTATTTTTAATTTATTACTAATTATTTAAATATTTTATTGTGTTTTTTAATTTACTAAATATAATTATAAATTACATAATTATAACTATTAGTGAATATATTATTAGTTAATTGTAATTATTAATTAGTTAATTGAAATTAGTAAATAAAGTAATGAAACTAGAAATTATTTAATTTTATTGAGAACATAGTTAATTATAATAAATGAGTAATTAATTATATAATGAATTTTAATTATTAAATAATTAACTATAATTAGTAATTATATAATTATAATCAGTAATTATATAATTATAAATTAATTTTATTTAGGAATTAGTTTACCAATTTATTATTCATTCATTGTGAAGTGCCAAATGAAATGGTGATTTTTGACATGATGATTAAAGGAAAACATATAATATCTCATTTATAGAGATTAGAAAATATTACTTCCAATGACATTTTTCATTTGAATAAAATTAATAATGTGAACCACATGAATTGAAGTGGTTTTTTTAAAGACGGATTCATTAATGTTGAAGATCGACATATGTTTAAATGTGAAGCCACATAGGGAAGTGGTCCATCCAGAGCCTATTTCTATCAAAGGGGCCAGAGGCCGCCAGTTGACGGGCAGTATTGTTTCCTTCCCTTTTGATAAAGGAGAAGGTGCAGCTTGAAAAGCCTTGACGGAGAGAGAGGATTCTCATGATGAGGAAGCCAAATGACTGCAGTCTTCCATCATTATGGTTAATAGCATTGATAATTATGAGGCAGACTGATTCGATGTTGATTTTATCCCATCCATGATCTTTAGCGAACATCAAACTAGAGAGAATGACTATAGCCTCGGCTACCACAGGTTCTCAAAAAGCATTGTGAGATTCATGTTGGGCTTCAATGATTTGGTCGTAGTGGTTCTGGGCCTGAAGGCCGAGGGAAATGGGTCCATTCGTGTGGAGAGACGCATCCACATTAATCTTAATAAATCCTTCCATTAGCGGACACCATTGTGGGGAGAAGGAAGGGGTTCCAAAGGGCTTTTGATGTCCATTGTGATGTTTCTAGCCCTCAGTACAAGACAATTCCCGGTCAATCCAAAATTATGTTGGTTTGTGGATGTGGTTGAAAACTACATCCTTGCGATGGACCCAAATGATCCAGGCCTGGGTACAAAGTGAGCTCACTTTAGTCAATGAGAATGAGGATCACCATCGCGTCAAGATAGTTGGAAGGTCAGAGGCCATGGCCCAGAAAGCATCTGAATCAGAATCACATTTATTCCAAATTTCTTTATCCCCTGGGAAATGAATAATGGCAGGAAAGATGGATTCTACAATGATTGGGCAGAAGGGGCAATATTCATCACTGAAAATATGTCGGAAGACAAGAAGGCTTATGGTAGGGAGGGTGCCCGAGCAAACCTGCCACCAGAAGTGACATATCTTTGGGGGGAGTTATCTTTCCAAAGCGATTTCTAGGGCCCCCTTCTCGATCAACTGATTGAGCACCAATAGAGAGCATGTAGCTAGATTTCACCATGTATTTTCCTGAATGGTCATTTGTCCAGTAGACATGATCAGGGCCGGCGTCTGGGACCCGTGGTGTACTCAGGAAAATTCTTTTGTCATGTTCGTTGAACCAAGAGTTGATCATTTCCAAACACCACCCTGATCCCGGGCCTGAAAAGAGGCACCTGACTGTGGCATCTTCAAGGCCTGGTTGGGCAGGGGAGTATGCCCACAAACCATATTTATCAATCAGCTAGGGATCGGTCCATATATTAACAGAGGAGCCATTCCCAATCCTCTAGCCCAGCCCTTTTTCCAGCAGTCAACGGAAACACCAAATGCTTCTCTATATGAAGCTATGAAGAGGTTCAAGAGAGGATTCATGGAAATCCTTGTGGGTAAAGTGTTTATCTTAGAGCACCTGCACACAGAGAGAAGATGGATGGTTAATAAGGCAGCACCCTTACTTCACCAGCAGTGCGTCGTTGAATTGGTGTATGTTACAGAAACCCAATCCTCTCTCAGATTTGTGGGAGCACAATTTCTCCCTAGAAATCCAGTGGGTATGATTCCTTCTATTATTCTTACCCCACCTGAAGTTGGAAATGCGTGCATGGATCTGGTAGATCACAGCAAACATGAGTTTAAACCGCAACATAAATTACATGGGGATAGACTGGAGGGCAGCTTTAATGAGTGTCTCCTTGCTAGGTTTGGAAATTCATTTAAGGGTCCAGCCTTGAATTTTTTTCTCGAACCTATCCAGTAATGATGCAAAGACTTTTTTCTTGGAGTGGCCAATCACTTTTGGAAGCCCGAGATACTTCTGGTTTTTCTCAACCATATGGATGCCAGCCGTAGCCCAGAGTTAATCTTTCTTTCATGGAGGCACCCCTGCGCTGAATGAAATTTTTGATATTCCATGGTTGATTAACTTCCCAGATTCCCTTTCGTATTGATGGATTGCATGACTGATCGTCTGACATTCGTTATTGGTATCTCTAATGAAAAGAAGGCAGTCATCGGAAAAGAAAAGATGTGAGACCGGTGGGCTTACACAGAACACCCGAGCCCCATGGATAGATTTAGAGGATGCTTCCATGGAAATGAGGTTAGAAAAATCATCATCCACCAAGATAAAGAAAAAAGGGGAGAGAGGATCTCCCTTGAGAAGGCCTTGAGTTGGGGAGAAGCCTTAGGTGAGATCCCTATTGAATTTGATTCGGAAGGAGACATACATGACACAGTGTAGGGCCATATTTACCCATTTAGGAAAGAAGCCCATTTTCAGCATTACAACTTTGAGTAAATGACATTCCACTTTATCGTAGGCCTTGGACTTATCAAGCTTCCAGGACATGGTTCAAATTTTTGTTGTGGAGCATGTTTTCATCGAATAGAACACATCATGGGCCACAATTGCATTATCTGTGATCAATATCTTAGCCATGATGGCGCTTTAGTTTTCTGAATTGATGACATGTAACCAAAATCATAGCCGATTGACTAAGATCATTGAAAATATATTGTAGGAGACATTGAAGAGGCTGATAGGTCGAAAATCTAGCATCACAAGAGGTTTCTTAATTTTTGGAAGGAGGATGAGGATATTTTCATTGATGTAAGAAATGCTAGTCTTCCCAGCCCAAATATTCTTCATCATATTGTAGATTTCGAGGCCAATAATGTGCCAGTAATGTTTAAAGAAAAGTTAGTGGAAGCCATCCGGGCCCGGGGCCTTAGTATGATGAATTTGTTTCAGTTCCAGATGTATCTCATCATCCATCACATCTTTGGAAGGATCTCGATTGATCTCCTCGGTGATCTCATGTTTGATAATGTCCTCCAAATCAGATGAAATGTAGGGAGTTCCTGCAGTGAAGAGGTTCTGAATGAAACAAACAAAGGGTTCTTGTATTCTCTGAGTGTTAGAGACTTTACTACCATAAGGCTGCGTTATGCATGGAATAAAATTTCTCCATCGGCTTTCTGAAGGTTTCTGGTGAATGTATTGGGTATTGGCGTCCCCTTCTGTAATGTGGGTGTCATATGCCCGCATTGTCCAAAATCTTTCCCTGATGCGCAGGGTGGCATCCATCAATCTTTGAGTGGCACCAATCTTAGAGAGATTTATAGTTTATGGGGGTTGAATGAGAAGGTAATGCCGTTTTCTTTCAAGGAAATCATATTTCCTATTAGGATGGCAGAACTTCTTATTGCTCCAAGATCTCTGATCGGATGCGACCTGCTAGAGGTTGGATCACACGTCTGCCTGACTAATATTCCAACTTGATCTGACAACCTCTTCACATTCGTGGACATTTGAACAAAATATTTCAAATATGAAGGGTCTATAGGCCTGACTAAAGAGTTTTCCATGATTGGAGTCAATGACAATTGGGTAGTGGTCCGAATAGTTGACCGTCAGGTGGTCGATGTGAAACATGCTAAAGAGAGTTGTCTAATCTAACAAGCCTAGAAATCGGTCGAGCTGCTCCGCGATGTGGGTTCCATCCGTAGAACCCTGGAACCATGTGAACGGATTACTCATGTAACCCATATCGACTAGGTCCACCCTAGAGACCGCGTCCTTAAAATTTGACATCGCCACAAATGGTTAGACAACACCGCCTCCTTTTTTCCTATTACACATAATCTCATTGAAGTCCCCTCCGAAGACCAACCATAGAATCCAACAGAAGTCCACGTGGGGATGTGGTCCGCGTGGATTCTTATAGCCACATGGTTCAAGGAGAATGATATGATCTTTACATCGACAGAATCCTTCTATAGGAGATAGCGTCCCCTGGAATATCCTTTTTGGGAGACCGAGAGGTAGCCTTGGAAGCCGTATTTTAGAGAAATGTTGGTTGTGTCCTTGTTTTCCATTATAGTTTCAGACAGGAAAACCATATTTGGGTGAATTTGGGCACAATTGCGCTAATTCATGCGAACTGTTAGTTGGTTTCCATGCCCATGACAGTTCCATCCTAAGAAAATCATTGCAATATGTGGGGCTGGGACTTACTTGCCTCCACCTTTGAATCCTTTGGGCTTGTATCTCCACCCATCATTTTCGATCTTTTTGGGGTATCCCCCATTGACTGACATGATTCAACTCATCATTTCAGATACCCGAGTTTTGGGTTTTCCGTTTTACCGTCTCTTGCCTCCCTTTGCACCATTTTCCATGTTTGACAGGTGGTTGGGCCAAGTGGTGGGTTTCCTGACATACCACGGTCACCTTGTGTACGAATACCAGGCATGGTCCTATCTAGATCATGATTGGGATCTGGTGGTTCGAAGTGCATCTGTTTTGGCAGCGATCTTTTTTCTGGAGGGTTTTTTGTTATAGACACCGGCTCTATACATGTTAATACATTTTCTTTCAGGGGGGGTAGAATTCCTGGTAGTTTTCCCTTAGGTGATTGGATGATCTTTAGAGAAAACTGGTGGTCCAATCACTGTTTAGTTCATGTCCGCCTGGTATGGGCCATCATGAGACTAATGTGATCCTTTTGTTTTTCCTTCTCTGGAATAAAGGCATGTCTAGTCGTTTTGGCTCGGAGACATCGGCCATATTGAAGGATGATATTACCTGATTCATTCTCTTTCTTTGAGTGTAACACTCATTCTTTATGACTGAGATGTCTGTAGTTGAAGCAGAATATTGGGAGTTTTATGTTATGAATGAATTTACATCATAGAATATTTCAAATTTTTTTCTGGCATAGATCCTTACATTACATTCTATGTATGATAATGATTTTAGTTTTCCAACTACTTGTACCTTGGTTTGTAATTTAATTTATGAACATGAATTTAGTTATCAGATGAATTTTATGAATATTATGTATTGGAGTTTAATGAATTGGATTCTTTCTATAGTAATGTGTCCTTTCATAGAGGGGATTTGGGATGAGCTACCTATATTCCTGAAGTCTTTCCTTGTCTAGGAAAGTGAATAGGGTTCACTATCTAGTGCTTTAATCTTACTCATGTAAAGCATTCCAGTCTCATATAACTTGATAATTTTACAAGTTGTGTTCGCGTAAATCATGCATATAATTCATGTAGATATGTATGAATATGTTTGACTTATATTTTGGTAATCCAAGACAAACTTGTGGGTTTTGTAATCAGTTAAATATCAATATGGGTTGACCATGTTGATATGCTCGAGGGAAAATGATTCCAACCTAAAATAATTGAATCATGCATATAGAAAGAATATTAACAAGAGAAATGATGGTGGGATTAAATCCCCCAAAAATTTTACGTGTGATATTTCATTGAAATACTTTAATATTTAAAATAGATATTTTTATCGGTTTCTGTATATATTTAAAAAAATGATTATTTTTTAATATAAAATTGGGCTGCCAATATTTATTACAATGGTCAAGAGTTAGAGGTTGAAAAAGGATATAACAATATTATATATCCATATGGGGTTGTGATACTTGGAGGTTGTACGAATTATAAATCAATTCAATGAAAAAATCATTAAAAGATAAAAGTCACATGGAATCATGTGAAATAGTCCATCATATATAGAAATATTTAATTTAACAATATGTTGTGTTACATGGACAATCTAGTAAGTAATGGTAATTAGTTGGAAAAAATAATGTCACTAGTAATGTATCGACCTAAGAATCAATTTACAGAGATATATGTCATTATATCAATAATGTATTCTGTCAACATCATAAGTTAGTCCATCACGACATCTTGGTACAATGCCATATCCTCATGTTATAACACCTCAAGATGTTCCATAGAAAATGGTAGTATTTCCATCATATCATACGACCATAGTTTTATATCCTCAAGTTGTAGTGTCTTATATAGGAAGTGATATTTTGAGGGATAAAAATCCTAGTACATTAGATAAACCGGTCAGTAATTATGAGGATGATGAATATTTATAACGAGAAGATGATTATGAAGTTGAAAAAGAAAAGAATGTCAAGGAAATGATTTTTTCGACTCTAATGAGGTTTAATTGACCGTTGAACTGTCCTCTACTACTGGATTTATGGTCGACTAATGGAATGATTCATTTCAAACTATTTGATAGGTCAATTATTACTCCATATATATAATGTTTTAAAATTATTTTTGGAACAAATCAAGTGTCATATGAAGGTGTTATGTACATTGGAAGAGATTTGGAGAGAAAAAAATGGAATGAAAAATATGACAAAATAATGTCAAATTTAAAGAAATTATTGTTATGTAATATAATATTCAAATAGATATTATTTTGTAATACGGTGTGAAAAATTGGATTCAATCAATCTTATTCATTTTCAATATATAATTGATAACACTTTTTACTACTGGGGAATCACTATATTTTCCCTGACACATGTGTGTGAACACAATCTTGTCCCATGAACACTTGACATTAGATATTGAGTTTCCTTCGGTTATTATTATTGAAATGATAAAAAAATCTCAATATGTTCTGGTCCTTCAATGGGTGGAGAGAATCATTAAAAAAATTGTATTAAATCTCATATTGGAATGAATGGGCAGAAAAATAGAAAGTTAATGTGAAAGTATATAGCGACTGGGATGACTCATATAATGTTTTACCACAACATGTGATGATTTTATTCAGAAATATTCAAGTGATTTGTTAGTTATATTCTACTGAAATTGTTTACCAACACAAAAAAGTTGATCAATCGATGATTATGTTTAATAGATTATTTTTAACATTTCTACCACAAATTGTAGCTTTTGGACATTACAAGTAGTTCATACATAATTGTTGAACATTTAATTATGGAATGTATACTAGAAATTTATTGACTACTGTAACAAAATAGGGTATTCTATAATCTATTTTGTTTAAATTTTCTATTTTTTAGAAGGATAACATCTCATCATGATTTTGATTTAGGCAACCATTTTAGTGTTTTTTATGGTCTTGGGATGGATTTTTCTTATTTCATATCATTATCAAAAATAAAGGATGTATTTTGGTTTAAGGGAATGTCCTAGAGACACAATATTTCCATCATGGGTACTGTATTGGACACATTTTTAGAAATGTGAAAAACAACATCATTGAAGATTCTGTGAATAAATTAATTATAAAAATTGGTGCTAATATCTATTTAAAAAATATATTATCATATTTAAATTTGTATGTGCTCAGATTAGTTCTTGTTTGTTAGCATAAAAGCCTCAACAAAAAAGGATAGAGGTGGACCTTGGAGATATTCTTAGTTATAATCCATATGTTTAGTAATAACATAGAAAAAATCAAAAACATAAGTGGCCTTTTGAATATGATGATGGGATGAGATATGAACCTATTATGAATAACATTTTAGAATGTATAATTGTATTTTTGAAGGGAGTTGTGAAATTAACCATCATAGATAATAAATTAAATTTTATTTTATGTCAATCAGAAGAGATAAAATTATAATATAATATAAGTATCATATTTTATATTTAAATTAAAGGTTTGTTATAAGATACCTTCTTATCTAAGTGTAATATATTTTTTGAAACAAGGAATGATGGATAAAGAGGGTCTAATCAGAGTGATGGGCTATGGAAATAATTTATATTGTCTAATTGATAGTGTTCTTTTGGAGGATTTAAAATTTAGAATCACATAATTTGATCATGCATAGATGGTATTTGAGGTTTTGAGCCACATGATTATATGGAATATATCAGTGGTCATGTGCATGGTGGTTTACATGATATATGTTACTATGAATGTTGAAACATTCTCGAATTACAATATACATACATCCATGTGATCTCGATATTCGCTTATGTACACTTATCTTGGGAGTAGTTCATTGAGCCTATATATCAATGTGAGAGTATTAATGACTCATATAGTTCTCCATGGAGTCATATTAAGGAATATAAAAATTATCATCTATCTCAAATCACACCCACAATTATACCAAACATGGTTAGGCTATGACCAAAAGGGAGGCCAATTTAAACTCATATTTAGAATGATATGGATTTGCCCAGTGAATAGGGACTGAAATGGAGGTACATCATATGAATATAAGAAAGCCATAAGAAGACATGTTTCCATACGTTCATAGGGAAATCACCTAATTGATGAAATGAATTATTTACTCCATTAGTTAATTTAAAATTTTGTGCATGTAATTATTCTTTTCATTATCCCCATTTTTAACCTTATTTGTCTTATTTAGTTCAACAATATCCCAATTTATAAAAAAATACATAGAATTTATTCATATTATGTAACATTTTTTTCATGTATGATATATATAGTATAACATTTAAACTAAACTAATATGTTGTCATACATACATTACGTAGTATCTAAATGAATTAATATCAAAACTACATTTTATATTACATTGGTAAAAATAATGTTTTTATTTATTTAATGAAACAATAAACATAATGAACATATAATAATTATTTGAAAATAGATATATTTCAATTCTCAATTAATATAATATTTGTGTTATATGGAAATCATTTTCAATGATAGTAAATATTTTATGATGGATTTTAATTCTTTTATGATAAATAATTAGAATTTATAACACATAATATTTTTTCAATTATTACCAATTAAGTTCAAATTTAATAATTTTCCGAAACTACATGATAAATAATTTTATATAACAAACGTTATATGATGAAAAAACTAAATTTGAAAAATAAAAAAAATGAATTCAACAGCAAAAAATGAACGTCAAATATTTTAATTTTTGTTTAACTAAATTTCATATTATAAAAAAACTCCCAAAGGATATGTTGTGTGCTTAAAAACAGAAACTAAAAACACAAAAAAGATATGGAAACTTCAAATACTATAATTCATCTTTACAAAAAACTAAAAAGAAACATAAAAATTAGTTATTCAAAATCATAAAAACAAGTACAAGTTAAACAAAAGTCTTAATTAATGTTATAGTTTTTTTACATTAATATGTAGATGCATATGATATCTCACTATAAATCACAAATGATGCACAACATTTAGGTGTGAGGACCTATTATATTTCTTATTGTTCAAATAGCACATCAGTTTTATCATGATTCACCTCCAAAATCAATTTTTTCATACATCGGGAATGTTTTATTTTTAGGAGTAACCATTTGTGACTTTAAGGAAATGTATCGCCACATGGTCACTACATTTGTTGAGAGATAGAAGTCATATAAGCACACATTTCATCTCTCTAAGGGGGAGATAACCATTGATTTTAGGAAATCTCTTACATTATCAGTTTATGTATCCATATATAGGCTATTATGGGTGACACTATGGGTGACTTGTTTGAATTCATACATCATCTTATAGGTGTTAACGTCGTCAGCATAGCGTCTGACCCTTAAGGTTATTATTACAAAAGGGGTGGCTTAATTATTTTTTATTATTCCTTACTGATGATGCAAATGAGGAGATGGTTATTCAGTACACACATGAATATATTTTGTAACATTTGAGAGGCATGTTGTGTGTTGACTACTCCACCACCTTCATTCACATGATGTACTTACCATTAATTGATTATCATGATAAAATGGTTAGATATTGTTTTGGGTAAACTGTATTATCACATTAGTAAAGATGTATCTATACCTGTTCTTAGGTTGATGTGCATCATATTGTTTGTTTTGGGGATTTAGTATAGTTATGGCCATTGGAAAATTTTCCACTCATCGCTCATATAGAGATTGAAGCGCCTACACTATAGATATTTCAAAACAATCCAGAGGAATGCTTGTATGTTTACATCATTACCTTGAGTTATTTCTATAAATTATTAATATATTTTAAAAAAATTCTATATAATAATACCTTTTAACAAGTTTGATTTAGTATCATAATTATGAAAATACTTTACAAAATAGTGTACAAGACCATTGACACACATTTGAAACTATAAAACCAGTGGATGAAAGATAATTTTTTTTATCAAAAATCAATTTTGTTTTTAAATTTTTATGTTATTTCAATTTTATCTTAGTATCTTTATCATTATAATTTATGAATTCATTTTATAGTTTACATTCCATGATTAATGGATGTCGTATACATGTTTTGTTAATGCGTCTCTTTGAATATAAAACACAACTATGATTGGAGATATCAGTGCAGTGGTGCCACTAGTCTCCTACCATATCCTTAAGTTCAACCATCCATAACAATTCATGCACTAGTTTATATATATACATCATAACCTCAAGGAAACTCAATAGATAGTGGGTCACATTCCATTATTCATACAATAACAAATATAACATATTATAAAAAAAATTCAAGCATGTTATATGTATTATTGGGACACACATGCCTAATAAAATATCGTTTCAAAAGGATATACCACTTAATGATATCAGTTATATGATCTGGGGGGATTATGGAGATTATTACTGATAGAACAAAATCATTTACCTTATGCATCAGGGGATTAACATTCAATAGTTGGTATGTTTAGTAAGATTTATTATAATTTTTTAGATGTGTTTTTGCATTAATTTGAATGTTATATCATTTTTATTCAGATGGAATTTATTATCTTGTACTTATCCTAGATCCTCCAAGGGAGGAATTTTTTAGGCTGGATCTTAGTCACCCAGATCTGATGGCTATTATTGATCCTGTCAATTTTATACGAGAGAGTGTCTATGATGAGGAGCTAGAATTATGTATCAATCCATTTACTCTAGAAAAGGATTATAGGGATGGTGATGTCCTTTTTGTTCCTGAAAATGACGATGCACCACCACTACCACCACCAGCCAGATGATAGAGATGATGACATTAGGAAAGTAAAGGCAATGAAATATTTTTCTTAGGAAGGTTCATATGGATACCTCTACACCACGGATATATGATCCTGCATAGCTGACATAGGATCCTCCACAATCAGGACCTATTTATATGTCACATATATTGTCTCTATTTACTATGATGGACTATAATCTATGTGAGGTAACATAGTTGGTGTTGGCCCCCACTCTCACTGACAATGACTTATTTGATAGAACAATTCCTCTATTTTTAGGATCTATGACACCATAGGGCTACACATATGATGTTGGGTAGTCCTCCACATCTAATTTTGGTTATTCTTATACAAATTACCTTGAGGGGGAACTCGTGGCATGATAATAATAGGAAGCCACACCTATATCTAGGACACCAGAATGATAGAGTCATCTGACGTTGAGTGAGTGAGATGTTCATATGCCTGGTTTTGGTAATGAGGGTATCAATATTGATATATTATGATTTTACATTGTATATATTAAAACCAATTTTCTTGCGATAATTGACTAATGGTTTATAAAAATAAAAAAAATAAAAAAATATTGTAGCAAAAAAACTAATATACCTTACCTATTAATAAATAACAACAAACTCTGAACAACTGAAATTTTAACATTGATTGTGCTTATACTTTATATCTTTAAATCATCGTTGTAACATAACATTTATACTTATAAATTATATTGAAATTTTATGCACTACATGAAATAGGATCTATACCTTAAACATTGATTTAATCTCTTATTATATATCTCATTTTGAGGAGTCAAGAAAATGACCAACCAATTTTTATTTTTTGTAACAATGGTATTTTATTCTAATAAAGTAATATTTCATTAACATTCATTGGAAACCTCTTTAATTTGTTCAATAATTTACTATATGGTTAGTCAAAATAATTACTTTAATATTTATTTTATTTTAATTTATAAATTATTGATTTTCATAGTAGCATATTTATATTTCATGTAAGTGACTTCGAAAGACTATTAATTATAAAGAATAAATAATTTCAAAAGGAAAATTTTAACACTGAAAAAACATATAATAATGTATTAAAAACAAAGAATAAACTAAAAAATATATTAAACGATTTTTTTATATGACACAAATTTAAATGTTTAAAAACATTACATTTACCATTTTATCTAATTTATCGATATATTTCTTGTTTAGTATTATAATATTAATTCATATGTTGTGGAATATTATTAATTATGTTAATATTATTGAATGTTAATAGTTTATATGTATATATATATAATTATATATTTAATATTCTAAATAAATTTATAAAACTTTTTAAATATTTTTTCTTATTATAAATTACAAATCTATACATTCACATTATTATAAAATTATAATAAATATATTTGTTATATTATAAATTATAAACTTATAATTATATAAATAATTTTTTATTAATAATTATGTATTAATTGTAATATATTTTTCAATATTTAATTCCTTTTTTACTTATAATTATATTTATTCATATTTTGCTTATAATTATATTTTTTAAAAAAAATATTTTCAACTCTATTAATATATTTATAACAATATAAATATTGATATATAATTATATACATTTTTATTAAAATATAATTTTATCCATTTATTTATTTATTTTAAATTTGTAATTATATTAGTAGTACTATTAAATACTAATTAAAATATAGTTTTTATTTTAAAAATTATATAAATTGAAATAATTTTTTATATATAAATATATTTATTTAATATTTATTGAAAAATATATATTTTAATAATTATATAATTATAATTATATATATAATTATGTATAATAATAAAAACAATAATGAATATATTAAAAATTATATAGTTATAAATATATTTATAATTATATAATCATAAATCTAAATTTCTATATAAATTTTTATAATTATAGAAATAAAAATATATTAATAATTATATAATAATAAATATGTATTTATATATATGTTAACATATATTTATAAATAAATAACATAATATACATTTAACCACAAAATAATTTTATATTTGATTTTGATATATACCAAAATGTTCGAGGAGCCCAGTGAACATGATTCTACAAAACATTATTTAAAAATAAAAGATAGTAACATGGAAAAAAGAATAGACTAGGTCTAATGAAAGACAAGACTTCATCCAAAAAATATGATTATAGATGAGTAATGTCATGACTATCTCTATAATCAGATATTTCTTCAGTTTATTACCAATCTAGATACAAATTCTTCTAATTGAAATGTAGAGAGATTTTCCCTGAGATTAACGTAATTTAATATGAGATCTTTATTAGAAGACGATCGACCACACCCATGTAAAACAACCCAATCATCTTTACAACATTCTCGACCAAATTGTTTTATATGAAGTCCCAATTATAATGTATAATTTTATTCAAAATCCTGTTCATGTTTCTCCCCTATCTAAAATAAGGACATTCTCCATGAGAGACTACCCCTTACAGTCTGTTAAGTGAGGCTATTCTCTATAGGAATAATACTTCAAAACTGGGGAGACATCAATCTCTATCTTTTTCTTCCCTTTACTAGAAAGGGTTCTCTCTTGTACCATTTCATCATCCACTTCTTTCTACACATCCCTTTCAAAATTTGTGTATCCAAGGTCATTGATATAAGACACTTGATCATCTATAAGCAATGTTCCTGATATGGAACCAACAAATAAATCATTGAAAGAAACTCTTACACCTCCAATGCCCTGATTGTATTTTACCCTTTTGGAACCAGCTTTACGAGATCCCTCATTAACTTTAGGGAGATTCTCCTTTAAGTAAACATTAATATTTTTCTCCTAGGAACAATCTCAACAGTTTTGTGATCATTCACAACATCCTTCCTCATTGACTTCTTTATAGAAGATTGCAAGTTACCGGAATTCATGTCTTCGATATTTTGGACATTCTTGTAGTTAGATACCTCATACCCTACAACCATACAGAGTTTACAGAATGATAAGATGAATTCATATTCAAAATAAAAATAAATATTATCACCATTTTAGAAATATAGTTTTAGAATTAGGCTAAAGATTTAGCATCTCAGAATCTATAAGGTCTCGAGGAAAGTATCCAAATTTCTCTTCAATAGTGTTTTCAACCATTTTAATGGGTGCACCAATATATGAAACCAGATCATTATGAATTATAAGATTCCAAAACACCTACCTGAAACCATGAATTCCGATCAATATTTGTGATGATATATGTTTTTTCATATCTGGGATGAAAATTAGATCCCATGAAGAGATGAAAAAACCCCATAGATTAAGTGTACAGAAACTGTAACTCCATGACCAATCCCAATAATTTACATTAGATAAATTTAATTAAGATTATCCTCAACCAATGAGGAAAAATCACTATTTGGAGATGACCAAATACTAGAGAACCTCTATTTAACCACTTCGGTGTTCATTGGATTATCACCCTTAGCATGAATCAGTCAACAAATTAAATATAACATACATGTATCAAATAACTTCGTAATATCGACAATATTTTCAAAAAATGTGATGGAGCCATTCCCAGATCTAGATGAACCTATATTAATATGAATATTTGATTAATTATGGTCATCTACAATAAAATTACCCCATCACATGGTTTTTTATGGCTGAAATTGTGGTCCACCCAAACAATAATCCCGAGAAACCTTGTTGTCACAAAAATCAGAGGTAGACTACCCCGAACCACAAAGTTTAGATTGAGACCACCTCTTGACACATCATTGATTCCAAAAACCTAAGATGGATCCCTTGATGCAACATTCAAATATGCCTTCATGCCAAAAACCTGAGCCAAATTCCTTTCCATATAATAAAGTTCTGGACCACCTTCTGACACAATGTTCACACATGGAACCTCAGCCGGATTCCTTAACGCAGTGAATAGATATGGATCACTCTCCATCACAGCATCCATGCCTGGATAAGCCGAAACCCTTACCAACACTACATCATTTGGACCTATTTAAGCTATAATCATATCACAACGATCACTAGTACTGAACCCCTCAATTCATAGGAACATCATATTTTCCTAACGAACTGGATCTTAAGGGGAAACCCTAAAACACATGTTCAATTGACTCTTCGATTCCCTCATTAACATAAATATGAAATACCTAAACACTTTATACTAATTGTATACAAAATATAAAATATTGATACTACATTTTTCCAAAACTTATCCACATAGGTATGGATCATGAATCACTCAGACCTATCCCAATTCTATGATCATAAATATACATGTCTTCATCATCTATTGTGTACCACACTCATCACTGCTATCATCCCTCATTTGAAGAACAAAAATACCCCATTTATAGCTAAATTCATAGATTCCTCATTTCACACCACCACAAACTGTGATCAACCATATTGCTACCTTCAGATGAGTCTCTCAAATTGCACGTCGATACCGCAAAACACCACCATCTTTCGATCTGTTAATGGATATCTTCCAAACTGTCAATAAATATTTAAAATAACATTGAAAACACTACATTTCAATTTCATGGGAATATTAATGAAATCTAAACAGTCTATTAATTATTTCATTATCATTAATATGAAATAATAGGTTTTAATGTTCGATTTAAAATCATTAGGGTTTGGAATTCATATCAACATGCTCTCAAAAAACTAGAATAAGGGTTAAAATTAAAAATTCAATAGTTCTAAAATCATAACTGAAATAAATTTCCATGTATCAGACATAGATATATCATAAATATCCTTTAAATGAATTAATCTTAACTTCATCCTAAATACTAGAGAAAACAATTCAAGTTAGTGATCTCTTCTTCATAGTAGTATCAATAAATTGAAAGTACCCTGGTGGTGTAATGTTTTTGTAGGAAATTTCTTAAAGAAGTAATCACCCACCAGAATTATACTCTAAATCCACCATCAATATACCTTTATAACTATATGCTCACAGAAGGTAGTAATATATTATGTAAATTTTTATTTAATTAAATTAAATCCTTGGTTTTACAGTATTTAATTTGAATACCTAAAAACTGCTGAAGAAAAGTAAAATTATAGTGATTTTTGGTTAATCCCACCTTTTTTAAATGGAAAGATGGTGTCCAAATATCTATCTAGTTATTCTTTTGAGATATACAATAAATTCACCTAAAACAATACATGAACTAATAAAAAATTTCTATTTTTAATACTTAAATTTTTGACCTCTATGATGATCAAAACTCCAACATAGCATAATGTCCAACCATTGAAATATTATAATAACTATTCTTAAGGTATAATAAGAAAACTTTATTGCCATAATATATTATGATTCTAATGACTAAATATATAATGATAATGGTGTTGAAGTTAGGAAATTCTTAGATCAACCAAAAATAGAAATAGTTGATGCCGATATGAACAACCTTCTGTATATATATTCTAATGAAAACTCAAAGAATGATATTATTAATGCACCCATCTATATTATAAATGTTTGAACAAATAAAATTTAATTTTGAATAAACATTTATATAAAGGATGAATAACATGAATGAATTGATGGGAAAAATTGAGAGGAATAAATCATGGGAGCTTGTAAACAATACTAGACATCAAAATGTTACTATTAAAAAAGGGTTATATAGAAAATAATGATGTACATAGAATAGTGGTAAAAAAAACATTAAGTTTGTTATGTAAATGAAATTATGATATTGATGGTGTTATTGTTCAGGAAACAATTTCTCTGATGGAAATGATAGAATTTATAAGACCCATCTCATTTGTTGTTTAGATGAAATATTGAACCTATAAAATGTATTTGATGTATAAAACAATGAATAATGTTTTTAAAAATAATTAATATAAAAAATAGATAGTATTTAAAATTGGATATGATTATTTAATTATATGTAGTTTGAAAATGTTTTTTATATATGAAAAGGAGAACCAATGATTTAGTTTTTTATTAATGGACACCTGTATGAAAATATTGAATTTAAAAAGAGCACCAGTTTATCACATACTCTAAATGAATAATTGACATGAATACAGCATAATGGTAATGGTGTAAGTGGATTATATAATTTTGGAGGGAAAATATAATTTCATTGATATGTTTTCACAATTAATGTATTAAAAATTGAGTATTATATGTTTAGATAGTTGAACAATAACATACGACCATTAAATGTTTTCACTCAACATTGAATAGAAGAATTATTAAATAACTATTGAATATAAAAATAACGAGGCTATGTATATTTTAAGCTACATGCTAAAAATTATGATTTTAATATTTTACATTGAGATAATGTAAATTTTTATTGAAGAGGATACTGATATATATTCATAGAATATTGAACGATGAATTTGTTATAAAAGGAAATAAAAATCATTATCAAATGAATTATTTTAATGTAGAATATTTTGAAGAAATCATGGATGAAAAATAAAAAATCGTAGGAACTCTAAATATTGGGAAAAATTATATTAAATGGAAAAGTAAAAAGTAAGAATGTTTTTACCTGAGAAAAAAATTTGTAAAATATATTTTAATAACCATGAACCCTACACATTTAAGTGGGTAATTATATAATTAGAATAATTTAGTGACGTTTTGTGACTACAATTCTGGATTCAGTGTGACAAAATGTTTTCCACGGTGTTATGAAAGTACTCAGTATATCACTCTTTAATGAAACAACTTATAATCCATTACCAAATTATAAAGGATATAGTGGTAAAAACATACAGAAATTTCAGGTTTTGGAACACACTTTTAAGATTTTGTATCATCAAAAACCTACACCTTTTTATTGTATTTGAGATTAATCAAGCCTACTAGAATGATCAACCAATTTCTTTAAACTAAGGTTGTCTGATAACCCCCTCCATATAATATATAATCCTATAAGTTTAAGGATATGATTTAAGAGGATTTTTCACATTAAATCATTTTAATAAATAAAAATTATTGTATGTTGGTTAAAGTGTTTTTATATTTCACCCCTAACCTTATTATAGTTGAACTAGACCAATAAATTTTTCCATGAGAAAAAACAAAAGGAATTCCCATTACCCACTAACTATTTAATCATGGTATGAAAAACTATGTTCTCAACTATATATGTGTGAGTGTCCATAATATTTATCTTTTCCATGTATCCTAGAGACTCAATCGAGTCACTTAATATATTCCTTAAATGAAATGAACAGAAGAACCATAGAAGGATGAAAATAATACATATGTCACTCTCAATCCACTATTTCACAGATTGAAAATTCTTGGAATATTTAAGGGCATGAATAACCATCCAAATCATAGAATCGAAGAAATTATGGATTCAGATTATTTTATCAAAGAAAACCATTTCTCTTATTCTGGTTTTGATTATTGCACCACATCCTATATGGTTTGGTTTACCTAAAGTAGTACAACCAATGATGACATTGATCTATGAAGGTATTGATGGGATCCATCTAAAAATAGTGATTTAGTAGGTTTATAATCCATGCCACTAAAACCAAATATCATAATAGTGAATATGTTCACTGCTATAGTTTTTATGTATCCCACATTCTTTTATGAGGATGTTTGTATATATATCATTATTCAGAAAAATGTTCTTGAATTGAAGATTATTCCCTTAAATAATGGGATCTATTTTGCCTATATAAATTTGATAAAGCAAGATTAAATCCTAGTAGAAAAGTGTGATTTCACATGGGTGATCATATGCAGACATTTCATTGCATCCCTAATGAAATTCACTTTTAAGGTGATAGAATATTTTACTATATAAATATAACATAAATCTATATGAAAATTATATATATATATATAATTAAAATAAATTCTAGAATCATAATACCATAAAATATTTGTAGAATATATTCATAAAAATATAAATTTGGAAAATTGGGTATTATCCCACATAATATCCTTCTGACTTTGTGTTCTTTGTGAAATACCATAATAAAAATATCTATTCATAACTAGGGGATGGAAAAATATAATAATGGTTTATCTCTAATTTTTGGTAATGGTGAATATATATCAATCAATGATCACATGAAAGCCTAAGAAAATCGTAATTGTATAAGACTATAAACATAACATAAAATTTATATAACAAATTTATCTTGGATAATAATCATGAATCATGAAAAAAGAATTTTATAATTGGAGAAAAAAATCAAAAATATTGAGAAATCATCTGTAATCAATCATGAATTGTGATTTTAAACAATAATCATAAAATCATTTCAAAAAATTGTGGAACAATCATAGAAATAGAAAACATTTATTATTTTAAGGATTACTACAAATGTAGTCAAATAATATGAGATCAAGCCTCAAAACAAGATTCTTATATCAAAATATATTTTTATCACCATTTATTTCGAATAATGATTCATTAATATATAGATATTTCAAATAATGGATTGAGAAAATTAACTCATCTCCCATATTTATCTAATTATATATAATGATTTTGCTAATTAACTAGAGTAATATATAATTATGGCCCCCAATCACATAATTATACCCTAATATATATGTTCTATATGATTATAAGGTTTGATCATATCATTATAGAATAACTATTGAAAACTAAATGGGTTTCATAAACATTTAACAATTTCATCATATCATAGCCTTTATGAAATAAATTTGTTTAAAAAAAATGGAATCATTTAAACCAATAAATTTTAAAACTAATAATAATAACGTTGGTCTCATTATATCAAATCCCTTATAAATCAAAATTAATATAAAAATTTGTTAACCCAGATTAAAATTCATTTAAGAGATCATCATAATGATTCTTGATGAAAATAATCATTTCAATTAGAAATCAGCTATTTAAAATAAGAAAAATATCAAATGATTACAGAATATATTTTATTTGAAAAAAATATAGACACATGTGACGGAAACATCAAATAATTCAGCGGTCATGATTGTGAAAATTCCATTCATGCCATGTACATTAAAAAATATTTCATTTCCATTTTTCATTAAAAAGACATAAGTAACAAGTTTGTAAAATTCCATGAATATTTAATTGAATAATTTTTTTAAAATTCCTTACTAATACAAAAATAAAATTAGAAAATCATAGGATAATAATAAAATATTCTTTATATAATTTAAAATAAAACAAGGACATGGAAAGAAAATATTTTCTTCCTAACAGAATGTGATGTCAATTTATCTAAAAAAGAACCCAATCATTTGAAATAAAAAAAAGATATTAAATTTGAACTATTACATGATATTTATATGAATATCTAAAGGATATAAATAGTAAACCAATTTATTATATATTCATTACATAATTTCCTCAATGAAAATTCAAGTATAAATAATCATAATTAAAATTGGATTAAAACAAAAATCCCTTACCTAAACTCTAATATTTAATCATACACATGTTTATATCCTATATAATTAATATATATATATATATATAATACACGTATTACATAACCATTTATATATACATATATATATATATATCTAAATTTTATTAAAATATATCATATTGTCACTCATTAATTAAGACTTTACTAAAACAACTATTTTGAGTGATAATTTCATCATTTTTCGGGAATTTTCCATTTCAGAAGTCCTTATCCTTATACATTCTTCAAGGAATAACAAAATCCTTATTTTAATTATTTAATTAGTATCATATTTAATAATTAAATAAACTTTTATAACTGTTCAAATAAATTGCTAATGGGAAATGAATTATATCACTTTGTAGAGATGGTAGATTGTACGAACGCTTGAGTGATGTGTCCATTTTCAATTGATGGAATGTATTATAGGTATATTAGGTATATAATAATTCCCATTTCTATAACCATAATAATATAATACATAATATAATTTTTCATTAATTCTATTTTTACGACTATAAATTTGAAGTGTCTATGAACAATGAAACCCATCCCTTCTAGTTGGAGGTAGTCCACACGTACAAATATACATTCTTTTCTTTTCGTATATGACATAATAGAGGGGGATAATGGCTTTTATATATTCATATTAAAAATTAATTATATTTATGATATGTAATTAATTATTTTAGAATGGATAACATATTCATATATGTTCTCAAATAATAAATAAAATGAAAATTAACAGGTTAATAGTTATACTTCTTCATTGAGAACTCACTTTTAGATTACACAGTAATCCATGAAAGGAATGAATTTTGGAATAAATATAATAACTAGGAAAATATAATGAAATATGATATTTTATTATGTTATGTTCTCGATGTGATTTAATCCTTAAAATATGTGAGTAAGTGACTAGAATATGTTCCCTTTTATTAGTGAGTGGTGGGGCCCACATGGAATAGTAAAATGTATTAAGTTAATGTAAATTGACTGTTTCAACCAAGTGGAACCAAATAGATATATTTAAATGATCATATGTGGATTATTTGGAATAATCTCATCAAAAAAAATTTGTACAATATGTGATTTTTATCCGTTATCTCTTTAGTTTAACCCTCAACAAACCTTTTGAAAATTACCACATTATAAAAGATTTTTACTTTTTAAGGGAATATAATGTTACCCTAAAATGAAATGTGACCCATAAAGGGATCGTTGATTATATTTTCAACCATATCACATTAAATTACGGATATAAAATATTTATAGTTATTTTAAATAATTTAACAATATTATATTTATTTTAAGTTATCGTTAATGGCATTTTTTGAATAAATCCCTTATTTTGACAATAATTTCATCAAGATTAAATTAAAATTAAAATATAAAATTTTAAAACATTGATATTATAATATAATTATCTATAAAATTTATTAAACCCCATAATTTACTGAAATTATACATCTATAAAAAAATTTAACATCATTTAACTTATTTTTCAGTTAATTGAATAAATACTATATTAGAAGTGATTCAGTATTTAACATTATAATTCAATAAAAAAATTAAAAATACAATAAAATGATAATAAACTAATACATCATTTAGATAAACATTTATAATAGGTCGTGACCTCTTTTTATCTTTATAAAAAAATATTAGGGATATTAATGTATATATATTGACATTTTATAGTTATCCATTTCATAAAATTATAATAAGGTCATAATCAATGTAAAATAGAAAATAGTGGTAAAAATTTTCAAACTCAGATGATAATGATTGTTCTCCACAGATCCAATAGTTTTAAGGTAGGTCTTATAGAATGAATAAATCCAGACCCAAAATTCATTAGACGTTTTAAACATTTTAACTTCACTAAAGTGATAAAACATTACCAGGGATACTATTAATATTAAAACAAATAAAAGGATCTTATTTACAGTGTTTGAACCAACTCATTTCAAATATGGTGTCTATTTTATTATGATTCAATTCCTAAATTTTGTTGTTTCTGCTGTAAATTACATTGTCAGCATAATGTCTGGTTATGGGGGATGAATATGGTTGGACAATCATTTTCATTGGGTTTACCATATTTATTTCATATCTATTTTTTAGCAGGTTGCAATGTGAATTATTTGTGGAATTGAAAATGGAAAATTATTGAACATTCCAGGGTGGTTAGTAGAACTTCGTTCTAAGGGTAGGTGATCACTAAGGGATTTTACCCATAACCCTTAGGATCTCAAATTATTCAAGAGGATTACAGGTTGGGATCATCACACACATTATGGGAAATTTTTTCCAAGTCTATTATTCTATCATATATTTAATTATGATTCATGACTCCTGTATAATCATTAATATATAACTATTTATCTATTTAATTTGATTGAAATTAATTTTACTCACATTAGTTACCATCTATGAGTATGAAGAGATTCCATTAATTTAACTGTATATAGGTATCCTAGGTTCTGTATTAGGAGATTCACAAATATGTAATAGAATTAATCCTTCTCATTTCTTTATTTACATGGTAAATATTATTTAAATGATTATGGTTTAAAGTTTCATTATTGTGATCTATATATTTTTTTTTCTTGAGGGAGGTTGTTAGATTGTTGATGTCATGATTCAGACCATAATAGGGGCTTCCAATGTATTCCTATGAAATAAATTAGAACTAATTAAGTTTGGTTCAACTTAAAAAAATTCTTTACCTTTTAATGTAATGTGACTAGGCCCTGGACCTGCCGTTAAATTTCATTATGTAATGGAAACTTGGTGGAAAAGACCAAAAATGGATAATTTGGGTCTTTTTCATTAGCATCCATTTCTATTACATCTAGAAGGGAATGTGGACCTATGACGATATGACCTTAACTAGGGATTTGGTCTAATGAGAATGAAGTGAAATTTGTCTATATATAATTTAACCTCCCATGAGGTTGAACTGATCATACAGGGTAAATAGACCATTGACGATGATGGTTTATTAATGCTGTTGGTTGTCAACCATAGGGTGCGTTACTTTAAATTCCATGAGTTTATGAATCAAATCCCATGTAGTTTCAAAATTTTTTCTCTCACACATGTACGGGATGCTGGGACTAGTCTCATATAAAATATTAGGGGTTTATTCCATGATGGATTTCCATTTAATAATTTTATAGAGGTGGTGCAACGGATAATATATAATTCCATAACCAAGGGAAAATAAAGTTGTCTCCCCTACTATATAAAATTTAGAGGTCCCTAACAGTACCCCTTTTGTAAGGGGTCATTATTAGAGTGGGAATTCCTAAATGAAATCATTGTGGGGATGCTTCCTATTATGTATGATAATTGAGGGTCATCCATTAACATGGGAATAAAAAATATATTGGGGGACTTGATGGTGTCTCTTGTTCTCTGATGATAAAAATCAGGGGCCCTGAATGGTGTTTTGTCCTAGGTTTTCTATAAATGGGAATCATATAGATAGGGTCTTATTATTGATGATAAAATAGAGGACCCATAGATTGATTCACCCATGTAATACCAAGGCAATATGGATTTTAATTTTCTAAGGAAATACATCGATGAGTAAGAATTGGATCTTCCTAGATGATACCAATGGAAACTAGATTTAATATCACCCAAGTGAAACATGTGTAATCTTGGGGGTATGTCGCCCATGTATTACTTTTTTGAACCCTGGGGTAAGTCTTCAATGTTTTATTTGTGCGATCCTGGGATGATTTATTTTTTGATAAACATCTTGGGAAATAAAATATTGTTAATAACTTACATAGATATTCAAGTTTATCCCCAAAATATATTCAAATCATAAAACTCATGTTTTATTCCATGATAATTTCCTTCACCCTTATATGTTTACACAATGTATGTAGTGGTTCCATAAATAGATATTTGTTGTTTTAGACCTTTGAGGAACTCTAGAAACTTCACTATTGATAATTCTCTCTTATTTTTTATTCTTTGGAATTATACCTAAGAATTTAGAGGACATAGTTGAATGACTTGAGAGAGAAAAACTTCAATAAATCCATTCATATTCTATTCATATCAAAATAGAAGCACAGGGGTCCTATTTATAAAAATAGAAATTCCCTTGGGGAATTTGTAACCTAGAGAATATTTTTTTCATCAGTGTTCAAGGATGTCATACCTAAAAATGGTGCTGGTCATGCATGTGGTCTCATATATACTGGACCTAGATGAATTATGGCCGCATAGCTAGAGTGTGTGCAACGTGTTGGTCACACAGGTGCTACATATGCACTATATAGGAGAGTAATTCCTTATTATTTGTCGTCTATGTATTTTGAAGATTATTTCATGCTTAAATTAAATGTTTTTTCCAATAGATTCTCCCATCCTCATGATTGTATTATAGTATAACATTGATGATTTTATCAGAAGATATAAATAATAATATGAATTTATGGAATATTCATTCATCATGTATCACATTTTTTATATTATAATTTATGTTTTGTTATGGTCATGATTAATTTTTGTTTCTCATTTGAAGGGGAAATTGTATATAAAGACCACTGATATTGTACACACACATATATTGATAAAATTAATTTGTGCATATATCCCATTAAAGTTGGACACAAATGTTTATCACATATCTATCTCAGGTAGTGATTTTGGGTTCTAAAATATGGTTGTTAAATGGTTCCTCCACATCTTCGTATCATTAAAAATTTCTATTCACCATTATATTTCATCACACAATTCTTTTTCACATCTCTCAGTACATACTCTAGATGAGAATTCACCTGTGTGATTTCATTGTATGAAGTGACATCCAAGTGTTTTTTCATTCATGTTTCATGACAAGTATGAGGCTAGCTGAGTGTGTTATTGGTGCATTGTCACATGATTTAGTGAACATTTCAAGGTAACATTAGAGAGTCACCGATGTGATTTTATTTGATCAAGTGATATATGTAAGTCCATCTGAGTGAGGGACCCGCATCAATTATATGAGAACCCATGTTTTATAAGTATTTTGTTTTGTGCTTAAATTTACATTTTTTTCATTTAAATGATCATGAGGGGTAAAATTGTCATTATCCCCTGTCATATTATCTCAGATAATTTTCTTAACAACTCTGTTGGTCCCAAAATAGGATGTTTACCCTATGAAATGAGTTTGCTGGAAATTTGAGTCGTTCAAATTTTAAGAGAATAATTAATAATTAATATTATTAAATTCAATATTAATTTATTCACCTAGGTTCATTCCAAGATAAATTTATAATGGAGTGTTGAATTGAGATTAATTCAATTTTTTTGAGTCCGTTTTGGGGATTTTAGCCTAGGTGATCCATAAACTTGAGTCGGGCGCCAGGGTCAGTCTGGGCTCATTTTTCTTTTCATTCTTTTCCTCTTTTATATTTCTTCTTATTCATTCCTCCTCCTCCTTGAGCACCCTGATTGGTTTCTCCACTTTTTACATGTATTATTGGAGAAAATGAAGATTGATAAATGAGAGCGAGATGGAAATAAATAGAAGTATCATTTCAATGTTGTTGACGCACTGAGTGGTTGTTCTACTTCCATGGATGGTGAAATCAATAGAATCATCAGCCATTTCGAACCAAAGGTAGGACCATTTATGTTATCTCAATATTTACCCTTAAAACATGGGTTATTATGTTTTAAAGACTAATATTTATTTCTTGTGGCCTCTTGAGGATCGAACTGTTGTTTTAGGGGGAAAACGGGGGTTTCAGGCAATCCGAGGGATTTCCCATTGGGAAACCCAGGTTACACAGTGTTTTTTAGAGGGGAACACACCGTGTGTTTTTTCAATTTGGAGAAGAAGTCGTTTTCTTATGTATACTCCATGTACTCTTGGTACATGTCATGTGGTGGAACGATCATTTTCCAACCGTTTGATAATGAACACATGTTCTTTGGGTTTTAAATAGTAAAAATGGTGTACCCTGATGTACACACCATGTAATTTAACACCATAGAACGCAATGTGTTTTGGACATGTATATGGACACATATAGGGGACATATAAGAGTACAATCCATGTAATCTAAAGTACATGCCATGTAATTTTTCAAGCATAGTTGTTTGTGGTATTTTATGCGCTAGAGTCAGAATTGGGCATGTGAGTTGTCCATTCTGAGTGTTTTTTCATGTAGATCACAATGGTGGAATCCTATTGGAATTTATGAGTAATATTAATTGTTTTTTGGGGTATTATATCAAAATGGGCAGTTTCTTCCTCTAGATGTTGAGTTCAGTTGTCACCTAAGAGTGGCATATGGTGTGGATAATAGGGTGGGATTTCAGACAATCCTTGTCAATACCTTTGATCTAAGATGAGAGATGGACTATCTCCCATAACCTATACTTCTGAGAATGTTCCCCTTGTGATACTTTTCCTTATGCAGTTCGACGCTATGAGATTATATGGTTCCAAGGATCACCTGAGGGATGCCTTCCTTTTGTGCTAACCTAGGGAGTCCCCTGTTGGATCTCTCTCGTATTTTCCTTTTAGAGGATTCCTATTACTGGTTTCATTTTGTGTTCTTTTTTATAGGATACTTCATAGGATTCCTAACTTATGCTTCCCTATGGTTCTCATGTTGGAGTCCTTTGCTCATTTTTACCTAGAGGATCCTGAGTAGGATGCCACCTCAATGTTTGAGTTGAGGTCCCCAGTTGGTGACCATGGATTGACCACCCATGAGTTGTTATATCGGGTTGGGGTAAAGATGGTGTTCTGGTGTCACCAAGAACATGTTCCAAACATGTAATCCCATGGAGATGTGGATGTACTATTGGGTTGGGCATTGAGGCGACCCTCACATGTTTGGTTATAGCTGTCATGGTCTTTCATATACAATATTATTTACCAGAGGTGCTTCATGGATGGTGGCTATTGAGCTTGACGTGAGGTTTCATTCATGTTTGTTGGGATGATCTAATGTTCTATCATAGTATTTGACTTCGAATCCAAGTTATTTCTGCTATTTTGTAGGTATCCAAAGGTATTACCTGGGGCTTGGCAGTTGAGCCTGAATGTATATATATATATATATATATTGTGATATATATATTTTTTGGATTTTCTATAGATGTTTCGTAGTATATACGTTTTGATCGTTATGTGTTTAATTCAATTACTCGATTTATACATGGATTCCCATTGTATTAATTCCTAGGAAGGGCTCATTGGGATATTTATTTACATTTCCGGAGTGAAACATGGATTCCCATTATAGGAATTCCTTGTACGGGTTCAGTGGGCTGTGGAATGAAATTAAACCAGGAGTGATTCATTGATCCGTTTCATGGATGTCATAGAAGGAATCATTGGTTTGATTTGTTTATACATTGGGTGATACATGGATCTTATTAAGGGATGCATTGGATGGTCACAATGGGTTATAGAATTATATACCCTGAGTGATACTTGGATCTCGTAGATGGACGCTTTGGACAGACTCAGTGGGTTGATGACTCCAACTCCTTGAGTGATATTTGGATTACCATGCAAGAATTCCATAAAAGGGATCATAGGCTTTATGTTATATTAGTAGAATGGTTATGTTCTTCTAGATCAGTTATGGGACACCAAGGGTATAGCATGGCATCTCACCAGATGTCTGTATGTTTTTTATGGAATCTTTCTTCACAGGATTTACCACTGGTATACTGTATTATTCTTTATAGGATTGACCATTGGTATACAACCATCTTATTTAAAAGATTGACCATTGGTATATGACATCCTTCTTTATGGAATTTATTTTCAGCCAAGATTATCATTATTCAGGGATTAGAGGTGTGTATGAGTGAATATAGATATAGTACGTGCATTCACCCTGTGGTGACATAATTTTCCCAGGGATATAATCCTTGCATTGGCAGAAGTAGGTACATGTCGATGGGATTATAGACCTTGAGAATGATGGAATGATACATGTCTTGAGTGGCATGATGTCTTACTCAATGCATGTGCATATGATGTCTAGGAGATTAGGCTTATGGACCCAAGGATCAATTGTTGATGTTGTATCCTGTAAATTGATTCTCATACTGATGGGTATTCATATTCATGTATATGTGTAAAGGTATGGGACTATAAATGTGTACATATATAGATATGGACATCCATTGTGGAACATTCCATGTTGATAGAGATTTCAGACCCGGGGTTTAACTGTGGTTTCACATTTGGTTTACTTCATTTTGTTGTGTTACTATTAGGATAAGAACATTTCTGTTGCATACAGTTTTAGGAGCCTAGTTATTGGTATCAAAATTGTAACACCCCGAGATTTTATGAAAAATATTCTCTTTAATTTCATTAATGGCTTGTGTTGTACGATACACCAAAAGGATCTTACACAACACGCATCCATGACTTGCCTTTCATTACACGCAATCGCGACCTTCCTTGATAGCGGGTGTATTACGCAAAACCGAGTTTCACTAAACAACGATATGCTATTAAAATATTATTAAAACTAGCCGTTATGAACAGTAATAACCACTTTTTGAAATTTTGGAAATTTTATTTTTCAAAACAGACTTCGTTTTTGGATTCGGAATATCGAAATTAGCTTAGGGTGAAATTTTGGTAATTTTCGGATAACTTTCATATTTAGATGAATAGTGGAAATTACTAAATTTTAATTAAAAACAAGTTTTTTCAATCGAAATAATTAATAGTAATAAATTATTTATATTAGTGGTTTTAAAGTATATTTAGAATATATTTTTTCAATTTAATACAATGATGGGCATTGGATGTAATTTCACATTTAAACCAGTTATAAGCAAGTTTCAATCTTTTGATAGTTATTATCTCTTAAAAACACGCTATTTGTTTTGACAACGGGAATTAATTTTTAAATTAGCTAATGAAACTGATATGTTTTGAATTTGGTAAAATAGACATCATTTTTGAGTTCATAATATCAAATATATCTTAGGTCTAATTTTTGGTATTTTTCTGAAAAATTTCAATTTTTGATGAATAGTGAAACCACTAAGTGGTAGTTAAAAAAACTGAATTGTTAATAAAACATAATTTTACCACTTCTATGAGTGGAATTTCAATAATCCGTGAGACACAGTTGATGTCAGTAAGTAAAATGTGGTTCAATGAGATGAAAATAATTTTTTGGTGAATAGTAACTTTTTAATTTTTTTTACCACGGTTAAAAGTAAATAGGGTAATTAAGGGTAGAAATGATATTATTATTTCCCTAAAACATGTCCTAATTCTATTGGACAAGTGTAAATCAACCAAAAACAAACATAGGA
The DNA here is from genome assembly GCA_963277665.1 of Viscum album. Classification (NCBI taxonomy): domain Eukaryota; kingdom Viridiplantae; phylum Streptophyta; class Magnoliopsida; order Santalales; family Viscaceae; genus Viscum; species Viscum album. The sequence continues at coordinate 1,689,337,266 of OY728128.1, read as the reverse complement.
ATAAAATATGACCATTTAGGCCCACTTGGATTAGATTAGGATATTTATTGTTAATTTATTTAAAGAAGGGTTAAAAGAGTGTAAATCAAAGTTTATTTACTATAACATTTTTAATATGGGGTTATATATAAGATAGATTCTACTATAAATATTAATTAGAAATATAAAAGGAGTTCCTACATAATGGTATTTTATTTGTAATTTTTAGACATTAAATAGTTCAATTTATTTATGACACAACGATGATGCAATAATTATCTTATTAATGAAATATTGACATAATTAATGTTATAAATAACCGAATAAATATAATTTGAGACTTTTTATGAATTCCACTAATTTCCTAGGTTAATATGACATGTTAGTATTGATTTAGTTAACTTTTTTCGAACTTATCATTCTGTTATGATTTTCACAAAAATCAATTACTAAATAGTGTCAAAATTGACATAAAATAGTTTTTAAAACAACTATTATAGTATTAATTGTTATTTTATTCCTAAAAATCTAAGGTTCGGCCGAATGACTTATATAATGTTATATATATTAATAATATACAATTTGGGGTTCTTTTGGCTTCTTATAGTAAGTTTATTAACCATAAAGTGTAAGAACACAAGAAGACACGGTAAAAGTAAAATTATTTAACTTAATGTTAAATCTAAATGATAAGGATAAAATAGGAACCTAAACTTTTCTAAATTCTATTAGATGATAGGATTTATACCAATAACCACCTTAGCCTAGAAATTAATCAATTTGGAGCTATTTTAAACCGAACTTGACTTTATAATAAACTAATATTTTTAGTTATTCCAAAGGTGCCCCTCTCCTCCCTTATAAAAGGGAACCTCCTCCCTCTCTTTCTCACACAACATTGAGACATCAAGCTCGGCCAACCCCTGCCAAATTCTATTCTCCACTTCTCTAGAAACATCCTAGAGGTTTTGGTCTTCCCCAAATACCAATTTTAGTGCCCTAAGAGGAGTTCTCAAAGAGGCGCTTCAAAGAAGAGGTAATTTCCATTACCGATTCTTTCACCTTTATTTCTTCTTCCACATATTATTATTAGGTTGTTTCATTATGAAGTAATAACATCCCTATCACTCATATACTGATATGTTATTATAAGTATGAAACAATCCTATTTCACCATCTATCAATCCTATAGAAAATGAAATCACCGCGCGTGCGTACGTACGGAATACCGTCTCCACGCCGTGGTGAAATCTATTTTCCACCACCACCTTACTTGAATGGGTATAATGGTGTAAATAATAACTATATATTATTATTTTAAAGTGATATTGATTCTGAAATAGTATACATACACTCCAATATAGTCCCACGATCATGAGAATGATATCATCGTTCGTGCATACGTACGGACTACCGTCTCCACGACGCGATGAGATTCATTCTCTACTTTAACCATTCATGAATCATTATAAAGTATATATAATAAGTAATCATGAAATATATGACATAATAATGATACTGTATTTATTTGTATATATATGTATGTCATCTACTTAATTCCGTTCAACTCAATAAGGAAACGAAAACAGCATTCATGCGTACATACGACCTACCGTCTCCATGAAAGGTGTATTTCTTTCCATTTACTGATTTATTATATATATGTATATTCTGAATATATATATATATAAATCATGTTTTATGTTCTGGAATTAATTAATCATGATCTAAGTAATCATATGAATAATTCCAAGTCAAAACACGGACGACAAATGAAACAATTTTACCCAAAACGCTTTTTAACATGGAATTTACAAAAGAACGGGTAATATAAAGTCATAAGTGAACAATATATGATATCATAAAAATTAATATGATTCTGTAATAAGTCAATGACATTATTTAAATCATTATATAGGAGGTTCGGACACTTACGAAGCAAATCTGACCTAAGGTAAGAGAAATATCACAATCTCATTTTTATCTGAGATTGTTTATACTTGGGGATTTACTGGGGTGTATTTTATCATCCACATGATTGTTTACTCAATATGTAATATTATTTCCATCCACCTAAATTTTTTTTTAAATCTAATTTTACCCTTTGGTGAGTTTTTAGTAAAGGATATAAAAAAGAATCTTTTATCGTTTTTCGTACGAGGTACTTTTTGACTTTTCCGACAAAAGTACAAAGATTGTTTTTTTAACTTATACGGCATGAATGGATTTCTAAAATATTATTTCCATGAAGCTTCCTTTACAAGTTTTCAAATTTATTTTTAATCAACTTCTTTTAGTTTAGAATTGTATGACATGTTAAGAAAGGAAAAGTGTTTTTGAAGTAGAAAGGATATTTTCCTCAAGAATGGAGTTCAAGTGTTTTATCAAAATTATTTTCCATCTAAGATAATATAGGGTTCTGTTTCTATCCCTATTATTACATTACTTGATTATGTTCTGATAGAAATATTTTTATGAATTCCTTTATCTTATATGAATTGTTTTATGATGTCATTATGTTTAAGATTCCCATTTTTATTACATGGGTTATGCAATGATGTATGATTTATGATTTTGTGGCACACATAAGAATGGTTTAATTATGAGATGGGTGGGACCTATATCTCCCTCCAATGAATTGGGTAAAGATTTCATATCTCATGAGATAGACATGGTTGGAACGGTAGGTTATACCGGTTCAGTGAAACAGGACTGGAACGAGGGTGACTCGGTTCAGAAAGGGACTTTGTCCACTAAGATGGTCTTGGCAATGAGTCTTGACTAACAAGAAATGATTCTCTATGATTATGTGTGTATTCCACAAAGTTTCATGTTTTATCTTATGATTATTGTGATTACAATTCATTTCTATGATTTATCCCATGTTATGAAATTATGCTCTCTTTTTCAGGTTAAGATTTCAAAAATGTTATGTTCTTATGAATATGATGTGATTGATATTTCTTTTGTTTACCCTTACTGAGCATTTGAGCTCACCCTTTTATGTTTTCTTTTCCCCAGGATATAAAGAAAGGTTTTAGGTAAAAAAAAATAAGATCTTTATGGGAGTTGTTGAAGATCTTTCACCATGATTAGAAGATTATATTCCGAGTTTCCAATGACACTAAACTATTATGATCCTTGTGTGTGTGTTTTTGTTATGTACTAAGTATTCCGCAAAAGTAATGTAATGTCCATGTACGTCAAGCTTCGGGTCTCTACAGTTGGTATCAGAGGAAAGGTTTAGTCAACCTTTGGAAACTAGGATGCGAGAACTGTAGTGAGATCCCTAGAGATATTTCTAAGGTATGTCTAGCGATGTCACTAAGGTTAAGTATACATATAGGTTATAGTCCTAGAATTGCGCTAACGATCTTAGAATTTAACCTAAGATGTTATATATTGAGGGTACTCCCCCTTTATTATGTTGTTTTCCCTATCATGATTTTTTCCACTCACACTATTCTTTTTGGGTTTTAGAAGATGGCTGGAACTCGAAGGAACCGTGTTGATCAATGCAATGGACAATGCAATGATTGTCCTCCTGAACAAATAGATGTTATGGGAGATGGAGTGAAAAATCTTATTGCTATACATACACAAGCTATGAATCATTCTGGACTTCCAAATGAGCAGAGAAAGGAACAATATTCTATTGAGTCCTTCATGAGGCAACGTCCACCTTCTTTCAGTGGGACTTTCGATCCACTTGTTGCTGAACAATGGATCAGTACCACTGAAAAGATATTTTCAGTTCTTCAATGTTCTGAACATGATAAAGTCATCTTAGTAGTATATCGTTTGGAAGGTGAAGCTGGCCAATGGTGGAATCTTATCAAGAATACGAGGTCAAGAGATGAAATTGAGTCCATGGAATGGGACGAGTTCAAGAACTTGTTTTTCAGTAAGTACTTCCCTCGTATTCTTCGAACAAAGATGGAGAATGATTTTCTTGAACTAATGCAAAAGGATGATGAATCTGTTGGTATATACGATGCGAATTTTACAAGACTTGCAAGGTATGCATCTTGCATTATCATCCAACCTGAAAGTAATGTTGATCGATTTTTCAGTGGCTTAAAACCAAGTCATTGAAGGACTTCAGTAGCTATGAAGAAATTTTGTGTTGTGCTATCAAGGTAGAAATGGAAGTTGGTGTTAAATATCCATCTCATGGTTTTGATAATAAACGAAAGATGGAGTTCAAGGAGAAATCTTAGAATAATGGTGAAAAGAAGATGAATGTTTCCTTATGCTCAAAGTGTGGAAAGAATCATGGTGGAGATTGTCTTTAAGGGACTAGAAAATGTTTTAAGTGTGGAAAAGAAGGTCATCGAGCAGCTAAGTGTCGAAGTAATGGAAAAAGGGTTTCTAATGATGTGAATAAAGCAAACACTGCAGAGAACGCACCACCAACACTTCAATGCCTCAAGTGCAGGGAAATGAGGCATTATGCTAATAAATTCACTAATCCAAGGGTTAGTGATGATCAACATGAGAAACCACTTAAGGAAAAGGACAAAGGGAAGTCACATGAGATCACTATTGGCGATGTTGAATATGACAACGATGTGGAAGAATGATTAAGTGTTTATGTAATGGGATTCCAAAATAGTGTTGTATAGAGTATCGTGGAATATTGGAATACTTATGTATTGGTCTATCGTGGTTTTCAATAATTTTATGGTTCCAGTAACCATGAAAAGTGATTGAGATATTTTTGAAATGTAGATGATATGCGCATAATGAAGGGATAAGGAGATAATTAAATGTTTGATAGTATTCATGATCTCATGACTGATATAAGGAGAAGGTTATATCATGGTTTGAGTATATTGATTTTTTGGATTTTTGTATGTGGAAAGAGTTAACTTTTAACTGCATTCATGTTTTCACTATGGTCAATTGGTATTCAAGAGAATACATGATTAAGGGCTTCGAATGTTTGGAATGTGACCAACAAGACATATCTTATTATATATGGGGATCAACGACGGTATTAAATCTCTGGTAATCGTTTTCACTATGTTATGAGAGTGGACTGCAGTATTATGGATAAGCCTAAAGATTAGAATAGATTATGTTGGACATAAGTTAGTATTGTTTAAGGATAAAAGTTTTTTCGATATTATTGATGGGATGTTATAGTAATATAGTTTTAGAAAAATGACAACCTGCAGGATGGGCGACAACCCATCGCTTTGGACAAGGCTATGGGAATCGAACCCACAACCGAAGTGCGACTAGCCTTTATCGCCTACCACTGGCCTACATGAAGTCCCTGTTTAGTAGAAACTAGTTTTATTATATTAAGCAGTATGATATATGAAGTATAAGTCCATTTTAGGTACCATATATGATTAATCTCACTATAGAATGACTTATGTATATTTAATAACTTTTGTTAACCTATTGTTTGAGACAGATGGAATGACCCGTCATTCTATCACATGATCTGCTAACACTTCACGAATAACGAATTCAACTTCATTTATTTAAGAGATGAAGTGGAAATTGTTCAATGCACAAACAACAGTGAGATTGTACCAAAATAAAGTAAGTATTTATTCTAATTCAAATTCTTCAAATTTAGGGAAACGATCTTGAAAACCAAAAATGTTGTCCTAGTGCTCTTATATCTGATTAATCAGATGGTACCTTAGATCGTCACAAATTTATGGCTTTGTGATTGCTAGCTTTTCCATAGCCATGTTCTCTACCACTCTCATTAGAACATGATGGTTAGATTTTTCTTCCATATCCATATTTTCACCTATGTGGAAACCCAGTGATTAGTTTATTTGGGTAACCGTTACGTTTCATACTTTTGATTTTAAAAATTGGTTTTGGTATTCCTTTTTACGATGTGGGTTTCGATTAAAGAAACTTTCGAATAGTAAACCATATATAACCCTGACGAATTTCGAGGGAGAAATTCTTTTTAAGGGGGGTAGAATGTAACACCCTGAGATTTTATGAAAAATATTTTTTTTAATTTCATTAATGTCTTGTGTTGTATGATACACCAAAAGGAGCTTGCACAAAATTCATCCTTGACTTGCCTTTCATTACACGCAATCGTGACCTTCCTTGATAGCGTGTGTAGTACGCAATTCCGACTTTCACTAAACAACGATATGTTATTAAAATATTATTAAAACTAGCCATTATGAATAGTAATAACCACTTTTTAAAATTTTGTAAATTTTGTTTTTCAAAATGGACTTCATTTTTGGATTCGGAATATCGAAATTATCTTAGGGTGAAATTTTGGTAATTTTTGGATAACTTTCATTTTTTGATGAATAGTGGAAATTATTTAATTTTAATTAAAAAAAACTTTTTTCAATCGAAATAATTAATAGTAATAAATTTTTAATTTTATTGGTTTTAAAGTATATTTAGAATATATTTTTACAATTTCATACAATGATGGTCATTGGATGTAATTTCACATTTAAACCAGTTATAAACAAGTTTCAATCTTTTGATAGTTATTATCTCTTAAAAACACGCTATATGTTTTGACAATGGGAATTAATTTTTAAATTAGCTAATGTAACTGATATGTTTTGAATTTGGTAAAATATACATCATTTTGGAGTTCATAATATCAAATATAGCTTAGGCCTAATTTTTTATATTTTTCTGAAAACTTTCAATTTTTGATGAATAGTGAAACCACTAAGTGGTAGTCAAAAAAACTGAATTGTTCATAAAACATAATTTTACCGCTTTTGTGAGTGGAATTTCAAAAATCCTAGAGACATGGTTAATTTCAGTAAGTAAAATGTGGTTCAATGAGATCAAAATAATTTTTTGGTGAATAGTAACTTTTTACTTTTTTTTACCGCGGCTAAAAGTAAATAGGGTAATTAAGGGTAGAAATGATATTATTATTACCCTAAAACATGTCCTAATTTGATTTTAAAAGTGTAATTCGACAAAAAACAAACTTAGGAATAAAATATGACCATTTAGGCCCACTTGGATTAGATTAGGACATTTATTATTAATTTATTTAAAGAAGGGTTAAAAGAGTTAAAATCAAAGTTTATTTACTAAAACATTTTTAATATGGGGTTATATATAAGATAAATTCTACTATAAATATTCATTAGAACGCTAAAAATATTTCCAACATAATGATATTTTATTTGTAATTTTTAGACATTATTTAATTAAATTTATTTATGACACAACAATGATGCAGTAATTATCTTATTAATGAAATATTGAAATAATTGATGTTATAAATACCCAAATAAATATAATTTGAGACTTTTTATGAATTACAATAATTTTAAAAGTTAATATGACATGTTATTATTGATTTAATTAACTTTTTTCGAACATATCATTCTTTTATGATTTTCACAAAAATCAATTACTAAATAGTGTCAAAATTGACATAAAATAGTTTTTAAAACAAATATTATATTATTAATTGTTATTTTATTCCTAAAAATCTAAGGTTCGGCCAAATGACTTAGATAAGGTTATATATATTAATAATATACAATTTGGGGCTCGTTTTGCTTCTTATAGTAAGTTTATTAACCTTATAGTGTAAGAACACAAGAAGACACGGTAAAAGTAAAATTATTTAACTTAATGTTAAATCTAAATGATAAGGTTAAAATAGGAACCTAAACTTGTCTAAATTCTATTGTATGATAGGATTTCGACCCATACCCACCTTAGCCTCGAAATTAATAAATTTGGAGCTATTTAAAACCGAACTTGACTTTATAATAAAATAATAGTTTTAGTTATTCCAAAGGTGCCCCTCTCCTCCCTTATAAAAGGGCACCTCCTCCCTCTCTTCCTCACACAACTTTGAGCCTTCAAGCTCGGACAACCCCTGAAAAATTCACTTCTCAACTTCCCTAGAAACATCTTAGAGGTTCTGGTCTTCATCAAAGACCAATTTTAGTGCCCTAAGAGGAGGTCTCAAAGAGGCGCTTCAAAGAAGAGGTAAATTTTGTCACCTATTCTTTCACCTTTATTTCTTCTTCCACTTCTTCTTCTTAGGTTGTTTCATTATGAAGTAATAACATTAGTATAACTCATATACTGATATGTTATTATAAGTATAAAACAATCCTATTTCACCATCTATCCATCCTACGGAAAATGAAATCACCGTGCGTGCGTACGTACGGAATACCGTCTCCACGCTGTGGTGAAAACTATTTTCCACCACCACCTTACATGTATGGGTAAAATGGTGTAAATAATAACTATATATTATTATTTTAAAGTGATATTGATTCTGAAATAGTATACATACACTCCAATACAGTCCCACGATCATGAGAACGATATAATCGCTCGTGCGTACGTACGGACTACCGTCTCCACGACGCGATGAGATTCATTCTCCACATTAACCATTCATGAATGATTATAAATTATATATAATAAGTAATCATGAAATATATTACATAATAATGATACTGGATTTATGTGTATATATATTTATGTCATCTACTTAATTCCGTCCAACTCAATAAGGAAATGAAAACAGCGTTCCTGCGTACTTACGGCCTACCGTCTCCATGAACGGTGTATTTCTTTCCATTTACTGATTTATTATATATATATGTATATTATGAATATATATATATATATAAATCATGTTATATGTTCTGTAATTATGTAATCATGATCTAAGTAATCATATGAATAATTACAAGTCAAAACACGGATGACAAATGAATCAATTTTACCCAAAACGCTCTTTAACATGGAATTTACAAAAGAACGGGTAATATAAAGTCATAAGTGAACCATATATGATATCATAACAATGAATATTATTTTGTAATAAGTCAATGAAATTATTTAAATCGTTATACAGGAGGTCCGGACACTTACGAAGCAAATTGGACCTAAGGTAAGGGAAATATCACAATCTCAGTTTTATCTGAGATTGTTTATACTTTGGCATTTACTGGGGTGTATTTTATCATCCACATCCTTGTTTCCTCAATATGTAATATTATTTCCATCCACCTAATTTTTTTTAAATCCAATTTTACCCTTTGGTGAGTTTTTAGTAAAGGATATGAAAGGAATCTTTTGTCGTTTTTCATACGAGGTACTTTTTGACATTTCCGACAAAAGTACGAAGATTTTTTTTTTAATTTATACGGCATGAATGGATTTTTAAAACATTATTTCCAAGAAGATTCATTTACATGTTTTCATGTTTATTTTTAATAAGCTTCTTTTAGTTTAGAATTGTATGACATGTTGAGAAAGGAAAAGTGTTTTTGAAGTAGAAAGGATATTTTCCTCAAGAATGGAGTTCAAGTGTTTTATCAAAATTATTTTCCATCTAAGATAATATAGGGTTCTGTTTCTATCACTATTATTACATTACTTGATTATGTTGTGATAGAAATATTTTTATGAATTCATTTATCTTATATGAATTGTTTTATGATGTCATGATGTTTAAGATTCCCATTTTTATTACATGGGTTATGCAATGATGTATGATTTATGATTTTGTGGCACACATAAGAATGGTTTCATTATGAGATGGGTGGGACCTATATCTCCCTCCAATTCATTGGGTAAGGATTTCATATCTCATGAGATAGACATGGCTGGAACGGTAGGTTATACCGGTTCAGTGAAACAGGACTGGAACAAGGGTGACTCGGTTCAGAAAGGGACTTTGTCTACTAATATAGTCTTGGGAAAGAGTCTTCAATAACAAGAAATGATTCTCTATGATTATGTGTGTATGCCACAAAGTTTCATGTTTTAGGTTATTATTATTGTGATTACATTTCATTTCTATGATTTATCCCATGTTATGAAATTATGCTATCTTTTGCAGGTTATGATTTCCAAAATGTTATGTTCTTATGAATATGATATGATTGGTATTTCTTTTGTTTACCCATACTGAGCATTTGAGCTCTCCCTTTTATGTTTTCTTTTCCCCAGGATATAAAGAAATGTTTTAGGTAAAAAGAAGAAGATATTTATGGGAGATGTTGAAGATCTTTTACCACGATTAGAAGATTATATTCCGAGTTTCCAAAGACACTAAATTATTACGATCCTTGTGTGTGTGTTTTTGTTATGTACTAAGTATTCCGCAAAAGTAATGTAATGTCCATGTACGTCAAGCTTCAGGTCTCTACAAAAATGGGGTGGTGTACTAAGATTATTTCTCACCCCTACACAGGCACCTTATTGTACGTGTAGACCTTATGTCTTCTTTTCAGGTTGAGAGTGAGTTGCATGATGGATAGGGCTAAAGACTAGTGTTTCATGATCGAGTAATGCTGGTCAAGTGGTTCTACTAATCACGCTGTTGTAGTTTGAATGTATTAGAAGATCAGGTTTATTGGATTGATCGAATATAGTAGATATGCCCTATAATTTGAGTTTCAAATTATTTTTTTATTTTATCTGTATGGTCGGCCTAGTGGGTGAACTTTGTTTTATTGTATTTCATACTTGATTGAGATTTTATAGAAATTTATTATTACAACATGTTCTATTCCATTTGTTTATTTCCTCCACACTCTATTTACATTCCATTGTTTGTTATACATAGTTATATCCACTATTTTCTTACATTGGTATGAGTGTATATTCTACCAATGGTCACACCCTAGTCCATCACTTCAGGACAGAAACCTCTAAAGTACGGGGAGATGTTCTTGAGGCATTGTGGAGAACCGTCTTGAAGCACCAGTTTAGAGGATTCTAGTCCGAGAGGTTACAAAGTGGTGTCAAATAAGTTTTATTTTCCGAGTCTTTACGATTTTGGATATGGTAGATAGGATTATTAGGAAATTTTCATAACATGTGATGGATATCATACTAGTGCATCGAGAGCCCTTGTTCTGGTAAGATGTCATGGTTTACAGGGTTAGGAATTGATGTTCAGATTTTGCGATGTTAAAATTTTATATGATTTTATCCTCTAGAGACACTGGTGTTTTGTAGTTGTTTTGATTTACTATATAACTCTTTCTTTTTTCCCTTACTAAGATGTCATGGATGGTTTATAACTCTACGTCAGCAAAGGAAATAGGATTCTCATGCATCATACGAGGGACATAGGATTCACAACACATAGGCATGCTAGTGTGTGTTTTTACTGACAAATGAGACCATTGGGTATGCATAAACATACTTTTTACTCTTATTATAGGTTATGTGGATCTATGATGTGAAATTTTTAATTTGGGTGATAACTCATTCCTCATTCACATCATATACAGTGACCCTAGTTGGTCAATATGGAATGTGACGCCGCTCTATTTAACACCTTATTGGGTGTTGTTTCTCATGTTTGTGGGTATCTAGTTGGATCACTGAGTACAATATTGAAAAATACCAAGGATTTTATTGTGAACTGGAACTCCTTAGGGTATTTCCACATACAGATACTGGATGAGTGTTAGTTCAGCCTTTCTCTTCTTCTTTAGTTGGGACCTCTCACAGCCTGTCCTCGTGGCCTGTGTCATAAGTACCCCAGGACTGCCTTCCATTGGCCAGGGGGTGGCGACTAGACTGAAAGGTGTAAATCCCTAATATGGGAAGGAATCACCATTATATAAGTAAACAAACCCAACAGAGTAAGAAACAGTAAGTAAATACTATGTAAAACTGAATAAAGAAGAGTGTGCTGGAAAGAAAGGGTCCGGAAATACAATCCCAACAGAAAAGTACAAGTAAAGGAAAAACATGTACAAATATAAAAGACAAACAACTAGAAGATTTCTAACAGCTCATGGATTGTCCACCATAGATCCTACCAGAAGGGTTGGTACAGATAGCCTCCTCAGTGCTCCACATCCGTCTGTCTCCTCCGGGTACCAACTCGTCATGAGGTACACCTCCAGGTACCGTTCAGTCCTTGTACACTCCACCTCGGTCAGAGTTGTCCATTGTCTACATCCAATACAACGAGGCGCGGGCACATCACGTGCAAGTGTGAGTATAATGATACTCAGTAGGGACACTGAGACCCTCAAGGTCTCACAAAATCCACAATGAATAAACCACAGTAGAAAGATACAAACATGATATATCAACTGACCCTACTTTGGTATAGGCCCATACATATACCTAAGTTATCAATCACATTTCGGCTCCAACTCCCAAGCTCAAGCACAACCCAATCCACACAATAAGTAAAGTCATTCACCACGATGATAATGTTTGAAATACATGACTCAGGTCATACGGGTATGCCACTATAGTAGAGACATATATATGATCAGATGTAGCAACTGGATCATCTAAACTGTCAGACCCATAGCGGATATAGGACCAGCTAAGCTGTCAGACAAACAAAGGATACAGTCCAGCTACCTCCTCTAAGCTGTTGGACCCAGACAGGATACCGGACAGCTATCTCGTCTAAGCTATCGAACCCACACACAATACAAGAATAACTAAAATTCATCTGAGCTATCAGACCCACACAGGATATAAGACCAACTATTATATCAGACCCACATAGTATACAGGAACAGAAGTCAGAACTGTCAATCCCACATGTGATTCCGATAGAGTAGTTGTCGTCGTCGAACCCACGGAGGATTCCAGTACAGTAGTTGTTGTTGTCGTAGCTAGCTCTAGGTTTCTCGTACACAGGACACTTGATTCTGTGAGGGTACAATCCTTGATAAAGGGGGGTCGATACATCAACTATCACAATGTCTTGATTTGATGTATCCCGAATTTCCTTCTCTTCAAATGAAACCCAACGCAATAGACGGTGCGCCAATCAGATTCACGGTCCTAGAGTTATAGGCATTTTCGTTCTAGAGGCCCAGTTGGATTTATGGTCGATCCAAAAAATTTCGTTTTCCAAAGACTTCCAAAACTCATTTAGATTATCTCAAATGGACTGCCTCTTCATGAGGATCCCATTTCCACTGACGGTGCGTCAATCGGACCCGCGTTCTAGAAGTTATTTACGTTTGAGTGAAAAAGGGCTCGACCCACCAAGCCCAGGGGGCTGGCGGGTCAGCCCGACCCAGTTCGGCGGGTCCGACCTAGCTGGGGGTCGGCCCAGCCTGGTGGAGCATGGCCCGACTGCGGACCCAGCCCGGCAGGTCCGACCCAGTTTGGAGGTCGGCCCGTCTTAGTGGGGCACGGCCCACACGTGGGCCCGACCCGGGTTGCGGGCTGGTTCGGCTCGCCCATAAGCACCGAGCGGCACTACCCCTCCTTGTTGGCCGGCCGACCGAAGCCAGATGGTTTTTTCAGGCATGAGGGGCCCGCGGTTTCGTGCCATGGTTCCTCCGAACGTGATGCCAAGCGTTGCCGCAGTTTTTCCTCAGCCCAGCCGGCTGGTGGCCGGCCGGTATTCCCACTGAGGGGCCCACACAGTGGGTCGCGGTATTCTTCATTGTGCAGCACCAAGCGGCACTATGGTCTTCTTCCTAGCCATCCATAGCCAGCTGTTTCGTCCAGAAAGCGGCCTGCGGTTGCGAGCCGCGGTTCCCAGCGGACCGGCCTGATCGGCCGGCCGGTCGTCCCGTGGACCGGACAGCCCGATCGGCCGCTGGTCGCTTCAGGCAACTACCACTGGCTCCGGTTTCCGCCACCTCTAGTCACCACCTACTTCAGTAATCATCTCTTCTTCCAACACTGCCCTCATCGCCAATACAAACAAACAAACAAGAATCAACGGAGGGTCTTCAGACTGTGTTTGTTCGGCTTGCGCCCTCCGCGTTAGGCGATTACAAAAGGCTAAATATGAACCGAATCCTATATCAAGAATGAGGGTATAATTTTATTCATTTAAAAATATACAAAACCCATTACATTGTAAATGGTTCTCTCTTTTCGAAGTCACAGAAAAGAGGGCGGACGTCGATTTCGTTGACGTCGCCAAACGTTCGAGGATGGAGTGTCGTCGACGTTCCATGTAGGCAACGTCAACTCCATTAATGCTGATGGAGGTCGAGGAAGGAAGAAGGAACATCATTGTCCTTCGGTGGAAACGTTGTTCTATGTTGAGATGACGTTGTTCCACATTGGAGCTGTTTTCGTGTTCTTCTTGGAAAGAACACTTTCCCTATTCTCCATGGATCCCCAAAACAATATGTGCCAACCCAAAATAATATCTTGGCAACTATTTTATCCTTGACATAAATTTCAAAATAATTCAAAATTTAGAGGTGCCAATTAATTAATTATTCATTAATTTAGAGAGTGTTTGAATCTTTATGAGGGAGGGTGCAATGTGGAGAGTTTAAATTTAAAGAATAGAGGTGGAGAGTTTAGGAGTTAAAGGGGGGTTTCATGGGGAGTTGAAGAGTTTAAACTCGTGTGGGCCCTACCCCTTGTTATATCCTCCCAAGAGAGGCTAAGGTGTGGTGAGACCCACCTCTAACCTCCACCTAGAGACTCTAACTACCTTTCAAATAAAAATGTGTTGCACACACATTTTTATTTACATTTTAATTTTAAAAATCAACCCCAATTTATAACATCCATCATTTATAAAATAAAACTACGGTAAAGATCCCTTTAAGAGAATACCAGTGATGCAAGTTCATCTATGTCCTCAGATTTCAATTCTTAGTACTGGTTCAAATGGTAGAAAAATCCACAGGTACGTTCGCTGAATGTACACGGACAAAACCTCAGAAAATTATTCCAGGCACACCGGGCCTCAGAATCAGCTACCGTCAGAAACTGCAGACTCGTAAAATTCAAAAGAATTTAAGAAAAAAAATTCCTTTAAATTTCTTGGTGTTTACATTACCCCCACCTCAAATATTTACATCCCCATAAATCTACAACACACAGTAGGGAAAAAATGAGGATACTGAGCATGCATCTGAGCCTCCTGCTCCAATGTGCTCTCTTGGAGGTTCTCGTGCTACCAGCGAATGTGCACCAGAGGAATCAACCATCCATGCAGGACCCACATATTTCGATCTTCAATCTCCATTGGAACCTCCTTGAATGTCGCTCCATCATCGATGTTTAGCTCCCCATTGTCGATGATGTGGGAAGGGTCGTTCACGTATCTCCTCACCTATGATACGTGGAAGTTGTCAGGCACCCGGTGCAACTGAGGAGGAAGGTCCATGCGGTAATCCAACTCTCCTAATCTGTTGAGGACATGGAATGGCATGATAAATCATGGAGAAAAATTGCCGCCTCATCCAAATATCGATAGACCTCATCGAGGTGAGACCTGTAGAAAGACATGGTCTCCATCCTCGAACTCTAAAGTTCTCCATCCTCTATCAGCATAGGAAATCTATCAGCTCTGTGTAGTCTTCATTCACTCTTGGATGATCTTCACCTTCTCCATCATAGCCTAAACCATCGCTGGTCCTAAAAGTCCTGACTCCCCTAGGTCAGTCTAGCACAGAGGTGATCTATAAGTTCGGTCGTAATGTTCCTAATAAGGTTCCATCCCGATGGTGGAGTGATAATTGTTGTTGTACGAAAACATTACCAAGGTTAAATGATCCTCCCAGCTACGAACAAAGTCAAGGACACATGCACGGAGCATGTACTCAAGAGTCTGAATTGTCCTCTCAGTTTGATCGTCCGTCTGAGGATGAAAGGCAGCGCTCAAGCGAAGTTTCTTTCCAAAAGCCTCATGTAACCCCTTCTATAGCCGAGAAGTGAAATGAGAATCTCGATCAGAGATGATAGTTTATGTGACACCATGAATCCATACAATCTCTTTAATTTAGAGGCGTCCCATGATCTCTACTGATCCCTGCTCATTGATCGGTTTGAAGTGGGCCGACTTGGTGAGTCGGTCTACGATTAGCCAGATATAGTCGTGTACTCTAGATGTATGTGGAAGCCCCATCACGAAATACTTGGATATCTCATCCTACTTCCACTGTGGGACCTCTAAAGGCTGAACCAAGCCTGCTGGAACCTGGTTCTCCACATTCACTTGCTGTCAAGTAAGGCATCGAGAGATAAACACTGCTACTGCTTTCTACATACCTATCCACCAGTGCTGTCGACTGAGGTCCTGATACATCTTCTCCACTCCTAGATGTACCGCTAGAGGGGAAGTGGGGAACTCCCTGAACACCACCTCCTGTAATGATATTGGTACCATGGTACATCCTCTGAAGAGAATGACGTGCTCCCCACCTTCATAAAATCCATCAAGTGCCTACCCGGAGGATATCTGAGCACGTCGCATCTCACAGTCAATGTTCTCACGATATGCCTCTCTGACCCACTGAAGAAGTGGAGGGGTGACTATGAGATACTGAAGAATGGATACTCCCTCTCTATCCACAATGTATATCACAACGCGGCCAGCTGCTCTGTCGCCTCTCCTAGTAGCTGAATGCCCGATCTCCTGCTGAGAGCTTCTGCTACATAGTTCCCCTTCCTTGGATTATAGACTATCTCGAAGTCATAATCATGGAAGAACTCAAGCCATCACCACTGTCTCAGGTTCAGTTCCTTCTAAGAGAAGATATACCTGAGACTCTTGTAGTCAGAGTTGACTGTAAAACGCTCGCCCATCAGATAGTGTCACCTCATCTTCAAGATGAGGACCACTGATATAACGACCCATACTTTACATACATTGTTATTACTTCAGAATTGAAGCACACTTATTAAAACATATAATGAAACAAGGAAAGGACTGTATAGGTATAGTGTCTTTAGAAACTGGGAAACAGAAACAACTGGTTCATAAAGCATCTACACTGTCTCCCATTTATTTCATCATATCTATAGTCCCTTTTGGTATATCTTACTTAATAACCTTCTTCCTGACCTGGGGAAAGAAAACATACAAAATGGTGATTCAAATTCTCAGTAAGGGTAAACAAAAGAAATTTCAATCACATCATATACATAAGAACATAACTTTTGGAAATCTTAACCTGCAAAAGAAATCATAATTTCATAACATGGGATAAATCATAGTAGTGAAATGTAATCCCAATAATAATATGTTAAAACATGAAACTTTTTGGCATACACACGTAATCATAGAGAATCATTTCTTGTTAGTCAAGACTCATTGCCAAAACTATCTTAGTGGACAAAGTCCATTTCTGAACCGAGTTCACTCCTCGTTTCAGTCCTATTTCACTGAACCGGTTTAACCTTCCTTTCCAGCCATGTCTATCTCATGAGATATAAAATCATTACCCAATGCATTGGAGGGAGATATAGGTCCCACCCATCTCATAATGATACCATTATTATGTGTGCCACAAAATCATAAATCATACATCATTGCATAACCCATGTAATAAAAATGGGAATCTTAAACATCGTGACATCATAAAACAATTCATATAAGATAAAAGAATTCATAAAAATATTTCCATCACAACATAATAAAATCCATTTAATAATAGGGATAGAAATAGAACCATGTTATCTTAGATGGAAAATAATTTTGATAAAACACTTGAACTCCATTCTTGGGGAAAATATCTTTTCTACTTCAAAAACATTTTACCTTTCTTAAAATGTCATAAAATTTTAAACTAAAAGAAGTTGATTAAAAATAAACTTAAAAACTTGTAAATGAAGATTCTTGGAAATAATTATTTAAAAATCCATTCATGCCGTATCTGTTAAAAAAACATTCTTCTCGTACTTTTGTCGGAAAAGTCAAAAGGTACTTCGTACGAAAAACGACAAAAGATTCCTTTCATATCTTTTACTAAAAACTCAACGAATGGTAAAATTGGATATAAACTATTTTAAAAGTATATTAATATCATATATTGAGGAATCATGGATGTGGATGATAAAATACACCCCAGTAAAATTCAAAGTATAAACAATCTCGGATAAAAATGAGAGTGTGATATTTTCCCTTACCTTAGGTTCGATTTTTATCGTAAGTGTCCGAACCACCTGTATAATGATTTAAATAATGTTATTGATTTATTATAGAATCATAATTAGTGTTATGATATCATATATGGTCATATTCTTAGCTTCTTGGTAGTAATATTTCATTGCTACTTGTTATTCGGGTGTTTATAACTTTTTGATCTTATGCTTGTTTTGTCGAATAAATTCTTATTCTTCCCTTTAGGTTATAGATACCTCATTTACAGAATGTTATTAGTGTAACATATATCATATAAATTCATTCAATTCATTTATATAATCATTTTTCAATGATGATCATGTAGAACGAGTCGCATCACATCGTGGAGACGGTATTCCGTACGTATGCACGAGCGATGATATCGTTCCCATGATCATGGAATAGTATTGGAGTGTATTTATACTATTTCAGAATAAATATCAATTTAAAATAATCATATATAGTAATTATTTACATCATTATACCCATCAAAGTAAGGTGGTGGGGGAAAATAAATTACACCACGGCGTGGAGACTGTATTCCGTACGTACGCACGTGCGGTGATTTCATTTTCCGCAGGATGGATAGATGGTGAGATAGGGTTGTTTCATACATATAATAAAATATAATTATATGAGTGATAGTGATGTTATTACTTCATGATGAAACAACTAAATAAGAAGAAGTGGAAGAAGAAATAGAGATAAAAGAATCGGTAACGGACATTACCTCTTCTTTGAAGTTCTTCATTGAGACCTCCTTTTAGGGCACTAAAATTGGTCTTTGAAGAAGACCAGGACCTCTAGGATGGTTCTAGGGAAGTGGAGTGAAGAACTTGGCAGGGGTTGGCCGAGCATGAAGGATCAAAGTGGTGTGAGGATGAGATGGAGGAGGTGCCCTTTTGTAAGGGAGCAGAGGGGCTCCTTTGGAAAAACTAAAAATATTATTTTATTATAAATCCAAATTCAGTTTCAAATAGCTCTAAATTGATTTATTTCAAAAATAAGGTGGTGATGGGTCGAAATAATCTCATAAAATAGAATTTAGAAAAGTTTAGGTTCCTATTTTAACCTTATCATTTAGATTTATCATTAAGTTAAGTAATTTTACTTTTACCGTGTCTTCTTGTGTTCTTATACTATAAGGTTAATAAACATACTATAAGCAGCCAAACGAACCCCAAGTTGTTTATTATTAATATATATAAGCTTATATAAGTAATTTGTCCAAGGCATATATTTTTAGGTATAAAATAACAATTACTAATATAATATTTGTTTTAACAACTTTTTTATGTCAATTTTGACACTATTTAGTAATAGATTTTTGTGAAAATCATAACAGAATGATTAGTTCGAACAAAGTTAATTAAATCAATACTAACATGTCATATTAACCTAAAAAATTATTTTAATTCATAAAAAGTATCAAATTATATTTATTTTCGTATTTATAACATCAATTATGTCAATATTTCATTAATAAGATAATTACTGCATCATCTTTGTATCATAAATAAATAAAATTATTTGAAGTCTAAATATTACAAATAAAATATCATTATGTAGGAAATCTGTTTAACTTTATAATGAATATTTATAGTCGAATTTATCTTATGTATAACCCTATATTAAAAATGATTTAGTTATTAAACGTTGATTTTAACTATTTTAAACCTTCTTTAAATAAATTAATAATAAATGTCCTAATCTAATCCAAGTGGGCCTAAATGGTAATATTTTATTCCTAAGTTTGTTTGTGGTCGAATTACACTTATCCAATAGAACTAGGACAGGTTTTAGGGTAATAATAATATCAATTTTACCCTTAATTACCCTATTTACTTTTAACCATGGTCAATAAAAATAAAAAGTTACTATTCACCAAAAATTATTTTCATCTCATTGAACCACATTTTACTTACTGACATCAACTGTGTTTCTTTGATTTTTGAAATTCCACTCACAGAAGCGGTAAAAATAAGTTTTATGAAAAATTCAGTTTTTTTAACTACCACTTAGTGGTTTCACTATTCATCAAAAATTTGAAGTTTTCAGAAAAATACAAACAATTAAGCCTAAGATATATTTGATATTATGAACTCAAAAATGATTTCTATTTTACCAAATTCAAAACATATCAGTTGCATTAATTAATTTAAAAATAAATTCCTATCGTCAAAACAAATGGCGTGTTCTTAAGAGATAATAATTATCAAAAGATTGACACTTGTTTATGTCTGGTTTAAATGTGAAATTACATCCAATGAACGGAATTGTATTAAATTGTAGAAATATATTCTAAATATACTTTAAAACCACTCAAATTAATAATTTATAACTATTAATTATTTCGATTAAAAAAGTTGTTTTAATGAAAATTTAGTAATTCTCACTATTCATCAGAATTTGAAAGTTATCCGAAAAGTACCAAAATTTCACCCTAAGTTAATTTCGATATTCCTAATCCAAAAAATGAAGTCCATTTTGAAAAATAAAATTTACCAAATTTAAAAAGGTGGTTATTACTATTCATAACGGCTAGTTTTAATAATATTTTAATAGTATATCGTTGTTTAGTGAAATTCGGTATTGCGTACGACGCAAGATATCGAGGAAGGTCGCGATTTCGTGTAAAGAAAGCCAAGAAAGTGAAAGATTCCTTTAATGATTTATATAACATAAAGGTTTGGGGTGTTACATTCTACACCCCCTTAAAATAAATTTCTCCCTCGAAATTTGTCACTTTGTAACAAACAGTTGAGGATACCTCTCCCTCATCATATACTCAAGCTCCTATGTAGCTTCTTCTAATTGGTGGTTCCTCCATAAAACTTTCACCAATCGAGTGATCTTGTTTCGTAGGACTTTTTTGCTATGATCCATAATCTCTATCGGTTGTTATTCATAAGAAAGATCTTGCTCCAGTGGTACAACTTCTGAGCTGAGTACATTTGAAGGATCAGGTATGTACTTTCTCAGGAGAGATACATGGAACACATCGTGAACATGAGAGAGATTTGGTGGAAGCGACAATCGGTAAGCTACCATCCCAACACGATCCGGTATTTTGAAAGGACCGATATATCTAGGTCTCAACTTCCCCTTCTTTCCAAATCTCATGACCCTCTTCCAGGGAGATATTCGTAAGAACACTTTATCACCCACTTCAAACTCTACGTCTTTTCTTCGGTTGTCGGCATAACTTTTCTGTCGACTCTGAGATGCTCTTATGTGTTGTTGAATATATCTGACCTTTTCTACAATTTCATCACCGAGATCAGGTCCTAATAGCTTTCTTTCCCCAACTTCATCCCATCAAGTTGGAGTCCTGCATTTCTTTCCATAGATAGCTTCATAAGGAGCCATATGAATACTGGAGTGAAAGCTATTATTATAAGAAAATTCCACCAAAGGTAGGTGTTGATCCCAACCACCTTTGAAATCCATAGAGAAAGCTCTAAACATATCTTCTAGAGTTTGAATTGTTCTCTCAGACTGACCGTTGGTCTGAGGATGATAAGCAGTGTTGAAACTCAACTCTGTATCCAGAGTATGCTGAAGACTTCACCAGAACATTGAGGAAAACCTCGGATCCCGATCAGATATAATAGAAAGTTGTACTCCAAGAAATCTTACCACTTCCTTTACATATATCCTGGAAAACTGATCAAGAGAGAAATCCTCTCTAATAGCGATGAAGTGTGCAGACTTTGTAAGACGATCAACTATGACCCAGATAGTATCATTTCCTTTGGATATTTTAGGAAGTCCGGTGACAAAGTCCATAGTGATGTTTTCCGATTTCCATTCGGGTATGGGTAATGGTTGTAACATCCCCTTAGACTTCTGTCTCTCATCTTTAACTTGATGACAAACCAAGCATCGAGACACATATTCAGCAACATCTCTTTTCATGCCATCCCACCAGAAGTACTCTCTTAGGTCCCTAAACATCTTCGTGCTTCCAGGATGAATAGAGAATGAAGAACTATGAGCCTCATCCAGCAGCTCCTTCTTTAATTCGGGGATGGGAGGAACACAAACCCGATCCTTGAACTTTATTATCCCAACACAATCACGGTTGAATTCAGGAACATTTCTAACCTTCTTTTGTAACTATACATCTTCTTTCTATGCCTCTTTAATCATCACATGTATAGATGGTTCAACATTCATTTGAGAAAGATACGATTTTCCCCCTTCCATTAGAATTCCAAGATCCATCCTTTGTAAATCCATAAATATTGGATCTTTTGTGATCCTTATCATGGATAAACTGGCATGGTCTTGTCGACTTAATGCATCTGCCACCTTGTTTGCTTTCCCAGGGTGGTAATGGATTGAGCAGTCGTAATCCTTAATCAGCTCCAACCATCTTCTTTGGTGCATATTCATCTCCTTTTGTGTGAAAATATACATTAAACTTTTATGATCAGTATAAATGTCACACCTTTCTCAATAAAGATATTGCCTCTGAATCTTTAATGACAAGATTACCGCAACTAACTCTAAATCATGAGTTGAGTAATTTTGCTCATGTATTTTCAACTGTCGTGAGGAATAAGCTATCACCATATCATTTTTCATGAGAACACATCCTAGTCCCTTCTTGGATGCATCACTGTAGATCACAAACCTTTCTCCACTACAAGGAAGTGTGAGTACAGGTCCACTGGATAACCTTCTTTTCAACTCCTTGAAATTCTCTTCACATTCCTCCATCCAAACAAACTTAACTCCTTTCCGAGTCAACATGGTGAGTAGATTAGATAATCGTGAAAAATCTTTCACAAAACGTCAATAATATCCAGCTAAACCAAGAAAACATCGGATATCAGTTACTCTTGTTGGTCTTGACCATCTTTCAATATCCTCTATTTTTTCTGGATCTATAGATATCCTCTCTTTTGAGATTATGTGACCCAAAAATGAAACTCTTTGATGCCAAAATTCACACTTGGTAAATTTTTCATAATGCTTATCCTTTCTCAAGGTCTTCAATATAACTCTCAAGTGATCTTTATGTTCTTACTTACTCTTTGAATAGACAAGAATATCGTCTATAAAGACTACAAAAAACTGATCAAGATAGTCTCTAAAGACTATATTCATCAGATCCATGAAGATAACAGGGGAATTAGTAAGACCAAATGGCATCACTATAAATTCATAGTGTCCATACCTTGTACGGAATGTCGTCTATGGTATATCCTCCCTTTTGACCCTTAATTGATGATACCCTGAACGAAGATCAATCTTGGAAAAGTATTGAGCTCTGCGTAGTTGGTCAAATAGGTCATCAATGCGCAGGAGATGATATTTGTTCTTGATAGGGATCTTCTTAAGTTCTCAATAATCAATGCAGAGTCTCATTGATCCATCTTTCTTCTTAACAAACAGAACAGGTGCTCCCCAAGGCAACGCACTAGGGCGTATGAACCCCTTATCAAGATTCTCTTGGAGTTTCTTCTTCAATTCTTGTAACTCAATTGGGGTCATTCTATAAGGTGACATTGAAATAGGCAAAGCACCTGGTACGAGTTCTATTGAAAACTCAACTTCACGATTTGGTGGATGTCCCAGTAATTCCTCCGTAAAGACATCATCAAACTCCCGTAAAATTGGAATATTCTTAATCGTGATTTTCTCACCAACCATTTGAGATAAATAACATTCATTTCGTGGAATCAAGACCCATAAGATGGAAGAAATTTCTACTGGGAGGTTATGTTCATGATTGCATTGATAGATGATCATAGATTGACCTGGAATATGAAATGTGACTTCCATTATTTGGAAATTGATATGAGCTCCATATAATGAAAGCCAATCCATGCCAAGAATCACATAAAATTCCACTATATGAAGGATCACAAGATTTGCAGGAAGCACTTTCCCACAAACTTCGATCGGAGAAGAATTATAAACTTTTGATGCAACTGTTGTGCCATTAGGGGTTATCACAGCTAACTCAACATCTAATTGTTGAGGTAATACAGTGATATCCTTAGAAAATTCTTCATAAATAAAATAGTGGGTGGATCCAGAATCAAATAAAACATTTGCTACTTTAGAGTGGATGGTAAGTGTACCTTTCACCACATTGTTATCATACTCCACATCGCTGATAGAAATTTCATGTGAATTTCCTTTGTCTTTATCCTTAAGAGTTTGTTGACGTCGACCATCATCATCAACCCTTGGATTTGGGCATTGATTGGCATAATGCCACATCTCCTTGCACATGAAACATTGAAGTGTAGTAGGTTCATTCTGTGCATCCCTTCCTTTGTTTGCATCATTAGACATCTTCTTCCCATCATTACGGCATTCAAATTCCTGATGACCTTCCTTTACACATTTGATACATTTACTTGTCCCTTTAAGACAACTCCCTCCATGTTTCTTTCCACACTTTGAGCATAAGGGAAATCTCATCTTCTTTTCAGTGTGCTCTTTAGATTTTCCTTTGAATTCCATTTTCCTCTTCTTATCAAACCCATATGACTGATGGGTTACTCCAATCTCCATCTCGACTTTGAGAGAACATCGAACGATTGTCATCGTAGCTATTGAATTCCCTTATGGCTAACGCCCTTCTAAGACTTGGTTTTAAGCCACTATAGAATCGATCGATCTTACTCTCAGGTTGGATAATAATACCGGAAGCGTACCTTGAAAGTCTTGTAAAATTTTCTTCATAGGTACCAACCGATTCATCATCCTTTTGCTTTAGTTCAAGAAACTCCTTCTCTATATTTGTTCGGAGAATACGAGGGAAGTACTTATTGATAAATAAGTTCTTGAACTCATCCCATTCCAGGGACTCAATTTCATCCCTTTGCCTCGTATTCTAAATAAGATTCCACCATTGATCAGCATCACCTTCCAAATGATACACTGCTAAGATGACTTTATCATTTTCATAACATTGAAGAACTGAAAATATCTTTTCAGTAGTACTAATCCATTGTTCAGAAACTAATGGATCAGTAGACCCACTGAATGAAGGTGGACACTGCCTCATGAAGGATTCAACAGAATGTCGCTCCTTCCTTTAATCATTTGGAAGTACTTCATGATTCATAGCTTGAGAAAGTTGTTAGAGCATGGCTACAAGATTTTTCATTCCAGCTCCCATAACGTTTGGTTTCTCAGGGGGACAATCATTGCATTGCCCGTCGCATTCTGCATTAACACGGTTCCTTCGGGATCCATCCATTGACTCAAACCATGAAGAATAGTGTGAGAAAAACTAATTATAATAGGAAAACCACATAATCAAGAATAAAATTTCACACTTAAGGTCTTATCCTAGGTTATTCATGGCCATTTATAAAACACTAATATTGTGTTCTTTGCTTAGACTTATCCTTAGGGTTCTTACTAAGGCTTTCACATCCTAGTTTCCAAAGGTTGACTATACCTTTCCTCTGATACCAACTATAACAACCCATACATTACATACATTGTCATTACTTCAGAATTGAAGCACACTTATTACAACATATAACGAAACCAGGAAAGGACCGTATAAGTATAGTGTCTTTAGAGACTGGGAAACATAAACAACTGGTTCATAAAGCGTCTACACTGTCTCCCATTTATTTCATCATATCTATAGTCCCTTTTGGAATATCTTACTTAATAACCTTCTTCCTGACCTGGGGAAAGAAAACATACAAAAGGGTGAGCTCAAATGCTCAGTAAGGGTAAACAAAATAATTGTCAATCACATCATATACATAAGAACATATCTTTTGGAAATCATAACCTGTAAAAGAAATCATAATTTCATAACATGGGATAAATCATAGTAGTGAAATGTAATCCCAATAATCATATATTAAAACATGAAACTTTTTTTCATACACACATAATCATATAGAATCATTTCATGTTAGTCAAGACTCATTGCCAAGACTATCTTAGTGGACAAAGTCCATTTCTGAACCGAGTTCACTCCTCGTTTCAGTCCTGTTTCACTGAACCGGTTTAACCTGACGTTCCAGCCATGTCTATCTCATGAGATATTAAATATTTACCCAATGCATTGGAGGTAGATATAGGTCCCACCCATCTCATAATGATACCATTGTTATGTGTTCCACAAAATCATAAATTATACATCATTGCATAACCCATGTAATAAAAATGGGAATCTTAAACATCGTGAAATCATAAAAAAAATCATATAAGATAAAGGAATTCATAAAAATATTTCCATCACAACATAATAAAATCCATGTAATAATAGGGATAGAAATATAACCGTATATTATCTTAGATGGAAAATAATTTTGATAAAACTCTTGAACTACATTCTTGAGGAAAATATCCTTTCTACTTGAAAAACATTTTTCCTTTTCTTAGCATGTCATACAATTTTAAACTAAAAGAAGTTGATTAAAAATAAACTTTAAAAATTGTAAAGGAAGCTTCTCGGAAATAATGTTTTAAAAATCCATTCATTCCGTATAAGTTAAAAAAACATTCTTCTCGTACTTTTTTCGAAAAATTCAAAAAGTACCTCGTACGAAAAATGACAAAAGATTCCTTTCATATATTTTACTAAAAACTCACCGAAGTGTAATATTGGATACAATCTATTTTAGAATTATATTAATATCACATATCGAGGAAACAAGGATTTGGATGATAAAATACACCCCGGTAAATTTCAAAGTATAAACAATCTCGGATAAAAATGAGATTGTGATATTTTCCCTTACCTTAGGTCCGATTTGCTTCGTAAGTGTCTAAACCTCCTGTATAATGACTTAAATAATGTTATTGACTTATTATAGAATCATAATTATTGTTATGATATCATATATGGTCATATTCTTAGCTTCTTGGTAGTAATATTTCATTGCTACTTGTTATTCGGCTGTTTATAACTTTTTGTTCTTATGGGTGTTTTGTCGAGTAAATTCTTATTCTTCTCTTTAGGTTACAGATACCACATTTCCAGAATGTTATTAGTGCAATATATATCATATTAATTCATTCAATTCATTTATATAATCATTATGCAATGAAGATCATGTGGAACGAGTCGCATCACATCGTGGAGACGGTATTCCGTACGTACGCACGAGCGATGATATCATTCCCATGATCATGGAATTGTATTGGAGTGTATGTATACTATTTCAGAGTCAATATCACTTTAAAATAATCATATATAGTAATTATTTACGTCATTATACCCATCCAAGTATGGTGGTGGGGGAAAATAGATTACACCACGGCGTGGAGACAGTATTCCGTACGTACACACACGCGGTGATTTCATTTTCCGTAGGATGTATAGATGGTGAAATAGGGATGTTTCATACATATAATAACATATTATTATATGAGTGATACTGATTTTATTACTTCATTATGAAACAACTAAAGAAGAAGAAGTGGAAGAAGAAATAAAGATGAAAGAATCGGTAACAGACATTACCTCTTCTTTGAAGTGCTTCATTGAGACCTCCTTTTAGGGCACTAAAATTGGTCTTTGTAGAAGACCAGGACCACTATTATGTTTCTAGGGAAGTGGAGAGAAGAAATGTGCAGGGGTTGGCTGAGCCTGAAGGCTCAATGTGGTGTGAGGAATAGAGGGAGGAGGTGCCCTTTTATAAGGGAGGAGAGGGGCTCCTTTGGAAAAACTAAAAATATTATTTTATTATAAATCCAAATTCGGTTTCAAATAGCTCCAAATTGATTTATTTCGAAGCTAAGGTGGAGATGGGTCGAAATCCTCTAATAAAATAGAATTTATACAAGTTTAGGTTCCTATTTTAACCTTATCATTTAGATTTATCATTAAGTTAAATAACATTACTTTTACCGTGTCTTCTTCTGTTCTTATACTATATGGTTAATAAACATACTATAAGCAGCCAAACGAACCCCAAGTTGTTTATTATTAATATATTTATAACCTTATCTATGTAATTTGGCCGAACCTTAGATTTTATGGAATAAAATAACAATTAATAATATAATATTTGTTTTAAAAACTATTTTATGTCAATTTTGACACTATTTAGTAATTGATTTATGTAAAAATCATAACAGAATGAGTAGTTCGAAAAAAGTTAATTAAATCAATAATAACATGCCATATTAACCTATAAAATTAGTTTAATTCAAAAAAAGTCTCAAATTATATTTATTTGGGTATTTATAACATCAATTATGTCAATATTTCATTAATAAGATAATTACTACATCATTTTTGTGTCATAAATAAATTAAATTATATAAAGTCTAAAAATTACAAATAAAAAATCATTATGTAGGAAATATTTTTAACTTTATAATTAATATTTATATTCGAATTCATCTTATGTATAACCCTATATTAAAAATGATTTAGTTATTAAACGTTGATTTTAACTATTTTAACCCTTCTTTAAATAAATTAATAATAAATGTCCTAATCTAATCCAAGTGGGACTAAATGGTCATATTTTATTCCTAAGTTTGTTTTTGGTCGAATTAAACTTATCCAATAGAATTATGACATGTGTTAGGGTAATAATATTATCATTTTTACCCTTAATTACCCTATTTACTTTTAACCGTGGTAAATAAAAGTAAAAAGTTACTATTCACCAAAAATTATTTTCATCTCATTGAACAACATTTTACTTAATAACATTAACCGTGTCTCTCTGAATTTTTAAATTACACTCACAGAAGCGGTAAAATTATGTTTTATGAAAAATTCAGTTTTTTTAACTACCACTTAGTGGTTTCACTTTTCATAAAAAATTGAAAGTTTTTAGAAAAATAAAAAAATTAGGCCTAAGCTATATTTGATATTATGAACTCAAAAATGATGTCTATTTTACCAAATTCAAAACATATTAGTTGAATTAATTAATTTAAAAATTAATTCCCATCGTCAAAACAAATAGCGTGTTCTTAAGAGATAATAACTATCAAAAGATTGACAATTGTTTATGTCTGGTTTAAATTTGAAATTACATACAATGACCAACATTGTATTAAATTGTAAAAATATATTCTAAATATACTTTAAAACCAATCAAATTAATAATTTATCACTAATAATTATTTCTATTAAAAAAGATGTTTTTAATTAAAATTTAGTAATTTTCACTATTCATCAGAATATGAAAGTTATCCGAAAAGTACCAAAATTTCACCCTAAGCTAATTTCGATATTCCGAATCCATAAATGAAGTATATTTTGAAAAAATAAAATTTACAAAATTTCTAAAGGTGGTTATTACTATTCATAACGGCTAGTTTTAATAATATTTTAATAGTATATCGTTGTTTAGTGATAATCGGTATTGCGTACGACGCAAGCTATCGAGGAAGGTCGCGATTTCGTGTAAAGAAAGCCAAGAAAGGGAAATATTCCTTTGATGATTTAAATAACATAAAAGTATCAGGTGTTACAACTGATGCTAACTCTAGGTCATGGGTAGCATAGTTCTTCTCATGATGTCTCAACTGCTGTGAACCATAAGTGATCACTGCTCAGTCCTGCATTAGGACACACCCGAGTTTGGTCCTTGATGCATCGCAGTAAACTACGTACCCTACTCCCTCCTCTGGTAGCCTCAATATGGGAGCACTAGTAAACCTCTACCTCTGCTCTTGAACGCTCTGTTGGCATCACTCTAACCATACGTCGTGTTTCCCCTTCTTCATCAAAGCTAATAGTTGTGCTGCAACTCTGGAGAAGTCCGGAACAAAGGTAAGTCTAGCCGACTCCAGAGTGATCGACTGCACCGTCCAATGCATGACTACATCCTATGCTGCCTGGGTTTTTCTTTTCACCGACCAAGTAAAATCCCATCCCAACATTGTAGATAAACCAAAACCTTTTTTCTTAATAATGCCAATCTATGTATGAACTGTGGTTGCCCATTCCATACCCAAACTAACGTCATAAGGCCTCGATTCTTCCACCAAGAGGATCCATCCGAAACTCTAACATCAAGGGTCAGATCACACTGTCAGCGTAAGTGTGATTATCGAGTCTCCTCCCAAATGTATTTTCAAATGTGTGGGTCTAGTCAATGGTTTAACTAGAAACTCATGGTATGGGATAATATTCATGGAAGGATGGAATGATTGGTACCTATGTCTATTGATACGATATCTAGTAGTAGACACAGACCATACCTCAAATCATTTTTAGAGCCCTTGTGTCACACTCCTAGACCACATGAAACTACTCTCTTCCCCTGCCCTCCAGCTCTATAATCCTAGCAGTGACTACAAGGTGAGTGGTTGTAATATGTTGAAATGTTCACCACATCATGCTGCTCTCCTAGCTCTTCTTCCACATCAACTTCCCTACAGATTCATCTATCATTAACACTTCCTTTTCCTAAAACATGTCACACATCCAAGTCTCTGAGACTGATGCCAGTTTCAGGCTTTCTAACTGGTTACATTCATTGGCTGTATTTGCACATCCTATGAACATTCAACCCCAAATGTTTTCTCTAGCCCCCTTACATATGTAAGAATTCATAGATGAAAAATTGATCACTAGGATATCCTTAAACACACCTCGCTTAGAGGTCCGAACTCTGAAGCACTGATCGAATCATATTCATCGAGTACCTGGAATGTTCGGTATGCCTCAATGAATACTCAGCTACTGACACGTCGTCCTACCGAAGCTGTATAAGCTCTAGAAAACTCTCAGCCACCTACTCAATCCATTCCTCAGCTGCCTGTGGGTCGGGCTTGCCTCTGAACTTGAGGGATATCTGGTGTTGAAACACATTTAAGGCACTAATCCAACAAGTGTCCTCTAACGGTACTGTTCGTAGTGTCTGCTGACCAAAGGGAAGTGATATAGTTGGCACACTGCCTGAAGATACTATTTCGGAAAATGGTCCAAGTACTGAAACTTCATCATTATGTGGACCATCCTCATAGTCACACACTGAAAAAGATTAGTTTCTAAGATCAACATCTGCTCTACTGGTGTCCAAACTAGACGGAAAACTCCAGTAATCACCTTCATCCAGTCCTCTACTGCCAGGGAATCTGTCTTGCGTTGAACCTTGGAGGCCTATACTGCTAGAACCTGTGCAATGTGCTCAGTCGACATGCACCGTCCGCCAGTGAGTTTGGGGATATTTTCTACCATATGGGTGGTGCTGCTGCTAGTACACCACCTGATGGTTCCAACATAGAAAGAGGGTCCTAAACCGGAGCCTCGTCGCTCAGTGACCATCATCGTGTACTCTCTCAGAACCCCTAGCTAGCTATCTACACAGAAGCATCCTGATAAGGAATAGGTGTGACAAAATAAATAAGTTATACCAAGTGAGCTGACATAAAGTAATCACAAAAATAACTTTCTCAAAGAAAAACATATGTAATCAATGTTTTCATGCACTGAGTCGAGAATTAGAGGTCAGGGTCCTGGTGTATGGATACATTGGCCGCTGCACCAGCACTGGACTCCATGGTCTGAAAACCACACTCAATACTCGTAACATTATTTCTTCACAGAAGAAAAATATCAGAGTCTGGAGTTCTATAGAATTACCTACTCCTCTGATTTCAATTTTTCACAACCCATATTTGGGGCTCGTGTCTTGACTACCCCAAGCCCTCCTTCCATAGGCTAGGGTTTGGATACTATCACCAAAGGCATATATCCCTAAGCTGGGAAGGCATTTACATTATAAAATTAAACAAACATAACAGATTATGCAAAAGGAAGTAAACACTAAGTAAAACTGAATACAATTGAGTGTGCTGGAAAGATAGGGGATGGAAATAAAAGCCCAACATTAATGTACAATTAAAGGACAAACAGGTACAACTAAAAAGACAAACGGCTGGAAGATGCCTAACAGCTCCTAGATCATCCACCAAAGATCCTACATGAAGGGTAGGTACATATATCCTCCTCAGTTCTCCACATCTATCTGGCTCCACCAGATACTGACTCATCGTCAGGTCCACCTCCAGGTACCATTAAGTCCTCGTACACTCCACCTTGGTCAGTGTCGTCAGTCGTCTGCATCAAACACAACGAGGTGTGGGCATAGCCCGTTTAGGGGTGAGTATAACGACACTTAGTAGGGAGCCCAAGACCCAAAAGGTATCACAAAATCCACAAAGGATAAACCAATGTTGAATGATACAAACACAAAGTATCAACCAACCATACTGAGGTATATGCCCACAGTTCGGCTCCAACTCTCAAGCTTAAGCACAACCCAGCCCACAAAGTATGTAAAGACATTTATCACGATGATAATGGTTGAAAGACATGACTCAGCTCACATAGGTATGCCACAATAGTAGAAAGATTTATAAATGATCAGATGCAGCCAATGGATCATCTATGTTGTCAGACCCACACACGATACAGGACTAGCTAAGTTGTCGGACCAACACAGGATACATGCCAACTATCTCGTCTAAGCTATCAGACCCACACAGGATACAGGCCAGCTATATCATCTAAGCTATCAGACCCACACAGGATACATGACCAGCTATAATTCATCTGAGCTATCGGACCCACACAGGATACATGACCAGCTATTCTGTCGGACCAACACAGGATACAGGAACTGAATTCAAAACTGTCAAACCCACATAGGATTCTGATACAGTAGTTATCGTCGTCGAACCTAGGGAGTATTCCAGTACAGTAGTTGTCGTAGTTGCAGCCAGCTCTAGGGTTCTCGCACACATCATGCTCGATTCTGGGAGGGTCCACTCCTCAGGAAAAGGGGGTTCGATACACCAACTATCATGAAGTCTTGAGTAGATGTATCCCATAGTTCTATCTCATCAAAAGATACCCAACATGATAGACATCGCGTCAATCAGACGCCCAGTCTGAGAGTTATTGGCTTTTCCATTCCAGGGGCCCGGGTGGATTTATGCTTGATAAAAACCCGACCATTTTACAATGTTGTCCAAAACTCACATACAGTATCTCAAAAGGACCGCCTCATCGTGAGGATCCTAGTGATGCTGATGGCGCGTCGATCAGACGTGTGTTCTAGAAGTTATATACTTTTTGATAGAATACAGGCCCGACTCGTCAAACCTAGTGGGCTGGCGGGTCGGCCCGACATGGTTCGGTGGGTCTGATCCAGATGGGGGTCAGCCCGGACTGGTGGAGGATGGCCTACCCACCGAACTGGCCCGGCGGGTCCGACAATATTGGTGGGTCGGCCCGGCTCGGTGGGGCGAGGTCCACCCACAGACCCGACCCGGGTTGCGGGCCAGATCGACACGCCTGACGGCACTGAGCGGCACCGCCCCTCCATGCTTCCCGGCTTGCCGAAGCCGACCAGGTATTTTCCGGAACGAGAAGCCCGCGGTTGCATGTCGTGTTTCCTCCTCATTCAATTCCAAGCGGCACCGGGGTTTTTCTTTATCCCGTCCAGTAGGCGGCCGACCAGTTCACCCGACGAGCGGCCCACACAGGGGGACAAGGACATCTCTGTATCACATCGCCAAGTGGTTCCACAATCTTCTGCCTGACTGGGTGTATCCATCCAGTTCGTCCAGCAAGAGGCCCATGGTTTCGGGTCATGGTTCCCTCCTCCGCGCACCACCTGCGGGTGTCGTGGTTCCTAGCAGATAGACCGGATTGGCCGGTCGGTCATCCCGCAGATCAGATAGCCTGAGGGGCCACTGGTCTCTTCATGCGTCTGGCGCATGGCTATTGCTTCCTCCATTTGCCGCTGACTCTGGTCGCTGCTGAATTCAGTCTCCATCGCCTCTTCCAACACTGCCTCCATCGCCAATACAAAAAAACAAACAAGAATCAACAGAGGGTCATCAGGCCATGTTTGTTCGGCCCGCGCCCTCAACTTTAGGTGATAACAAATGGAAAAATAAGAATCAAAGAATATATCATAAACGAGGGTATAATTGTTTTCATTTAAAATTATAAAAAATCCCTACCTTGTAAATGGGGCTCTCTCGATAAAGTCTCGGGAAACAGGGCGGACGTCGATTTTGTTGACGTCGGGAAACATTCGAGGATGGATTGTCGTCAACGTTCATTGAACGTAGAGACTACTCTTTTTACACAGAAGTAGATCAGGGAAGGAATAAGACACATCGTTTTCCTTCAGTGGAAACAGTGTTCTTCATTGAGATGACATCGTTCCACATTGTGGATGTTCTTTATGTTTTTCATGGGAAGAATGATTTCCATATTCTCCAAGGCTCCCCAAAACAATATTTTCCAATCCAAAATAATAACTTGGATATTATTTTATCCTTCACATAAAATTTAAAAATATTTCAAAATTTAGGGGAGCCAATTAATTAATTGAGATCATGTTGGCATCTTTATGAGGGAGGGTGGAATGTGGAGATTTTAAATTTAAAGAGGAGAGGTGGAGAGCTGAGGAGTTAAAGGGGGGTTTCAAGGGTTGTTGAAGAGTTTAAACTCATGCGGGCCCCACCACTAGTTATATCCACCCAAAGGAGGTTAGGGTGTTGTGGCCCCCAACCCTAACCTCTACCTAGAGACTTTAACCACATTTCAAATAAAAATGTGCTGCACACACATTTTTATTTACTATTTTATTTTAAAAAGTATCCCCAATTTATAAATACCATCATGTATAAAAAGAAACCTCCATAAAGGTACCCTTAAGAGAATACCGGTGCTGGGAGTTCATCGGTGTCCTCAGATTTCAATTCTGGTCAACGGTTCAAAAGATAGAAAAACATACATGTAGGTTTACAGAACGTACCTGATCAAAACCTCAGACAATTATTCCAGGCACACCGGGCCTGGGAATCCGGTGCTGTTAGAAACATCGGAATCGTAAAATTCCAAAAAAAATTTGAAAAAATTTTTCTTGGAATTTCTGGGCCTTTACATGACCTCAAAGGAGATGTTTCTTTTGAGGATACTTAGAGATGATCAAGGCCCTCATAAGCAATTTTTATCAGCTTTTACCCTCATTATTTGATGTAATATTCACCTTCATTTGAGAGGTTTTGGATTGTATGGGATAGGTGGTTAGACCTTACGACCTAGTTGTGAGGGTTTATCAATAGTGATAGGTGGAATACCTAGAGACCCTTGGTATTGGATCGAACCCTTTTAGGTCAATGTTTATTCTATTCTAGGGAAACTTGTGTGTGGGAGGTTGGCCTATATTTTTATATTCCTTTTGTTGGAGAAATTTATGTTACACTCATTTTTTGATCGAGAAGAAATAAGAGATCATTTTTTTCATTATATGGATGTTGATGACATTATCTTTTGATCAATGTACCTCATGTACTTGATTTTCAAAACTGGCATCAACTGACTAGACTGTTCAGGATCCTAGCATGGTGGACAAGTGTTTCCACTATTTCCAATGTAGTCTGGGTGTCGGTAGACGCTCGCGACTGGAACAATGTTGTGTGTGCGTGTCTGGTGTTTAGGATACATTCTTATTGCACATGATGTTGTATGAATCTAAATTTATGAGTGACTAGGTGTGATCCAAGGACTGATGTTTCAAGACATGTCATGGGCTTGGATCCTAGAGGTTGTGCTGGAATGTCCCTCTGTGGTGGAGGTGACATTGTTGAATAAATCAGGTGCTATAGGATGGTTGAACAGTAGATAATTTATATTTAGGTATTGATAGGATAGATACCATTTCTCAGAGGGAGACAGACACACCATTTTGTAGAATTTCTGTGTACTCCTGTTAGATATGATCATCTTCTACCATGGTTCGTCTTGCGTTTTATGAGAGTGATTCAGCCCTGTGTCGATATCTTCTATTTATTTCTCATTTTTTTACCAATCGAGGTGGGAACCTATTTTGGTTGTGCTATAGGAGTGATGTAAGGTAATAAATATGGTGAGGATTTCACTATTTACCATTTGAGGGTGGTTCTCCTCATATTGGTTATAATTCACTGTTTATTGTGAGCTTTTGAGATGGGAGTTTTCGTGTAAGATAATGATAGAGGTATTCCTATGGCAGGGAGTACCTAATTGGTCACTGTTAAATGTCCTTTTTGTATAAGGTTTTTTTAGGTTGGTTGTCGGATAATCTTGATTGATGGTTGTGCAGATGCTCAGGTTAGGATCATGGCTACTGGTCCTTTCACCGGGCTTCTTGGGGATGAGAAGATTTATGGTGGAGATTTATAATGACCAATGTTTTTTCAGACTTTTGTTTTGAGAATAAATTTATTTTTTAATTAAGATACTCATGAGGGGTAAAATGGTCTTTTAACCATATTAAATGTTCTTAGATAATTTTTTTTGACAACCCCATTTTTCCATGAATAGGGTGTTTACCCTAAGACAGGTGATTAGTTGAAATTTGAGTTTTCCATATTTTAGCTAAATAATGAATATTTAAAATTATTAAATTAAATATTAATTTATTCATATATGTTTATTTGACAATAACATATTATTTTAATGTTTTAATGGGATTTATTCTTTGTTGTTGATTCTGGAATGGGGAGTTTATCCTAGGTAAGGTATAAACTCTATTTGGGTGTCATGGCCAACCAATTCCCCTTTTTCTTTTTTTCCTTTCGTAGCCTTCTTCTTCTCCTCTCCCCCACCTTACACATGACTTGTTTGTTCTCCTCTATATCCATTCCCTATGGAATAAAATTTATATTGTGAAAGAGAGGGAGATAAAATGAAAGGGAGGTGAAATTTTGAAACTCTCGATGAGCTGAGTCGGCATGCGATGTCCAAAACTAGTGAAATCTACTGATTCTTCGGCGGTTTCCACATGAATGTAGTACCCCTTGTGTTTATTTCATAGATACCATTTAAAAATGTTTTTATATGTTTTAATTCCTTATATATCTTACTTGTGGCCTCTTAAGGAACACTATGTTTTTTCGGGGGCGAAACAGGTGTTTTGGGTGATCCGAGTGATTTCCATTCTAGAATCCAAGATTACAGGGTGTGTGTTCTGGGGAAACACACCATGTGTTCTTCCCATTCATGGAATAATCATTTTTCTTATGTACGCACCATTTACTCTGAGTACATGTCATGTGGTTTCATGGCCGTGTGTCCAACCGTGTGAGAAAGAACATATGTTTTTTGTTTTTATATAGTACACACCATGTACATTGAAGTACACACAATGTACTTTTACATAGTCAGACCCCATTTCATCAATCCATGTATATGTACACATCTAGGGGGATGGATAAGATTACACAATTTGTACTCTAAAGTACTTTAACATAGCATTTTCTGGGTATTTTGTCCTTGGAAGTCATAATTGGTCTTGTGAGTTGTCCATTAAGAGCATTTTTTCATACAGATCATAATAGTGAAATATTATTAACATTTAAGAGTCATATAAATGGGTTTTTGTGGATTTATATCTATATGGATAAGTTCTTCCTCTGGTTTATGAGTTCACTTATCACCTGAGAGTGAGACATGGCATGGATGATTAGTTTGCTGTTCAGACAAACCATGTTCAGACCTTAGATATGAGAAGATCTATGAGATATCCCTTGTGAAAAATTATTTATATGACTTTCCCATTGAGATACATTCCCTTCTTGCATAGGAGGTCATGAGATTGAATGCTTCCAAGGATCCCTTGAGGGATGTCGTTCTTTATGTGCTAACCAACGAAGTTCCTTATAGGGTCTATCTCCTGTGTTACATTGAGATTATTCCAGTTATAGGATGCCTCTGTTGTTCTTAGTTCTAATATCTTGTGTAGTATTCCTTCCTTTCTACTCACTAAGGATATCGTATAGGATGCCTTCACTTGTCCTTACCTGGAGGATCTTGAGTAGGATTCCTCTTTAGAGATTGACTTCAGGGACCCAATGTGTGCCAGTGGATTGACCATCCCTGAGCTATTACATCAGGTTTTGGTAGAGATGGTGTTTAGGTGTCACCTTGAACTAGTTCCAAAATTGTATTCCCATAGGTTTGTGCAAGTAATATTGGGTTTGGTGTTCAGGACACCCTCGCTCATTTGTTTATATCTGACTAGTTTTTGCTAATGTATTAGGGTTTACCAGAGGTGCTTCTTAGATGGTGGCTATTGAGCCTGATGCGAGGCGTCTCCCTTATTTGTTGGGATTCCAGAATGTTCTCTCCTATGATCCATCTTCTGACCCAGTT
Source organism: Viscum album (assembly GCA_963277665.1). Classification (NCBI taxonomy): domain Eukaryota; kingdom Viridiplantae; phylum Streptophyta; class Magnoliopsida; order Santalales; family Viscaceae; genus Viscum; species Viscum album. The sequence continues at coordinate 1,689,299,332 of OY728128.1, read as the reverse complement.
ATTTCTAATATTTTACTAGTACCCATAGGATTTACCTTGGACTTTCTTGTTGATCTTGAATGTATATATATATATATATGTATTTATATCTATAATGATATTTATTTTAATGGAATGTCAAGAGGTGTTTCCTGGTATATGGGTGTTGAGCCTTATGTGTTGACTTGTATTCCATGAGTGATACATGGATTCCCATTGTAGGAATTCCATAGACAATCTCATTGGGTTGTTTATTTATGTTCCCTAACTGACACATGGATTCCTATTGTAGGAATTCCTTAGACGGACACATTGTTCGGTTGAATGTAATTAAACCATGAGTGATTCATGGATCCATTTGAGGGATTCCATAGATGGGAACAATGGTTGGAAATTTTTATCCCCTGGGTGATACATGGATCTACTTGAGGTATTCCTTTGACGGTCTCAGAGGGTTGATGACTCCTACACCATGAGTGATATTTTCATTCTCGTGTAATAATTCCTTGAACATTCTTGTAGGATGGATTATATATGATAGGAATGAGTATGTTTTTTCAGATCAATTATTGGAAACTAGGGGTGTACCATGGAATCTCACCAAGATGTATGTATGTTTTACCGGGAATAATTCTTTATAATATATATTGTCTGTATACGATATCCTTCATTATTGGAATGACTATTAGTATACGGTTTCCTTATTTACAATTTTGACCATAAATATATAGTATTTTTATTTTTGGGATTGACCATAGGTATATGATATCCTTATTTAGTTATTGGAGGCGAGAATGAGTGAACCCATGTATATGAAGGGAATTCCACCTGTTGCAATATAACTTTCTCATAGGTATAATTCTATTGTTGGATGAAGCCAGTACATGTCGATGGGATTACAGACCCAGATATCGACTTAATGACAAACGTCTTGAGTGATACCATGTCTATCTCAATTCCCATGCAACAGATATCCATGAGATTGGGATTATGGACCCAAGGATCAAGATATTATGTGTTTTCAGTTTATTAATTCAATTACTCATGAATATTCAAATATATGAATATGTTTTTAGGCATGGGACTATACGTGTGTGTGTATATAGATATGGATGTACTTGGTTGTACTTTACCAGTTGATAGTGATTACTGACCGTGGATTGACCGTGGTTTCATGTTTTGTTTAACTCTTTTTTTTGGGTCCAACTAGACTAAGAACATTGTAATTGCATACACTTTTTTGCAGCACAGTAATAGCTTTATTGTAGAGATGGCCTGCTGAAATTATTTCTCACACTTGCATGTGCACCTTAGTGTACGTGTAGACCTTATGTCTACTTTTTTAGGTTCAACACGAGTTGCATGATAGATAGGGATGAAGCCCAGTGTTCCATGATTGAGCAAAGTTGATCGAGTGGTTCTACTGATCGGGCTACTGCCCTTCGACATTGTATGGAGATCAAATATTTGGTTTGGTTCATAGTTAGAAGTTGAGCCCCATTATTTTACTTCATATTTATTTTGTACTTGTATATGTATGGTCTTCCAAGTGGGTGACTTATTTTGTATTGTATTTCATAGTTGATCAGGATTTTGTATCATTTTACTATTACAACTTGTTCTATTTCAGTTGTTTCTTACTTCTATACTTTTTTTACTTTCCACACTGTTTGATACATAGTTATTTCAGTTGTTTCCTTACTCTAGTATGAGTTCATATTCTCCCCACTATCACTCCCTAGGACCTCACTACTAGTTGGCAGCCTCTGGCATATGAGGTGGCATGCTTAAGGCATTGTGGTGAACCATCTCGGAGCACTGGTTTAATTGCTTCCTGGTCAGGACGTTACAAATTCACTAGGGAAAATGATCTATATATGGAAATTAATTTGTAAAAAATAATCTAATTTTAATCAACATGATTTCAGAGCTAATGATAAAACTTTTGTTTTCATTTTCTATTTTCAATGGCTATAAAATGTTTTGTATCTATCAATGAACAAGGGGTTACATGCATCAAGAATATTCTAGATATTATTGGGCAGGATTTTTACCAGAAATGTGACTCCAACCTTCTAGATATTGGGAAACATCTGAATAATTTTAATCATAAATATCATGAGTGTGAATACATTCCACTATATGATCACATAATTTTATGAAATGAACTTATTCTATGTTTGAATAATTATATTCTATATTCTAGGTTCTATGAGTATAAGAAAACTACAAATACGATCATTTTCTCCAAGTTTGAATTCTTCAATGAGGTAACAATACCATCAATATTTATCATATATCATAGTAAATGTGCTCCATAATTGAAGCTGAAAACTCTTGACTCAAAATCACACTACTACTCCCCCATTTTTCATGACTCTAGGATAGATCAATCAATGGGTTTGATGCAATACATGGACCTTTTTTATTAGGTTTAGGTTTATCCTAAATTTATTTTGGATTATTTGGTGTAAAAAATACTATGTTAAATTTTTAGTTTATTTGAAGGAGGTCATGATTTATGGGGATGTGTGGGTATCCCACACATATTGGTAAAATCATCTAGATATTAATCTTTAGTTTCTTAGGTAACAAATCCCAACAAAAAATACATTCTAGATAACATAATGAAAAATTAAAATAAGTTTATGGGATATCTGTAAGTTCTAAGGGGAACCCATTCTCAGATAGATGTATCATGAGTACATCCCATTGAAAAAAACCTAGAATGATGTTGAAAAAATGTATTCTTTAGATCATGAGCTGATAAAGATAAACTTAAAGGTAATAAATGATGATCATTTCCAATGAAGTGAAAATCATTTAAGGAATGGAAAACCGTTTCATGGATCAAAAATAACAATTTTCTAGTTGTCTGCACCCAATAGGAATCAATTTATTAGAAAAGCTTTGAACATTCAGTAAATTTTGTCTTATATTGGATTAAGTTTAATATAATCAATGGGGATATTAAATTAATTTCAAAATCTATTATACATTCCATATCACTTGTTTTTTAGTGATGTGGTTGAGTATCTACATGATATCAGTTAGTGAATCCAATGATGCTATGTGTTTATGGATATTCATCATGGTATCCATGTTGGTTGAAGGAGAGAATATGGGGTTGGAAAACATTATATTGGAAAATATTCAATTTTAATTTTTTAATGTGTACACATAGTGTCCGCCCTATATGATATCATGGTCATTCAAAGTTTTATCAGGATGGATTTGGTAATATATTAACTCTTTATCCATACTTAGTGAGGTCAGGGTTCTTGGAGGATAATTTGGAAATCTCATTCAAGATGCATCGAATATCAATCCTTTTTTAATGAATTATGGTTATGATTTTAAGAACATGGGCTTGTTACATGTGTTAAGCTTCATCTCTTATGGGGATCCTCCCAAATGATCATTCACTGAAAATGGCCTTGGTTATGATGAGATGAGGTCTAATATGACTGGCCTTTTATACAACATACTAAAAACCTAGTTTTGGGTGACAATATTTTTAATCATATTCTTCATAATGATTTCACAACAATTCATGTTCCTATTATAACCAACTATATCCCCTCCAAAACATTTTCTATTGGAGTACAAACCAATAGTAGCCCAACAATTTTAGGATCTAATGGATTTAGAGGTGTCTCAAGAGATAATCATGCTACCTCCATTTAGTGTTCCTTTTTGGGTTAATTCCATGTATACTAATTTTAGTATATCATCATACCCTCAAGGGGTGTTGATGAATATAATTCCTTGAGTTTTATCCTTAAACATTGTTGTGTGGGGAATATATCGTAAGAAATATCAGACCTAGGATGATGATGACGATGTTTCAATATATTAAAATTGACTTTGGATGTGGGAAATGTAGAAGTCTATTATTAAAAATGATTCGCCTATTGAGCCTAGATGATCATTATTTTTTCATTAGTAGTAATCTCAAGCTCTTGTTTCCCCACCTCTTACTTGGATTTAAGGTTTTGAAAAGCCAGTAAATCCATGGGATATCTTTTACTTTTTATAATCAGTTATGGTAGTATTATATTAAATTTGGCTTAAGGATGTGTAATTAATGACAGATAAAACCACTAAAATTCAATAAATGTTTCCTTTTGTTCATAGCGATCTCCAAGTTATATAATATGAAGATATATTTACACCCTTTATCTTCCACTAAGATACAAATACTTATAATGCAAATATGTATTTATAGAATCTAGTTATGATTATATGTGCCCTGAATATTGGATTCCTCTACTAAGAGAGTAACCGATATGATGGAGCGGGGTAATACTGATATTATGAATGAGCAAGTTATTGATGAATATGATGATTACATAATATTTGGTTAATTAATCCTCATTTCAATCCCATTTTACTTCCAATTTTTTGAAAAATTTATTATCACTGAGATAATACATAACATTATTTAATGGATTTAAGAGGATGAGGTACTACCAGTAGAGTAACCAATATATGGAATTATGACCACACCTATTGGTGTTGGGGGACCCCCTATGCTACTGGAATAGTCTATACTCTTGAGATTCATGAAGGAGGAAAAAATAGTAGAACATTTTCTATTTCCTCACATATTACTGATATTTAACAAGTAATGTGGGAGTCTTCACATGTCTATAATAAAGGAACAACGAAGATTAAATACATTGTATAAGTGCATCACGAATCAGGGAGAGTTTTCATGATATAATTTTTCTTCAATTTTTCTAGAATAATCATCATATCACACTTGTTGATTTAGGGTTTCTATCCCCTCTCCTCTTTTATGGGTCATAGAGATGACACATCGATAACTGGGGAGAAAACACTATATGAATGGTAGACTCATAGTTGAGAGTTCATCCCCCATATATTAGAAGTGTTTAGTGAAAATACCATAACTATTTACATTACTGCATATGGAGAGGACAACCATGGTAATTTCAAATGAGCCTTATATTGAATTATCTATCAATAACTGACTCTATTTCCCTCTGATTTTTTCATTTTCATAAGATAAACTTGAGGACCCAATGATGACCACCGTGGGACATGTCACCATCCTAGAAGGAGATGATAGTAATTAGAACAACTATTGAAGGTGCCGGTGTTAATCTTGACTTAGTGGGGCATTGAAAGGTTGTTCCAACCAGAATGATTGTTGATGGATTTTATAGAATAACCAATATTGTCCTAGATCCATGTTCATTGGATATCACTACATTTAAGGAAGGTTATATATTTGAATCATCATATAATGAAGTAATTTAAGTGGAATATTTTTTAATCATATTGATAATCCAATCTCATTGGAGGAGTTTTGGGAACTTAATAGGGGTTGAAAATATTTAACATTCTATTTTCATTAAAAATTTATAATAATACAATTATTGATATACTAATCATGAATATTATCTTTTACAAAATTATATACATAAAAAATTTCTATAGTGATCCATGACTTGGGAATCAATGTTTATCTTATTCTAATTGGGTAAGGAATTCTTGCCCAATGTCTTTAAGTGGGAGATTATTCTAAGCCTTCAATCTAGTGTTCTGATCAAACTTATGAATTTCTTATAGGGTGATCAACATTACATCTACTGATACAATTGATTATATGTGTGAATCAATCAAGGATGCTGATCTATCCTTGAGATATTGTCATCAACCGATTTGACCATCTTTTTTCCCTTATCATTTTGATCTTCCAATTTTAATGACTAATTTCAATCTTTCTTTAGTTCCATAAACATTATTAGTTGAACATGAAGTGAAGTCCTCCACCATAACCCTACTGGTTAATTAATTTGGGGGTTCTTTTTCTTTACAATAGAAAAAACAAGACACATGTATAAGTGAATAAATTTTTTAGTAAAAATATCCTCTTAATACTATATCTATAGAATAGAATGAGTATTAGGATTATTTTTTTATGTCGGTAGTACATTTAGAATGATATTTGGAAGATAGAATCAAATACCCCTATGGTAAATACACTATTCCTACTCCATCAGCTCCAGATCTTATTCAATATATTAGGTTACATGATATTTGAATATCACATTATATATTGTGTTGTAAAGGATGATATTTGGTGGTGGGAGATGGGGGAAAGGTTACAACAACTCCTTAATCAATCAATAATTCTTAAAATATTGATTTTATATGATCTGAAATATCCCATGAGTAACATAACTTGTACTAGTCATTCTATGAGTGATAAATGTGAGTTAATGAGAAAAATCTTAAAATAGAATGTCTCTAGGGAGATCTAGATGCCACTAGAGGGGAACTCAAATAGCTTCACCAATCATCAAATGTAGACCCTGCTTTGGAAAATATTTTCATTCCTATCATGGCGATGGACCTTTTTCTTGACAAAGAGGCAACGTCTACTAAGATATCTGGGATTCAAAAAACTATTGATTATTTCTAACAAACCCTTAGAGTTATTATATATATGTTGATGGAATATTTCAATCCCAACGATTAATGAAGAGAGACTCTAGTTTATGGATTCTCCATTTATTATTAATCTATAAATGAAAGTATTTTTCTCTCAATTTTTTATCATTTCATATATTATTCATGAAATTATAACATAATGCTAAAATTTTCTCATTTGAATAAATACACTTGTGTATGTGAGTTTGAATTACAATGTTTGGAATAAGAGAATTCCCTAATTTTTTAATCGGTCATGAGGCCTAGCCAGCATAGTTTAACTATTTCTGTAGTCTCATAATAGACCCCAAAAATTATATTTCTTCATTTTAAAACCCTAATTTCATCATATGATTCATACAATAAAGAATTTGGATGAATGAATTGGACTTTTATAAGGATTCCATTTGATGGTTTCTGACCAAATGTGTTTTGTTCTATTTTAATTATAATTAATCATTTTTTATGGGATCATGCAGGGTGTTTGTCTAAAGAGATAAGACTCGATTGTTTCCCCAAACCCCCCTTTGTTGGTTTTTTAACTAGAGATTATTATGCTTATTTCTATTGGTATGTGTGAATCTTATAAGAATGACAAATGTAGATAAGGTTTAGGTTTGAAAAAATTTGATCATGGGTTTCATGAATTATTACCTACGTAGCTTTTTCCGGGTAGTAATTCTCCAATACCTCCTAGATATTAAGAGGGAAGTTTTCATTAACAATAATAGGATTTTATAAATGATTTAATTACATTGGACAAGTATATAAAGGACAACCACAATCTATGTTCAAAAAGTGGATTCCACTACAATGTATTCATGGTGGGTGGAGATAAAATGATCTTCTCTTAAGGATGATGGTTCTACTGTTTAAAAGTACACATTAGGTAGTTTTTTATAGATCCAAAATCAATAATGTTGTGAATATTCAAAAAAATGTGTCCATTATAGTAGGATTCTCTTATCCATGATATCCAAGGGGGGTTTGTGGGGATATTGTTTTCTCAAGACAATGAAGTGTGGGTTTTGAAAAGAAGATGTATTCAAGGTGTATAATGGGGAGAATTTTAATTTGAAATTTACCCTATATATATGGAAACGTCATTCCTATATATATATAATTCGTATCAAAGGAATAGGTAATTTAAATTGGGCATGGCCAATGATGAGAAATTCTCCACATATATCTGATTTTTATTCTAGGAAAGAATAATTTTTCCCCACCACAAGGTCTGAAATGAGTGATCCTATTCTATAATTATGGTTTAATGCATCACTATATAACTCATCATAATTATAATCATGACACACATAGTTTTAGGATTAATATCACTACACAGATCATACTCATAATCATGTAGAGACAACTTATGTATGGTAATCCACCCTGAGAATTTTATGGTAATGAAGGAGAGACAAAGGAATCCTTGTCTTAACTGTGGAATGGTTCAATAACATGAATTAAATTAGTTACCATAAATATATAATTCACATGTGATATTCTTTGTGCGGTAAAAAGATTATTTGTGGAATATCTGAGTTATGAAAAAAATAACCTGGAAAATATTTTTTCTACGAGTATGGAGACACCATGCTGAGGATCACACGATTATGGGGGAGAAATTCAAAATGTTCAAATAGAGTCCAGCCATGAGGATGGATATGGGGGAAGCCCTAAACCCCAAACATAGGTTTCACTGATATGAGTGAATGATAAGGGAAAATCACATTATGGGTGACCATATATCATGTTTTGATGGTCGTTCTCATTACAATGTTTTCATAAAATACATGGATAAAAGGGTTTTCTCCTAAGGATGACGGTGTATTTCGATGATAAAAAATTTTATGTGTATTATGTAGAATCCCATTTAATAATATTGTGTATTGTGAAGACAATGGTTTCATTCTAGGTCATATTTATTTATCATTGATATCTATGGGAAGATTACATGGATCTGAGTTTACTTGGACATAGAGTGTATTTTTTTTAAATAATATGTCCATGTATGATGTGGATATCTGAACCATTATTGACCATATTTGACTAGAAAACATAATACCTTGATATATTTCACATATTATAAAAATAAATGATTTATGATTGGTTCAATTCTCATTAAAGGGAATGTGATTTCACTATATATCTCATTAGGATAGGATTCAAAACAAATATTGTTCTAAGATATAAATTTTTTTTTGATTTACATGATTAATGGTGATCCTGTGATGAGTGGTCTAAAAAAATATGTTGTTTTATTTCATATGATATGGACACGAACAATATATTTTAACATTAAGTGGCCAAGAATAAAGGCCTCTGAAATTTATGGTCATGTATCTTTACTAAGAATTGATTGGTGAGGCACTATATATGAAAAAAGGTAGAGGAAAACCAATAATTAATAGAGATTACACATTCTATTATATAATTCATTATGAATATTAACACATTTATTATGTCACAATATTCAGATTGATGGGTATATGTAATTTAATTTCATGCATCATTGACCAATGGTTTTTATTTTTGTTATTTCATCATGTACCATCAATCGACTTTATGGTCATGATAAAAGAACCGATAATGAATTTTTATTTTTGTAATAATTAACCTTGAAATTAGGAACAATCACCCTAAATATCTATTCCCAGAAGATTTAGGCTCGATGTATGAAAAAAGAGAGTTTATGAAGTTATAAAAATTGAATCAAAACAAAACCCATTATTTTCTTATTATAGGTTCCACCTTATTTTCTATTTCATGGTATTTCAATCACGAATGTCCCAAAATTTTAGAGCATAAGTGGGTAATGTTTTGAACTATGATTTTAGAGTTTTCTGATATGAGAATAGGGGAAGGAACAACTATGCAAGGAATGATGAAAAATATTTTTTTAAAAGAATATTCCACTATGATGTTTTTCATACATATAGAGGCAAATGGATATTCTCATAAGGACAATGGTTCCTCAGGTTTCCAAGCCACATAGGGAAATATTTTGTAGAGGCATGGTTAAGAAAATTCTTCATAGTCAAAATAAATTTTTTGTTCAATGTTGAATACCCATATCATATATAGTTGAGGAAGGATTATTGTTAGATAAATTTCTATATACAAGGAGTTTTACCTAAAAAGTGACGTTGTTTTAGTATGAATGGATAATTTAGATCCTAATTGACTTGAAATGGGTGAAATATTCCTCGCAAAGATATGGCACATGTATATAGATGGAATAATGTTTCATAAACTAGTGCTTTCATATAAGGTAACCCATGATAATCTCTACTTCATGGAACAAGGTCGTACATAAGATAAGGTATACCATTTTTACCATAATGTGTCTTAGACCAATAATTGATATCTAAGCATAACTAATGATCATGTAGAACTGAAATAATGCTACATAATGTTTTATAAATTATTCCCAACACTAGAAAAATATTTTTTTCATTGAGAGTAAATTTTCTCCATATTTATATTGTCTTTGGATATAGGATACAATAATTACTGCACATCTAATTTGTATGGGAATCAAGTCACACATTATTTTTGAAAAAATTCCCCAAATAAGTTTGGACAATATATAGGGTAGGGGATATCGGGTATTTTTTCATAATTTAATAAAGCTATTCAATTGAAAATAAAATCATGTGTTGGAATTTCCTGTTTAGATCTTGTTTATAAAAAGGAGAGTGGGTGATGTTTTTTTATGATTTGGTATAAAATGAGGGATCCTGGCATTACTATGTATCTCATCAAAGCCAGAATCATCCCACAAATAGTTCTAAAAGTTACATTTAATAGGAAATCAACATATGGAATAGTGGCTCTCTTAAAAGAGGACCAAAATGATCCATAGTCTAAATATGTAATAATATAATGACAAATATTTAGTTTAAAATCTTATGGAAGGTTGATTTTTTGTCCCATTTAAGGTCTTTCTTGTAAGAAAATTAACATCCATGGAGTGGATTTTTCAGATACTAAATGGGAATCTAACATGAATAAACGACATGGGGTATTACCCAGGAAAATAAAATCATACCTATTTTGGGGTCTTGAGTATGGGACTGAGATAGAAGTTATATTCACCTCTATGTATCATATATAGGCATGAATCATGATGTATGTTATTCCGGGGAATGATTACTAGCACATATATTATGCATATGCAGGGGATGATTTTATTTTTTGTTGGGACTAGGGTAGGGTATCCAGGAGTCACTATGTTTACTATCATAAAATGAGACAATTAAAACATGTTTATCACATTTATTCATTCATAAAAGGTTGTGTCCCATGGTTTTAATTTGTGGTTATTAAGATAATCCATGTAAATTTTAAGGTCATTCACTCATGAGTATTCAATGCAGTTTAACATCATTTGAAAATTAAACTTGTTTCTGGTAAAGAGTGAAAGAAATATATTGTGTGGTACTTATAAATTAAAAATAAATTTATTGTTGGGAAATAAAATCATGTGAGGTGTTCCATGCCCATCAGATTGGGATTCATAGGTTTTTTTACTATGGAATCATATGCCTTGTGAATATATTAAGATCACATTTTAACATCAATTGTCGACTATGTTTCCATATATTTTGAAATATTGTCACTATGAAGGTATAGTTCATTCCATTTAAGGTTTTACGATGAGGACCCTTCAATTCTATTTAGCATATTGTGTTAAGACTGATTTATTTTTCATTGACCAGACAAAGTATTAAACAATATAAAAAACAATGGTAGGGGTGTGTTATGGTCAACATACATAATAAATAATGATTATGTACTATATAAATAGGCATTATGGATAAAAAATTACCATTAATCTTTGTTAAATATTCATAGATTTTATACCAAACATCATCAATGTCATTAAATCCAAAACTACTTCTACTTGATCTTTTGTACTAAAATATCACTATATTAAGTATTTGTTATGTTTTAATCATGTAGTGTGTGTAAAAGTTTCTCCAAAATATATTCCAATTCATCTAATCACTTATCTCACATCTCTTCTGTGTATGATTTAATGTAAAAGGAAATTTGGAGTGAATGAAATTGGAAATCAAGGGGTAGTAATTCTTCTCTCTTGTTTATGAGTTAATACCAGGATTATTATGTGGTGGTATGAGTAGTAGTATGGAAATACCACAAGGAATGTAGAGTTTTTTTACGATATGAATTATTAACAATTTCCACCCTTTCATTGTTAATTTTTTGTAGAGTTTTATTGAAATAATCAATCTATATTTTTTTATTCACATGATAGTGGGATAAATGGTCAGATTTAATTTTATACTTCTAAAAAAACCTTCTCAATTTAGATGAACTAAATCAGGATCCATTTTCCATCAATATTATATGAGGCACACAAAATACAGTAATGGTATTGGACTTTACAATATTAATGATATTATTCATCCCAATTTCTTTAATGGGTATTTTCTTAAACCATTTCTATTAAATGTTAGTATAAGTGAGGATATAATTGAACTATTTGGATTTTGTTGGAAGGTGTGGCCCCACAATATATATTCACCATAAAGAAAATGGATAGGATTATTTAGATGCATGAATGATCTAGGGGTGTTAATCAATGACGTTCACATTAACTTGATAGGAATGATACTTCTTAGTGAATTGTAAACAATCTTGCATGATTATGGTATAGAAATACACAAGAATATTGATTCTTTTGATAAAATTTTTTTCCTTATTGATGGGTGTCATAATTACCATCATGTAATTATTTTATAATCGATAATGTCTCATATATGTCAATTTATATGAGGATAAAACTATCAAATCCCAATTTATAATGGATCTTTGGTTAACCTAGGCTATCATAAATAATGAAATTTACTACCAGCATCCATGATTTATCATTACTATATTTTATTAGTGGAAGACTTCCGCTTTTATAGTAGTTTAGTATGAGAATAATCCCACTATTTTCAACAATATATGGTTCTGGGTTTGAATCTAATCCATTGATATCTTCAATACTAATTTGAACAAATTGCAATACCTTTATATAATTCATTGATATCTTCAAAATTTGTAGCTGTATATTCAAGCGCATATTCATGATCATTCCAAATCAGGTGTTATTATTAATGATTGGTTTTTTAGTCAATTTTTTTCATCAATCATTAGATATAGTCATGAAGGGAGGTCATACCTTTTTTTATGATCTCATAATCACTATTTTCATTATTGAATACCAAATTTGTTTCACCTTTTAATTTCAAATGGTTGAGTGATATTTTCAAAATGAGTACTAAGGCTTACGTGATGTTTGGCATTTTACCTCATTGTTGGTGGAGCCTTCATACAATAGAAATAAATAATGTCAAACTACTCTTCTGGGTAAAATAAGAAAAAACCTGAAAGAAAAACTACTGATTTGATATTATTCTAACTTATTTTATATTTATCTTATGAAAATTATATAAAAATACATCTCCCATGATGGTGGATCGTGGACAGAGAATATTTCTTCATTATTTAATTTACTATTTTAAGCAATTTTATCAAAAGGAAGATCCTTTTTGATGAAATATGCTAAATGTGCCCCCTTAAGTTTCTTTTTTGATTTAATCCAAATGTGTAAATACTAGATGAAGAATGAAAAACCTTCCAAATTTCATGTTAACATGGAAATGTTGAGGATATATTTGATTTGGTCATTATGAGAGACTAAATAGACTTCATTTTGCTACATGTATTTCCTCAATTTCTAAAATACATTTACTAACATCATACAATTCTTCTTGATATATGAATAACATTTCATAGTATTTATCATGCATAAAATGAGGTAATAAAGTGTTTTTTCATTCTTATTTTTATAGTTTTTGGTGATAAAACCTAATAAACACTCTAAATCTATAAAATATAAGATGAGTGATTTTCCTTCAACAGGAAGCCACAATATTGGCAGACTCATGAGATATTTCTTGTTACTATCAAATTATTCTTAGAGGTTTTCATTTCATTAATAAGTGATCCATTTTCAAATAAATTGTTGAAGGGTGGAAAAATTTACATAATATTTTTTATAAAGCATCAAATGTAGGATTGATGTATTTTTAGTCCCCTCACCTATTTGAGGATCCAATGAGGTTAGATGTTCTGGGTAGTCTGGGTCATGTCTGGATAAAAATTTATTCCATGATGACATACTATTATTCCAAGAATAATTATCTATGAATTTTTAGATTCACTTTTAAATTGGTTCGTTTTCAAGATATGTTGCCATAGCTTGTTAAAATAGATCTCTAGATCAATAAGATGATGAGAACACAACCTTGATTATATACCATGGTTATATATATAGAAATCGATGGAATGTTTTATGAAATGTTTGAAGATGTGTTGTATGGAAAATTTGTATATAGATCCATCATTCTTTTGACCAAATGAAATCACCACATAACAAATATACCCATTTTGGTGCCCTGAATGTAGTGGGTTCATTGTATTCATGGAAAAATATGATTTATATGTATATAAGATAGTATTCATGATGGATAGTTCATAGCAAATATATATTTCATATATTATATTATCTTAAATTGGAATCGAGATGTTATCTATTAAACTATGCTGATTGAGATATAGGATGTCGATGAATACTCTGATCAACCTATTCTTATTCATGCATTGAATTTATTTTTGAAAAAAATTTGGTGATAAAAATCCTATATGAATTAATCCTTAGTGATCATCTCAACATTATTTTCAACCTATGAATAATGAGTCATTTGTGTCCTTGCAGATGCTTGCATATAACCATAGTGATCTTCTAACAATCCTATAGCGTGGGTGTCCACAACCAGATCAATGCTTTAAATTTCAATGTAAATTTAGGAGATTATATCCTTGTTATTATTTTATAAATAAGAATTAAAAATTTTATTAAGGTTTTAAGATTCAATGATCATTATATATTGTTTTTCTTCCTACATTCTTATATTTACCCAATGGAGTTCATTGACAATGGTTGAGGAAGCTTCTTAAAAATTCTATAGGAGGATCTTGGAGTTTATCCTCTTCTTCTTCTTCCTATCCGTCTTATAATTCCTCTATTCCTAAGATGGGATGGGTGATTTGTAACACTGTTAGATTTTGTGATGATTTTTTTTCTAATTAATTTAATATTTATTTCTGTTTTTCATTTCATAAAATATTAAATAATATTATTTTTATATAAAAACACTATATTTGGGTTTCATTATATGAAAAATTGAGTTCATCCACCATTACATGAAAACATTTGTCTATAATTTGGAATACACAACATTATTTTGGTCATATATTAAACACAATAATGAGTACCTTAAATAACTTTTGTTACATGAAAGGATGAGTTTTAGCTGAACTACGATATACTGTTATTATGATTATTAAAATATTATTATAGCTACCACCTAGTCATTGGAATGTAATTAACAAATATTTTTAAATATATTATGAAAATATGATTTAAACATGTTCAAAAATTAATTATTTTTTCATCTATTAGTATATGTGACTAAAATATAAATTTGAAAATAACAAAATTACTTTACTAAGAAAAATTTGTATCTATTTACAGACAATGTTTTATCTCAATAAATTAAAAAAAAATTTTGATTGATGTTTTCAATAAAATTTATATTACATATTCAATATATATATTTCATAATCAGCCAATATATTTTATATGTATAATATAATAACAAATCAAATTTTTTTTAATAAAATGATGTATTTATTTAAAAGGTACTCTTACCACTATTTAATAGAGAACCTAATGAAAATATGTTTTTTGAAACATTTATAATTTTTGTTGAATTTTTTTTCAATGTTTTGTATCAATTTCCCATTTTATTTAATTTTAGGTATTTTTCTTTGAATTTTTTTGATTAATAGTTAAAAGTGCTTAATTTTTATTCAAAACTAATTTTACCTATAATATATTTATATAGGTTGATTAATTTTTAATGTGGTTTTAATATATAATTGGATAAATAATATATCAATAAATAAAAATTATTTCATTAAAACTAACTTCACAAAGAAATGGGATATAAAACCATTAAAATATTTTGGAGATTTTCACTTTAAAGACTCGCACTGTCGCCTTGCATTATGTGTTATTTTCAAATTTATTTATGTCAGTTATATGATTATAATTTGGATAAATTGAATCCATATATGGAATAATAATAATTAATAATTCTTAATAATGTCAAAATATATTTTACCAATGATATTCGTAAAAGTGATTAAAATTAATTACATCGATTATGTGAAAAAATAGCTTACCAAAGGAGGAAAACTTAAATATAAGGACTAAAATTACATATGAACTTTTAAATAATCCATTTTATGTTTATATTTTGACCGCATACTACCCTTTATCCAATTTTTACAACTAAATATGCCACCTGACTTGGTAAAAACAAGTTTGGAATTTCATTTTCAAATATTTTCAGAAATGCCACTCCTCCTCAACTATAAAAAGGAACTCACCCCTCCATCTTATATAGAACTCTCAATCCATTTTTGTATCTAAACATATACTCTAATAGTCTCCAAATATAAATTAATTAATTCTATAATAATAATTCTTTGATAAAATTCAATAATGGAATCCCTTTGGTTAAAACTAAGAGTAGTTATAGAAATTAGAGGAAACATTTTTCATCAAAATCGTTTGTTTTATATTCATTATTCACCATATCAACACTTTTTATTTCGTATTAATATAATACAATCATTATCCTGAATATAATGATATATTTTTATATTAATTTTTCTACCAACACTTACACAGACATTATTCGAACTGGTAAAAAACACATTTTACGTTAGTACGACGGACTCCCACCTTGAAAAATGATGTTTTTCATTTTTATTTTATCCACTCTCCGAGGTGGTAATTAATATAGAACATATATTTTTATATGATATATATATATTGTGATTTATTTATGATTATTTATTTATTATGTAAATCATACCTTCATGATTTCCATTTTGAGAAAATATGATAACATCATTTATAGATGTGTAGACTACCCAACTTTATAGCGATGTGATTTGTTAATAATTTACATGGAATGTATTATGGATGGGTTTATTGATATAATATTACATATAATACATAATAATCATACTGTAAAAGTATTATATGTATATATGTTTGTTTTTAATTTCTTTTTTTCTTTCAATATGATAATAAAATAATAACAATGTTTTTACGTACGTATGACCTACTATCTCCAGGAATGGTGTATTCTATTTCATATTTATATCTTGAATATATAATTAAAAATATTTATATGTGAAATTTATATGATATCTATATCATGTTTTCAATTATAGAAATATATAAATCATGATTTATGTAATAGGATCTAGAATAACTAGTTGAAATGTACACGAAAAACATAGAAGATATCACTCTAAACATGTCATTAACATGGAATTTTTAACAGACATATTTATAAATTAATAATCAAATAAAATATTTTATTAATTATAATAACATTTTTTTTGATATATTTATAAATAACATATATTGAATTTATAATAGGATATAATATATTCAAAAAAATCAAGAATTATTGTATGGGTTTTCTCATCTCAATTTTTATTTTTCGTGAGCATGTACACCACTCGTTTATTTTGTGACATATATATACATACCTTGAATTTATTTTATGATACATACAATAAAATTCATATTTATTTACATATTTATTAAATTGTATCACAATTATGGAATTTATGATTGAAAATATACTAAATTGGAAAAATAGTTACGTCTTAATTTTCCTTCACTAAGACACTTGTTGTGTTATGCACCTATATTTTTGTACGAGTTTTATAAACTACCTTTGAAATGTTATATCCATAATTTTATTATTCATGAAATTATAATATTCATTTAATTTAATTATCTTATGTGGATCAAGATTTAAATTTTCTAAAGTTTTAATAGTTTATTACTACAATCTCATAATTTATTAGGATTATATATGATAATGAAAACATTGATGAACTATTATGATTATATATAAATAATAATAATGAAATTTTTTATCCTATAGTTATTAATGAAATGTTAATATATTGGTAGCTTTTTTCCAAAATATGGTACTTAAAATAAATAAGAAATTATTTTTAGAAAAACCAAAATTTATCTGTCTCTTTGATTTAAAATATTTATTCATTAGTTATTTAAAAAAAATAAATTCAAAAATCATTTCTTTATTACAATTTGATTTAAAAAATTTCATGATTTCATCATAAGTTTTCAAAATATTTTCAAATAAAATGTGTTAAAAATTATTTGTGATATTCTTTTAAATGGTTTCAGGGAAAAAGTTTTTCAAAATTTTTTCAAGCTTCATTTATATGATTTCAATTGGAAAAGGTTTTAAATTTTTTTTGATGATTCCATTATATTTTTTCAATGATATTTTCAAAAAAAATCTTTTCCAAATGATTTAATTTTTAAATATAATCTTTCAAGGAGAAAATTATATTTTCTTTATGAAATTTTTTAAACATTTTTCAAGATTTCCTTATATGTTTTAAATATTGTTTCAATGAAAAACATTTTGATATTTTTATATGATTAGAAAAATAATTTTCCATGTGAGATTCAAAAATATTCACCATATGTGGTTAAATCATTGGTTATGGTTTATTCTTTACAACAGATATGAACCAAGGAAACAATTCATATAATTTCTATAAATGGTTGGTTTTTATAATGGATTGATGTTTAAGAAACATGATTATCTTTTATTTATTATAAAATGAAATGTTATTATGAAACATTCTTCTATTCCTATGTTATTATAGGATGAAATAATTATAAAACCAAACTATTTTCCATAGGTTATGATATGATGAAATGTTTTTGGTTCCCATATTATTTCTTGGGTTATGTTATGATGTTTATGAAACCCATACATTTTAATGGGATATGATAATATGAATATTTTAGAGAATACATATGTATTATTAATTATGATATGGGTCGAATCTATATCTCCCTCTAATGTATTGGATAATTATTTATATCTCATGTGTATGAAATGGATAGAATGGAAAGTGAACATGGTTTTGTAATATAGGCATGGAACATCTAGTGAACACGGTTAATTATGATTGAGTTGGAATGGGATGTGAACCTGTTTTGGAAATACAGGGCTAGAACTTGATGTGAACCTAGTTTGGTAATACGGGGTTAGAATAAGAAGTGAACTTGTCCCATTAATATAGGGATAGAATGGGGAGTGAAGCTGATTCAGTAGTGGACTGGGTCTACTAAGATAGTCTTGCGAGTAAAAATTGACCACTAACATGCATTGGGTAGTGAAATCATTCCCCCAATATGGACATGGAATTTAAACATGAATACTATAGAAATAATTTTATATGCTTATGTGTCTTCCAGAAATTCTAGGTCTTCTTGCTACATTATTTATTCATGGCTTATTTTCATTATTCTTTTATGATTCATGTATTATAAAATACCAATATTTGTTCAATGAAAAATTTATATAATATTCGATATGTAGTGTGTGACATAAAATATAATTATCATCTTTTTTTCTCATGTTATGATTATGTATCTACTTTTTTCCCTTATTGGGAATCTTATCTCACCACATTCTTATATGTCATTTCCCTAGGTTGTGGTGAAATTTTTTAAGTATAATTACTAAAAGTGAAGATCTTCATTGAAAAAATTGAATTTATTTCACCAAGATAGAATATTTTTTTCAATGTTTTCGAAGAAAAATACTATTATGGACCATTGTTTTGTATTTTTGTAATTTTTTGAATATTCATCTAAAATGACATATTATTCATGTATTATAAGACTAGGCCAATATAGTAGGTATAAATAGAAATGATTAGTCAATCATTTGAAAAATAGGATGAGAAAACATTAGTAGGAACACTTATAATAATTATAAGGACATGTCTATGGATGTCTCTATGGATAAGCCAAAGTATGAATAGTTCTAAAATAACATTTCATAATTTAGGAATTCTCTAAAATATTTTTCATGATTATCTTGATTTCCACAATTATAAGTGATTCTATATCTATGATTTTTTGTTTTAGTAAGTGGTTGGAACCATAAAGAACTCAATTATCATTATATTTAAGGGGACTATTCAAGTGAGTAGTAAAATATGATGATCTCTAGAGTTAAGGATGTTGTAATATTGCCTAATAAGTTTTCATGGAGAATGATTAACAACATGTACAACAACCGAGTCTCAAATTCACTAAAAAATGATATCCTTGTGAGTTCAGTCATTGGAGATCTTGGAGGAAAGACTGTTTAATTTACATGGTGTTGAGATTGTGTAAAATACTACCCCAGTAAATTTTTTTATAAATATGAATAATTTTTACTTTGGAAAAGAAAAAAATAATGTAAGTAACTAAAAATATTAAATTTAATGATCAGATACTAAAATTTATGGGAATGTATGACTCTAAAAGTAAAATTAATTTATGAATTCTTTATATGTAGAATTTATGGGAATTTTGAAATTTGAGGTCCTATGTGGATGGATTGTGAATGGAATTAACAAGGTGGTATATGTAATGTTTTTTCACTAATTCTGAAGTGACCAACAATGACATATTAAAGGTATGTGATGTTCTCGTAGTATTTTAAAGAGCATGAATAAATTTATTTGGATAAATTTTAATACAAGATTCATATGTCATATTTTAGTATTGTGGTATTAAAAAATAAGATGATGAATAATTGTTAATTGTTTGAGAATGATGTTGGATGAATGTATTATTTATGTTTTTGAATTAAAATTTTATGTTATATAAACCCTGAAGTATATAATCACTTTCATTATATGTTTTTAATTAATTATTTTAAAGTATATTTTGTATAGTATTGATGAATTAGAGAATTTATTCCATGGAATGGTCATATTTTGATTAAGGGAACTGTCCCTTAATTTTTCCAAGATGGTGACAAAATTCTATTTAGTATAGAAAAAAGTAAAAAAGTAAATTGGATAGGATCCATGACATTATAACTAATAAATGATTCTTTGAAAATATTCTATAATAATGGATTAAGTTAACAACTTTTTTTTCATTAATATGATATACCAATTAATATTTATGACCAGAAATGATACATGTTTTCTATATGGTTTTTTGGTAATTGAGGGTATTCCAGTGTTTCTAGAGAAAACATGATGAAGGTATTCATATCATTTTTCTTTTTAAAACCATGAAATACATTATGATATCTAGAGAATCAATGCTAATATATTTTTATGAAATTTAGCGACCTTATTTCTAATTTTTTGGTCTTCTACTTTTCAGATGAATTATAAGTTTCATGAATCGGCACAAGATGGGGCCATTCTTCAAATACCCCAAGCCCACCTCTGTATGCTAGGGGGTGGTGATAAGTTATGTAGGAATAAAAAACCTGTGGAGGAAATTTCTTATGTACCTGTACACACACAGACAACTGTCTTGATGTAATAGTAAAGAGGGAATGAATAAAAGATGAAACTGAAATATAATGTAAAACAAGAACTCAGGAACCTCTTGACTGTAAATATGTGTGATAGTGTAAAATAAAAGGTAAAGGGAAAAAACACACACCCAAAAATAAATATGTACTAAGTTGGTAGAAAATGTAAAATGTAAATAGCTAAAAGTGATCTTTGCTTTAGAATCTCAAGGTAAGAATGTCATACATTTTCTAGGAACAATGTTTCCCTAATCTCATCCATAATCATTGTCGACCTGTCCATCATCTTTATAAAAGAAAATACATGTGGGAAAAGCCAATGCATGATTGAGTATAAAAATACCCTACAAGAATCCCGAAAAGAAGAAGGGGAGTAGTTTGAGATAGAGTAGAGGATATAGATAGATGGTAGAATAATGTATAGATTTAGAGTATAACCCAACCAAAAAATGAGTGAAATAAAGATCTTACAATAAAATGGGCTAATCATAGTGAGTACATGATTTACATGTCATGTCTTTGCAACATATAGTAGCAGAATATATTCATCCATCAATTAGAAGCAAAACATGGAAAGCATGAGGCATACCATTCACATATCCCCCTCTCTAATAAGGATAGAGACCAAATCTATGGTGTGGATACATAAAACAGATATATATATATATTTATATTTATATTTATACACAATCAATGAATCCTAAAAAAAATAGGGTAAGGGGGTATCCATCTCATAGGTAATCCCATGAATAATAGTATCCATCAATTTCAAAACTCCACAAACAACACCATTAATATCACATAGCTACTGTGAACACACAATTTTAACAGACTCATTCACCACATGTTAACATAATCCTCTTTGGGTGGAGCTGACTTACAGGTGTGGTGTTGGTCACATCTAAAAAATTGATTTCAGTGGGGGAATGTGTCCCTATTACTCATGAGTCTAAAGCTACATAATAAGACTTCCCATCACTATAAATCACATTTGTGGGCCACAATTTTCTAGATAAACAACCCATTCCCTTCTATGATAGGAGGGTTACACTCTGAAGGTGGAGGAACCACACATGGCCTTTCTAGACGGTTCCACTCTGATGGTCAAGGACCCATTCCCTAACTCACTGGAGGGTTCCCCTTTGATGGTTGTAGAGGACCCATTATGTACCCCACATGAGGTTTCCACTTTCAATGTTATGGAGCCATACCCAACCCAACATCTAGGGTTTGACTATATGTTATCAAGAACCCATGAACTGACTCAAATGAGGGTTCCACTATAGGTTATCAAGTACCCATTTTGTTCCACACATGAGGAATCCACTTATAAATTAACCTCTTGGGATCTCTCCAAATCATTTCCATCACCATGTGTCTCCTCAATAGGTATTTTATACAAAACACCCAAAACGGTATCTCAAAAAACTCAATTGAGGATACGATCACATTCTATCTGGAAAAAACTAAACATAGAGTAATAACATAACAATATTCAAGTTCAGATGATGGTGATAAAAATAATGGAATTTTCTTCAACATAAATAATTGTGTATATGGTGTACACCACATGGTGTATGGACCCACTTCACAGCTTCGCCATGTCCCTGGTTAGTAAATCACTTCATGACCATGAAAAAGTATACAATAACTAGGGAGACTACACTGCGTGTCCTAGCTATCTAGAACCAGGGATGTGTTTAGATCACCATGTATGTGTATTGCAGTATACAGGTGTGTAAGAGACTCGATGTACATCAACACATGTTACCATCCATGTGACCCTTCATATGAGTTATCCAACATACTACTGGGTAAACAGTGTGTGAGGGAGACTACATAATTTTTCCTCCTTATGATTTCTCAAACACGGACCACTACTGCCGAATGAAATACATGTTGGGTGTTCATACTTTCACATGACGTGTAGTTGGAATTTTGATAGAAATCCAAAATCCAATATAAAGAGTATGATTTGGTCTCTTGGCTTTGAATTCGACATCTAATCAACCTGAAGATGATGAATCCTGAAGAGAATGGGGGATCCCATCTATCACAAACAAGAAAATTCCCTCTGGAGGTTCATCATGATTGTTTCGTTTGTTATGCACACTGCCATGGATTCAATCATTCAAGATCGAGACTCAAAACATAAAATCGACCATCCTCATTCCACAAGCATCTACGAATTACACACTATCATTCAATATATTTTATTTTTGTTGATCTTCCATAAATATGGGAATTTTATTGGGCTTGGAACCTTCCAAAAATGGTTTATCTAGGACCAAAATTCTAATTAGTGAAGAACGGGACGCAGTGGGAGAGAGAAACCCCAAAAAATCAAAATTTAAGGGCCAATAACCACATGGAATGAGTCTTTTCTTGATGTTTTTCTGTTATTTGTGGATAAATGCATTCCTCAACTATTTTGAAAGATCCATTTCATTTACTACACCCTGATCCAATATGATGAATGTTCTGTCATAGTTCATCATGATTTATGAACATAATGAATGAGAGATATTTTTACCTCGATTTTGGAATTCTGCTACAACCATTTCAAATTCACTATAAAGAAATATTTATAATATTTCATTTATGTTAAAACAGAAAAAATTATTTATTTTAATAGTTAATTAATCCACTTAACCATACTACCACTGAGTGAAGGGTCTTAACATCCCTTGCTGACTAATTTTTTGTCATGCCTAGGGTAAACACCATGTTTCAGAATCAACTATGGTCTCATATTTATTATCTAATCAATTTTATATGATTTATCTACTTTTAATTAATAAGATACATACATGAAATATAAAATATATAAAATATTATTATAAAAATTAATTTCGACCCCACTAGACCTCAAGATCGCACACTATCTCAGTACCTAGCTCTGTAAATATACATAGAAATATTTCAATGTATTGTGAAGAAAAAATTGGTATCGACATAATTCCATCGTTAAATATTTCTTCACAAGAATGAAAAAAATTGGAAGATAACTTCTAATACTAAGCTCACACATGCATCTCCCGCTCTTAGGAACTCTCCCGCACATTTCCATACTCCCATAGAACACAAACCAAAGGGATGGTACATCCATAAAGGGTCTTCTCCTACCAATCCATGATTGTCACTGGGTTTTCAACAATGGTTGATCAATCCTTAATGTCAAGGCCAATGATTTGATGAAATGCGTGAGTTCATACACATATTTCCTCAGCTGTGTCACATGGAAGACGTTGTGCACCCACTCCATCTATAGGGGTAGGGTGAGGTGGAAAGGAACCTCTATAACCCAATTCATGATCTCGAACAGGCTGATGAACCTCGAGGATATCTTCCAACCCCAAACGAACCTCTTTAATCCTCATCGTGGAGAGACTTGTAATAAAATGTGTTCTCCTAAATCGATCTCAAAGGGAATATGAAAGGTATCAACGTAATATTTACATCTTCTCTATGACGTGATCATACACTAAAATATTAACTATAATTTTCCTATTTTCTCCTACACCATCTCTGATCCCATATGATATGCTCACCTATCTCAATCCACCGGAAGGATAACTTATAGGGTCTCCCATATAGGCCCTCTAAAGACATAATGATGATGGTATAATGGTATCTATTATTGTATGCAAACTATACCATTGGTATGTGATTATACCAACATCAAAAAAATTATAACAGGAAAGACATCATATATTATCCAACACCTAGATAGTGTGTTACGTTTCTCATCAGTATAGGGGTGAGAGGTTATACTCATACAAATTTTGGTCCCATGTACAACCTAGATTCCTCCCTATAATAATGATGTAAATTTCACATCCTGATCAAAGACAATCATTAAGGGAACCCCATGAAGTCGAATGATATCTCATATGTACAACTACCCAAACTCTCTACCAAAATCTACTCCCTTATAGAATAAAAGTTCCCCAACATCATTATTCTATCAAATATCACCCATAATTTCATGTCCATTCACTGTATGTAGAATCCCTATGATAAATTACATGGAAATTACATCCCACGTTCACTCTGATAACTTAAGAAGCTACAATAATCCTACTGGAAAATGGTTCCGAACATTCTTATTCTGTCAATAGCGTCACTAAGAGATAAACTCATCTATACTTTATCACATATAGAACCACCATAACTACTTCTAAATTCCTCTATACATCTTCCCCACACTTGTATGTAAAAATTTAAATGAATTGGGGAATTCTCACATCACATCCTATCACATTGTGACTAGAACTACTATTCTTTCTTAGAACATGAAGACATGAGTCCTTACTT
Source organism: Viscum album (assembly GCA_963277665.1). NCBI lineage: Eukaryota > Viridiplantae > Streptophyta > Magnoliopsida > Santalales > Viscaceae > Viscum > Viscum album. Next base: position 1,689,274,025 of record OY728128.1, on the reverse strand, counting down.
TTGAATATATATCTACTGAGTCTCTTATTAATATCTAATCATGTAATATATTTAAATTGATGTCTCCAAACTAGTAATCCCGCACATTTTTTAGAGATGATGGAGTTAACACCATCGACTGAAAAAAGTTACACTCTCCTCCACTAGGGTCATGTGTTGGGATGATAACTGCTCCAAAGATTCAAATAGTACGAGAGCGTGAGAATTAATGCTTTTGTAATCTACTACTAAAATACCCTTTCCTAGATAATAAACTATCTAAAAGTCAATGTCTTACTAGAACTCCAACTAGCGTTGATGTCTTAGGTTCAGGTCTCTCCAAGTGGAGATGGACCTAAGACTCTGATGGTTTGATTAAATCACAATGTGATCTCTTAAAAGGTAGTTCCACAACATCTTCAGTGTAAATACTACCTCTTCTATATCAATTTCATGAGATGAATAGTTCTTATCATAGGGTCTCAACTACCTCAAACATTATTCCATAACTACCTATCACTGAGTGAACATGCATTAAATCACAACTCTTGAGAAATCAAAATACACTATAAAATCAACACCTTCCTCTGGTAGCCTCAACACTATAACACTCATCATCCTCTACATAATCACTTTGAGAAACTCTAGTACTCCTTAGACCAGAAAAATGATTCCCCATTCTATTTTTGGGAGGGTAAAGAATTTTTTATCCTATAAAAATCTATCACATACCTCATGTTATTCATTGAAAATCCACAAATGATATTCACCTATATCAAATTCTTGGGTAGCTTCCATGAAATAATGTCTATGATCATTGCTGGATCTATATATAAACTATGATTAGAAAAAATATTCCACAAAAAGTGAACCTAATGCATCCGGAACTATAACATAAAGAGATTCACATAAATTTGGTGCTTTTGAAGAATGTTTTAGACTATCCTATAATTCTCTACATGCTCCTCCTATATTTCATTATGGATGTGTATTCCATATATGAAAAAGGAAGAAGACAATCCCATATACAACTCATAAAATGGTTTATCCATGAAATAAACACAGTGGGGGGAATTTTTCACAACAAAGAGAATCACTAAGAACTCATAGTTAAAATAGCGACATTATAATGAAAAATTTGGAATATCATCCTTGTGAAACCATAAATGGGGGTAGAAAGACCTATGATTGATCTGTGAGAACCATCCCACACCATAAAACTAGTCAATTTGGTTTTCAATCCTCATAAATAGGTACTTTTGTAACCTCATGTCAAGGTTCAGGTGCTGATAATATGCAAAAATATATATGTTTTCATCGGACTTTTCTCTAACAACATAGATGATGCCAGGGGGACACACTAGTTATATTGAATCCTTTCCCTCTACGGTCATCTAACTACAATGAATTTTCTCAAAGTTTGGTAGGTTCCTTTTGATATTCCTCAAAAGATATCAGAGCCATTACTCGATGAAAGTCAATAAAAAACACCATATAACGAAAGGAAACCAAATTATTGAAGATACTACTTCGCCATGGGGTAAAATTTCCAATTTTTGGGTGATGGGATGCAACATCCTACTCACAAAACCCACCTGACCTTCCTTAAGATATATCTTGCCAAAAAATTTGAATATCAACCTATCAGTACACAGGCATCTGAATTATCTTTGGTGACAATTAATATGGGATCATGAATTGGAAATCAAATAATTACCCATTATGACATCATAGGGTTGCAACAGGATGACAAAAAGTTCCCACATTATCCTATCTTCACAAAGTGATAGATCAAACTACAAATATATGAGAGATATAAAAGAAGTGGTCCATATAAGAACCTCAAGATGAAGCTATTGGGACAAATCCTCTATAGGTAGACCCAAATATTGTTGTATGATTATGAATATTAAGTAATTAGTGGTACATGTGTCTATAAATAATGAATAATGTGTAGAAAACCCACAGATCCTATTTATGAAAATATCATGTGCTACATGGTCATAAACCTGCAAAGCTTGTTGTTGTCTATGACCCATTTCGCCTGATTCATGTGCATGACATGATATGACTAGTAATTGTGGTATACGGATCTCATAGTTTCATCCACCACACATATCTCCTCATACTCATATTTCCGCTATACCTCATTGTTAACCACCCTATCTAAAAGAGGTAGATCCAAAATCATGGTGTTTCCTCTTTCACGGGGGTCCATCTGTTATCTACCTGTGATGCATTGATGGTCTAGTTGAACTATCATGTTCCCTATGACATCACTCATATAATGAAAATAAAATTCCTCTCTAATAATCCATAGTGCTTTGTGCTACCATAGACCTTGTTCTCGAGTATTATAATGGAAGGATCTCCTTCACTGTGATCCTAAAATAAGGAATCTACTAGCTTCTAAAGATGAATCAGTTCATTGGCACTCACTGCCAGCTCCATCTATTTGTAATACCTATGAAAGAATGATTTATGTCATCAGTTCCCTCACCAAAACCACTGAATATGTGAAGATTTATTGTGGTGTAACATAGGATCATTTCACTATATGTATCCCAACTCCAAAATATGTACTAAGAAGAAGTCATCCTATATCATGTTGAGAGAGTACAAAATAAGGTCTATGAGCCACAACGAATTATTATCGAATACCATCACTCTCCATTTTATGTCTATAATCTCATGGATCTAGAGTGATCACATGGATGAGGTGTATTACTCTTAATGAAACTACTACAACATGTCATTCCATGAAGGTGTTGAATCTTCATTCATTTCTGTAACATGGCTCCACCAACAAAAAAATTCTCCGTGGAAACTTCTAGCCTCTAATTCCACCACTTGATCTGTAGGGGTCCGAACAAGCCAATTATTATAGAACAATGACTCTGGCCAATCAACTACTACTTAATGATCTATATTTCCACTGAAAATTAGAGATATTTGATGATAGAACCCATGATGTGTGCTGATCCCACAGACACAAAATTGTAATCATGACCCAAATCCAGTATCCGTATATACATTCATCGAAGAGGAATCCTGAATGATAATAAGGAGTATCACAATCAGATTGGCATATATATATATATATATATCCACAATAATGAGTATATTCGTCAATAAGGATGTCAATAGACTCACCCATATGTGATTCATGTACCATTGGTCCCTGTAACAAATGAATCATCACTCAGAGTCGAAAAGCATGTTGTTTGTGTAATGTTTAATCGATAAATTAACCATTTCACCATCACTGGACTCCCTGGTCTGAGATCCACACTCCAGACCATTTGAAATCGATTCCCTAAACCCAACCAAATCCTCTTAATGTTATAATTTAGAAAAACATCCCATGGAATGATCTTGCTATGACACCAATCTATTGTGACCTGACCTAAGTTTGGGATCATGCCGCAACTACCCCAAGATGACCTCCAATAGTCATGAGTAGTGACCAGAACCGAAGGGAAAAAAATCTTAGGGATTCCTTTACCTATGTACTTTTACAAAAACACATATCCATCTCAATGAAAAATTGCAGAGGGAAATAAAAAGAGATTAAACATTGTTATAATGTAAAGTAGTCATGCTTAAAACTCTAGATAGTACAAAAGTATGATACTCTAAAATAAAATTTAATGTGATAAAATACATGGTCGACCAAAAATATAACATAACCAGATAAAAAATATAGAAAATTTAACATCTGAAAGAGCATTCATCTCTAGAATCCCATGCTATGTCTACCATATGTGGTCTAAGCACCCAATATCTCTATTCTCTTATATAGTCATGGTAAACTGATCTGTCATCTTCATAAGAAACAATATGTGTGGGGAAATCCCATGCATTAATAAGTATAAACATACCTAGTAGGACACCCTGAATGATAAAGGGGGGAAAATAAAAGATACCAAAGAATAAAAAGAAAATAGATAGAATAAGGTATAGTGAATGAGTAGATCTTAAAAAACAAAGAGTGAGAGAATTCTCACTCAAGAACAATTTGACAAACATGGTGCATATATGAAATATTTTTCATGTCTTCTTCCAATATAGAAGGATATTAGACTCATCCAACTATGATAATCGAATCACAGAAATCTTGTGTGGTACCCTCCACAGCTTCACCACTCATGGAAGGAAAGTCTCCAAATCATAGGTGTGGATACATAAGAAGTATATATATATTTTCTATGTAAAATATAGAAAAATAATAGCTTCATTGGGTGTTAATATCACATCTGATCCCAAATGTGATGAGTATCTAAAGACTATCTATAGCTGTAGAATGATCTAAATGTCATACGTTCTTCCTTGCACACAACGTGTAGTCAATATTTTTTCAAAAAAATCCAAGATTTGATATGAGTGATTCGATATGTTATTCTAGATTTTATTTTGGTCTCAAATCTACCCAAAATTCACATATATAACAATTAATGGTGGATCTTACCCATTATCCACATAAAAATTATTTTTGAAGTTCATTGAGGTTTTGTTTTCTAGTAAACACACCGCCATGGATTAAACAATTGATGTTCAAAACTAAAACAATGAAATCTATCATCCTCATTATGTATGATTCCTTAATCTAAAATCTTTCAAAAAAACTATTCTTATTTCTACAATCTGCCTTAAATTAATGGGTTTTTGAGCTCAGTAACTCCCTCCAATTATCGAACATGGGCCACATGGTAAAATCATTTAAAACGCAAAGTAATGATGGAAAAAATTACTAAAAACCAAGAATTAAATAGCTTTGGACAATAATTCTTATAAAATGATCAATATAAAGCATAAAGGGGTCACACCATTAGTTAAAAAATTGAATTTTAATAAATAGTCTCATGCAATGGACACAATTTGGGCAGAAATGAAATAATAAAGAACAATATACTCTATCAATTTAATTATAAGGAAGTAAAACAACATATAAAAAGTCATACCTTCATTTTGGTTTGATCATTAATGAAGAATGTGTTGGCCAATTATTTGGGTGGAGCCCTATGTTTTCTGTAACCTCATCTGATCTGATTCCAATTTACATCCTCATTCATCATGATTCTCTAAAGGACAGAGGGAGATATCACTCGCCGGTGATTTCCAAATTATAACAAAACCCAAGAAAAATTTCCATAATTATATATTTATGATATATCATTTAGGTTAAAATGTTATTAATTAGTAAATTTAATAATCAAAGAATCCACGTATCCTTACGTCTATCGATTGAAGGCTCGCAAACTCTTTACCGACTAATTTTATGACTTTCCTTGTATAAACATCATGTTAAAGACTCAACAATGATCTCAAAATTTTGATCAAATAAACCATTTTATATTTTTCACATTTTTATTAATAATTTTTTCTGAATAAAATATAATATTTTTATAAAAACGTTATGAATATTGATTTTTGGCCCATCTGCCCTTTGAATCAAATGTAATCTTAATGCATCACTCTGAAAATTTATATAAAAATGTTTAAACGTATTACATGGGAAAAACTAAAACTCAAAAAAAGGATAACCATTTATTGAATGGTTAATTTTATTCAAAATATAGGGGTTTTTAAATGAATTTATTGTCAATAAATTTGAGGATTTATTCATATTTGATATTTTGTGACAATATATTAGTTATGATATAGATTGATGGAATGACGAATCATTCTTTTTATGGATTTCACTATATGTTAATTATTTAGGAATGAAAAATTCAACATCATTTGTTGGAATAAGAGATGAAGTGGAAATTGATCAATTCACAACAATGGGCATGTTTCTCTTGAAATCATGTAATTATATAGTATCATGGAAATATTACCATTTAGAAAAGGTTTTAAAAATAAAAAATTTACATGTTATCATCATTTTTATGACATAAATAAGTATTTCCATGACTCTTTGTGTTATTTCATTTTATAAAATTTATCCTAACCATGTTCTCTTTCTCTCTTTCTCATAACTTAATAGTTAGATTTCTCTTCCATGTCCTTGTATTAACTTTCTACTTATGTTCACCCAGGTGGAAACCTATTTATGAGTTACTTTGGGTAACCGTAATGTTTATAACATTTACTTTTTAATGGATGTTTAGGTACACATTTTTATGACGTGGTTTTTATGAGTGAAATGTTAAAACATTAAAAAAATAATAACCCAATTTTTTTTTGGAATATTTAATTTTAATGGGTGTAGAATGTAACACCTTGAGATATTGTGAAATATGTTTTTATAAAAAATGTAATTTTTTTGATATTTTTCATTTCACTCAACATTGAATATAGTTTTTATATAAAATAACTATGTTTGGATTTTGTTATATGCAACACTGAGATAATACTTCACTATGTGAAGAACATAGATTAACTTTCGATACATGCAACACTATTTATTCTTTTATAAAAAATAATACTTTCTCCCTTTGATATGTTGTGTTACATGTATGGCTGTGTTTTTTTCCAAAATACTATATATTAATAATTAAAATTTAAAATTTTTATTATAGCTATTTTTGACACCTCATTTCATAAAAGGGTCTAAAAAATGTCAAAGGGGATCCCCTTAGAAAGAAAATGGGAATATACATGAAGAAAAAATCAAGATTTGAAAAGGTAGGAATTTTAAATCGCCTTAGTCAAGCCAAAACACCGACAGTGCATAACCTACTAGAGAGCCCAAAAATGTCGCGCAACCTACTTGTGCACCCCAAATTGGCGTGCAAGTCACTTGTGCACCCAACACATTTCTCCTTAAGGTCATTTATTTGCCTATAAATAGAACATTGGTTCCCCATTTGTATGGGAAAAATTTCTGTAAGCCCAATTGCTGCTCTGGTCTCCCGAATACTTCACCCCAGTATTCCAAAATATTCAAGGTTGTTTTTAAACAGCATGAGTAGAGGATTTAAGGGAGGATAAATGGAATTCAATCCTTTTAGTGTTTGAAAACCATAACACCTGCGCGCCTAAATCAACCAACCTACCTAAGTCATAAATACTTGCGTTCCTCCCATTCCTCCCATAGGAACTTGAGTGCCTCACTTCAGGGATCACCTATGAATACTATTGAAGGAAAGAGAATAATCTCACCCAAGTATTACCATGCAGGTGGTTTATCACTTATGTGAACACAAGGTAACTCAAGTGTACTTGTCTGACCATACTTCTGTGCCCTTATCTACTGGGGTGACCCATTTTCAATCACTTATTCTCTTAACTCTCTTTAGTTTACAAGCCATCAAGCCTTCCTTAGCCATTCATGGTTAGGATTCTTCTTCACTAGCACCATTTTCTGAAAGAGATTCTATAAAGACCACCACCAATACCTCCTCACTTATCAAACCTTAGGGAAAGGCACATCAGCATGTGTCCAATTTGGGTTTTTATTTCCATAGTCAGAGATCTCCAATATTTTTTTCATAATGGTGTTAAGATTAATGGAGTGTATGTGGGTTTTTAAATTCAAAATCATAGGAACCATTCTCCCAAAATTAGTGTTGGGATTTTTCCGGTTCTGAGAATAAGGGTTTGGGCCTTGGACTTTCCCTTCTTAAAGAGCTGGAAACCTCAAATTTTTGGTAGGGAATGAAAAATTCACAATTAACTTTTTTCTTTCCTACCAGGATCAATTTCAGGGCATCCATCCTCTTATAATCTCCTCACCTTCACCCATTCATCCAATCATTTGGACCCTTGTCCAATGTGAAGAGAATAGAGGGAATGCACTTCACCTCACCATATTCCATGGTCTATGTGCCCTCTTCTATTATCAGATGAGGAAATTTGTGATGTGTCATTGTTGAATCATTCACATCCTCTTGTTTCTCACAAAGAACATGACTCACTTGGGCTTAGAGATATATGATGGTTACTACATTTACACCAACACTAATTTATGGAACTACGAGAACTCTGATTCTTGTTCAAACTAGGATTCGTAGGAAGTCATCCCAATGCCTGAGCTCACTGGGCATCCTCCTTAGGAAATAAGACCCAAATTTAATCTTCAAATCATCAAGGCATCCTTTTTTGGATGTAAGCCCAATCTCATATTTCCCAAAGGACAATACCCTCTTATGATATTTTTTGGAAATATGTGGGCATTGATTCCCATTAATATGGTACATGTTGGAAGCCTCCTTGAGGATCAAACCCAACACATCAAATCAGCCCATAATTTCCTTGGGCCATAATCCCAATAGGATCTGATCCTATTTGGAAACTCATATCCTTTCCATGTTCCTCAGTCTACTTTTGCATGAGTCCCACATTACGTTTTGACCAATAATCTTTCACTTAGTGGTCCTTACTACATGAACATAAAAGGTATGATGTGTCCTATTATGTGTCACTGAACTATGAGGGTTCTAATTCCATTCAAAATGATACGCAGGTTGACCATTTTACTGGTATGATCTCAAGAACAAATACAAATCGTTGTCTCCCTGGATGAGAAAATATTCTTGAGTGCCCCACTGAGTGGCTTAAAAACTAGTACCATCACAACGATGATTAATAGAATCTATAATTGGTATATTAGAGGATCTCATTTATGGAAAACCTAAAATACAAGAATGTTTCCATTATTGAATAACCTTGATAGCATACTAATGATTCTAGATTTTACCCTTGTTAATAAGTGATTGTAAATTCCAAGGGATACATATGATATACTTTATGAATTAATAACAATTGATGAAAATATCTTAAATTTACAAAGAGAGTCCTATAGTAGACAATAATTCCCCCCAAAAGGGTGTGATGAGTCCGACCTCCTATCCTCTGGACCAATGTATTTTCTTAAGTATCATAAGGATAAAACATAACAAAAACATTCATTTGGAAATAAGGACCACATTGGATAAAGTACTAATTTAAGTTTCCAGTTCCATGAATAAATCCAATGGAAACCACCTAGAAATTGTGATTCTTAAAATTAGAAAGCATCTTTCATGTTACTACGAAACAAAAATGGTGAACCCAACATGAATCCATAACCATGTTAATAATGTTACCCACCTGTTAGGACCCTATCAATTGATAAAGGAAGGCCAGACAAAGGAATTAATCATGAATTTATACATCTAAAAAGATGTTTCTTTAATAGATCTTGATGTAGTAACAAGTGTTTTCAGAGAATTCCCTTCAAGCCAAAGAATGGATTTCTCTACACCAACTTATGTGAACTTACCGACCGCTACTCAAGATGGATCTCCATATACCAAAATGATGTCGTCACCAACCCAGCATCTTCAACATTGGGTCTCTAATGTGCTGGTAAAGGAATATCACTAGCACAGTACAATCCTAACTTTTGAAGCTTCTTAACAAGCAGTCCAGGACAACAAAAATCCACGATCATCTAGCCATTGACGACCAATGATCAAGGAGAAAATTGTGCGAAACAATTTCTCAAACTGTTTCGGGAATTTATCACCATAACGAAGTAATCAATCCCTCTCATACTATAGAGAGTTGGATCAAGTGATAACTCAAGGCCTCAATTAAAGAATGGAGGAGTCCTTTTTGATGACTCACACTAGAAATCGCTACCAGAATCATGCGGTAGTGTTCCTCTAAGATGATGGGGGTGTTGCCTTTGGATGTTTGGTCCATGTCTCTCAGACCTAGGCATGCAAGTCGAACCACCGGGGACAATGTCTGGTCAATGGAGAGTAGGTTCGCACATCTGCCTCCTCTGGGGAAGTCCATCAATTTATCTTGATGGTAAACAACGAGCGGGCACATACCCCCGTTGGTCCTAATTTTGCAGCTCAGTGGACTCATCTAACAGTAACCCACCAATCCCACCAGATAAACCCGATGGTTTACCATGAATAGGCACATACACATGTTAACATGTTATCATCCAATCATGAGGCTCGTCTGACTGCATTTAAATAGGCCTGCCAATCTAATGTGGTGGAAACTGGTAAATAGTAACATACACCTGTTTACAATCACCAATTCATTCAGTAGTCTCATCTGCCAGAATTGATGGATGTCCATCAACCATACATGAAAGAAAATAGCCAGCAGGCACATACACCTGCCCATGTTTATCAAGCCTGCCAGCAGTCTCATTTGGTAGCACCTGGCGATGCCTATCGGAAATCATTGACAACAAATTTTTTGGAAGACCTAACTCTCTGCCCCCATGCGTGAGTACTATAATTATTTATTGACAGGAGAAAGAGGATAGGAGTAGGCACAAAAACCTACTCCAGATACGAAATGGACATATATTCTTGTTCCAGCTGCTGAAGTCACTAAACACATCATATCAATGATGAATGGGAAGATGCATATACCAACCCATATTGGTGAAGCGTGGCATGATATTTTAACAACTACTTCAGCAATATCATGGGAACATACAAATAATTTTGTCCCCAAAAAAGGGATGAAAAATAGACATGCCATCCCAGAGCAGATACATACCTCAGTTCCAATCCAAGAGGGTCATGGTGTAACGCCCCAACCCTAGTTACCCAGTGTCGGTTCATTATTACATAACATTGTCATGAACACAAAGAAATAATATCTCGAAAGACAGACCGGTTTAGTATTATTGGAAACAATATTCATACAGAAGTTAAACATTACAACTTGAAAAGAAATACAGCATGAATTTATTCCATTAGAAACATTAATGCCTCCTAGATTATGCATGCAAGTCATTCATAACTAAATTCATCATATCCATGGAAAATGAAACATAAGAAAGGGGTGAGATCAAACGCTCGGTAAGGGTATGAAATACAGCAGAAGATAACACAAATATTAAGCATGGAGAATAATTGAAGCACATGACTTTACCAATAATAAACACGAATATTTTATGGTAGGAATATGAGCTGAGTAAGTAATGCCATATTAAAACATAATCATGGGTATTATACTAGTCAAAGGACCACATGAACCATAAATTCTATTTTCATAATGAGGTAATGTATAATACCAGAAAATCTGAAACATTATGTCAAGGCCTCATCCAAGACCTCCAAAAATGATTAAGGCCTCATCCTAAACCATATATCAAATAGGGAACGACCTCGTCCAATTCCATTTCTTATTGTATCATGAGACCTACCGATGTATCGATGAGTTATAGAGGGCTCCACCCATCACCTACTATGTCCAATACATTATTCATATGAAAAGGATGATACATAACATAAACATTGTTATTAGAACTATCATACAAAATGTGAATACCATAACCATAAAACATGAATGGTAAAAAAATAGCACATCCATAGTCAATCATATCAGAAAACTATAATTACAATATGGAAGTTTTGTATCATAATAAATCAAATTCAAATAGTCTTAAAATCCATCGAAGGATGTTGACATAGATGAAATCAGAAAAATTTATTAGGGAAATATCTCTTTCTATTTTGAAATCATCTAAGAGTCACATAATAATAATAAAAGCATTTATTATGAAAATATTCTTATAATATTGTAAGGTAAGCTTCGACAATGTTATAATAGTGGAAAATAGCCACACCCGCCGTATATGTTAAAAAAAAAAGACATTCTTACCTTAATTTTGTCGAAATGTTTATAAAGGACCTTATTTGGAAAATGACGGAAGCATTACTTTATTAGAAACTTATAAAATTAAAACAAGGGTATCAATGACTTTAACCAATAGTCTATAAAATAGTAAAAATGTTTTTAAATACGTTTTTAAGAAATAGGGATGTGGATGATAAAGAGGTCTCAGTAGATAATTATGTATAAACAACCACAGATAATTAAATGTTTGTAGAAATAACCCTTACCTTGTAATTTTTCTTTGGTCATGGGTAAGATAACCTCCTGTATAATGGTTAAATTGTTGTTATTATATTATAAAATAATCATATACATTAATATGATATCATAAATGATCTTTTAGCCATGCTTTATTAATAATATCTTAGTATTATCATCTTTTTCGGTGTCATCTGATTCGTTTCCATTTGTATGATTTTTTAAATATGTAATGTTTGTCAAGGTTAGGATGTATATTATTCTTATTCAAAATGATATTAAGTTTGTAAACATTAATTTTAATCATCAAATGAAAATTATTATCGAATGGACACGATGGGGAACGAATTTCATCGCGTTCATGGAGACGATAATCCGTACGTACGCACGAGCGACAATATCATTCTTTTGATATTAAAATAATATATAATTGGATGGTATAAAATATATAAATAATAATTATCATGTATTATTTATTATTTACATCAATTACACATCAATATTATACCAATCCAAACAATAATGTATTGAATTACAATTACACCACGACGTGGAGACGGTAAGCAATGCGTACGCACGTATGGTGACATATCATTCAATGGATGAATAAAATAATAAATACGGTTGTAACATATATAAAATAACATCAAAATATATAGAATAAATTAGATTTATTATTTTTGATTGGAAACAACAAAGAATGAGGATGGGTAAGAAGAAAGGAACGTGAAAGAGGTGATGAAACATTTTCCTCTTCATCGGGTTCTTCCTTTTGATTTGATAAAATGGGCTCTATAGGTTGACTTTATTTCTAAAGTAAGGCCTCTATGATGAAGTTAGGATATTTGAAATGTTATTTCGGCAGTGTTTGTCTGATCAAAATGGCTTTGAAGGTGTGAAATAGAGAGAAGGGGGAGTGCCCTTTTATAAGAGGGGTGAGGGGTACCTTAGGAAAATCTAGAAATATTATTAAATAATAAACTAATATTCGGTTTCTAAGGGATCCAAAATAAATTCTTTAGATGATAAGGTGGGTATGGATCGAAACCGACTCGACCAATAGGTTTTACACCGGTTTGGGTCAATATATTAACATTATCTTTTATATTTAACTCATAGTTAAATAGTTAGACATTTACCATGTCTTTTGTATTTTTATAATATATGGTTAATAAACATATTATATACTTCCAATAGAACCCCAAGTGGTTACTTATTGAAACAACTATATTTATATATTTCTTTTGGATGAACTATAGTTTTTTATGAATATAATATCAATTAATAATATAATATTTTTTAAAAAACTCTTTTATGTCAATTTTGACACTATTTTCTATTTTGTTTTTGCTAAATTCATAATAGAATTATTACATCCAAAAAATATCATATAACCAACTATAATAAATAATATTAACTTAGAAAATTAGTGGAATTCCTAAAAAGTATAAAATTACATTTATTTGGATATTTATAATATCAATTATTTTAATATTCCCTTAATTAGGTAATTACTGCAACATCATTGTGTCATAAATAAATTAACTTATTTAATGTCTCAAAAATATAAATAAAATACAATTATGTAAGAAATATTTTTATCTTTCTAATTCATATTTATAGTCGAATTTAGCTTTTGTATAACCCTATATTATAAATGTTTTAGTTATTAAACATTGATTTTAACTCTTTTAACTCTTCATTGAATTAAATAATAATAAAAATGTTAATCTAAGCCAAGGGGACCATAGAGGTTCATCATTTATTATTAAGGTTGGTTTTGGAATAATTATACTTATAAAATAGAATTAAGTCATGAGTTAGTGTAATAATACTATTATTTTTACCCGTAATTACCCTATTTACTTTTAACTGTGGTAAATAAAAGTCAAAGGTTACTATTCACCAAAAAAAATTCACCTTATTGAACCAAATTTTACATTATTAGGTTAACTGTGTCTCTTGGAATTTGGAAATTCAACTCACAAAAATTGTAAAATTATGTTGTATACAAATTTTCAAATTCTCTTAGGATATGGGAAAAAGACCGTAAAAAGTTCAATAAAATTTATATATATCTAAACATATTATAAAATGACTCCAATGAATTATATTGAACTTATATTGGTATTATGTATCTATTTTGTCCTAATATAAATTTTAAAAAAAATAATCATTTAAATAAAAAGTCTGTTTTAACCAATAACTCAGGGTTCTTCACAATTCATCAAAAATTGAAAGTTTTCATAAAAATACCAAAATTTCACCCTATGATGATTTCGATATTTTTAATTCAAAAATTAAGTCTATTTTAAAAATTCAAAACATAGAAGTTTCATTTATTAATTTAAAATTAATTCCCATTGTCAAAACCAAGAAGGGTGTTTTTAAGAAATAATAAGTAACAAAAGATTGATACTTGTTTATGTTCAATTTCAAAGAGAAATTATTTCCAATAAATAAAATTGGATTAAATGGTAAAAAATTAATCTATTTATACTTCAAAACCATTAAAATTTATAATTTAACACTACAAATGTTTTTGATTAAAAAATGTTGTTTTCGGTTAAAATAATGTATTTTTCACAATTCACCAAAATATGAAAGTTATCAGAAAAACACCAAAATTTTATTGAAATTTAATTCATATGTAATTATTATGAAGAAGAAGTTTATTTAGTCAAATTGAATATATAAAAGTTTCAAATATTTTATTTAAAAAGGGAACTCCAATAAAAGGCGGTAAAATTGCATTTTTTTTTAAAATACGTCTTTTATCAAAAAAATGAATTTTTTATTACATTATTTCTAAGAATCTCATAATATGGATTCTAAAAATATAAGTGTTTTATAAAGATCAAAATTTAGTTAATACTATTCACAATCTCTTTCGAATGAATACTTTGGTAAGTCGTAGTGCGCATGAACTTAGAGTTGTGTGTAGTGAAAGTTATTGAATTACCTTGAAGAAATAAAGTACTATGAAATCATGGGGCCTTACATTCTTCCCCCCATAAATTAATTACATCCTCCAAATTTGAAATAGTTCATCTAAAATAAAAGGTTAAAAATAAAAAATACCTTTGTGGGAAAACCCACATTGGAAATTGGGTTAATAAAATTTAGTCTTACTAAGAGGAAAAGGGAAATAAAAAAGTCACCAGAAAATTATGATTTTGATTAGGAGAAAATTGGTGCAAATTAAAGACACATAATAAGAGGAAAACCATAAATATTTATAGGGATTTATTGAGGTAATCAGTCACAAACAATTGTAGAATTCAGGGCCTCAAAGCCATCAATCTATTATGATTTAAAATATTATCGGTTCAACAGAACATAAGGTATTAGGATAACACATTTTCAGTTTTATGATCCCTTACCTAAAGTTTAATAATTAATTTATTCATAGAATAAGATACGAAAAAAATATATCTGACTAGTAGAGTTCCATCCTCTAACTAATTTCTACCACAAACTCATATTTAACTCTAAAAGAGAATAGAACATAAAATAATATTCTATTTACCCTATTCGTATAGGGTTCAACAAAATGAATTTATAATTAATCTACCATAACCTTTATGAAACAACATTATTCAATCTAGGACATCACAGGGGCCAGTGGTAGGTGATAACACTTGTAGCCCTTTAGTTGCGGGTTCAAGTCTCGCGGCCTTGCCAGACGAGATAGGTTGCCGCCCCACCTCTGGGTTGTCCTTTTTAGGGAAATCCAAAAATAATCTCAAACTATAATTATCAAAAAACGTATGTCCAAACTCAATGTCTAAAATCTATAAATAAGGTAAACACAATGAAGATCATTTTTTCCACGTAATAACATGTGAACACCTTCATCATCTATTCTTTTAAAACACTGCAACATCCTGAATTACCATAAAACCTTATTGATTACATTGATGCTCACTTATTCCATACAGAATACTGGATATACTCCTTCTATCCAAGATTTATGTAAACTCCAACAATGATGAAATATAATAATCCTTAATCATTTCTGAGGTAATCAAGAATATCCAATATAATTTATCCAAATCAATCATGTATTTTTTTCAAAAACACTACCTCAGTATTAGAACCATATTATGGTTTATCTTTCTCTCAACCATATATTTTCAAAAAATAACCTCATACTGAGTCACTTTTCTTGGTTCTACACAATCTCAAGTCCATGATAAAATAGTACTCTAGTATAATCCTTATATATTCTATAATTCATATAACATGTACATCATTAATAAAATACTCAAATGAAACAATAATTTTAAAACAACATAAGAAATATAACCATTCCTCTTCATCTTAGGTAGTATCATAACTTTATTATAATCCAATAGCGGCATTTAGGGTATACTCTGATGATTTGAAAATTGATTCGCGTAGTGTCCCAACTCCTTGCAGATGAAGCATTGTACATTTGAAACATTTTTCTTACCTATAAAATCAGATACACGGTGTCCTTTTTCACCACACATATAACAAACTCTCATTCCCTTCAAGCATTTACCAAGGTAATTCATTCCATAGTTATCAGATTTGAGAAAAGACTAATTTTTCCTCTTCCCATTATCCATCATTCTCTATTACATCCTTTTCTTCTATTTCTTCCCTTCAAATCATTAAGACTCAGATAATTATTTACTTATCTTTTTAACACATGATATTATTTCTTCATATGTTGAGAATAAATGGGAGACTATTTCTCTTATAAATGTTTTCTTAATGCCGTGAAAGATATGATCCTTCTTACTCCTTGGATCATACATATTTCTGGAGTTCACATTCTTTTTATTGGATTCCATTTCTATACAATGGCATACACTAGGTCAGTTAATGAATTGCAATGAATAATTCCAAGCTTGTAAAATACCTAATGTAAATTGAACAGTTTATGAATATAATCCATAATTATAAAAATAATTTCTTTGAGGTGGTATATAGTTTTATATCCTTCATAATAGTTTATAAAGAAAATGGTAATTATCGTAAGCATATCCCCCGGGGGTGTCGTAACCTACAGTGCAGTTTGGCCCATTGTCATGCCCCAGTTCCCATTTGAGTCTAGCTCAAAACGGTGTTTTCAGATTTTACCCCTAGGTATATCTATGCCAAAAACACCTCTACCTGCTCATATCCCGACATGGATGTATTTTCTTGGAAAAATCACAAAATCTCTACATTAAAAAAATTCTAGAATGTTCTTATATACTAATTCTCAAATCCGATCATAGGGCTATGTGCTCTAATCAATGTTTATCTAAATCTAGTTTCCAAGGTTTGTACTAAAATTTCTCTGATACCAACTGTAAAGCCCCAACCCTAGTTACCCTGAGTCGGTGCATTATTAAATAACATTGGCATGATCACACAGAAATCATGTCTTGAATGACAGATCAGTTTAGTATTATTGGAAACAAGATTCATACATAAGCTCAACTTTACAACTTAAAAAGAAATACAACATGAATTTATTCAATTAAAACCATCCAAGCCTCCTTTATTATGCCTGAAATTCACTCATAAATAACTTCTTCATATCCTGGTAAAATGAAACATAAGAAAGGGGTGGGCTCAATTGCACAGTAATGGTATGAAATACATTGGAAGATAACATAAATATTAAGCATGGAGAATAATTTAAACCACATTCGTTTACAAATAATAAATATGAATAATTTCATGGCATGAATATGTGCTGAGTAAATAATGCCATAATAAAACATAATCATGGGTATTCTAGTAGTGGAATGACCACATGAACCATCAATATTATTTTCATAATGAGTGAATGTATAATGTCAAACATTCGGAAACATTTTGACAAGGCCTCGACCAAGATGTCTAAAATTGATTAAGGCCTTGGCCAAAACAATATATCAAAATGGGAAAGGCCTTGGAAAATTCCACATCTAATTGAATCAGGAGACATACCAATGGATCAAGGAGCTATAATGGGCTCCACCCTTCACTTTCTATGTCCAACACATTCCTCATATGAAAAGGATGAAACCTATCATAAACATTCATATTAGAACTATCATACAAAATGTCAATACTTTAACCATACATCATGAAAGGTATAAAAATATCACATCCACATTTGAACATAACAAAAAACCTTCAACATAATATGGAAGTTTTATATCATAATAAATCAACATCAAATAAACATAAAATCCATCAATGGATGTTGACATAGATGAAATAAATACCTTATTTTAGAGAAATATATCTTTCTATTTTGAAATCATTTAAGAGTCACATAATTATAATGAAATAATTTATTTTGAAAATATTCTTAAAATATTTTAAGGGTAACTTCGACAATGACATTACAGAAGAAAATAACTACACCCACCATATAAGTCAAAAAAAAGACATTCTTACCATAATATTTCCGAAAAGGTTATAAAGGACCTTGTTTGGAAAATGACAGAATGATTCTTTTATAAACATACTATAAACATCAAAAATGGGTATAAATGACTTTATCCCATATTCAATAAAATATTAAGAATTTTTTGAAATAAATTTTTATGAAACATGGTTGTGGATGATAATGAGGTCCCCGTAGATAATTACGTATACACAACCTTGGATAACAGAGAGATTGTAGAATTGAACCTTACCTTGTACATTTCCTTGGTTGAGGGTAGTTTAACCTCCTATATAATGTTGAAATAATTTTTATTAAATTATACAGTAATTATATAAATTAATTTGATATCAAATATGATCTTTTAACATTGCTTTGTTAATAATATCTTCATATTATCGTCTTTTTGGGTTTTAGATGATTCATTTTATTTTGTATGGATTGTTACGTAAGTAATATGTTTTATATATAGGATGTATCTTTTTCAAATTTAGAATTATATTAATTCTTTAAACAATATTTTTAATCATCAAATGAAAATTTTTCTTTAATAGATATGATGGGGAATGAATCTCATCGCGTTCGTGGAGACAGTAATCTGTACGTACGCACGAGTGACTATATGATTATTTTGATATTATAATATTCTATAATTGGATGGTATATCATATATAAAGAATAATTATCATTATAAATTTATTATTTAAATCAATTACACATCATAATTATACCCATCAAATTAATAATGTATTGAATAAAAATTATACCACGACGTGGAGACGGTTAGTCGTACATACACACGTATGGTGACATGTCACTCAATGGATGAATAGAATAAGGAATATGGTTGTACCATATTAATAATAACATCACAGTATATAGAAGATATTGGAGTTATTATTCTAGAATAAAAACAACAATGAAAGAGGAAGTGGATGAAGAAAGGATCTAGAAAGAGGTGATGAAATATTTACCACTTCTTCGGGTTCTACCTTTTGATTTGATCAAAAGGGATCCATAGGATGAATTTATGACTAATGGACGACCTCCAAGATGATGTTAGGGTAGTTGAGAGGGTTTTTGGGTAGAAGTTGGCAAATCCAAATGGCATTGATGGTGTGAATTAGAGATAAGGGGGAATTCCCTTTTATAAGAGGTGTGAGGCAAACCATAGGAAAATGTAGAAACATTATTTTATATTAAAAAAAATTTCTGTTTATAATGGCTCCAATATTAAATATTTAAAGGATAATTTAGGGATGTGTCAAAAACAACTCTACCAATATGTTTTAGACAGTTTTGGATCACTATATTAACATTATCTTTTAGATTTAACTCTTTTTTAAATAGTTAGATATTTACCATGTCTCTTTAGATTTTTATATTATATGGGTAATAAACATACTATATACTTCTAAGAAAACACCCAAGTGGTCCATTAATGATACACCTATAATTATATAATTCGTTTGGCCGAAACATAGATTTTTATGAATAGAATATCAATTAATAATATAATTTTTTTTAAAACTCTTTTTTGTTAATTTTGACACTATTTGGTATTTTGTTTTTTCTAAATTCATAAAAGAATTATTACTTCAAAAGAAATTAATATAACAAACCCTAATAAGTCACATTAATCTAGAAAATTAATTTAATTAATAAAAATTCTAAAATTACATTTATTTGGATATTTATAATATCAATTATTTTAATATTTCATTAATTAGGTAATTATTTCATTATCATTGTTTAAAAAAAATTATTTAATGTATAAAATATTTAAATAAAATACCACTATGTAGGATATATTTTTATCTTTCTAATGAATACTTATACTTGAATTTATCTTATGTATAACGCTATATTAAAGATGTTTTAGTTATTAAACTGTGATATTTTACTCTTTTAACTCTTCTTTGAATTAAATAATAATAAATGTACTAATCTAAAACAAGTGGAACAAAGAGGTTAATATATTATTCCTATGTTATTTTGGACAAATTATTCTTATCAAATATAATTACGACATGTGGTAGGGTAATAATAATATCATTTTTACACTTAATTACCCTATTTAATTTTAACTGTGGTAAATAAAAGTCAAAAGATACTATCCACCAAAAATTATTTTCAACTTATTGAACAACATTTTACATACTGTGGTTAACTGTGTCACTCAGATTTTTGAAATAAAACTCACTAAAATGGTAAAATTACGTTTCATGAAAATTTGGAAATTCTCATAGGAGGTGGGTAAAAGACGGTAAAAAGTTTAATAATATTTTTATATATCTAAACTTATTCTAAAATGACTCAAATGAATTATATTGAACATATATAGGTATTATGTATCTATTTTGACATAAAAAATATTTAAATAAAATATATTATTATTTAAATAAAAAGTCGGTTTTAACCAATAACTCTGTGTTGTTCACTATTTATAAAAAATTTAAAATTTTCAGAAATACACCAAAATTTTACCCTAAGGTAATTTGGATATTATGAATTCAAATATTAAGTCTATTTTACCAAATTCAAAACATATAAGTTTCATTTATTAATTGAAAATTAATTCTCATTGTCAAAATGAAAAGGCGTGTTTTTAATGAAAGAATAACTAACAAAAGATTGATACTTGTTTATGTTCAATTTAAAAGTGAAATAATTTCCAATGAATAACATTGGATTAAATTTTAAAAATATAATCTATTTATACTTCCAAAACATGAAAATTTATAATTTAACACTATAATATTTTTGGTTAAAAAAGTTTTTTTCAGTTAAAATAAAATATTTTCCCTATTCACCCAAATATGAAAGTCATTAGAAAAACACCAAAAATTTATTGAAACAAAATTTTAATTTCATTATTCTAAAGAAGAAGTTTATTTTGTCAAATTTAATATATATAAGTTTCAAATAATTTATTTAAAAAGGGTTCACCATTAAAAGGTGGAAGAATTTCCTTTTTTGAAAAATACTTCTTTTATCTAAAGCAAATGAGTTTGTTTTTACATTATGTCTAAGAAACTCAAAATACAGATTCTAAAATTATAAGGATAATATAAATTTTGAAATTCAGTTAATACTATTCAAAACTATTTTTGAACGGCTAGTTTGGTAAGTCGTGGTGTGCTTGAACTCAGTGTTGCGAGTAGTGAAAGTTATTGAATATCTTGGAATAAATAATGTACTATGAAATCATGGGGATTTACACATGGGTCATAATCCCCTATATCAATTGGAAAATAAGAACAGGAACATACACCCTTTCCAATTGGAGGAAATCAGTTCATTTAGGTAACCACTCCAATGCAGGCACACATACCTACCAATGCTAACGCTTTTTCCAAGAAAGTGGCACCAACTAAGTATAAGAGAATATCCCTGAAGAATTCTCGCCACGAATTGATGGAAAATCATGGTCTATGTTGTGATGGGCATCCTGTTAATGCTGGAGTTCATAAATTCTATAGACATTTATCTGTTGCTGCTCATGATCATATCATCTCATTACCCAATTACAGGAGTGGTAGTTATAATATGAAGTTCCTCATCAGACACATCATCTTGAAGGCTTTCTTCATGATAATATGTTCAATCCAGAGTTCCTATGTTTGGATAAGATCCAAGACAACCATTAGTGTGTCCATAAGACCATGTAGAAGGAATATGTATCCCTTGCTGTAATCCATTGGGGTGATCCTCCCCATGATGGAATTCACTGCAAAAATCCTATCCATGGTAGAATTTAACCTTGTCAAGACAACTGTATAACTAAAAATGTATAGATGAGAAAGCCCTCCTATCATGAGGTACATGAAAACAGAAGGCCAGTCATGTCTGATGCCTTTTCATTGACAGGTGAAACACTTTCTCTACCAGAAGACATCTTAAGGGAACAGTCATTCTACAAAATGCCTTTATGTCATTTGTCTTCTAATACAGAGAATCCACTATGGATATATCAAGTGGAGAAACCTCTTTTGAAAGATGATTAAGATGTGTTAAACATGAGGAAACAATTATCTAAAGGGGAAATCCTAGTCATGTTTTGGCGTTTGTAAAATTCTTAGTATAACATTCCAGATTTGATAATAGAAGATTGCATTTATGAAATTTGTCTCAACTTATGGAAAACTCTTCATAATTTTAAAACAAAATTCTTATAATATGATGAATAACAAAATTTTGTGATGGTAATAGAACAGTTAAAATGACAAATTGATTTGGAGTCTCTCTCAGTTTCCCAACATCCAATGGTGGAAAAATAGCAGAGAACCCCTTAGCACGCATGTCTCAATGCTCTAAAGAGTCTACACCGGTTATTTAATTATTCCTCATCTAGTGTTCGTATCAGAGGATGGGGTGCATATGGAGCATTGAATTTCAATACAGTCCAAAATCATTAAACTCCGCCATATGAGGTTTCATGAAATGTTATTTCCCATGGCTGGCCACAATCAATAGGTTTTGTATGTAATCAAATGTATGCTCAAGAACAGGCCTCAACCAGTTCTCATCGGAATCCGGCCCAAAGAAAAGAGGTTGTTGGGCTACTTTTACTTCAAGAATATTATAATCTTTAACAGGCGTCAAATTTAGTGGATTCCAGGCATTAGAGGATGAAAATGTCTGAAACAGCATAACAATCTTCTAAAATAGTTGATTTATGTGATTGTTGGATGATGCACCCAGATAATATCTTAACCAAAATTAACAAAATCAGAATAGGAGTTGGAGGAATTTAAACCATATTAGTTCGAGATTAACCCTAGATTTCTAGTATGGGGGATCATTTGATTCAACCATCAAATTCATGAAACAATTTTCAATGATATTAAGAATAATAATAGGAACAGCTCCAGCCTACAGTGTTGGGGTCTTTTTCACATCTACAATCCCCTACTCAATAGAAGTTGGTTTTCTCTAGATTAGGGAAGAATACACAAGGAATGTGTATAACTGAACTATCTAGTGATTCCATTAATGTTACTATCTTCCAAACAGTTCAAGGAATTCTTCATATATGAGAACAGAGTCTCGTGAAAGACACAAAGGGAGACGATTTATCTAAACCTATGACAGAATTCCATCGATGAATTATGCATCAGTAAATGTCATTAACAACATTGGTGAAGATACTCCAAAAATTAATTCCAGTTCAGGGGAATAAGATTATGAAGTTCTTGTCTATAATATAATACAAACCGTGGAAAATGAAGAAGGTGTGTGTACCCAAAATCATAGGGTTACCCAGAATCTAGGTATGCCTTCAAATAACCAACTCCCTCTCTCTAAAATGAATCTAACATGGGGAGAAAAAGACAGATTGCATCTCACTTTTCCACTAGATATGGTAAATCTTTTTCACATGAAGAGATATTTTCATAACAATAAGAGGTAATGAAGGTGTTGAGAAGACTCAATATAGAGTTACTACGAAACAACTTTTCTATTGGACATACTCCCCAGACAATCCTCAACATGCAAATACCATAGAAGCTCCTCAGAAAACAGAATTTTTAGTAACTACATATGACGATAATTAATTCCTTCTATTGGGTACACAATCAAGGCATGACCATATACATCCTGATAGACCATTTCCCATGGGTTATCAAAGGCAGGTATCATCACCACCATCTATGGTTTTATAGGTCATTGCACCATCTCAAACTCACGTTTCTAAACCTCCACAGGTTCTAGATCATTTAGATGTTCTCAAAATTCTTATGAACACAATTGATGCATTAACTGCTAGATTAGATGCTATAGAGGAACGATGTGCACCAGTTCATCCAGAAAAGAGAGCTTACCCTGAATAGGTTGATGCAATTCCTACACCAACAAATTTTGTGGATACCAAATTCGTTTTCATTAATGGTTCGGGAGATCCAGAACAACACTTAACACATTTTTTTCTCATTTTAATCCCATTATGGGAACTTCTCAACAACAAGAAGTAGTTTTCATTAGGTGTTTTCTACAGTCATTAAAAGAACCATCTTTTTCCTGGTACACAATTTTTCAATCTCAATAAATACTTGGATGGGAAGTTCTCCGTTAAAAATTTATTCTCCAATTTAGCTCAACACTACCAAAGACAATAGTCTACGATCTTACTAATTATAAAAAAAATTATAAAGACAATGTTTATGATTTTAGTGTATGATGGAATTGATTGACAAATTCTTTAATTCTAGAACTCCCTCAAGAAGAGGTACTGCCAATCTATTTGGGAAATCTGCATGATGAATTACACACACCATTGATCTCTGTGAAATACACAGGAGGGTTTCGACACCATACTTTGACCACTCAACATATTGATGATTCTTTTTTGAAACTAATTTTTGAACTCGTGTAATTACATCAGCTCCAGGAAGTAGGATAGAAATGAAAGAAGCTCCTATAGTCACACTAATGCCAACACATGTACCATATTCTACTTTAAAACCTTCATCATACTGAAGGGATCCACTTCCTGACCATTAGCAGAAACGAACACCTCATCAAGATGATCAAAGAGATCAAAGGCAGGAAAAGATAGAGGAATTAAAGAATAAAGTTTATTCTATCTGGAATGAGGATGTTCCTGGTTACTTCATCTCAGCCTTTGAAAAAAATTTGGTTTGGTTGCCATGGCTGATGAAACCAAATTAATAAGGAGATGAAGATCGTCTGAATTATTGTCCCTTTCATCATATGGGGGACACAACATTCAGGAGTGATTTGTTTTCAAAGACCATTTGAAAAAGATAGAAGAATCTGGAAAATTGAAATTGAAATGTTCATCAGCTCAAGTAGATTATGTTACTATAACCAATACAAAGGAAGGGGGAGAATGGAAAGAGGTCAAATGTAATAACGTGGAAAAATATATTGATTGGATAATCAGGAAAAGGATCTACCAGTCTCATTGTATCTTACGAACACAGTTGAAACAACAAATTGTGTCTACTACCACTCCTTCCATAGCAAAACCATATTAATCAAAAGGTTATTCCTTAAAGAAGAAAAGTGATCATAAAAACAAAGAGAAGTCAGAAGAAGACAAGCTCATGTCATGGCAAATGTTTTCATTGACCCTGGCAGATTTTATGCCATCTTTTTCAAAAGTACGAGCACCGCCCCACAAAACAGTTCAACCCGAATTAACCTATCGATATGAATCATCATCAGATGAAGAATTGATCTTTGGTTCTATTAATGTTATCCATTTAACAGATCATTAATATAATGGTGATTCTGATTGTAGTGAGCTAGAATCTTGTGTGCCTAATTAGGGAACAAGAGGAACGAGACAAGTTTTAGGATACAGTGGAAGATGTGGGAATTCAAGAAAGCAACATTTTAATTATACCCCTGATCAAACCATATATGCGTCAAAAACTCATGGACGATCCCTTCAACAGTATCAACGGGAACAAGGAGTTTATTCTATGAATGACAGGTTCAGTTCTCACACAATTATTTTTGTAGACTAATTAGAAGCCACACCATCTTTTTTTTAACAAATGAATACACATAGTCAGTCTAATTTTCCTAAGCCAGCAATATTTCTAGCTTCTCCTCCGACACAATGTACATCTGTATCAGAAGAATTATCATCCAAAGCACCTACAAAACCACATCTCTATACTGGGAAATGCAGAACATTGGACCAAAATTATGATTTCTTGAAACAATTGGACAATGTACCGACCATGTTATCAATTTTGGATGCTTTGAAGCTGTCAAAAGATATTTGAGAAGCATTCATTGAGTCCTTGTTAAGACCTCAATAATTTGAAACCAAAGTTTCTATTGCTGAGGTTTATCGTATAGAGAATGATCTGGTAGAATGTCATGTAGTCATATCTTTTATGGATGAAGATAAAGATGATGTTCTGCATGGTAATATCAGACCATTATGTCAATCTAGAAAGTTCGATGAAATAGAAATTTGACGGGCCTTCATTGATAATGGCTCTAGGGTCAACCACATTCTAATTCATACACTTTATCGATTGGGCCTGACTAAATCTGAATTATATCCTTAAACATTAATATTGCAAGGATATGAAAAGAATGAACAAGAACCACTGTGTGAAATTCATCTAAAAACTCAGTTTGGAGATCTTGTTTCAAATTCATATTTCATGGTTGTTTGTTAGGAGAGAAACTTCAATATTCTGCTTGGAAGTCCTTGCAAGAATCAACATCCAGCCATACCCTCGTCATACCAACAATGTCTGAAACACTAATTCAATGTCCACAATGAAACATTGTACAGTGACAAGGCTCCATTCAAAAGATGTGAATCTCAATACATTAACGCAGAGTTTTATCACACAAAAGGAAAAAACCCAAGACAAAGGAGATAACTAGAGTTAATTCTCTTAATTGACTAGAAAAGATACCAACAAATCCATCCATACATTTGAGCACATATTATATGATACCTCTCAATTAGATTGAAAGGGTATAACTAAATTCACAGATTTATCCAGTAATTTCCATTAAGTCAATTTTTTCAATTGAGCATGACAACATGAGAGAAATAATTGATACACCAAGCAATGATGGATGCCTGAATGGAGATTTTATCATTTCATATTCTAATCTTCAAAAGGCCTCTACATCGTCAATCAGAATAGAATAAATTGTAGAAATTATAGGGGAATACAAATATGTATATTGTCAATCCATAAATCATTCTTTTTTATCACAGGAAGACTCGTCATCATTAGTAAGTTCATATGTGGTGGCGTCTTCTTCGAGATGTAAAAATAATTACTCCTCCCATAACTCTGGGACTCTTTCCTAATTATCTACTATGCCAATGGAAACTGAAGAGATAACAAATAATAAAGAAGAAGTGGAATTTATTGGCGATCCTCCTCTAGCATTTGAAGAAGGTGTCTCTACCAGCATTGATGAACTCAGAGAAATAAATCTGGGTAAAAAAAAGATCCATGGACCACTCTAATTAGTGCAGCCAAGACTTCTGAAGAGAAAGAGTTGCATACTTCATTTTTAAAGCAACATCGAGATATATTTTCTTGGAATTATACATAAATTCCATGTCTTAATCCTAATGTAGCCACCCATCATTTGGCATTTCTAGAAAAACATCATAGATTTAAGAAAACACCAAGGAGAACACACCCAACTATTGACCCTAAAATTGAAGCTGAAGTTGATAAGATTATAATGGCTAAATTTTTTACGCAAGTTCAGTATCCCCCAATATTGTCCCAGTGAAAAACAATAATTGGAAAATTAGAGTCTACATTGATTTTGGGGATCTTAATAGGCATTGTCCTACAGATGATTTTCTAGTCCCGATTACAGAATGATTAATTGATGCAATAGCTAGCTATGAAGCTCTTTCTTTCATGGATCTAGATTATGCGTATAATAAAATCTGTATGGCCACAGAGGAAGATGAATCTACAGCACTTAGAGCCCCTCACGGTGTTTTTTCTATCCGATAATGCCCTTTGGCTTAATGAATTCAGGTGCAACATACCAACATGCCACTCACCATATCTTCAATCATTTCTTAGGGAAATTTGTTGAATGTTATGTGGATGATTGGTAGTCAAATCATGAAAATTTTCCAAAAACAAGGCTGATTTGGAAAACATATTCAATAAACATCGGCAACACAGTTTGAAGATGAACCCCTTGAAATGTGATTTCGGGGTAACCTTAGGAAAACTCCTTAGAATTGTTGTATGCCATAATGGTATCGAAGTTGATCATGAGAAAACCAAATCAATCCTAGGTATGACACCTACTTGAAATTTTAAAGAATTAAAAGGACTATAAGGAAGCTTGGCCCATATCTGGCGGTTTATTGCCATTTTGGATGGCATGTGTTTACCATTCACCATATTAATGAATAAGAGAGTCACTTACAAAAGGAGTAAAGATTTCCAAGAAAAATTTTATACCATCAAAAAATATATCTTGAGTCCACCCGTATTAATGACACCTATTGAAGGAGGACCACTTATTCACTACTTGAAAGCTTTAGAGCGATCACTAGGTGCCTTCCTCACTAAAAATAATGATGCTGGGAAAGAAAAAAACCTTTATTATCTCAGTTGAACTATGCTTGATGCAGAAACCCAGAAGTCAATTATTGAGAAGTACTGCATTGAATTAATCTTTGCATTTTAGAAATTGAGGTGCTACCTGTAACATCTAGAGGTTCAATTTGTATCTCGTAATAATCCACCCAAATTTGTCCTCAGTTACCCTATGCTTAAAACACGTCTTACAGGATGTGTAGTTTTTTTTTCAACAATTTGATATCTAGTTTGTACCTTAAATGTGAATAAAATGCCAAGCTATGGCTGACTTCCTTGCGGAACATCCATCTGCGGAAGATACATCCTTCAATACTGAGCTTCCTAATGAAGACGACTTCTCTATTCAACATAATCTTCTAAGATGGGAAATGTATTTCGATGTTTTTTATTGGAGTCCAACAGGACCGAGAATGGATAACCCTAAACACAAAACGTTGGATTAGGAATTTTCCTTATTTACCCAGAAAATAAAGTATTTATTTATTTTTCCCTATTAACGTATGGTGGTACCAACAATGAAGAAAAATATAAACCTCTCATCGCAGGTTTGGAATTGGTCCTTTGGGTGAAAATGAATCATTTAAAGGAAAAAAGGTGATTTTGAATTAGTAATCAAAAAAATTAATGGGGAATATTCTATTAGAAAAGAAAAATTAATTCCTTTGTGTGATTAAATCATAAGGTTAATGACTAAATTTCCTTTAGATATGACATTGTCTTATGTCCCACGATCACAAAATGCTCAAGAAAATGCACTGGCTAATATACCTACAGCCTTGGAAAATCCAAATAGGAAAGATACAGTTATCAGTATAACCCATCGATGTGTGGTCTCACCTTTTTCTCAAACCCGAATTAAGGAAATTAATAAAAATTTCCCTATTTTTGAACCATATGGTCATACCACATGATGGAGAACATCCATCAAGGAAGATCTTCAAAATTGGTGACTTCCACCAAATAGGATTGAGAAGGAACAAATCTAGTGATGAGAGGAAAATTATACTCATTATGATAGTCCATACCTCAAAAAGATACTTCACAAATAGGGATTTGATGGAATTCTCGTCAAATTTATTGATGGAGAAAATACCACATCTGTCATGAAAGAAGTACATTCTAGAGCTTGTGGTGCCCACTAATCTGGGCACAAACTTTTCGATCTGATCTGAATGCATGGATACTTTTGGCCTACAATGATACAAGATTGTACATATTTCTCTAAAAAATGTCACCCCTATCATGTGAATTCCATCTTCAATCATTAACCCCAGAGTTTCTATATACAACTAAATACTCTTAGCCATTTTACACCTGGGGAATGGAGGTATTAGGGCCTTATCCTCTAGCCATGGTTAACCAATTCTAGTATAATCTCACTACTACTGACTTCTTCTTTAAATAGGTTGAGGAAATACCTCTCAAGGAAGTCGAAGCCAAAATAATTGTTAGATTTTTCAAAACGAATATCATCACAATGTGTGGCTCCCTCATACTATTTTTAGGACAATGGCACCAATTTTTGTTCTATTGAAGTAAAAAAATTAGTACCAAGAACATAATATCAAGTCCAACAATTCATCTCACTGTCATGGAGTAACCAATGGAAATATAGAGGCCTTCAATAATACTCTATCAATAATACTCTAGAAGATGGTAGATAATGATAAGAAATCATGGCCTTATAAACTTCTAAATGCTTTATGGGCTTATCATACAACTACCTGTACTACTTCCCAAGAAACTCCTTATTCATTGGTATATATAATTGAAGTAGTTATACCAATTGAAAGAAACTTTATTTCACATAGAGTTTCAATATGTGTCCATTTTTCAACAGATAAATGATCGCAGAAAAGATTCGATGAGTTGGAAATATTAGAAAAGAGAAGACTGCGTACTTTGTATCATATAGATGTCTATCAGAATATAATAACAGAAGATTTTAATAAGAAATTTTTCCTTCATTTATTCTTTCGAGGAGAATTTGTATTTGTCCTTAAGACTCCAATTATACCAGAAAATAAACCTCCAAAACATGAATAAAAATGGAAAGAACCTTATTCCATATATAAGGTATATTCAAATGGAACCAATGACTTAATATTATTGGATGGAGAGCTCATTACAACACCAAAAAATGAGAGATTTTTGAAGAAATAATTTGATTAATTATATACATCAGTCCTCACTATATGACTTTAAACAGCACAATACCATGTCCTTTCTATAGGACATAAAACTGCACAACCACCATGTCCTAGTTACAAGACATTAATCTGCACAACCACCATCAGCATCCATGCTAGATGACGTTTAAATGTGTATCATCTTCTTCCTTGTCACATAACATCAAACTGTATTATATCATTTATGCAACTAAAGTTTAGTCTATTTGATGTTAGAGGATTCCATAAGAAAATATCATTGACATCATCACTACTCCTTAGTATTACAAGAGCCCCTCCCTTTCTTTTTTCTGAGTATGATCTGCATAGAGTCCATGTTTCATGAACTAAGTATGGCTTAATTCTAATTTTCAATGAGATATGTAGAGATGCATGAATCTACAATTTTGGGCCGAGCCATAATCACAAAATCTTATTATTTTATTTTCTCCTCTTGTATATGAATCAGATCTATATAGGGTTTTTCTTTATGATATATGATTTGGTCCTTAAACCAATTTATGTCTTATGATTTATCGTTCTCTCAGAACCTGTAAAAAAGACCCTTTTCTTCAGGTCAAACTCCATTAGTTTAAGGAGTGATTGTTCAAAAAACTAGATATGGCTTGATTCTATTCTATTTTGATATATATAGAGATACATAGATATCCAGTCTTCCACCTAGCTGTGATAAAAAAACCCAACTTATTACTTGGTTAAGAGTCTAATCTTTATGGAGAATGTTTAAAAACAATGTATGAGTTGATTCTTTACCCATCAAGACCTATAGTGACAGTTGGTTTTTATCCCTTAATCCAGTTACAATATGTCTTTCCTTTCATGTCGGTTCATTTTCATCCTTACCATATGATATTAACCTATATGGAAATCTGATTCCTATATTTTTTATATTTTTCTGCTTTTTATTATAGAAAAGACCCTTACTACTCTTTGTTTCTCACATAGAACATTGCTCATGTGTGATTAGAAATTGGATAAGGTGATTATTTAATATAAGTAAGGTCTTTTAATTCTTTATAGAGGTGAAAATGTCGTCACTTCATGAATTTATACTACACATCATAATATTAATTCAGAAGAAATAAAGAATGTCTCCATTTTAAATTTTTGTCAAATATATACAAAGGATGTCAAAATCCTGGAAAATACTTGTTCAAATATTTCTCATTTGCATTGAACATAATCCCTTTGTATATTTCATACTCTTAATCATGAATATTTTCAAATATTCATTATATTTCATATGATTTCTGGTAACAGGGATTAAAATATCTGAGAGCTCTTTTTCTTGACTATGGAGCATGTTCCCTTAGGCGGCCTTGCTTAATTTTCTTACATAATAGGAATGTCAGTCAAAAGATGCCACTCTTTGGATATGAAGCATATTCTTAAGTTGTTTGTGCATAATAAAGCCCCCATTACCATTTTTTCAAGTAATGGTAACTTCATTCTTGGTTATAGTATCATTATCCCCTTTAATCATTGATGACAATATACATGAATTAGTATTTTAAAACAATCATTCAAGTATACTTATCCCATTATCTTTCTCACAATCTAAAATTCTTTAAGACAATGGATTATACATTTCCCTCAAGATGTGTTCAATACAATATGAAATAACATTAAAATCACTTGGACACATATTATATATTGTTTCCATTTCTGGTCCTAGTTGTATGACTTAAGAATACAGACACCATATATCTTACATTTGAGTTAGTCCTTTATAAAAGTCATATTACACCAATTTTTTTGGACATATTGGATATAAATACCCTTTCCATATTCAATTACCTTTCACCATAAACCAATCTCTGGGCTTCGGAAAATCTGAATCTCCATAAACTTAAATCATCTTTTGGAAATATAACGTTAAATTTCTAAGAGATCATTTTCCTGACTATGCAGCACATTCCCTTAGGCGGCCTTGCATAAGATTCCTACATAACAGAGCTTACAGTCAAAAGATGCCACTATTTGGTTATGCAGTATATACTCCAGCTAGCCCTTAATTAGATATCCCCCGTAACGGTTTTGTCAAATAATGGTAACTTTGTTCATGGAAAATACATCCTATAATTCTTTTATCACTTTTCCTATGTCATTACATAGATTTAGAAATTCCCAAATAATTGTTTACATTTTTCCCTTCCATACCCAAATATGATAGTATGTTTCTCATAAAAATTTTCAAGAAATTGGGAGAGTTTTCTCATACCTTTGGTCAGAGATAAAGACCTTAAATTAAAGCCACCCAACGTCCTCACTACATGACTTATTACTAAACAGTACTATGTCCTCACAACATGTCATAAAACTGCATATTATAATGTCCTCAAAGCATGACTTAAAACTGCACGGTATAATTTCCTCACTGAATGACCTAAAACTACAATGTACACTGTCCTAACTACAAGACATAAAATATCACAGTACAGTATCCTCATTTCATGACTTAAAACATCACGTTATAATGTCCTCACTGCATGACATAAAACTACATGGTATTATATCAGAAATTTCATTTTATGATAAATTTTAAACATTACTCATACAAAAAATTTCTATAGAAATGGTTTTCATATTCATGACATATGCTGGTCTAAAATAGCTCCTTTTCATTCTTAAAATTTATATCCTTGGAAAAACCACCCACTGTGGTTTTGATTCACTCAAATTTTATTTTCCCCAATCTATCAACAGTATAGTGTTATATTTATAAGAGCACTTTTTTCTGACAATGTTGCACATGTCCTTAGGTAGCCTTACATAAGTGGCCTACATAACAGGCCTGTTAGTCAAAAGATGCCACTATTTGGCTATACAGCATATGCCCTAGTTGTCCCTTTATAAGACATCCCCCATAACGGGTTTGTCAAGTAATGGTAACTTCATTCATGTAAGGGAATCCCCCTATGATGATACATGTTTTAGATTTGGTGACCATAAAAATCATGACTCAAGATTCCCCTTTTAAATATTTAAGGAATATTAACTCAATTCTTAGCCACAAGGTTTTTTTTGGGATCTAATTTTAATGTTTATGGTCAGAGCTATTTCGACCCTAAATATTAGTCCATTATGCTTACTTGGCCTAATGGACTAGGTAAAACAAAAGAAATTAATTAAAGTGAAAACATAAATGATTAAAGGAAAAATACTTTTCATTTATGATTTTTTTAAGAAGATGATTTCACAAATTGTAATTTCTCTCTTAAAGAGATTTGTTTTACAAAATGATTTCCTCGTAATTCATCATTTGTTTAAAATCTTCCCAAGCCCCATCAACTGCTTGTGGGAGTTTTTTTATATGACCTGCCTCAATCTCTTTAGCATGATAAAGTACTTCCTTAGCATCTGTGATGGCTTTTGCACCTTCCTTGTGGACTTCACCTAATGAGTTAAGAAGCTGGTCAAGCTCCCCTTTAATGACATCAAACTCATGTTGAAGGCACAATTCCTGAAGAGTCTTTACATTAATCATTTGCATTAGTCCCTTCTACATTGAATTATGATTAACATCAGCTTGGGATAGAGCTACTTGTAACTCTTCAGTTTTGTTAGAAAACTTGGCTTTTATCATATCTCGTTGAAGCTTTTTCTCATACTCCATCTTATGGATAATCTCTTTCACTACAGTATGAATTTCATGGTATTCAAAACCACCAATAACATTAGTGATAAACAGAGATAAAAGTCATGGAATTCGTGAAGGCAGTTCTTCTAGGGGAATCTCAGATATTATCTTCCAAATTTTTTTCCATGATTTGTGACGAGAAAGACGAAGAGGAATCTTCTGTTCTAGGTTCGATTCAGAATCTATGAAAAAAAGAGGGGTATATTCTGGGACTAACGAACTTAAAGAAGTGCCCTGCTCTATTTTTTCTTAGACAATGGTTGCTCCACCTTTAAATTTGGTTTCGGAAAATATAGAGGCTTCACCTATAGACCTAGCCAGTGATATTGATTTACCTATATGGTAAATCAAGAATCGTGGTTATATTTAAGAGGTAATAAAAGTGAATGTAATCACAATATCAACATCTCTTACCTAGTAGTTGGTCATAATCTTGAGAAGAATCCTCCCCAATGTTCTTAGTTTCAGTAATTTTATTTGATATCTCTGTTTGAGGAGTGCTATCTTGAATATGATCAGTATTTTGAGAGTGAATATCAGGAAGACCTTCTACCTCAAGATTCACTTGAGACAATGTCTTTGCAATGGTAGGGTTGACATAAATATCAGAACATCCTTTAGGAACTATTGTGGTAGCAATTTCTTTAGATTGAACTGCATATTTCAAATCAAACATGGATTAAAATTTAATCATAATATGATAACATGATGAATAATGAGAACTCACGTCCATTTTATTCAATATAAGGAACTCCAAAAACTATTAAAGAGTTTTATATTTTATCATGTTCTAGTAGTTATTCAAAAGGCATGCCAAGGTTCATCATTTCATCCAATGATATCTCCGATCACAGGTTTGTCTCCCCGGTGGGAACACATTCCATGTTTACTTCAAAACCTTCCTCTGGCAACCTGTGACCCCGAGCAGCTTCTTCAGCAAAAATTGTGGGGTCGACATCAGTTGTTTCCAGATTTTCTGGTGCATGTGATGAACCTAAAAGTGTCACCGAATGGAAGTCATCTATAATATCATTGGATGCTTTATGAAAAATTATTGAGTTACCAGAAGCTTTCTGTCCTCTGATAGCAGGAATCAGAGTATTGCTAGGGACATAGGTTGGTTCCTTTGACTTCAATGCCTCTTCAAGAACCACTGAATCTACATGATTTTTTTTCTTAGAAGCACCTTCTACATCTCCTTGATTCTTATCCGTGGTTTCATTCGAAGAAGAAACATAATGAGCCCATATAATAATAAAAGGTTTAAACACTTTTTCATGAGTAAAACAAAAATTCATGATTATCATGGAGACATACCACTGCTACGAAAGTGATTAACTGTGGTTTTTTTTCCTTCGATGCTTTGCTTCTTTAACTTTTTAGAAGGTATTGTATCGTCACCTACAATAATGGGTATCGGGTATCCTAGTACCATCTCTATTTCATATTCCATGGCATGTCTTCCAGGAGATATTTCACCCGATTCACAGGGTGATCCAGTAGCTCCAAGAGCATTGCCTCCAAGACTATATTGTAGTGAGGAAATTTAAGTTGTCATTCCTTTACCCAATTGTATGTTAAGAACAAATTACTCCTATATAATAATGTTTTGACTGAAATTCAGTTTGAAAAATAGAGGAAGATAAAACAATAAATGGAACATACATCCTCAAGATCTATAAAGGCACACCATTCATTGTCAAATGAAGGATTAATCCCTTCTATGGTTCTATTATCTATCATTTCCTTTACCA
This sequence comes from Viscum album, assembly GCA_963277665.1. Classification (NCBI taxonomy): domain Eukaryota; kingdom Viridiplantae; phylum Streptophyta; class Magnoliopsida; order Santalales; family Viscaceae; genus Viscum; species Viscum album. The sequence goes on along the minus strand of OY728128.1, from coordinate 1,689,238,194 downwards.
ACATTGTGGTAGGAATTTACTCATCAGTTTCATATATAAGAATTTTCATCTCTCAAATATAGGCACATACCTAATTGGTATTATCCATAAAAATAATGTTAGAAGAAGCCTACAAATCCCCTACTGTTAGAACATGCAGTCCCTTGGACAAATCCATCCAGATGGTCTCATCATCATAGTATAGACTCTACCATGCTCAAAAAACCTTTGGTCTTAAATATTTACAATGTATATCCGAGGTTTGTGATGAGTAACTTACATCCATGGACATGAGTATTTTCCCAGTACCAATTGTCACAGAAGAAGGATTGGAAAATGGAACTCTCCGCTCTTAAGAATGATGGTGTCTAGATCTCCTTGATACGACTTCAGTAAGAATTTATGGAGTGGTACTTTTTATCATTGTAGGAGGATTATACCTAGAACAAGGTATCTTTGGTGGATTTGGAGCATCATCACCACCACTCTTTGATTCTTGCAAATCGTCCACTTATGATGGATAATTATCTTCCAATCGAAGGGGTTCCTTCCTGCTATTTCTATTTATCCCCACTTGGGGATGACATGATTCAATACCCTTCAAGGTATGATGAAACCTAGTTTTTAGCATACCAGATAGTTAATCTACTCACTACATCCACAACTCAGAAATTAAAAATGACCCTAATATTCTCTGCAGATGTCAAAAACCATTGATGCAAGGCCTCTGAGTAGCATATAACTTTCCTCATTGTGGCTAGGGTTTCTTCATTGGACCATCTCCCTCCCTCCTCCAGCGTGATTCAGTATTGACATCGGCTATCTGGTTATTCATGGATATGGTGTTGTTTGGAATCAGTGTGCCTTGTGTGTCATTGACATGGCTTGGCGTTGACTCCGGGTCCTCGGCAATGATGAGGCTTGATGTGGCTCTGGATTTTGTCTCAGATCTGCATGGCACGACTTCCCGTTCTCAGGGATTTGCACTATGTGGCTCGGTTCGGTGTGGCTGGCTTTTCATTCTCGGCAATGTCATGACCCAGTGTTGCTCTGGTTCTCAGATCTAATTTGCATGACATGGCGACATCTCCGGTGTGTTTCTAGTGTGGTCAGCGATAAATCTAGAGTTTCTCGGTAGGGGGAGGTCTTGGAATTCTTCCATTAGTTTTTACTAGTTTCTTGTTTTGTGATGTTTGTGATTTTCTGAATGGCATTGGAAGTTGGTTTATGATCGGATGGTGTTGAAATTGGTATTCTAATGATGGATGTTGATGGGTTTTTGTGCATTGATGTTTCATGTTCTTGGAGTTTCTTATTTCTATAAATCTTCTTCTTGCGGTAAATCTGCTGTGCGAATCTGGTTGATTCTGGTTGGTGTTTTCTGTTGTGCGGTCCGAGGTACAGGGGTCTATTATTCCTTTTTAGCTTCAAGGGCTATTCCAGATGAGGTTTTAGAGCAAGAGTTTTCATCAGATCATGGATATTTTGAATCAGACATTTGAGAGGGTATAGGTTATTCCATCAGTACCAGGCTCGTGCATCACTTCACGAGACATTTAGCCAAGTAGTGATGAAAATGTGGAAGCTAGATTGATTGTTTTATTCTGAGGAGGGGTTTCCATTGATTTTTTTTATTTGTTTTAATTGTTTTTGATCCCTTGGGTCATAGTTTAATGTCTTATGTCCTTTATGTCATGTTGGGTTCCCCTAGATTCCTTAAAACAGGTTTATGATATAATAAAAAATAATTTCTAGTCACTCTAGTCTGACATGCATGAGAGGGGATAGAGTATTCTATTTTAGACATTTTAATTGACATGAAAATTTATAAAGATCTCAGGCCTCACATATGATTTCACCATTTATTCTGGTGGCCAACACACCATCTTTGCAAGCTAGCATATATGCTCTCAGTTCCAAACTAGTAGTACAATCATCAACAAACCACCTGGTATGCGGATTCTAATAGGGAAAGAAATGAGATTCCTTATGCATTCTCAACCTAACCCTGATGTCATAATCATTCAATGACAATGGTGAAATACCATAAAAGGCTTGAATAGATGGTCAGAAAGAACTTCCAAAAAATTTTACTCCACTTTTTACAGCATAAGTTCTGTAGTGAGTAGCAATCCATCCCCACAACACATAGAATGGACCAACTATTCTAAAAGAATATCTTCCTTTGTAAATATTCAGAAAAATCCTATGAATCATTGCTAAAACAATAGTAGCCAACCCTACTAACCTTTTCTCTACCAGCTTCGCTGCAATAACAAAGGTTCCTTACCTCACACCTCATTCGAAATCTTGGACTGGTAATAAATATACCCTGAGCCACATTGTTAAGAAACCTTCCAGACTTGTCTTTGCAAGAATATTTGGGTAGATATAATATCCACATTTTTAAAATTCTCCCCTCTCCAATGTTCAACAAAAGTTGTCAAGAATACCTTTTTTCTTTTCCCTTGGACAACTATTTAGGCATGTGAAAGTGGGCCTCTTTTACTTCTTCTTTATTAAAAATATTTCCATCCATTCTTCCAGATGAATGTCCCTCTTGGTGCGAGTTCTCATGGTGATTTAATTCTTGAGTTTGTTAAATATTTTCATCAGATCATGATCCAAATATGGTGTCTTTTTGGATTCATTCCATGTCACCTTGTGAGGAATAAACACATCGTACATGTCTCCATGGATTAGAGTAAACGCCCCACAAACTGATACATAACTCTCCATGTGTTAAATGGAAGGAATTGGTCTCTTGGCTCCACTAACCTAATAACTATGGCACGAAATCATCATTCCTATACATATAGGTTTTCCAAACCCAGACAGCGTCATAAATCCCAACGATTCTCAAATAATCTACAATTTCTACACATGTCTTTCGCACCCAGTATGCCCACATCCAAGCGGGTTTTACACCTCCTCCTCAGCAGAAATCCCAACTTTTCTTCCAACCCTTCAACTGATCTTTTAGAGATTCTAGAAATATGGATGAATAATAGTGTGGATACAGCTCGGGTGTGTCTTCCATCAAATCTAGAGAACACGAGCCATGATGCATAATATGAGATTTCTCTACTATCCCAACACCAGAAAATGATCCCCCAATAGTAACTTTGGGTGCTGAGAACTTTTTATAATCATGAAACCAAGAATGTGGCACATAGTTCTTTGGATCAATAATTTTAGTATCCTGCAAATGGCCAAAATTGTACAAAGGCAGATAGATGCTTCAAGGAAAATTGAAATGATACTTATTGAAATATTTTGAAGTTTCTGGAAGAGTGGTTTCACAAACATCAAAGAAATCATGACCAACAACATTCATCATGTCACCAATCCGCTTGCTGGAAAGCTCATCAATAGTTCTAATTATTTTGGGAGACATTGAACCAGAAAAATGATAGTGATTATATTAATAATTTAAGTTCATTTTTTGTGTTTTATAAAATAATGTAAAATACATTTAAGGTGAGATTTTTTTTAACATGGCATGAAAGTATAAGTCGGTGGGCAAGTGTGGTGCCCCACTCATGGCGTGTAGCTAAAAAACATACAGATAAAGGGAGGAGAAACAGAAGCATCTGAATAGAAGACTTGCGCTCTAAGAGATGAGAATCCAGATGTTTCGAAACATTCTACCAAAGTGAAGCCCTTATATATAAGCAAATAATATCAGACTGTGTGATAGAAATCTTACGCATTGTGCACTTATGCACCGATGTCTATTTGAGCTTTGAATACTTGTGCAACCCATTTCCCTTGTCTTTCTTCTTCATTACTTTATCTTAGTATAGGATCCACTTTTCATTTTGGATCTAATTATGAGGGGGGGGGGGATTTTATTGAAACCTCATTCCATAAAAGGTTTTAAAAAATGAAAAAGGGATCCCCTTAGAAATAAAATGAGAAAATACATGAAGAAAAAATCCAGATTTTTAAAGGCATGAATTTCGAGTCGCCTTAGTCAAGCCAAAACACTAGCGGCACGTGGCCAACATACATGCACAAAAATGTCTTGTAGCCTACTTTTTCGCCCCAACATGGCACACACGTCACTTTTGGGCCAAACTCATTTCGCCCATTGTCATTTATTTTCCAATAAATAGAACCTTGGGGTAACTATTTTTAATGAAATTTTTTTGCGAAGGCCAATTTATGCTCTGGACACCCTAGTACTTTACCCTAGTATTATGAAACATTCAGTGTAGTTTTTCAACACCTTGAGAGGATGATTTAAGGGAGGATCATTGGACTTTTGTCCGTTTAGGGTTTGAAAACCATAACACTTGCGCGCTTAAAGCGCCCAACCTCCCTGAGTCAAAAATACTTGCACGCCTCCCATTCCTCTCACAGGAACTTGAGCGCCCACTTCTTGGATCACTTGTGAATACACTTGAATGCTTGAGCAAGGTCTTGCTATAATATTACCAGACAGGTTTTCTTTTTCTTAAGTGAACATCTGGTCACCCAAGTGTACTTTCACGACCATACTTGGACACACTTATCTTCTTGGGCGCCCCTCATTGATTCACTTATTCGCTTCACTCCCTTTCATTTATAGGCCATTAAGCCTTCCTGATCAATTCATGGAAAGGCTTCATATTCACTATCTCCCTTTTCTAAAGTAGATTCTATTGAGACCGCCACAAAAACCTCTTGAATTATCAAACAGTTGGGAAAGGATCATCTGTGTGTCTCAAATTTGGTTTTGTATTTCCACAATCAGATGTTTCCCACATTTTCTTCATAATGGGGATAAGATTCATGGAGTGTATGTGGGTTTGTATATCAATAGTCACAAAGAACTTTCTCCCAGAAACAGTGTTGGGATGTTCCCAGTTCTGAGAATAAGGGTTTGGGCCTTGGCCTCTCCATTATTAATTATATGGAAGCCACAGATTCTGGTAGGGAAGGTAAAATTCACACTTACTTTTCCACTTTACTTTCATGATCAATTTCTGGACAAACATACTGGTATAATCCCATCACCTTCACCCCTTTTTCCCTCCCTTTTAGACCCTTGTCAAATGTGAAGAGAACAGGGGGAAAGCTTGCCACCTCACCCTCTTCCACGGTCGTCGCGCCCTCTTCCATCGGAAGATGAGGAAAAGTGTAGTGTCATTGTTGAATCTTTCACATCCTCTTGATTTTCACTGAGAGCATGACTCACATGGTCTTAGAGATATATTATGGCTATTACATGCGCACAAACACTCCTTAAAGGATCTATGAGAACTCTAATTAATGTTCAAACTAGGATATGTAGGAATCCATCTCAAGGTTTGAGCTCACTGGGCATCCTCCTTAGGAAATAAGCCCCAAATTCAATATTCAAAATCATCAAGGAATCTTTTTTAAGAAGTAATCCCAAAATTATATTTCTTATAGGACCATACTCTCCTATTAGATAGATCGAACTACATGGGATTTGATTCCCATTAATATGGGATACGTAGGAATCCTCCTTGAGGGTCAAACCATACATTTCAAATCAACCATGTTCTCCTTGGGCCATATTCCCAAAAGGATTTGATCCTACATGGAAACTCATATCATTTCCAAGTTCCTTGGGATTCTTTATATAAGTCCCACAATATGGTTTGACCAAGAATCTTTCACATAGAGGTCCTTATCCCATGAACATAAAAAGTGTGATGTGTCCAATTTAGTAACATCGAACTATAAGGGTTTTGATTCCTTTCACAAGGATACGTAGGTATCCCATTTGACTGGCAGGATCCCAAGATCAAAACAAACCTTCATCTCCCTGGATGACAAAAAAATCCAGAGTGCCCCACTAAGTGGCATAAAAACCAGTATCTTTATAATGATGATTAAAAGAATCTCTAATCATTATATTAGAGAATCCCATTGAGGGAAAACCTAAAATACATGAATGTTTCCATTAATGAAAAACCATGAATGTGTACTGATGATTTTTAATTTTACACCTGATAATAAGTGATTATAAATTCAAAGGGATACATATGATATACATAGTGAATTAAAACTACTCATGTAAATATCTTAAATTTAAAAAGAGAGTCCTAGAAAAGACAACAATTCCCCCCAAAATGGCGTGATGAGTCTGACCTCCCATTCTCTCAAACAATGAATGTTTTTAAGTAATGTATAGTTCAAATATAACAAACAGATGCCTTAGGAATGTCGGTCCCATTTGGATAAAGAACAGTTGTATGTTTTTGGTTCCATGAATAAATCTAGTGGATACCGCCAACAAATGGTGATTCTTAAAACTATAACACATATTTCAAGGGACTATGAAAAAACTACCTTCTAACTATTAGAATGGAAGTTATGAATTAGATGATATAAATTATAAAAATATAGTATACAAATGTATATATAATTACTCCCATTATTATCAAATATTATAATTGAATGAAATAAATATTTGATAAAAATTTATTTACTTTTTTAATAGAAATATTTTTATATGTACAAACATATTTATATCTCCAAAAATTAAATGACCTATGTTTGATTGATATTTTCAATAAAATTTATAAATTATATTTCCAATAAATATTTTTATTTCCCTTCTAATTTATTTTTTTGGTATAAGATAACAATACACTCTATTTTATAAATGAAAAAAATATATTTTTCTAAAATGTAATTTTTCTGCATTTTAATGGAAAACCATTTAAAATATGTTTCTTGATTCTTTTATAATTTTAATTTCAAAAAATAAATTCATTTTTTGATATCTGAACATCCTATTTACATTTGGTGAAAACATTTCAGTCTTTTGGGCCATTTTCCATTAAAGACTTACATTTTCGTCTTTTCATTAGGATTAATTTTAAAATGATTTCTACACATTATAAGATTAAGATTTTGAAAAATTGATCCCATATTTTGAATAATCATAAATTATATTTTCCAATGTGGAAAACATAATTTTTTACAAAAAATAATAGTTAAATTATTAAAAATAATTATATCGATTTTGAGAAAAATTATTATTAATGTGTATAGTGGACTACTACCACCCAAAGAAATGTTCTTCACTTTTTCCTTTACCACCTCACATGTGTGGTAATTATGTTCCAAACTCAATTTTTATATGACATATATAATATTTGAAATATATTATTTTTTGTTATTATTTAAAACATACCTTCATTCTTTCTATTTTCTATAAATATGATGTCTACATTCATAGACATATGGACTACTACCTACACCAAGGGATACGAAGTGTTTACACATTACACATAATGTATTAAGGAATGGTTTAGTATAATTATATGATAGATTTGAAATAATAATTCCAATTTAATTATATTATATATATAAATACATAATTTTCATTTAAATTTATTCTTTCAATACAACAATAAAAAGGAAACAATGATCATGCGTACATACGGCCTACCGTATCCAAGAAAAATATATTCAATTTCATATTTCTATATTTAATAGATTATTATAAATATTTATATATATAATATATGATATATTTAAATTATTTTTTACATTACAAAAATATTTAAATCATGATCTATGTATGAGTGAATAAAAACTCTAAATGTATAAAAATAAAAAACAGGATATTTGTAGAAACATAACATTAACATAGAATTGTTAATAAACATTTAATATAAAGTTATTATTAAATTATATATAGAACTAATTATAAGAATATATTTCACTGTTCGATTTATAATAATCTTATATTAATTATAAAAGACTCTTAAATGTGTTCAATGAAATTCATGATTAAGTTAAGGGTTTTCTTATCTCACTTTTGATTATTCATGAGATACGTTCCATGTTCACCGCTAGTTTATTTTTTGTGTATTTTTATAATCCCATGACATTATTCTATAACGCTCATACATAAATTTTTTGTTATTTTCAAATCCATTTAATTATATCCCTTTCATGGGGTTTATCTTTCCAATGATACCAAATTAGTGATTAGTATTTACTTAATTTTCTTTCTTTGAGACACATGTCATGTTGTGCAACTATATTTTTTATGAGGTGTATATATAAATAATTTTAAACATTATATCATGAATTTTCTTCTTCTAATTATATAATAAAATTAATCTAATGTTATTATCCTATGGGGATCACGATTTAATGTTACTAAATTGGTAGATGTTCATTTCTACAATCTCATCGTTTATCGGGATTGTATATTATTATGCTTCCATTGATGAATTATTTTTATCCATATCTAATGAAATCTTAGGATTTATCTTCATCTCAGTTTATTCATGATATAATCATGTTTTGGTACCATTTTATAGTATTTTTTACTTATGATAATTTAGAATGTGTATTTATGAAAATCTAAGATTATCTCTATCTTCCGTCAAAAACAAGTATTCAATCAAAAACATCTCCGCTAAAAGGATTTTAAAAATGTTTTATTTTGAGAAAGTGTTTTAAAAATATCCATGATTTATTCATTATTTTTGGAATAATTATCATATAAAAATATTTAAAAATTTATTTTCAAGATTCTTTTATATGTTTTCATGAAAAAAGGATTTAAAAATAATTTCCAGACTCCTTTATAAGTTTTCAAGGGAAAAATATTTTCATTGAAAAATGATTTTCGAGATTTTTGAAACTTCCTTTATAGGTTTTCATATATATTATAAATGAAATATGATTTCAAATTTTTTTATTTTTTAAAGAGTTTTAATAATGATAAAATATATTTTCCTCAAAAAATTTATTAAATGATTTTCATGATTCCTTTATATGTTTTAATAGTGGATTCATAGAAAAGGATTTGGAAAATGTTAAATTTTTAAACAACTGTTGTTAATATTGATCTTTCAAAATACTTCTCCATATATGATTTCATCCACGGATATAGTTTATTCTTTAGGAGGTATAAAATACATGAACACCATTCATATAATTTCACGGAATGGTTTATTTTTTTGTAGCCTGCTGGTTATGGAACTCATTTCTCTTCAACATGGTATACAATGATAAATGTCTATGAAACCTTATTCATTTGAAAAGTTATTCTTTGATGAAATAATATTGAAACTATTTAATTTCATTAGGTTAGGATAGGATTAAAAGTTTATGATTCTTATTTTATTTCATGGGTTACGATGTGATTTTTATGAAACACATACCATTTTATGAGCCATAATATGATGATTGTTTTATGGGAAACATACGTATGATTTAATAATGTTATGGGTGGGACCTATATACCCCATAAATTCATCGGCTAATGACTTATATCTCATGAGTAAGAGAGTTATGGATGGGAAGTGAACCAGGTTATGTAATATAGGGCCAAAATGGGTTTGAAATTAGTTCAATATGAATGAGAATGAATGAAATGTTAACCTGGTTTAGTAAAACATGTCGGATAAGGGAAGTGCGTCTAGTTCATTAATATATGGATGAAATGGGAAGTGAACTGGGTTTAGTATTATTAGGAAAGAATGGGGAGTTCACTTAGTACATTAAATGACTTTTTCCACTTACTTGGACTTCCATGTAAACCTTTACAACAAATATAGTCTGGGGAGTGAAACCATTACACCAATATAATATTGGAATTATGCCTTGACTATTATGAGAATCATGTAATATTATTACGTGTTTACAAAGAATTCAATATCTTATTCCTATGTTTTTCATTCAGGGATTATGTACTTGATTCTCTTATGATTCACATTTATGAATTGTAAATATTTTATCCATGAATCATGTATATGATATTTTATATGTAGGGTAAGAACATGTAATGTATTTATCATGTTATATGATCATGTTATGATTATTTATCTCTTTTTTAACCTTAATGATAGTATGAGATCACCTATTTCTTCTATTTATTTCCCTATGGTAATGAAAATGGTCTTATGTAGTAGTAAAGGGGAATATATTGATACGAAATATTGAAGATCATTCACTGAGTTAGAATATTCTATTTTATTTTTCCAAAGACACTAAACTATTGTGATCCTCTCGAATTTATTTCCATAATTTCATATTTATTAATCTAAACTGATTTAATTTTCATGTATATGAAGCATGTGTCCTTTAAGGAGTGATAAAGATGAATATTTCGAGTATGTGTATAGATAAATATTATGAGGTCACAAGGTACATTTATTTTCATTTTTATTTGGTGGCACAATATTTCCTTCAATTTCAGTTGATGATGTTTTGATCCACTTATTTTTTGACTATAGAGAAAGGGGATTTTCAACTGATCATTCAACACTATTTGGATGATTGGATATGTTTTCAATGTTTTACAGTTCAGCTAATATAATTGATATCATGAGGGTTAACGAGTTTATTCGCAATCCTAAACTAAAACATTCAATATTGTTAATGTGTATCCCATATTTTCCCCAACATATTTTAATAGATTTCAAGTTGTAATTCTATGCCATTTCAGGAAATAACCTAAGAAACATCACATATCATTGGTTTTCCCCATCCCATTGGTAAAAAACTACATTAATGTATTGAAATTCACAAGACATAAATAAATATTTATCACTACATAATTCCCTAATTTTACCCTTTAAAAAATATTTGAGGCATTAATTATCAAAAAAAAGGGATCAACACATGTTCTTTTTACCAATTCCGTCCGAGAAGGATGATGCTGGGTGTATCATTCTAGATGACATTAAATTCCAATTACAACACATGGTTCCCATGTTGCTTCCTATGATAGACCTATAGTTGGGGATTTTTCCTCATTTCGTTGACCAGTAGAATTAATGGATATGGGGACATGTACTCTAGATTCAATCCCAAATGAATAAGCATTTTAATCAAATTGATATTCAAACATGATCAAATTTTAATTAAATATCAATGGATATCAACGTCATCCAATTTTATAAATACATAAAAGGGTCGTATTTATTCCTATATAATAGAATTCATATCCTTTCTTGTGAAAGAGATAACCATAAGAGAACACTATGTGGTTGATCTACGTACAACATACCACAACTGAAGTTACATCAGCTTCAAAATCATGGGGATTAATACATCCTTTAAAACACACCCCATTGTTCCTGCCGTAAATTTAAAGCCTCAAAAATTGATATATTAGATTAATTTTAGTAGAATATGTTGGGACTCAATATTTGTTAACCATAGGTCTCTGTTTCTGAATGGGGGGATCCTCCCTTGTGGGCACTTTGGGGTTTTAAGTGCCAAGGGTCGATATGTCATGTTGTAGAACAATGATTGAGGGAATGTACCCTATTATAGGATTATGCTTCCTTGATCTTCCCACATATTCGTATTAATGAGTTAGTCTTACCACTTCTAGTTGATCATTGAAATTTATCATTTTTTTATTACACTTATTAAATATAAGTGAATTTTCTACCTATTTATTCAAACATGGGGGGGGGGGGGTTTGGAGAGTTTCAGTAGAATAAACTACTCTAGAAGGTACTTGGATGGATGATTTATTCCCACCATTCTTATCTCATCCCATTAATTCTATAATGAAATGGCCTTGACCTCTATTTCCCATATGAGGTTTAGGTAACATGGGATCATAACTATACTCATAATCAAATATTGGGGCTATTAAATAATTTGAATTGACAGAACCGATGATTAATTCTTTATCAAAGTAGTATTTTTGTAGAGGAAATATTTACCCCCTTGGATAAATATTGACGGTAAATTGTTATACCAAATGAAAAATACTTTCTCTAGGGTCAATAAAAAACACATAATTTGGATGCCTCTTACTACTCAAGGGTTCCCAACATTGGATTGCAGTGATATATAATGTGTGTCAGTAGTTATCCAAGATCCCCCAATCCATTAAATTTCACAAATTTTTTATTCCCAAAATTCGTTAGGAAAAGACTTTCATCCACCAATTAAATGTAAGACTTCCTCTATAATTGTACTGTGACATATCTTCCTTCCTTTACTTCCATCCTAGATTCCAATGACTGAATTGTGTAGATGTGATAATGGGAATTAATGGTTGATCATAAAATTGAATTTGTTGTTAATGGGATGATCATACTATAGTGAATAATCCTTTACTCATTGTTGGTATATTTCATAACCTAATCTATGGGGAATAATTTTATTAGCTCTGTTTGAATCCCTAATTGTGGAAAATCTTGATATCTTGTAGTCATGGGGTCCATTTATATTTGTTTTCTAAATCCCATAATAATGGAACTATCTTTCTCTAATATGAATGGTGTTATGATTCATTTGGGTTGTGGGGTTTTAGTTAAGATTATGATATAAGGCTCCACATGAAGAAACAAATCCTATGGGGATACTAACTCAATATAGATCACCATTAATATTCTTTATTTCATAAACTTCTATATGATATTAACAAAAAACTACAATAATACAAATGGTTTAACTATTTAAGGTATAATATGGGACATGAAATCTATGTTACACTATTCTGTGATTGAATTTCATTGAGGATGTATTAGTGGATCATTTATAGGTATCCTTGAATTTGTGCGATTATTCTAATTTCTTATCCACACAACACCATTAATTGTTCAATGAGGATAGTGTTTCAAATGGATGTATACTAATCCTATTATTCAACATAATATTTGTTTTCACTTTAATATATATGGGAAATTCAATTGAAATTCACTAATGCATGATTCTTTACAGGTTCCACATCATTCTCAAACTTTTAGAAGTGTATGTTTCCTCGTGAATATCAATTAAAATACTAGAAAATTTATTGAGTGGTTTCACCCCTAAGATGTTACTTTATTATGTGGCCACCACATGGACTAATCCGTCTCTTCATGGGTTCTATTGGATCTATTTTGTGAATGGGGGTGTAAAGGGATTCTGTAAATAGTGTCATCATACACATCCCCAATAAGGTATAAAATGTCAATAGATGGGATGAACTGAGAGGGATTATGATAAATAACTCATCTGAGATGTGTGGTGGCCAATTTTCATCAAGGATGATGTTGAGTTAAAAATACCCATATCGTTATGGGATTAGGTTCCCCATGATCCATTTATGGATCACATCAAACTAGATTTAACAACATTGAAGGGGGTTTTAGTGGTAAAAATTACCATATATTAGTTAGTTGCGGTTTCACCTATATTTTCAAAGACGTAAGCTCTGTTGTTTCTATCTTGATTATATGCATCTTCATTTGAACATTTGTGGGGTCAAATGTATTTATTACACATGGTACACTATATATTTATGGAATTATTGGTAGCTAATGATTGGATTCTCTTATGTATGAAGCTTTTTCAATGTTTTACAATGTTTGATGAAAGAGTTTCTCAATGGATAACACTTGATTAATTGTGAAATTTTGAGGTGTCTTCTTGGATAATTATTACTGATCATAACATATTTTTTGAGTAGATATCATTACTGAGATTCATATAAGATAAATGAAAATACATGATGTCACCTTTGTATAATTTTTATGATTAGAAAATGAGGTTAAATGAAATGTTATGTGTTCACTCCATTCCATGATATAAATTATGTATGTACTTTTAGTAATAAATTTATATTAGATGAACACATCATAAAGTGATGTGCTTTAAAGAAACCCTATATTTTTCTATTTGTGGGAATCATGGGGCTAGTAGGGCATCCATGTAACTTAGAATGATGACATTATTATTTTTCCTCTGAATTATTTTCATATCTATATTGTAGAAAGATATTATCATTTATGTGATAAATATATTACAAGATATTAAATTCAATTTTTTCAGACATTATAATGATAAAGACTCGTGATTAATATATTGAATTGTGGGAAACAGCCAAAAACATGATCAATATATTATTAGTAAGAACTTTTATCCTCATTATAAATGTATTCTATTTATATTCAATAGGAGATTCCTACCCTTGATCCTATCAAATTGAATTTTTACCATATAAAATATTTTATATTGTGGGACTAAGGGGAATCCCCTCAATCATTTTGAAATAATAATAACCCATGTGTGGTTTGGAGCGTGATCATTTCCTTGGGACATCTTCTAATCGAGAAATAATATTTATTATCAATAATATGGAATCTAGCATGAACAAACTTATCATAATTAGTTCATTGTCATATAATGGGTTTATCCAAATAGTTTCTACAAGGGGGGACTTCTTACTAAAATTAAATATCACTATGGGAGGAAATTATTAGTGATTTCCTTCATGGGGAGGACTATCTTTATAGCTAAGCATCCGACTACATAGAGAAAACATATATTATATTCATTTGGGATAACATTTCGGTTGTACAGTTTCATGCGATGGATCTTCTTTATGTTTGATCATATGACCTTGTTGAGGGTTTTCAGGGGACCCATCTAGAGAAGGGTTCTCATGATAAATTATTATCAAGACACAAAATATTTCTTCATTATAAATATTATAGTGAGGACCATTGGAGTTCTTGATTTAATTGTTACATGGATGAATTTTACAACTAGGTATTCTAATTCTATAATTTGGTATGAAATATATATGATCTTGGGACACCATTGATAGATTCATGGTGTCATCAAGTGTAATAGTCTTGATTAAAGTATGATCGAAGGCAGGATATTAGAATTTCAATTAGATTTTTTAGAATTACCAATTAATGTTCCCCATTGGATGGATTGAGTAACATGTCATAGACATTAACATTCATGTATGGGAGCTTGATTGGGTGACTATTATACAAAATCTGTAATATTATAAATGGATTATAAAGTATTTCAAAGGAAATTTTCCTAACATAGAGTGGATGGTGAAGTGGATTAGTAATATCTAATTAGAATAGGTGTGTGTACATGATCCGATTGACTATTTATAATGGGATTTTTCAAAAAACCCTTTTTGATGGGAGTAGGAATATGTATATCATCCAAAGGGAACATTGTATGATGTTGATATGCAAACTCATATGGAGAGGAGGCATTGTTTTCCAGGTACTAATCACATTCAATGCAATCATTATATCCTTAAAGACATTTAGAATGTAGGAAATAATAGATTTATTTCATTATATTATTAACATGTTATAAGGGGTGAATTATAAATATAAAACTAAAATATATACACATTATGTGGTTGGTGATGGGATGTAAATCTATTTCCCCTATATTTATCTCTTTGTTATTCAAACAAAAATCATTTGTAGGGGAAGAGATATAGGTCTATCCCACTATGATTTTGGGATATGTTGTTTGGTTTCTCCAGTTTTGGACATTCTTTGATGGAATACATCATCTATGTGAGTATTTTTAGGTTATAAATCATGGATTTACAAAATTTTATGCCATTTGGAATTGGAATATGTGTTTTTAGGTAATAATCCTTTTTAGTAACTATTGTGGTGTTTCTATATGAGGCTCATGGTGACCTCTAGATCTGCCTCCCTAATGTAAGGGAAGAAACTATTATCGTATTCTAAGGAAATTATCCCAATATATTATGAGATAGAAATTTCTACATTATTATTCGTGTATATGAACCTAGATAGAATTTATGGTTTTTGGGGATTCAAATCTATGATGGTTTCACATTCTACCTCCAAGGATAGGACTATACCATTAAGCTGGTACACCCATACCAATGTGTTTTACACCAAGTATTATAGAAAATGGTTTGAGTAATGTATAATATATTTAGATAAGGATTATAATTCTACATAATCAAATGTGTTTTTATATTTATGTTGGTATTATTACATTTTTATTGATGAGTGTTATGATGAAAATGACAATATATATACATAACAAACACAAACAAGGGAACCCATAAAATAAGAATCAAATAAAAAGAATGGATGTGCAATTTATTTTCTAAAATTATATATATATGGACCAAATTGATATTATATTGGTACAAATAGACCCTGAAATGTTGGCAACATAGTTATTTTGGTTAATGGAATGATTCACTTTGATTTCACCATTTTTATTTCAGGTAAAATTTATATTATGGTTCTGATGCATAATTTTAGGGGTAGAATATTGCTTCACACTATTTTTCATCAAGTTTACCATATTTATTTCATATAACTTGTTATGATATTCAAAACATGGTTTATTATTGGAAATAGAAACTACCAATGAATCCCATATCCATTATGGTTTTTGGACCTTCATTCTAAAGGAAAGCGGTCACGAAGTGATTTTACCAATGAATCTTAAAAACTCACATTGTTTGAGAGGATGAGAGTTATATCTCATCACACCAATTGGGAGAAATTTTTCAATACTCCAAAACCCTTCCATATACTTATGTCATATCCATGAATACTTTATATTCATTTAAATAAAAATTTTCATCCATCATATTTGTAAAAAATCATGTATAAATTCCAATGTAACCATCTATATGTATCATATATTCTCTATAAATAGAACCATATGTATATATCTAAGGTTATCCATTTATAGATACACCTATATATATCAAATGTTTTCCATATTTTCATTTTATTTTTTTGTAATTAATTTTTGAAGGATCATGGTTTAAATCCACATGATTCGGAACTCTAGAGTCTATTGTGGTCTACGGTGGTAGTTAGAGTCTTGATTTTACGATCGATCCTATAATATAGGCTTCATTTATATGTTTTTAAAATGAATCATAACCCACATAGATAATTTCCACTTAACATAACACAACATACGATATAGAGTTAGGTGAGAAGGACTACACTATGAAGTTTCATTGCATTTAGAATGTATATCTTAGAATAACGTTTCTAGAAAATAACTATTTTTGGATGAAACATGAGTGTAAATTTCTAGTTTATATTGATTGTAATATAGCCTTGTGAGGAGATAATATGAAATTATGATTTGGTCCAATGTGGATGAGGTGGAAGGGTCCTAGAAGGAAAATAACCTCCCATGTGTTGGAACTAATCTTACTATGGATATAGCATAGTAAAGATAATGATGAACTAAAGTTATTCGGTTTGACCCTTATGGAGGATAACTATGTGAACAATGAGTAGATGAATCAAATTACATGTATTTAGGAAATTTTAGGTATTATAACTTTAAAGGATGATTCATAACTTCACACAATCTCTTAAATTTACTAGCGGATGAGGGAGAGGGTATAAAAGGATGAAGATGACCTAAAAATACAAGAGGATTACACTAGAATGTATTATCAATTCATAGTGTTATATGTTATGAAATAGATATATATAACTAGCCCTCATCTAGTAGAAAATTTTGTGGTTCCCAAAACTGTATGAAACAAGGAGGTATCTTGACCATACCCCCAGGTTGGGATCCTCGTTATAATGTGGGTGAATAATTGAAAACACCCTCAGGATCCTACAAATTTGGTAGGGTATATGTGTGAAACATTTTACCATGAAAATTGACAATCAATCGGGATACATAACAATGTGTATTTTTATCTAATAAAAATAATATAGTGGCCTCTGTTGAGGTCTTGTCATAGTTTCCTTTAAATGGGAATACCAAGGAGAGGACCATGTCATTAATGATATAATATATGTCCGAGTGGGTGATACTATTTTGTAATAATTGCATGATTTGGATGTTACATCACCCATGTAATACTTGGGAATGTTATCTTTGGCTTTACCCATGTGGTTCATGGTCAAGTTATCATTAATATTACCCAGGTGATACCTCAGTGAGATGGGATGCGCATGTCATTGGGATTAATTCAGATTAACCAAGGGTACCACACACATGTTATATTTTTAGGTAAAATGAGATGTTTTATTGGGAAAATAACGACATGGGAAATCACACTTTGGAAAGACCTTTATTTAATATCCATGGTTTTCCTTAGGTCCACTTTGAAATCTAGAGCTCATTTTTTAAGAAAATAACAGAACTTTTCATGTGTATTCTTGAAATATAGGGGAATGGTGTTCCTCATATAGGTATTTTCTATTTAAACCTTTAAGAAACTATATTCCCCTAACATATAATAATTACCTCTTATTTTTTCATATTCCAAAATCTACATAAGGGATTGGATGACTATGGAAAGAGGTACGAGATATAATATATTCAAGCTATCTCTTCATCTTCTAATCTTGTCAAATGAGGGTCCTAAAGGTACTATTGTTAGGATATATTGGGACCATAGGGAAAGAGGTAATGTCATGAAAGTAGCTTTAATAGGTTAATTTTTTATATTAGAACTTATTGATATCTTTTTAGTGCAGTTTGACAAGTGCAGATGAGACCTGCATTAATTGTAGTCCCACTGTTGGGTCTTGTGTGAGGTGTTTGACGTGTTTTTTGTTGGATGGGTGAACTCTTGGAGGATAATTACATGTAACATTTATTTCACTTTTAGTTAATATAATGCCATGAATTTCTTCTAAATGGCATGCCAATATTGGCATAAATTATTTTTATAAAAATCTGATAAAAGAAAAAAAACAATTTTACAAAAAATAAATATTTCAACATGAAATTGTATTTATTATTATTCCCTATACAGTAAATACATTTAGATTAATATAATAAAATTATTATATATATTATATTTTAATTTCACATAAGAAATTCATCAATATAAATTAATATAATTAATTTAAATAGAAAACAATTTTCACATAAAATTAAATTTTCAAAAAAACAATTATATTTTATTTCAAACACTTTTATTTTAATTTATATCTATTTAACAGCCAATTGTCTTACTATTTTAAATATTTAAATAATATTTGATTTATAATTTCATTAATACAATACATCCCTACAAAAATGTATAATGATGATAACTATTTTATTAAATAATAATATTTTAGTCGTATAATGTTGTTGGTTAAAACTCATAGTCACGTGTAAAGTATAATATCAAAAAAATTAAAAAAAATTAGATAAAAGTAACTTAAATTCTCAGGGTGTTACATTATTGTATGATAATATTATTTTTACACTAGAAATTCCTTCACATCATAAAAATAAATGAAGACATCTATGATTCACCACATTACTAGGGTCCCAAGTAGCACCATAGAAATTTTAATTGCTCTAGGGAACATTGAAATTATGAGTAGTCATATTACATAGAATATTACCACTGTGATATATTATTTATATTAGTTTTTGTTAAATGGAATTTTGTTTATCTAGTAGTAAAAACCTTGAGTTCTATACTAGTTAGGGATATAGTTTGTACTTTCAAATGATAGATAGATCAAACAGATTATGAACATGATAATGTTTTGGTGGAAGTTCCAAATGATAATCTACCACCACTTTTCAAAAAATATTTTCAACAATATCGATATATCAATGGATAATATTTCGCTTATTTTTAAATATTATAACCTTTTTCAGTGAAATATTCATATAAACACATTCCCCTAACTCTGACCTCCACATCTCATAGATGATTCTTAAAATATCTTTTAAATCAACTCTGAACTATTTTTTGTGTTACTAAATGGTTCCAAACTTCTCATTTATCTCCTCATCAATAATAGATACCAATATAGTCCTTTATCTGATACCACACATGAATGTTGGAGTTTTTCAGTTCATACCATGGAAGACTTCATAATGATCTATATCAATTATTCTGATAAAGATATTATTGCAGAAAAATTTAAATAGAAATTTTTTTATCCGGACCACCATTAAGATCCAGGAAACATTATCTCATAATATCATCTGGAGTATAATTTTTTCTTTATGATTAACCTTATTTATAAAGAGAATATATAGTATAACTACTCTACTCTATATCTCAATCATTCTAAGAACGTCTCTTGAATAGAAAAGAAGACAATAGATCTTGACGAAATAATATTGAGATTGGTAATTAATGAAATCTACAGTATTTAATCATGTATATCATGAAAATATTATCATGTGAAAAATAATATATTTTGGAAATGAATTTCTTTGACATCATAAGGTGGTAAACTAAAACACACAAAATATTGTTCCATTTAGATGTTTTGAGGGTTCCAATAAAGAAATCCAATTTGGTGTTTTAACATTATGATTATAGTATGGGTTATTTTTAATAACATCCTTATAAATATATATATATATAATCCTTAACAAGTTTACATACAAAGAATTGAAATAGATACATGAAAATATCGATTTTTATATTGTCCTACTAAAAATATTCTTCCAGATTTCTATAAATATTCATAATTAATGGATTAATAGATAGTGAAAATGGTATGTTTCTTATAATAGTTACTTATTCAATTTAGGGATTAATAAAACATATATTTTTATCATGAACTATATCATTTCATCACATTCATCATTGAACTCATACACATTTTTGATATTCATCTATAGTTCCACATCATCATTTTTCACCACAATAATCATCAAATGGATAGATAGTTAAACATTCATCTATGAAAAATAGGATTTCTAATATTACATTAATATTTCATGTCCTATATTTTATATGTACATAAGTATTATATTTTATTTAATCCCCAGAATGGAAAAAATAGCATGGTATATTTGACACATGCCATCAAACACCTTATCCCCCTTCCCAGGTTGATATTATTTTTGAAATTCATAATTTTTAATCCATTGTTATTTTCTTATCTTGTGAATATTCAACTCATTATATGTAAATACATATCAATATATTGGACACAAATTTACCAATAAAAATAATTCATGATGAAATGCTAGGGAAAAACATAACATCCATCCCCAAGTCATGATTCTGGTAATTTTCACATGTATTTAAATTGGTGTGTTACATATATTCTCAGTAAATAATATATCATGAGTAAGAATATAGATCCTCTTAATTATTCCACAATAAGGATCACAAAAACTAATCCACTTTATTGTATTATTAGAATATGTGCACTAACATTATTTCTATTTAACAAATCGAACATATCTTTATATTCAAAAATCCATTTGAACTTAACCAATATTGAGAGAACTTGGTGAGAATAATAGATAGTCATGACAAATATGTCAAAAAATTTCATTATTATCCTATTAATTATCTTATAAATAATATGAATTTCAGTTACTTAGATTGGTATAGGCCATTATATAATAATATACATCCTTTAATGATGCACCAGTAAACCCTCAATTGATATTATGTGACCTAACAATGAATCATTTTATATCCAAAACACACACATGTTTAATTTTTCATGGAAATCATCATTCCCATGAGTCGTCATAAAAATTATCAAATGATCATCATGACCATCCTTTATATTTTAATATACTTAAATTTCATCAATATAGGCTACCCCTAACCGGGCAAGGTCATATATAAGTATTATTTTCATGTTGTCCTAAAAGATATCCTGTGTAGTAGTTTGTACAAATGTTATTACTATAAATGCATAATTCTCGTAACTCATACAGAAATCATTCCTTATTATATCCTAATTTATAACCGATAATTAATGATATCTAGAAATACTTTGAATCATCAAAATGGATTGAGCGCCTCATTAATAAAACTAAAAAAACATTGATTTGGGGTAGAGTATTCATGTTCTTGACAATATTATTTTTTTGTTCTGGTAATCAATGAAGATAATCATTAAAATATATTTATTTGTAACAATGATAATAGGTGATCTATATGATGATGAACTATGTGATATGAATCCCTTCTCAGGATTCTATTAGGGTTGTTTTTTAATTCCTACCACTCAATTGGGGTCATTTTGAAAATATTTGTTGAATCAGGTGTGGAAATAGGTAGGAGTTCTATTGAGCAGTCAACTTTTCTAGTCAGTGGGAGAATAGACAAATATTCAATAAATAAATAAAAAACACCCAGAAAATATGCACATCCTCAATTTTTGGTTTCCCCCAACAATCTATGATAAATACCCAAAATGGATATGAAATAATAGAAATAAAAATGAAGTAATTTAAATAAAAAGTTTTTATTCATCCTCAAAGTGATAAATTATAATAGGTTCTTTTAGAATTTTAAATTTTAATTCCATTACCTAGATGTTATATTAGGAGTTATATAAATAAAAAAAAAATATTTCATGAATTGAATTAAATTCAACCAAGGATATAATAATAAGATATATTAGAAGAATATATCCACAAACATTAGTAAAAGGTGAACTATATACTTGAGATGATCCAGTCATACTATTAAAAGTTTTCTCTTCCCTGTCTACATTTAATCAATTTGGTTATCATTTGATACCCCTATAAAATTTAATAAATATAAATTTTTTGGAAGAGATAAAATAAAATAACATAATAGATTTCTTGACTGGATGATAAGTATACATTTCACCATGTACATATCATAACCCACATTGGTAGTTGTGATGATATGAGATTTTCCACTGTCTTTGGTATTAAGAGTTTGTTGATGATTATCAAAATCATTAACCTTCATATTCATGCATTAATTTCAAACATCCAAATCATGTTACATTTAATGTATTAGATTGTGGTTGGTTCATCAGTTGGAATCTTATTTTATTCCATTTCATTAAATGACATATTCATCACCTTTCTAAATTCCTAGGATTTATAACCTTAATTTATATATTAATAGAACCTTAAATTTACATTGAACCAATTTCCAAGATGTTTCTTCCCAAATTTATTTTGGGTATTTGGATGGAATTTCTTTCCACCATGTGATTTATTAAAAATTTTATGATACATTGTAT
This sequence comes from Viscum album, assembly GCA_963277665.1. Taxonomy (NCBI): domain Eukaryota; kingdom Viridiplantae; phylum Streptophyta; class Magnoliopsida; order Santalales; family Viscaceae; genus Viscum; species Viscum album. The sequence goes on along the minus strand of OY728128.1, from coordinate 1,689,215,548 downwards.
TCATTTTCTTATAAAAACAATTAGAATCACGAGAATAAAAATTTTATTTTTCTATATTTTATGAGAAAACAATGATTTATTTAGATATAAAAAAGTATCTTATAGATAACATCTTCTAGATACTTGGTTTTAGTCCATGAAAGGGTTGATAAATTTTTATTAGGACAATTACTAAACTATAATTGTACCTTGAATGTCTTGTAGTATTTTACACCAATATGTGAATATCTTCATCATTATTTTACTTTAGAATAAAGAATTTATTCTCTATTTTTGTATGTATATTATGAGAGAAGTTCTTAAATAAAAATAGTCTATGAAACTCATCCAACATGATTTACTCAATCACATGCTCTTGTCCTGTATTTATTATAAGATTCCCCATTTGATTTGCTTCACCATGAAAATGATAAATAGAGAGTAAAAAATTTTAATTTTATGAGAACTGGAGAACATAAAATATTTCATTTGTGGTGCTAATCTATTTTTCACGTACTAGTAGATCAAAATACCCACTAAAAGAATGTGGATGTTTCATTTGGAAATATTTGACATTATGTGTTTCCTCCTTTCCTAAATTAGATGTACGGTAGGATTAATGTCTTGAAAATGTTTTATAATCCTAGAAATATGATTTTTAATTCCAAATATAAAATAATTAGGTTTCTATATAGGATAATCATTAAAATTTCCATCACATTATGAATAAAAATAGTTTCATTGGCTTCCAATAATTTACAAAAACCAAAAATCGTTGTTTGAAGAACAATAGTCATATTGAGAATCTATATAATCATGAAAAAACATTTGCAGGATTTCTTAACTGTAACACCATATTTTTAAGCTATGTCACCATATGTTTATCCTAGGATAAACTCGGATACCATATATTCAAATGTGTTAAAATAGTGGATAGGGAAAATGCTATTTAAAACCTGGAATACCACCGGGTAGTTTCCAACCAAGTCCAGTATAAGGTCACATTAACCATACACTAGAAATATGATGATGAAATACATTAAGAAATATTTTCAGGATTGTTACAGTGAAAAACATATATCAAAACCACATCATCTTTGTGTATCGATTAAGATATTTATTTACATGAAAATCAGTTAAGCCATATGTTACCAAAACGTTATATGTTATCCTATTCCCAGGATTATCGAATGAATTTTCACTAAACATCAATAATAATAACATCCAATTATTGACTAAACCCCTCTTTCATTCTAGCTAACGTGGTCTAGTCTTCTTGAATATAAATATTACATTATTTCAGTATAATATTTAACAAATAAAATTATAATGCATTCTAAAACCAAAAAGGGTTACTCTCTTTGGAGAAAATATACATTAAAATACAACCTATTTATATTATACATCATATATAATAAATATCATATCATATTTCTCACTTATTGACATACCCTATATGAATCATTTCATCATGACTTAGGTAATGGAAATGTAAGAAAGGGAGATCTTAAATTTAGAGTAATGCTAAATAGGGGAGATACCAATTTTTGATTTTATGAAATTATAAGATAAGAATAATTCATTAAGATTGTGATAATAAAATAAAACATTAATTAATTTTTTTATAGAGAATAGAATAATTTAGTAGAAAACACTTTAAAGAAAACATGGACCTAGAGGGAAAATATTATCGACCATATAAGTGATGAATTATGTTATTCTCAAAAACATTTTCTAATAGTTTACATAACAATGGGTGAAAATTGGAAATATTTCGTGAAGATCCCTCAAATAACTAGTTGATAATATAATGAAATTTATTTATATTATGATTATCATAAAATTACATTAATGGAAATTCTAGTATAAACAATCCTGATTAAAATTGGATTGAATCATAATTCCCTTACCTCATGTCTTTTCATTTTTCATATGTGTTCAAAATTCATAAATAACATATATATATATATTATAACAATATTTCATAACCTTATTTTCAATATATTACCATATATAGATAATTATAACATCCTATCACCAATTTATTTACATTTTTTTTTGAAAATCACTATTCTTGGTGATAAATATTTTTTATGAATGTTTCTATTCAATAATACTTTTCCTTATAAATAAAGGATTGTTACATAATCTATAATATTTTAATCTTATAGTTAGTATTATAATTTATTATTATATACACTTTTATAACTAGTTATTGAAATTTATTATTAAAAATGAATTAAACCACATTGTAGAGGCGGTAGTCTATAAGTATGAAAAAGTGATGTTTGATTTTTAAAAATAAACTAAAGAAAAGTAAATCTTAATTAGAATTTTAAGAACCAGAAAAATATAATATACATCATTTATATTCAATATATCTAACATTATAACTATTAGAGGGAAGTCTTTAAGAAAAAAGATATGCATCATTTCATGGGGTGCAAGTAAACACATTCACATGCGAATTGTTTTCTCCTCCTATATGATATAGAGTATTTGGATAATAGTTAGTCAATAATCATAATAAAAATTAAATATATTTAAGATACATAACTAATCATTTTATAATGGATTCTATATGTTTAGAACTTGAAAAATATGAAATAAATTCAAATATACTCTGTTAATAGTCTTACCCATTCATCGAGAAACCTTCTTGGGATTATATATTTTTACATAAAATGGTGGTATTTTGGAATGAAAAGAATATTTATGACATGTGTAGTTCATATATCATGGTAGTATGGTAGGATTTTTAATATATATAATCATCTAATAGTGCAAAAAATTGAGAAGAAGAGGTGTCTTTTTATAATTGAGTGTATGTGAACTCTAGGAATTACATAATGTATAAAATTAATATAAATTAATTTTCATGAATAAGTTGAACAAAATTGATATATTTAAAATATAGGATTAGTTTTCATTTAAATCATCAAATCTAATAATACCTAGACAAGTGTTGGTGGTCTTTTCACCCTTATTACTTTATTTTAATCACTTATTAATCCTTTTGACAATTACTTCAATATTTAAGTTGTTTAATATTTAAAGGTCAGTAATATCACCAGAAAAATTATTGTGAAACAAAAATAGAGTATGATTCATATTGAAAACCATATACAACTCCCATTTATAAAGATATTAATTTAATGAAATTTTTATTATTTAATGAAATTTTTTTTAGCTATGATTAATTTCATTTTCCAAACTATTCATTTAATTTGACATTAATTTCATTAAAAAAATACTCAAATTCGATTACTGAAATTTAAATGATACAAATTATGTTAATTTTATCACACAAATTCATATAAAAAAAATTAATGACCCAAATATAGTTTAATTTTGATATTTTAAAAAGTATTTATTTTATTTTTCTATTAATACAATAAATAATATATTGGATTTACGTAATCATTTAAGGTAATTATTATATTAGAAAAAAATAAATAAATAAAATATATGATTCTAAATTAATAAATAATTCAAATATACATTTATCATCGATCATAATGAATAACAAAATATCACCTGCACTCCTAGATATGGGGCTAAAATTGTAAACATTGCATCTTTGTCATTGATTTTAAAAACTATGAAATAAGTTTTAACCGTATAGACCTTAACGAATCAAAAGGACATATTGGATTACTTATATTCTCATGGATAATTATGGATTAGAGGTTTAGATAATTTGGAAAATATCTTACATAAACATTACCCAAGCCATTAAATGATAATTTATACTACTTAACCCATTTATTCAATTTTCATGTTAATTCATCATAAATATCCATATATATTCCCTTCAAGACATAATTTTTCCAAATAATTCTTTATGACTTGGGGAAAATGATAAATAAAAATGGTGAGTTAAAATTCACTGTAACAGTAAATAAAAATAATTATCAGTTGAATGTTGTTAATGGCAATAACAAGTGATAATATGTATGACGGAATAATTAGACTGCATAGGAGAATCATAAAATAAACATCTCCTATCAATACCAGAATCATCAATCCTGAAACATGGTTTAAGGATTTAACACATGAAATAATCATAAGAACCAATAATCATGAACCATGTGATATCAATAATGAAAATTTGAAACACTATAAACCAATGTAAATAATATATAAAATGTATTGGTATATTGGGACAACATCAAAATATAACCCATAAAATTAGAAAGCATATTGACGAATTCTAAAGAGATCCTTGTAACAATTAAATATATACTAATAAAATTAAAGTGTTATCTGGTCTAAACCAACTTTTATCCCATATCCTGATCACCTAATGTTATTTGGATGAACCCATTATAAAAGCAGTAACGGGCTCACCCAATGCAAGCTCGGCACACCCGTCGTAAAAGATATAATAATATCACATGGTTCTGTCTTGGAACACCCATAAAATATAGTGTACATGAACCACAACATGAATAATTCATATAGAATATTCATCATAAAAATCATATAATCGTTCATTAGTCCTTTTAGAACATGATTAAAAAATGTAAAAAAATAAATGGGTTCCATGTCAATATCAATAAAACAATATCAATGCATCTCAGAATTTAATGAGTATGGAAACATGGGAAAATATCCCCATTGATGCATATATAATAATAAGGTTTTATCTAACATTGATGAATGGGAAAAACATTAAAATATCATTAAATACATTATGTGTAATACATCATTTTCCATTTGAAAAATCACATTTTAAAAACCCTAAAATCAAAAAAATTGAAAATATTTTTCATCGAAAAAAACATTAAAACATTAATAGATAGCATTAAATATAATTTAAATCACTTTGTAAGGAAATATCCCTTTTATTTCCCAAAATAACATTTTATATTGTAAAAACACTATAAATAATTTAATTTTTAAGTAACCAAGAAACCATATAATGGAAGCATCATAGAAAATGTTGGTAGAAAATTCTGTTAATAATGTAAAAATTAAAATAATGATTTAATTTATATTTTCGATAAAACATAGATAAGAATTTTTTAAAAAATGACATGAATTTTTATATAAATTTTGTTTTGTAAAAATACTTACATGGGTTAAAATACCATTAATGATTCATTGTAATTATTATAAAAACATTTTGGAAAATATTTTTTGATACACGGTTTTTGATGTAAAATGGGATTTCGACGAATCGAGAAATAATTTTTTTTCATAAAAATGTTTTCTAAATTATTTTCCATAACAAAGGAATAAAAAATTGTACTATGAATTTAAAATATTGTTATCAACAATATGATAAAAAAATAACTAAAATCCATTAAAAATTTAATATCCTTAAAATAGGGGTTAATGAATGATTTTTATTATGTTTATCCAATGTCAATCCATAGATAACATGAATAAATGCAACATAAAATAATAATTTTTTTTAAAAACATAATATCATAATATCATAATTAGTTAATTAGATGTTTAATCCAATGAATATGAATTATGTTATGAAATCCATTACCTCGCAATTCGTCTTGGATTAATGTTTTGTAGCCATATATATAGTGGATTTAAACATGATATTAACATATTATAGAACAATATTAATATTTTTAATATCATATATATTAATTTTATAGAATATTCTCACACATTCATTAATAATCATTAATAATTTTAATTATTTCAGCTGTTAAATGGCTAGTTTTCTATATCATGATTTGTTATACAATTTATGGTTATTATGAATATAATATAGTTAAATAATAATAATAATAATCTAATTATAATATTTATAATTAAATTATTATTTTATGACCAAGTATGAATTATGGTTTCGAAAAATTATGTTTTTTAGAATGTTGGAGACAGTAGGCCATATGTACGCATTTTTAACGTTTCTACTATTCAAATCATCATTATGGAAAAGCCTTATGTAAAATTTTATCTTCTAAGAATGAAAAAATATCTTAAATCCAATTTTATTTAATTTTATATACTTGTATATATATATATCATCCATGTAGTTTAGTGAAAAAAAGAGTCAAATCACATCATGAATGAGGTAGTGTACACGTACACGTACAAGGTTATTATCTTTTGCTGAGAGAAAATATATGAAATTGAATGATATGATATTATGGGGTAATGATAAAAAAATTATTAATATCATGATTGTTTCATTAATATGATATATATATATATTTATATTATCATTATTATTTTCCTTGTAAAGAGTTAGTGAATATAAATCAAAAGGCTTCATGTGGCGGTAGTCTAATGTACACATGAGGAAAGTTATCGTATGCACTACAAAATGGAACTTAAAAATAGTATATATGATATAATAACTCCTTTTTTATTATTATTTTACAAGTATAATATATATAATATTTGTACATCATATTACCTAACCATGAGAGATGGTATTAAAAAAACAAATGACATTGATTTACAAAACGGTAGTCCACCGTATAGAGAAATTCCGATTTTACAATGAATTTTTTGGAAGAGATGAAATATATGGGTTATACCATTAAAAAATTTATATCAAGTAATATTGGATACACATGGGATATTATATGACCATGTTGTAATAATTATTCTATTATGTGGTAGAAGAAATAAATTACAAATTCTCGTTGAAGAACGTTACCGCTTCTTCATGAAACTATTTTTGGTTTTCACCAAAGGCCATTAATGGATAGATTTATCCTAAAAATAAGGAGTATAGTATGAAAGTAGGAAATTATATAAATTATTTAGAAATATATTAACCAAAATAATTTTTTTTTAATATGAGAAGAGTGGAGGATAGGTGGTGGTCATTTATTAGTGAGGTTAGTGGAAAACATCTAATTTTTTAAATAATGAATTCCACCTAGATTTGTTTGATGTTTGAAGTCTCAAGTAAGGAAAAATTATACATAATATAAGCTATAAATTCATCATATGTCCTTAAAACTATATTTTATACATTTCATGTTATGAAATTGATCAAACGTCGATTAAAACCGCGAAGCATTTCAAAACCGGAAATGTAAGATCGATCGTAGGCAAAGCGCATCGTTGAGAAAGCGGATGTCGTATTTGCGTATGACGATGATAAAAAAAATGGAAATACAAATACAAAAGAAATAAAAAAGTAAAGAACACATTGCAGAGACCAAAGTCCTCCTCATTTCATTAACATATCACCCTATTTATTGAGTACATGAGATCTGATCCAACGGTGATAATATTAAAGGTTGGCCATTAAGAGGGGAATTAATTGGGAATTGAGGATTCATCATTATTGTCATAATTATGACATCCATTAATAACATTTCATAACACTCCCCCTTGGATGTCATAATTTAATGGAATCTTATTTTAATCTTCACTAAAAAAACCCTGTGGGAAAAATAAGTGAAGCCAAAATAAAATAATTCGATGTCATGCTACCTCATTATAAACCTTATCAGGAAAACCCAGTGGGAAAAAACCTGATGAAGGGAAAAAGAGTGCAGTGTTCCCAACTCCCCCTGATTATATCGTTTAGATGTGTCTTCAGGACATCAATTAATATTATTATTTAATTATGTCTTCGAGACATGGGAGGAAGACCAAAGGTAATAATGAATGGTCTCATTGAAAATTACGACTCAAGGGGAAGACCAAAAATTAATTATAGATATCCATAATAATTGATAACATTCCATTGGATATCTGTTATGATGTATTATTGCCTTATTAAAAACATCATCAAGGAAAAACCCTTCAGGGGAAAACACTTGATTAGGGAAAAAGAGTACAATAACAAACAGTCCCCTAAGTGTTGCCTCGTTAAAAACCTTATCAAGAAAACCCATTGGGAAAAACATGACTAAGGGAAAAAGAGTACAACAATTACATCTCCCATTCATAATGATCATCATTTATCTCAAAGAATGTCCATGATCAATTCATAACCAAAACATTCAGTTTTGAATTTTGGAATAATAATAATCTATTCCCTTTTGATTCCAATGAATAGGGAAGAACATTACCTTGCATTATAATATGATTCATTGCCATTTTCAAGGTACATACGCACATGTACATGTATATCCTTCACGGATTAATAAAATGTGCATTTATATTTAATCGTTTTGGGATAAGTATGTTCTTTATCAACCCGTTATGTATGAAATCTATCACATTATCTATTCATTAAGGGTAAAACCAATCCAAAAATTTAATATTTCATCTTCAGGATGATTAATTCAAAATACAAGGATATTCCATGTAATTTCATGATCAAATAATTCATTGATTTCATAAAACTCTTCAAGAGTGTAGCTGTTTTTCAAAACACCTTAATAATACAATGATTCATACAAACCATGGGATGACAAATTCAACTCATATTATTCCTTAACATAATATGGATAAATCTTATTCAATTCACCGCATAATTTATCAAATTGGGTGAAACTTCCATAATTTTGAATATGCTTCAGGCATTTCAAATCTTTCTGGGATTCATATAAATATCCAAATAATGAAGAATATAAGATCATTGGTATTCAATAGTCTTTATAGTTTGGATAATCAATCCAGAACTTTATATGTCGAACATTTCATTAGTTCCTTTAATAATTTTGGACAATTATGATGATGTCGACATCTATAAAAATCCATAGTCATCAATAAGTTTTAAAAGCATTCATAGAAAATACATCATCAACAACATTTGATTGGGATCTCATAATTTTTCTGGTACCAGCGTCACTTCAGTGAAAATATCTAAAAAGATATAATGTTGTCGATATATTAATTTTCATCTTCAAGGGAAAATATATTTATTGCTTTCTAGTCATGATGACCAATGATTTTATATAATCAGTTCAACCACATTTCAAGTGTGTATAATCAGACTATTGATTTTCAACACTTTACATTCATGTAAGTGTTGTGAGCACCTTGTCCATGGTTCTGCAGGTCCATATAATATATGATACTCGGTATTTAATTTAATCAACATGCATATCATGAAATGTATACTCACCAGCAGCAAATAACACATGTGATCACTTAGTGGATGCATCTTTCATATAGATGGATCACATGGTAGGTGGGAGCGCCCATATATACTTCTTCATAAGTATATGGGAAATTTATTTCCAAAAAAGTTGCTAATGATATAAATAATTTACCTCAAAAATGGGTACCTCAGGGTAAATTATTATACAGGGGGGATTCTTAATGAATTAATGATAATAAATTTATTGATAATTGTGTAGACATGCATCTATTAAATAAATTCATCATTCTCCCCCTGATGGATGTATACTATGTTATCAATAAATTGATTCTCGTGTATACATGAATCAATATCCTTCATTATAATTAATCCCAGATGACCTAAATCATCATGTCATATATTTGAAGTGCCAGGATCAGTAAACTTCTGGTTTACCATTATTGATTTGATTGTACAAAACAAATTCATTATAATCACTTTTATGAATGCTTGTTACATATCGAGGTACCTCTTTTGTCTCTATATGATATTCATTTTAAAGAATAACATTCATATATCTCATTGAGACTTAACAAAGAATTAAGAATTTCTACTACCAAGTAGAAATATATTCGCTCTTCTGGAGTCGTTTATTAATTTTCACTACCGGTAAATGTACTTATATGAGCATATACTAACGCATATATGAGTTCTTTTGAAGCATTTAATGAAAATAATATTTTGCTTCAAGATCGACACATATAAGACCTTCGAGATCTTTTATTATGAAAACTCATATTTGTCGTTATAATTTCCACTTATAGTGGTCGATGAATTCATAATATAATCATAATGGGTTAGGCCCATTACCAAGCAGATTATTGCATAATTTAGAACTTCTTCCAAAATATTTTGGAACTTCATGTCCAAATATTATTTTACAATACATCTACCTGGGATAGGATCCCCCATGTCTTTTAAAGCTGGTGAATGTGGTAGCGAGAACCAATGTGGAAGAACCTTCTGGATTCATGACACACTTTATCACCATCCAAAATTATAATTCATAAACAATATTCACTTTAAAAAATAAAATATTAATCATTTTATCAGACCTCATCAACTGTCGAATATTCTTGATATCATAAATCATAATAAAAAAATCATGAATAATTTCATTCGCTTCAAGGAATGAGATATAGTAGTTAAAACTACATTCATATCGGGGAATGAATTCATTCATCGGATTTCATGATCCATGAATGATAATTTATTATTTATCAATAATGATCATCTTTCATAAAATATAAATTTCATTGATTATGATGATCATTTTTTTAACCACTTCAGGTGGTAAAATCATTTTCATAATATATATCGGATTATCAAAACTATGTAATTAAGTCATTTCATTTATGAATTATATGAACAACTACATCCACTTCAAGGGATAGATGAATTACATTAGATGATATTGATAAATCATAAGAATATGATAAATAATAATGTTTCTCTTGATATTGTTACTGCGGGAACAATAAATGATAAAAGAAGATATTCTTCAATATAATGACCAAGGATATTATTTTCATATAATCCTTCAGGGATGTATTATTTTATAAATATTAATAAAATTCATTGTGCTCTGTAAATATTTATTGTCATCAAACCACTTCTAGTGGTTATATTTTTATTATTTTTTATAAACAAATATAACACAATGATCATTCACAAAACATCATATTCACCTCGAACTTGATTTATAATAAAATGTGTTATATTTGCATTCAGTTCGGGGAATGAAATAAATCATTTTCAATAAATATTCTCATTCATTCCAGGGAATAGAATAAAATTGTTTGTTCCAGTTTTATAGTGTCTTCAAGACAATTACATGAATATTCAAATCAATTTCATCCACTATGGGGGATGGGTTTTATAGTGTCTTCAAGACAATAGCATGGATATTAAACTCATCAATTTCATCAATTTCATCCAATTCTGGGGATGGATATATATAAAATATATTTGTGATTGTTCATCAAGAATATTTAATTTCTCTAAAACATTTTATAAGAAATAAAAGAAAGAGAAGAAATAAAACAAATATTTACAAATATTCAAAGTAAATATCATCTCCATCATGAACCTTTATATAGCATAATTAAACTTGACACCTTCAGGGTGAACAAGAAATAAGAGATATAAAATTTCATGGATCATGGAATGATTAGCGAATTTCATATCGATATACAACAGGTACGCGATGATCATCAAACTTTGGCTCAAAGTACGATGGGTACGTGATGTTCATCAAACTTCATCTCGACGTACGACGGGTACGCGATGTTCATCGAACTTCGTCTCGACGTACTACGGGTACGAGATGTTCATAGAACTTCCTCTCGACGTACAACGGGTACGCGATGTCCATCGTTCAATAGATCGACGTACATCGAGTACGTGATGTTCATCGTTCAACGGTTCGACGTACGAGGGGTACGTGATGTTCATCATTAAACGCCTCGACGTACAACGGGTACACGATGTTCATCCTTCAACGGCTCGATGTACGACGGGTACGCGATGTTCATCATTCAACGGGTCAACGTACGACTGGTACGCGATGTTCATCATTCAACAGTTCGACGTATGACAGGTACATGATGTTCATCATTCCACCAATTCTGGTGGTGTATTTTTTTTCATTTGATGAATGATGTTTGTCTCGACATCGACCACATCGGTTATTAATCAAATAGATTCTCTCCAGGGAATGAAGTAAAATTTGTCAACCGTGAGTCATTACAGCTCTTCAACAGCTCATTATTTTTCCCGCATCAAAAGATTAAGAAAATCGTATATTATTTTCAGATTTATCAAGAGGGGAAAGATCAATGTAACAATATATTACATGTAAAATAAGACTCACCTTTTTAACGCAGCACTTCGAATGAGTGGAGTCGATTCGCATGAGAAATAGTATGTCAAAAGAATAATGTTTATAAAAACATGTGACATACCGTTTGTTCGCGAAATTTATCTTACGTCGATGATATGGATGAAAACAGCATCGTCACGATGCACAATGCGGAGAAGACGATCGTGCTGATAACGTGTTATAAAATTGATCGAACGCCGATTGAAACCGCGAAACATTTCGAAACCAGAAATGTAAGATCGATCGTAGGCGAAGCGCATCGTTGAGAAAGCGGATGTCGTATTTGCGTATGGGGATGATAACAACAAATGGAAATACAAATACAAAAGAAATACAAAAGTAAACAACACAATGCAGAGACCAAAGTTCTCCTCATTTCATTAACATATCACCATATTTATAGAGTACATGAGTTCTGATCCAACGGTGAGAATATTAAAGGTTGGCCATTAAGAGTGGAATTAATTGGGAATTGAGGAGTCATCATTATTTTCATAATTATGACATCCAATAATAACATTTCATAACATTTCATAGGTATTTTTAATATTTTTATTTTCAGTTCAACCCCAAGAAAACCAATTTTTAAATTGACTGTGAGATTTAATTTTTGTTGTTGTCACTATTCATTTAAGAAAATAATAATTTTAGATTAATAATTTATTAAAATTATTTTCATTTAAAATATTAAATCCACTTTACCAAAATAAATTAATATATATGTAAAATTTTAATTTAAAATTAGTCTAAAAAATGATATGAGAAATGAGCTTTCAATGTGAAAAATAAAATAATATTAAAATGTTTTTATTTCAAATTTCAATATGAAAATTATTAATATTACCATAAATATATATATATATATATATATATTGTAAAATTATAAAAAAATAAATACAAATATCTTTATAAAAATTAAAATGAATGTTAGTTATCCATTAATACATTATATATTTCCATATTCATCAAAAAACATTTCTTAACAATACACTATATAAATATCACCCAAATATAATTTTAAATGATAATAATAATTTCTTTATTTTAAATTTAAATTTATAAAATTATAATAAATTAAATTTAAAACTAAACCCACTAATGCAGTGTAATTGTGGTGTTTCTACAACTAATTTTTTTCCACCACGAGATGATTTTATATTAACTCCATGTCTAATAATGATAATAAAATAATTTAAAATTAAAATTCAATGCTATAATATCAATAAATTTAATTTTAAACATTACTCAATAGTTATTATATTATTTAATTATAAATTAGAAAAAAACACTTTTTAAACCCAAATATAATCTTATATTAAAAATATATATTAATGATTCAAATGTAAATAATTATTTTATATAAAATAAAAAATAATAACATTTTATGATTCCATATTCAAAGACATATTTATATTTTAAATTAGAGAATATATTGGAATGAAATTCCATTATTGTAAAAATTTATATTTTTTACTATTCATTGAAATATAAATAATTACTAATTTTTATTAAAAATTATCCCAATATAATTCTTGATATGATGATTTTATAGTTTATTTTAAAAAATATTTTTTTTCTAAATTATTCAAATTAATTATTTTTATTTTTTATAAAAACATGTAAAACACAATTTTTGATGAAAATATATTTTTTAAGAGTAAAATTACATTACTAAAAATGAATGATTCTTAAATAAAACATTTATCAATAGTTTTTATTTAGTATTATATATATATATCATAATGTATTTAACACTATTCATACCATCTAATTTAATGTCTAGGTAATAACGAATAATTTTCGTTCTTTAATATCATAGGGTGTTGCATCTTAACCCCTTTAATAAATTTTATCCTTGCAATTTGAAATTTATCTTAGTAATAAAAGGATGGGTATTTGAAAATACTTTTTTTTACCAAAATTTTAAAAAGTTTTAATAAAATATCATATTGATAAATGTGAAAATAAATTATGACATTCATCTGGAATAAAACATTCTAGGTTTCCAAATATAATAAAATAGGTGGTAAGTGAATACTTAAACATTGAAGAAAAGAGTAAAATATTATTGAGAGTGATTGAGGTTATTGGTCACAATAAACTTAATGATCAATGTAATGTTAATGGAAAAAAATCCTTAAATCAGTGATGATTTAAAAGGTCCTCTAATTAATTTGATATGAATGTAATATTTTAATTTTTTTAAGATCCTATTCATAATTTTGAATAATTACAGTTCCATCTAGACTAATATATAAGGAAATGTAGTTATATGTTGAGTATAATTTTATCCATTTATCAACTTCCTCCACAATCTTAAAATTTCTTCCAAAGAATGAGTATTCACAATGAATTTTTCATTCATGAAATAATAAAATGAGATTTTAATTACCATAAAAGCATAAAAATTGATGAAATTTCTTCCTTGTATCTTAATAAATTAACAAAAACATAAATGTTTATAACATATTAAGATAATTCATAGAATGAATAAACCATCATAAGATACATTAATATTTGAAATCCATTAAAAATACCCAATGTTGATAGTAAATCAATCTATATACTAAAAAACCTATACCTAAATTAACCTCAATAATGAAAAAATTAAATAATATGTTGACTTCAAAGGATATATCATTCCTTTAATATCAAAATAAAAAAATATGGAGATCCCTTTATGAAATAACTTAAATTTTTCAGTCCCCAAATTACATTACATTCCATTAGTTATCTATACAATAATAATGGTGTTCCTATATTTACCCCAATATCCAAGATCATATAAACCATATATTTTATAAATACCTTAAAACATATATCCAAAAAATGTAAATTAATACATCACATTAAACAAAATCTTTACAAAAAATTCAACCAAATACGAAATATATTAAAGTTTAATAAATTGTTTATGATATCATCATTTAAAACCTCAAACGGGGTGTCTAAGACATTGATCATATGATCAACCTCAATATTATATACCAAACATGGTATCCTTGACTCATTATATAACCTCTAATAAAACCATAATAATCTCTAAAGATAACGAATAATTCCTTATAATAACAATTATATCATTCCCAACCCCAAAATCCTGGATCGAATAATGAAATCATAAGCATTACATTTCTATCTTTGATAATGATCATTGTAACACAACTGTTTCCATCCACACCCAATTAAATCAAAATGTTATATTTGATAATTTACATTCATAAAGACCATTTATTTTTATAGTTTTAGAAAATTAGGAAATAATCTTACAAAAACAACACCCATGTCTTTAAAAGAGAATATATCCTACATAACCTAGATTTTCATTTTTCACATCATGTTATCATCATAATCCTTATGAAATACCCTCTAAGATTTTTTTTCAACGTAATTCATTATAACCTAGGGTAAAAGGGAACATAATATGTGTGGTATAAAATGCATAGTAAGGGAATAAAAAAGCATTAACAACAAAATTTCATCAACAAGAATAATAAATGTATAATGGTATAAGGACATTATCCGAGTGAATTAGAGAATAAAAAAATAAATCATAGCCATATATACCTAAATCATCCATCATGAAACAAGTTATATAGATCATAAAAGTTAAAGATTTGTAATAATTAATAATCATGTTCCATGTGAATAAATATTGATCAATTGAATCATTATTACCCCCTAAAAAGAATAGATAAAAAATTTATTATCTTGGAATATCAGTATCATAGAACTGTTATAAAGCCCTTATAATTAGAAAAACTATTCAATAAACTTCCAATATGATTTTCTAGAGAACATAACCACTAATTAATAAATTTAAGTGTATTATTATTTAACCCATTATTTAGTTATATTTGAGAAAGATGTTGTAATCTAGATATACCCATCATAAAAGTTATAATGCGCTCACCTGGTGCTATATGTGTGCACCCATAATATAAGTTACAGCTAGATCACCCTATTTTATCATTGAGTACCCATCATATATAATGTTCATGAACTAAAAAATGAATATTGTACACATATATTTTATCATAAAAATAACAAGAAAAATTTGATACTCCTATTATAATATGACTAAAAAAGGAAAAATGAAATCGGAATCATGACAATATCTATGAAGTAATTTAAATTTATTCAAAGAATGAATGAGGACGGTATCATGGAAAAATATCCTTATTATAGATTAAGTATCATAAATAGTTATTGATATTGATGAATTGAAAAACCATTACAATATCATTAAATATATTTTGGGGAAATAAATATTTTAATTTTGAAAAATGAATTTTTAGAAAACAAATAAAATCACAAAATATAGTGAAAATAGTTTTTTGATAAAACCCTTGGAAACCTATAATATAAGATTTTGGAATCATTGTAATTTTTTTTAGGAAAACATCATTTCAATTTCGATTTTTTTAAACATAATAAAATTTGAAAATAAATTTCAATCAAAATAAATATTTAAACATATAAATTAAGAATCAACCAAATTGAAGGTGTAAAATTCCATTCATTTCGTATAATATAAAATAAATATTCAATTTAAAATATATTATAAATCCAAATGAGATTTATTTATAAAAAGGCATGAAGATTATATTCAAAAAAAAAATTAAACAGAAAAACATGTTTAAAAATTAATTTAATAAATAACATGAAGAATTAAAAAAAAGAATACATTTTGAATAACATGGTTTTTGATGAAAAATGAATTTTACAGATGATAGAAATAAATATGATTTTTCTAAAAATTAGTTTTTTTATTTTTTTAGTATCAAAGACTGTAATAATGGTTATATTATTTTAAAATGTCATTAATAACCATATTATAATAAAACTCATTGAATTCCTTGATAGGTAGATGATAATATTTCCTCATTAATATGTAATCATTGAAAATCTAGATAAATTGTGATATTGTAACTTAAATCACTTACCACATTGGTAACATTGAATTGTATTCCCCATGTATGGATACCTCTAAATAAAATATTAAATAACATGTGAATAAATAAATTCATGATATTATTTTTAAAAAATGGGCTATATATACACCTCATAAAGAATATATGTTCATAACAATACATGTGTCTTAAAAAAGGATAATTGAGACTAAAATACGTTCCAAAGATCATATCACTGAAGTTGATATTAATAATGTGAATGACCATGTGAATTAAATTAAAATACATATAAAATAAGGGGAAATTCAATATAAAATATTTAATGTTCATTATAGACATAATATTAGCCTAACATAATCAGTGATGTATATATTTAACTTGTTTAATTGAAATTGGGTTATGAAATCACTTACCTTATGCTTTCTTTTAGTTGAATGTGATTTAACCTCATATATAGTCATTTTAATCATGGTTTATACCTATTAAACACAAATAATAATAATTAAAATATCTTATATGATCATTTCATAACATATTGTCACTCAATATATAATAATATTTCATTATTTTCATTGTTTCATGTGTTAGTATCCATGTATTCACATTCATGTTTTTTTTAATGTTATGGTTCATGTGAATTTAATATATTTATATCATCTAGAAAACAATGATAATTATGGAAATATAATATATGTACATAAATTATACATTTTGTACCTATTATAAAAAATGATGTTGGGAAATTATGTATGTTATGATCATAGAGATGGAAGGTAGTAAGTGAGCATGAATAACGTTTCCATTTTTAAATGATCATTATGAAAAAGGAGATATGTAAAATTTTACTTCCTAGATTGATAATACTATAAAGAAGTTATATTTTTAATTTAAATATTATTATATATATCATTATTTTGTTTTTATACAGAAATAGGGAGTCAAATTTATTCGTGAAGGCGATAGTCCTCACATTCATGAACTACATTAACATTATCCTGTGAGAAAAAATGTATAAAATATAATGATAAATATTATTTTCCAAATGAAAAATATGTCATCAATGTGATAAAAATTTAATTTATATAACATATAGTTATTATATTTGTCCCTGTTATTTCCCATTGAAGAGTTATCAAAAATGAATCACATCACTTTGTGAGGTCATTCTCCGATATACTCCAGAGGGAACTTTTGTATCCCCAATAAAATAAAAAATTAAATTTTATATTAGATATAATTTTTTCCATCGTAATAAATATGTTATTAATATACTATATAATCATTTTATATTTCATGATACCATACTATGATATGAGATAGTGGAAAAACGAATGACATCTATTCATGAGGTGGCAGTCCGTCGTACATAGGAATGATGGTTTCTTTACCCATTTGGTTGAAGAAGAGAAGTATTTCTGTCATTAAATTAATATAATATATTATTATATTATTTAATATAAGTATTATTCTATATAATAATATTTTGAGAATAAATTTAGGAGGTTCAAGAAGAAATAAATTATAAAATTCTCATTGAAGATCGTTAACACTTCTTCGGGTATGTTGTTTTGGAATGAACCAAAGGTCGTGATTGGTTGGATTTGTTCTAAAAATAATAATTATAGGTATATATAATGGAATTATATAATTTATTTTGGTATTTAGTGGCCAAAAAAATTTTATGTGTGAATATTTGAAGAAAGGGGTGTCCTTGTTAATGTAAGATGAGTTTCATACTTATAATTTTTAAAAGAGGAATTACAAAAAAATTTTAGCATGTAAATTATAGACAATAATGGAAATTTAATTCTCATATAAGTTATAAGGTATATATATTTCCTTGAAATATATTTCAACCTTGTTTTGTGGTCAATTTATAAACATACCATTTTAGTTTAACACCTCAGTAAATCCATTTTTACCTTAATCGTGATATTTAATTTTTTTATTTCATCTATTAATTTTACTCAAAAATTAATTTGAAAATTTTAGAAAACATAGAAATTATTATTTTAAATAATTAATAAAATTTTCCATATTAGATTAATAAAAGTAGCATAATTTAATTTAAAATTAACCCCATAGATGTGATGAGAAAGAATGTTTCTAAAGTGAAAATGTTTAATGGTTTTCAAAGCTTCCAAATATAATTTCAATATGAAATTGATAAAAGTTACATAATTATTCTTTAAATATAATTTAAAATATATGTTTTGTTTATAAATAAATAGATTGAAATTTTAATTTTTTATTACAATATATTATTTTTCAGTATTCAACAAACAATTGAAATTTTTAGAAAATTTTCAACAATTCTCCAAAATATAATTTTGATACTACTATTTAAAAATTGAATTATATTTTTTCAAATAAAATTTCTATAATTGGAAAAAATTAATTTTTTCTCTAAACCCACAGCCGCGATGAAAAACTAGTTTTCGAGAAACGTATTTTATCAAATATAAGATGATTTTATATTAACTCTTAGTCTAATAAATATAATTTTTTCAATATTAATTAAAATTAAATTATATAAATTATATAAATTTAATTTAAATATTTACCTATTATGGATTATTTTAATTAATTAAAATGGTGAATCATTATTCACCTTTAAATCGTTTCCAAAAAAACCCCATTTTTAAATCCCAAAACCAATCTTATACGAAATACATTAAATTTATGATTAAGTTTATATCAAGGGAATTAAATATAAATAAATAATACTTATTTTACTATAAATAGTATTTAAAACATAAATTTACTTCTAATTTATTTAATTTATTTAAAATAAATGAAATAGTTTAAAATATATATATTTTCTAGTATTCACTCAAAAATATACATTTTATGAAAAATCCAAAAACATTACCAAAACTAAATTTTGATATAATTATTTCAAAATCAATATAATTGTATCAAATAAATTTTATAAAAGTTAGAAATATTATTTATTATATTATTCATTAATATAAATAAAAAGTATTTTAAAGTTAAAAATGTTTTTGAAAAATAATATTAATTTATTTAAAATTGGTTAATTATTTAGGAAAATTTTATCAAATAATTTCTAGTATGTATGATATCTATATATATATATCATTGATTAGATTATATTCTTTATCCCTTTTAATTTTACAGCTCTATTATAAAGGATGTATATATGATGGGTCGTTTTAGCTTAGTGCATCTTGATTAATACACTATTGAACATAAAAATATCAGGCTTTTGTGTATCAAATGCAATTTAAGAGATTAAATTTTATTGTGAATAATTATATTCTAATATATTAGGGAGTTTAATTCTCATCCAAGTTCATTTTTCTGTGTTATTTATGACGGTGTATATAATTTCTTCTTTTAAAGTCACAAGGTGTTACATAACCTCTTTTTGTCCTTATGAGAAATATATTAGATATATTAATTTCATTATAGTGATATATATTATCTATACTTTTATAAAAAAAAGATAATGGTCATAATCAAGGTAAAACGACACCATGGGATAATATTTTAGAATCATAGATGCTAATAGACTAAATTAACTCATCCAATCTGAAAAATGTTCATTATATATAAAATATAAACTGTTATCCCAATGTTATAACATTGTTTTACCTATCATTCATTTATTAATGTGATAAATATTTATGAATGTTCATAATCATAATGATGAAAAATAAAATTTAAAAATTTAAAAATTTATATCATCTTGATTAAAAATATGGGATTTATTGTTTCATAATTTAATTCATAGAAGTGGTAAAAATCCATTTTAGAATAAGTGCACAAAAAAACAAATGTTTTTTAAAAAAAATGGGTATTTGACCCAGAACTTTTATTTATTCTTCATTTAAGAATAGTATTAAATTTTATGAGTATTTAATTTTATTATTAATTCTAGTATTTTTTAATTTATCTAAAAGAATTCATCAATATATATTGATATAATGTTGTTGAAAAAAAACAAATTATGCATATAAAAATGGTTTTCTTGATAAACGTCTTATTTACCTTAAAATTACATTATTTTTATTTATAATCATTTAATAAGACCTTAATTTTATTTATCAATAACTAATTTTTTTTATTTTAGTTCCCCTTATTCATGCCCTCTAATATAATGACTAGATAATAATGATCACATTAAAAAATATATTTCATTTTTATATGTCTTTTTGTTGAAACAAAATGTTATATGTATAGTAAGATATCAATGAATTGAAATTTATATATAGAGAATTATATAACAAATTCATGGGGCTTTATTTTGTTTCCATTGAAATGAAGGAGTTTCGAGGGGATTTTATCATCATACTCCCAAATAATTTTAGTAAGGGAACATTCAAGGAATATTGGATGGATGGATTCACTATTATTCATGTATAGTGAATAGTAATGGGGGATTTTAAACCACTTATTTGAATCTTATCATTACTCTTTATTCAGATTATTTTTGGATTCCACCTAAGAATATTCCCAGATGGTTGAATAAATGGATTTCTATATAGTTTCACCCACTAAGAAAGAGCATCCTTAAATCCCCAAAAATAATAATAAAGAAGCTTCAAATTGAGAAGTTAATAACTAGAAGGGAATTAGAAGGAAATATCATACACCAAAAAATAAATAATCTAACAACCTTATTAATTTTAAACAACAAGGTATATACATCCAAATTAAAAATATAATGTGGATCTAATATAGATAGTTTTTTTAAGATTAGAAGGATGCTGGAAGGATTCAACTATCATGGTAATATTCTATGTAAAAATTCATATATCCATATTACTTGTTTTTTCTGGGAATCCTTAGAGTAATGAACACAATTTCCTAATTAATAACTTTAATACATTCCCAAGTAATGGTTACCATGAATAATTGGTTTCCCCTATATAGTATGTTAGTAACCCTTATCCTAATAAAGTCAGATAAATCATGTTTTGAGTTAAGAAGTCATGTGTAGTTAGAAAAAAAAGTATTTTGTTAAAATTATAATATTTTTTTTTCTCTACTTTGTAAAATAAATTATCCTAAAAAAATACACTATAATTCCACAAACAAGATTCAACTGAAATAGTTCCCCGATCCTATGTACCCCCATTGAATTAAGTAGACCTCCTTATATTCTAGAGGCTACCAATTAATAGTGAGGGTCTATGAGGTTATATTTGTGAGACAATTCCTTTATTTCCAATGTGTGAAACATATAATGATATAGTTTAATAATATAAAACACCACATATAATAATTAAAACTCGGTAATGTTCGAATTAAAAAAATACAACATTTAACGCATTAAAAAAGGATTGGTCCCTATATGCAATACTGGATCCCCATTTGGAGGATCATATACAAGTAGTAAAAAAGAAATAAATTAAAACCATGGTTAGCATTCCATACCTAACTAGACATGATTCTAGATTGAACCTACCCACTAGCCCAATCCATGGATGTAAAATCATTCAGAATCACCGTCAATCAAATATCTAGACCAATTATTGGTGGGAAAGATGTGAAATATGACTGCGTACCCATGTGTGATAGAGGCATGAGCAAGGTTTTATTATAACCTAATAGAATAAATCCAATGGAATCTACTGAAATTATAATCTATTATTGTAAATAATATAGGTGCACAATAAATGATTGACATAATGAAATTAATATTCTATAGAAATAATTAGATCCATTTTGAGTCTTATTTATTAATGGTCCTACCCAGTTTGTCAATAACTTCTTTGGACTTCGTCAATATCTAAACTTGGTGGATTTATCTTGTATCAATTCATTTACATGTTGAAGAACTATGGAATCTAGAATATAGTATATGAAGGATTCCATGTGGTTCATACGACCATTCCCTTCAATATGTTTTCAAATAAAACCAAATATCATGGGTGAACTAAGGGAACATTTTTTAATAATCAGAAGAAAAAATCAATTGGAATCCAAGGCCCACATGTCCGGAATTTCACAAATATAATATTATTAAAAATATGGGTATCTTATCCCATTTCATCCAAGAAGGGTATTGTTCAATAATCCATGATATTAATATATAAATTCAATAAGTATGTAAAATAACTAAAAAATAGTGGGAGTATCATCATGTAATTCTTATAGATGAATCTATATAGAATATAGTTGCTTTTAATGGTATTCTAATCTTTTAAACCTCATTGAATTAATATAATCTCTCTCTCATCACATTCACATGATTCCAATTGTGAATTAAGTGGCCCTTTTATGTCTTTCCAAAAAAATAAAATTCATAATAAATCGATGGAACTTTTAATTGAATTCCTCTTATAATAAAAATTGCACCGAAATTAAAAAAATTAATTATTCAATTATTTAATTAGAAGAATAAAAATTTATTCCCATAAGACCACTTGTTTTCATTTAAGAAATTCATTTAATTTTCTATTTCCAATTGGTTTACTATATCCTAAGGGTTATCATTGGAAACCTGTATTCCTTGATAATTTATTACACTACCAAAGGAATTACAATACCACCAATTTCCATGTAACAAGAAAAAATAACCTCTATATTGATTTAAATAAGGGTAACCTCATATAAATAATAAATTATAATTCTATGTGTATTCTCAAGACATAAAAATAAATAAAAAATTAGTATATGAATATGAATAGTCGATATAGCCACACATGAAAACATACAATAATATAGTAAGACAAAAATTTAATGAATCTTAGACCACCTACCATATATTTAGATGGATCCACTCATTCTACACCAACATCTGGTTCAAGAATAAATAATTCATAAAAAGAACTAGATAGAATATTTTAAAATTGGGAGTGTTAGATTAAAATGTTGAGAAACCACTTGATATGAAACAATGTGAATAATGTATGGAGATAAACTCTTAGAAATAAATTGGTCCATTAATCACCTTAAATATATATAGAATCAAGATATGATATGGAGGTTAAACATCATGGAAATAGAGAATAGGAAGAGAGATCCTATTCTGCTACACACTGGCCACAAACAAGCCAAAACCAAGAAAATAAAAAAGGGAAGGAATGCATGAAAAGCTAATTTACCCCTTCTAAAATATATAGACCTAGGTCCCATAATATATCGAGTTATGAGATCGCTTGATATCATTTGGGGCCATATGTAACAACATTACCTGTACAAGGCCACTGACTAGTCGTTGGAATCTCCCATAATAATTGGTGGCACTAAAGCTCCTTGGATGCATGCCCCAATCACCTCTTGAACACCCCATATACCTAAAAGATCCCATGTACCACTAGACATATCATCAGAGGTATAAAAAGGGGATAAAAATATTTTAATGATCCTTCACCCACGAGAATGATCTATGTTATAAAATATCCCCACTATTACATACCTCAACCCTGAGTTATACTCTGAATCATCAGTGAGCCTTACCTCATCAAAAAAATACATCCATATCAACAGTTAGGATATTACCAAGACTATCCCAACTATATTTAATACTTAAAACCTCATTATACTATAAACTATTGTGATGAATAATAAGTTAACCGAATCATGGTTCCCCATTACAAGTTGCATCTAATAATTATCAAGTCATAGACAGGACACGATGTGTTTTGGTTTCATTGTCCTACATCTGACCATGCTAACCTAAAAATATATCCAATGTGTAGTCTCCCGTATGATTACATCTATCTAATAGGGTTTATTCTGAAAATTAACATATGAATTCCATTTAAAAACAAAGAAACCTTATAAACATGGTCATCAAACTAGCTTATCAAACAATACTCACATTTTCTCTAAACTAATGACCTTCATCCGTTAACTAAGATCATCGAACATCAGAACATGTGAATAAATTTAAACCTATAGAATTATAATAGAAATCTAGGTGTTGTCCTAAAAATGGGAACTCACAAACTGGGTTCATCAACACATCATTCAAAATGTTTACCAGTGTCATCTTGAAATGAGAACCAGGAACTCATCGATTACATAGTGTTCTCCCAACCATAGGTCATCCTCAGTAATATCTCATGAGCCCAATGTTTTCTATAATTAAATACCTTCCAAAACTGGTGCTATTAATACTAGTTCATGGCGATTCATTAGGGTATCATCCTAAACATTACTCCAATACCTATTAACACTCATATGTCATAGACAACCTCTTGTAAAGATATGTAAATCCTTCCATGGAAACTATTCCTAGATAAGACTACTTGATGTTCATGAACATTTCCACCATAATGAAACTCAGACATATCATCCCACTATGGAAAATCATATATATATTTCACTATCAAAACTATATGAATATATGGTACTAACATTATCTAGAGCACAACTGCACTATCGATCTTCTTAATTCATAACCTACAGTGCACCATTTCAGTGAACATAATAAGGAAGGATAATTTTTTGATCTTTTGTGATTCACACTCCTAAAATTTCAAAAAAACTTAATTCTTATTTTCAATCAACACACTATCCCATTTTCCATCATATAACAACGAACTCCTGGATATGACACCATTTAAAATCCCATGCAACACATCATTCCTTATATTGGGCCAAACTAAAAAATTTCATCCCAATTCATTAGGTACCAATATGAACATCTTCTTTATAATACTATTTGTATTCAAAACATTACCCATTATATTTATTATGAAGCATCATAAGCAGTTTCTAACATAAAATCTTCACTTATAAATGAAATAAATGTTGGACATTAATTGTCTGAAAATTTTGAATCATCAGTTGTAACCACAGATGAATTAGCATACCACCCTACTATTCTTATTTTGAAATATATCCATTCCATGATCTTGTAAAATGATCTTGTAGGATTACCAGAGGAGAAAATAAGTACAATTCCGTAGTAGAATCATTAATAAACAAATATCATCATCATTTTATATATTGAGAGTTGATTCCCTATCAATCATATTTACCAGAATATAATATCTATAACACGTGGAGACAATATAAATATGCATAAAATTTGAATGTGCACAAAATTTAATTCATGGAACCTCCCCCCCCCCTTAGGGATTGAGATACATCAGATCTACCATCTTAATAGATTATCTCACCACATAGATAACATATAAACATGACATTCAAAATGACCATAACTAATTATTTTCTTTAATTTGGTGTGTACTTATTATCACTGGATGAAAAAAAACTCAAGATATCCATTTCCCATTTGATGTATATATCTCAAAATAATAACTAGATGGGGCCACACTACTGTAATTAGATATCCAGATATGATACATCATTTTCATTTCTATTAATACATAGAAGAATTTCATTCATGAAATCCACTAAATCCTCATTCAATGTAGATCATAACACACATAGATATCCTTCTATTCAATCACCACCACAGGGATTTACTTATATCACCATATGAGAAAATCCCAATTTGTGAAACCATAAACATATATGTAATTTATATTTTTTCACATTCTCCCTCACATCATTTATCATCTATGATTCCATTAGGATTAATGAGGTTCAGTAGAACTAGTATACATTGATCAATTAAGGAATGATCATATTTGTAGAAAATACATATTAATTACGATCAAAATATATGATATATCAGGCTTGATGGTATATAAAATTTCCCAATTAGCTCATTCAGAGTGGTACATTTTGATCAAAACCACTATACTTCCATAAATATCAACCAGGAAGTTATGAACATATACCCATCATCACCCTACCACTTATGTATCACTAAATCTCTTCAAAGAGCCATAAAAGTTACAATGGATCTACACATGAACCAATATATTCAATTTATAAAATACATAGTCATTGTGTATAACCATTGTGAATAACATCAAATAAAAGAAAAATAGAAACACATGATCTCGAGATATATTGTTCCAAAACTGAAGTGGAACTATGACCAGTATAATGGTTCTCTATACCATTATTTTTTTCTGAATCAAATAGAAAGAATGCTCTTTCATGACTATTTGAAATCCTCAAATCAATATACCATGAATATTTAGATATCTATACTGACTCACACATGGGGTCCATAATTTGAAGACTCTATAACACCCCTCCATCAATAAATATTAGAAATATTTCATTCCTATATATAGATTATAATCAAAATTACTATACTATTTAATTCATATATAAACAAACAATTAAATCATCAATGTAATACATCCATTTTAACCTATTCTAGAAAAAATGTGAATTATAACTCTGGGTGTCCAAACTCCCAAAAGATTTGTTAACTTTCAAGCCACCATATTCCCTACTAAAGGTATCATCTCTTATAGGACACTCACACGAAAACCAAACTAACTCAAAAAAACATCTTTAATAAGATGGGAATTGTTAGGTAATGTCCCATCCTAGACGGCATGTCTCCCAAAACATCTTATGTATCAATTTTGGCCCTGATCATTTAACCACACTTCAATACTCTACATTCTACCACTCTAGTATAACCATCTACCATACCATAAAAACCCTATAATATAATACCTAAATATGACTCTAAATGGTCATAATTTCCAAAAAACATCCATAAATATAATGTATCTTGAATATTATGCACACTTTATAA
Source organism: Viscum album (assembly GCA_963277665.1). Taxonomy (NCBI): domain Eukaryota; kingdom Viridiplantae; phylum Streptophyta; class Magnoliopsida; order Santalales; family Viscaceae; genus Viscum; species Viscum album. The sequence goes on along the minus strand of OY728128.1, from coordinate 1,689,188,141 downwards.
TAATACCCAATGAATTTAATCTGTGAATAAAATATACTTGATATTACATTTTAATCACTAATACTTTAAACTAAAGCATCTTTAACTTTTTTTAACATCCACCATTAAAAAAAATTAGATGACACCCCTTCCCCACTCCCTTTAATGGGTCACTCTGACCAATATATAAGAACATTCTCACCTAGAACAAAGGTCACATATTAGGGTCGCTATTGCCTTTCACCTACGTGGAATCTAAAAATTAAAAATTCATTATTCTCATAAAATATCCTCACAAAGTTCAGAAGATCATTTGGTTCCAAACATGAAAGAACTATCAACCATAACTAATATTCACACACACACACATAGAGAAACAAGAATACCAATAAGGAATCCCAATATTAAATCGTTCTCTTGTATGACCTACACATAAATTGGGTAAATGTTCATCCCACAAAGACACAAAAAATATACTTTTGATACCCTCAAACAACTAAATACCAAAAACCTAAAATTTAGAATAATTTATATAACCTCATTCAATTCACGATCACATCATTTCATATATTTTACATTTTAAAACCCCTAATTCCAACTCATGTTACTATGCTAGGTTAAATAAAATGCCTTTGACAATTTATGATTTAAAACAAATGACGTGTTTTTTATTACAATTTTAATTAAATAATTACAACATTTATATTGTTACTTGTTTTATATATCAAAAAACATTTGTCATTTCATATTTTCTATTTTCATTAAATTTTCAATTTACATCCCCATAATGTAAGTATATAATGAGTAAATTACAAATTAATATTGAAAAAATTGATTATGTTTTGATTATCAATGTTATGTTACTAAACCCAATTTTAAATAAATGTTTATAGGTAAAAATGCATAATTTCATATAATATGAATTCCAATTTTTTATAATTTATGTTTTATAACAATCCCCATTCAATATCAAAATCAATGTCTCAATATTCAAATGGTATTTATATTTTTTACCATTCCATTATTCATCAGGATTCCATGTTTTCATAGTCTCTAAATTAACTATATTCCAGAGATGTCGGTTTGTTTAGATATGATTCCAACTGCATTTTATAAATTTAAAAAAATAATTTTTTTGGTACGTTATATAACTAAAACATTACATTAATAATTCTTTTGTTCTGGACTTTTTTACTCAAAGTCAGCAGAGGAGTTAGTCATGTAGAATTTCACCATTAATTTATATATTGAAATTATAAACTATCTTATAGAAATTAAATACAAACCCATCATAATTTTTTATATCCATTGTAAGTTTTAGATAATTATCAAATATAATCAATAAGGGATAAATAAAACACAAGAAATTGTAAATACGATACATCTATCAATCATACGAAACATATGTTTTACTTATAAATCCCATGTTGCATGAATGACACATGAATATACAAAACCACTTTTTGTATCGATCACTAGTAAACAGCACATGATTAAACTACATCACACCCAAGATCACTACTGAAGAGAATATTATATAAATATAAAAATTGCAATGATAGAACAAAAATTACTACCCCTATACACTTCTATTTTTTCATCTAGGTGGGTTTATAACTCCCTGGAGGAATCTCCCTTCCATGCAGTAAAAACATATTAGTCCCTTATCTACATGCCAAAATAGTAATAAAAAAAGAAATAGACCTATGATAATATTTTATAATGCTCCAAGACATATTTCGCTAATATAATTCTCTAACCTATTTCATGGGATGGCCTCATGTATGCCTCCCCAAATGCCAGAGGCAGAAAACTAGTGGAGGAATTATATAGTTATAATGGGGTGGAAATTCCCATTTAACAGAGTTTCAAATCATAAAGTAAATTAAAAAAATTAAAAAAATTAAATATAATCCTCACAAGACGGTGATGTTTTAATAGAATAAATACAAAAATCAATGAAATATCATATAATTATTCTATACATACCACATTGGATCCCCTATTAGTATATCAAAAACATAAAGTACCAAAAGGATTAATATAAAATCGATGCTAACAACCTATACCCAATTATTTAGGTGTCTGACCCTATCTCATACTTTATCTCCAATATATGTGTCTAGATCATTAAGAATCAATATTGGGACATTCCCAAAGCCTATAACTTGTTACCATTATACCAATATACTCGGATACCCAAGAACCACGGTGGCTCAATCAGGGTGGGGGTTTGACATAGTCGGCTACCACAAATGGTTTCTAATTGTATTATAGTGTATAAGTATATTTTACAATGGTTTTTGAATAATTTGTGATATAATAAAAATAATACACTACAGTAATTAAAATAGGAACGTCAAGACTCATGTCTAAATGGATGACCAAGGCTAACAATACCTTATTTCTCTTTTATTGGTTTCATAACATCGTAGAAGTATCATTTGGTAATTTTTTAGGAACATCATCCAATAAATAGTAATAAATTAGTCCAAATGTGTCCACAAGGCTCGAATATGTATTCCCTTATTTTAAAATCCATTAAAAATTTTCTATTCAAAACTTATGTAAAGATTCATAAAAATTTAAAATCACATTTCAAATTTAATACGAGGCACAAAACCAATGAATTTTGCACTAATATTATCGAGTTTAATCCCAAGAGATCATCTCATGACATTCAATAAGGGTAACACAAATGAATCCATGAAATTAATCTACAGAATTTAATAATTGTGAACACTATCCAAAACTAAGAAGGAGCCACACCAAGGAATGAATGTTAATGAGTCTACGTAAAATCCACTATATTTCTTGCACAATCCCTTATATTATGACCTCATTATATCCAATGACTATATCACTACTAGAATTTAATTAAGTCCCCTAATGAAATCTTTGCCCTTTTAATTAAATTACACAATAATAAAATTCATAAAGAATAACACAAACATTAAAAGTTATTCTAATTATCCCAAACATTCCAAGAGAATTAATAAAATTATTATTCAACAATTTGAACCTAATAAATTAGACAATTTAATTCAAAATTATGAATTTTATTCAGTTCAAATTTTCATTAACATTTCAATATAAAATATGATTTAAAGGTCCTCAGGGTTATCCTAGGAAACCCATATTCATGGTTAATTATTCTCAATATTTAAGGTTGTCCCATAACAACCATTTAATTTACCAATTTACTGAGAATAAGCCAAAATAACCTCTTTAATGATTTCATAAATGGTATACCTAAGAAATATTATGTTCCTATTTAAAATGGTGTTCTCTGGAAATAAACATAGAATATAAATAATTTAAATTCATTTTAGAAAAACATTATGAAGATTTGGCTTGACCAGACATGTAATTAACCCAAATATAGTATCATAGATCTTGTGTATTCCTTATTATATTTGTACATTATGATTGTATTTCCATCCTACATGACTGAAGAGTTTCGTAGTATTGAATAACTAGATACGTACATGATTTCCATATTACATTGGAAATGTAAAATATATAGAACAAAAATTTTATTTCATACTCTATATTGTTTTTAATATCCATATTTATATCTTGTAGAAAAATAAAGAGTGAGCTCAATCTCACATTAATGATTATGTGAAATAGAATCTATCATTATTAAATAAGTTATTGTCAATACAGAGTGGAAAATAATTGAAAACACATTCAATTAAATGAGAAATATGATACAAATGGATCCATTTAAAGTATCAATGATGTAATATCATGGATAATAACAACTGAATTTTAATTATATGAAATAAATAATATTATATATCATGATCTCAGATATCCTTTTATCTCTACTATTAATACCTTATTCCGAGATGTTTTAAAACTATATGTGAAGAACCAATTAATTTGGACATCTAATTTGTCTCATTAGAAATGTTGGTGCATCGAGGTGATATATAATTCCAGTCTCCGTCCTTTACTTTATATCCAATTCATTCATCATATATCCATCAATTGATTTAAAAAAAGAAAACTATTCTTTATAAAAAATTATACATTTTTATTTAAGAAAAAAATTATCATTAATTTTCAATTTATAATTTTTTTTAAATTATGAAACCACGTGTTGAAATGATATATATTTTAAGAAGTAATCATATTCATAGTACAAAAAAATAAATATATTTAAGTGATATGTAATATCCAATGAATGAAAGTATTTTAATTTTTCATACGATGTTATCATTACAACATATACATAGTGTTGAATTATTAAAATAATTTTTTTTCATTGATGAATTATCTTAAAAATAATAATTAAATATATTTTGGGGAAAATATATTTTTCATCTTGAATTCTATATTTAAAAAAATAACAAAAATATTAAGGAAATAATATTATTTTAAAATTGTCATTTAAACATGTGGAGGAGGATTCAAAAAAAATAATGTTCATAATGGCATGATATTTTATTAATTTGGTATACTCTAATATAAATTCCATTCACACATATGTATGAAAATTAAAATGAATCATAAAATTATAAAAATATTCCTTTTATCAATTTTTTATGAATTATAAAATGTGTAAAAATTTATTTTTATAAGAAAATACCTATTTTTAAAAGAAATTAAATCATTTAAAATAAAATTATGATGTGGAAGAAAAATAAATAATAACAAATGGTAAATAATATTAGTTTTATCTTGTAAATATTTATTTGCTTGTTTCATGTTCCAATGAGAGTAAAATTTGGAAGAAAATATGAAAAAAATTTAAAATGGTAAACAAGAAATGAATATTAATCATCTTGAATGAATATATACTAATGTCAAATACATGATAGGGGAATAATATATACCAAATAAAAATAAATAGGTACAAAATATAATTTTTTAACAATAAAGTTATTATTGATATAATACTTGTTCAATTACTTTCGAATTGCATCATAAGTTAGTTTTACGTCCAATATAATAATGCCTTATTAAATTATAAATAAAATTTTTAAATATAAAATTTTAGTTAATGTCATATTTTATACATTTTTTACAAATTATAACATTTTTGAATTATCATGTCTGTTAACTGCTTTATTTTTCATGACTATTTGAAATCATTAATTCATGTCATTTTATATTATTATAGTTACATAGTATCTATAATATTATTCATGGTATAAATATACTATATATATAATATATATAAATATATTTAGTGTGATCCATTAAATGTAGATTAAAGAAAATGATTTACATTCTTCCTAGAGATAGTTGGTTATATGTATGAATAAAAAATGCTTTCACATTTTTACAGAAGGATCCAAAGAATGGTGAATATAAATAAATAACTAAATAAAAATAAAAATAAATAAATATATGACATATATAAAATTATTTTTTCTATATTTATTACCACACATGTAAAACATAAATGAAAAACGATTCACATCTCTTCAAAGCGGTGGTAGTCCACACCTAAGCACGAGCAACATTATCATTTTTTAACAGACTGTTTGTTAAGAAGGTATAAATGATATTATAATTACATAAGAATATTTATTTATCACAAATAATTTATATTACTTATTTATATATTTATTACTATTCATGTGAAATTTTAGTGAAAAATAATTTTATTGCTACATGGAGTTAGTAAGTAGTATATAGGAACAAGCGATGTTTTTTCATTTAATAAAAAAGAAAATTTATTATATATGGTTACTGAAAAATAATATTAACATGTAATTATTTTTATGATAGTTTATTTATTGTTTTATTATTGTTATAAAACATTAAGAGGATGTGGAAGAAGAAATAATCATCAAGGACTCAGTAGTGATGATTACGTCTTATTCGGTAGGCTTCCATTAAATAGATTTTTAAGGGGCCTAGGGTTGGTATTTTAGACCAAATATATACTATATAAAATATATAATAGTGTTGAGAAGATAAATGGTCAGGGTTTTCTCTATCTAGATAGATCAATTTGTTGTAAATATGTGAGGGAGGAAGTTCTCTTTTATATTTGAGCTGATGGGCACCTTTTTAATTTCGTAAAAGACTGAATTATAATTACATTATTCTAATGAAAAATGGATCCAAATGAGAATGTACTAGAAAATATGGTATTATATTAATGAAATATATTTTCCTGATAAAATTATGAATTTATTTTATGGTTTTTTAAATCATATCATTCAGTTTAACCCATATTTAACCAATTTGTACATTTACTATGGTAACATATTATTTAGTCTTAATGGATTATAAGTTTACATATAAGGTAACTATTTAATCATAAATTAAAAAGGGATGAAAGTTTAGAGAATATATTACACTTTACCCTAGATTATGATTTTAATTAATTATAGATAATTTATTAAAATATTATTTTGATAAAACATAACAAATGATAATTTATAAACTATTTATTAACTTTGACCTCTAATACATCAATAAAATGTTAGTATTCAAACATAATTTCATTAAAAATCAATAATATATTATATTAATATAAAAAATTATTGAAAAACTATAAATCAATAAAATAATAACACTAAAAATATTTGTAATAATATTTATTAATTTCATCTATTAATTGAATAAACATTGTAATGTTTTTGTACAAAAATTTAATGTAATTACATAATAAAAAAATATATAGAAATAATAAAAATGGGAATAATTTTATTATTCTCCAAATTTATTTTTTATTTATTAAATGAGTTGAAATTTTCCTATGTCGACACATTATATTAATAAAACTAAGTTAGTGGAATTTTGTAATATTAATTTATTTTAATATTATATTTGTCATTTTCCTAGAAAAATGTGAATTTAACAATTAAATAATTATAATATGGTGATAATGGTAGAATTAACGTCATCCGATACGAATTAATATGAAATATTATGAACTTTTTGATATTTTTTTATCATTGATTAACCTAATTTAACCATTATAGTGGTAATTAATTTTACCAAAGTTACTATTCATAATGAAAAAACAAAATCTATCCTATTAATAAATTAGATTATTTTAATTTCAAATATGAAAAAAAAATTAAAAAAGAAATATATATATTTTTCATAAATTAATTTTAAACTATTTTTTCAAATTGAGACGAAATTATCTTTTTAGTAAAATATAGCTTTTAAACATAAAACTGTATTTATTTTTTTTGTATTCAATGTTAAAATTATATATAAAAGTTTCAACATTTTATTGAATATATAATATTTAAATTTAATTAATATCATTCACCAATACTGATATATTTAGTTTATTAAAATAATCATACTGTCTTCACATTAAAATAATTTTTATGAAAATATATATTTTACATTAAAATGAATATTATTTTTATCGATAACCATTGATATTATTTTAAAAATGTTTAAACCATATATTTTTCAATATTTAGTTAATCATATTTATTCAAAACAATTTTAATAGCTAGGTTATAATATTAATATAATAATATTTAAATAGCAGATCATAGTTCTTTTAAACTCATTGTTTAGTTTAACAAATGTTGTTGACTTGATCAACATTATTTATAAAGAATCATACTGTAAAATCATCATGTTACATAATATCCTCCACAAAAATATGGTTTCATAAAAAAGTTCTATAATTTTACCACATGAATATATTTTCTGTGTCATTCATTATAATACCTCCAAGTTACCATTTCTCCGCATTCATTATATGTTTTCTGTAAAGTGATATTCTCAATTTTTTTATTTTGATTCAACTATACTTACTCTGTAGTATCGATATTATGGATAGAAACTTCATATATGTAAAATTAGGTTCTAATTATATTTCTTTTTATGTGAGAACATGTGTTGGGTTTGTTATATACTTCTTTAATAAATTGTTATCGAACAAATTGTGTACCTTAGAGAGCCTAAGCGATATTTAAAAATGGTTATCCACAACTCCAATTATTTTCAGAATTTAAAAATTCATGACACTCCTAGGATTCAATTTTCCCTTCATGCAGAATCTTACAACACCATTCCATAGAGAAAATTCAATGCAAGCATGTTATCCCACATGAAACTCCAAATAATTCCTTTAAATATTGGAAGTACTCTTTTTCCAACCTCCAGTCACATCAATTCGAGTCTATAAAGACATCTATTTTTTCATTTTCCCCTCATTATGATCTAGAATCAGACGTTTTATTTCACTAATATCTTAAAAAAAAGTGGTAGTACAACATATCATGGAATATGATGATTTATTTAGTGATATTTGAATACATGAATGGAAGATATTATTATTTGAAAACTCTACCATGCGTAGATACTAATCCCACTAACCATGAATATCTAGTGATCATGAGATAAACATTTATAAGAATGTTTTAATAGTCTTTTGTGTGTGTCAATAAATTTGAGGAAGATATGTGGTTTTGAAATTATACTCATTATTAATATCCTTCTAATGAATTATCAATAATTTTGATCAAAATCATAGATCCTGATTATAAAATATTGAAATTGGTAAAGCATGAGTCTTAAAAATTAATGATTATTGTCTCTTTTAAGATTATCTTATGTAAAACATTCTATTATAGTGAGTAAATATATATATTGGGTATTAAAATTGAAAATACACCATATATCACCATTCATTATATGATTCTTGTAATTCAGTGAAACATTTCTTAGTAATTTCACAAAAATTACATTTATAATTAGTTATAGGTTTCATGATACCTCTGTGATGTTTTATATTAGACTTTAATTATTAAAAAAATATCATGACATACATTCTGTTGTTTCTGAATTCATATTATCCCACCAAATGAGATCCCAATATATATATGTATATATGTATATATGTCTTATAGATGGTGGGGTGTGTGGAGAAGTTATATATATGAGTATAATCTAATTATATTTTGATCATACTTATAAGTAAGATATATATCCTCTTTCCATATTTCATAATTCCATTTTCATATATGATGCTTGACAATTTCCAATCCCTCATTGTATTAATTTTCCTTTTAATATACACATCATGTAGAAACTATTTTTTCTTTTCTAATAGAGGTTATTAAAATAATTTGAAAAAGGAGAAATGATTCCACATCTATGAAAATTGTTAGATATATCATTACTAAATCCATACACATAGGATCCATATCAACCATCATTGTGGTCAGAACACCTTGATCATTCTTGATCAATGCATCCTCTACCTTATTTTCTATTTGTATATGGTGGTGTATTGAGAAATCATGATCCTTACATAGCTCGATCCATTTTCATTGATTCATGTTGTGTTATTTATCTGAGAATATTTATTAAAAACTCTTCCAACCTATATATATCTCACATCATTCACAATATATATTGTGTCTCCTTGCCTTCTATTAATATAAAATTGATACCAATTCAATATCATGGAAAAAATAGTTTTTATGGTTCTTTATCCTTTTTTATGCTTTGGAAATAAATTTATAATTTTTCAAATGGAAACAACCAAGTCCCTTCTATAAAGAATCATTAAATATAAAAATTAAATCTTCCCAAATGGTAGATCTAATAAAATTTCATTCCCGAACTACCTCATAAATTAATCGAAAAATTTTCACATTTATTTTTTACAGATGAATCTAACCAATTTATATGTAATCTTGGTTAATAGGTTATCCAATAAGGTATTATTTTAAAAACAAATCACCGATCTTTACCTGCAAAACCAATAAAATTATGTACTTTTGTTATATTCATTTGTGTATTCATTCTTGTAGTTTAATTTTTATTCACAGGATCAACTAAGATTTCATCCTTAATGATAATATGTATATGAAAAAGAAAGGTTCTAAAACCAAAACTCACACATTCAAAATTTACCATATAAAAGTTTTATTCTATGATTTCCAAGAATGGTTTGAAAGTGATTCTCATGGTCTTAATTGATTTTTGATTACACCAAGATGTAGTCATTAAATACTATAACATTTTTATCATGAATTCCCCTGAATACACTATTCATTACATCCATAAAGATGGAGGGAGCATTTTTCAATCAAAATGAAATTACTATGAACTCGTAATGTCTATATCTCATTTAAAGACTTTTCTTCAGAATATCATCTTTATTTACATTGAATTAATAATACCTTTAATGAAGTAAATCTCAGAAAATAATGATCTCCATTAATTTTATTGAATAATCCATCAATACCAAGAATACTATAATTTTACAGTATCATAAAAGCACTTATTTCCTATAATCAATGTACATCCAAATAGATCCATCATTTTCCTTAACAAACTATACATGGGTCTCCTTAGAACAATACTAGGATTTATGAATCAAAAAGTATAAAAATCCACTTGATGTATCATTATATCCACTAATTCTATAGTGGTCATTATATAATGATATTTTAAAATTGTTCTTGCATCACTAAATTTATTAATGGTATACTCAAATTTAATCTCCAGTGGATTTATTATTAATTCACCAAGAATTACATCAATGTATTAATTTAAAAATGTTATATAATATATTTTATGACAATATTTTCCACATATAGGATGTTTATTCTCTAATTACCCAAGAATATTTCTCTAAAGAGATATTGGAGGTTTATCTAAACATGATTTATGTGAAAAATCCTCCCCTATAAAGATTAGTAATTCCACATCTCCTTTGTAAATCATAACATCCCTCTCTTTATAAAATATTTTTACAATATATTCAAATACATTCCATATAATGGATTACATAAATATAAATCATAGGTGTAATAATGAATTTTATAAATTGAGAAATTGTATGGGTCATTATGGGAAGTTATTGAAAAATTCTTATTGTATTGAGATTTCCAATTTGGGTTTATATTGAAAAACCCATTGATAAGGTTCTAGATATTTAAATATTTTTTGTATAAAAAATCAATGATATAATTTTTTTTAAGGTATAGAATATTATAAATAATTGGATATGTTTGTGGATATTATTTTAGTACCTTCTACCATATCATTGGTAACTTCAACCTTATCTTTATTTATCACATACATAATGCCTTCTCCCCATGGCCTCTTTTGTTGTATGTTCTATGGGCTCTTGGGTATTAGTGCGAATAATTCCCTATTTCACTATTGTTTGAGAAGTTTAAATAATTAATTTTTTCATTTCCCTTTAACTCATTCTCTAGATGACCCATATATCAACAATTATAATTACCTCTCATGACCTATAAACATGTAATAGGTGCTTTCATCACACAATTGTGATATAATAGAAATTTATTTATTTCCAATAAAACATTGATGCTTTACTTACTTCATGCATCTCATCGGACCTCTTATTCTCTTGATTTCACTTAAAGATAAACGATATAGGAAATACATTCATTGTATTTATGGACCATAATATTATTTCTTCATAAAATGAATAATTTTGAGAAACATATTACCTTCATAGTCCTAGCTTAAGGGCTTCAAGGAGATAATCAATAATTATCTCAAGAATACTTATATAATCCATAGATTACATGTATGGTCTTGAAAAGGTAGCATAATTATCCACAAAACATTCTTCTCAATTTTTATTTAAGATGATGAACTTTATCATCACTATAGTTTTTTTCTCGTGAGGGAAATATTTATAAAATAACAATATATTAAATGATATCCACACAATATTTTCTATTTCATCCTCTTCATCATTATTTTGTATCAATGAACACCATTTATTATCATAACCTTTAAAACAATTACCACCCCCATAAAAATTTCTCCCTAATTTCATCCCAAGGTGACAAATATCTTTTCAATAGACTTGATCCATTTATCATATACCAGTGAATAAGTAATTACATTGAAATATGGAGTCTTCTATTATAAGAAAATATCTGATAAAGGTGTATCATGTCGTGGAAAATCATATTTCTCTATATGTACAAGTTTATTGGACAAAACATAGGTCATATTCCCTAATATATATATGATATGGTAAACTTTGACAACAAATATATTGTCTTGCTCCGTGGGGAAATCCCTACATCGATAATTTTAAATTTTTATATTTCATACATTAGATTCCATTAAAAAATAATGGAACAAAATTAGTTAGCTCAAAATCAACATAAATATGTATTCATATTATAAAAACCCAATATAAGAAAAAAAAGAGTTCAAACACTATAAGGGGTTATCATAGTTCTAATTTAGATATTTTTATATTTAATCTAGTTCCCATGGATTTTAATAAAAATTTTCCCATACATACTGACACAACCCTAACTAAAATATACCAGAGTTGGTGTATTCAACATCAAATATGAACTTGATATATGTAATCATGTCCCAAATGAACGAAGAGTTTAGTATTATTTAATACCTCAGTACATATATGATTCCAATGAAATTGTGGAAATATAAAATACATTAAATATAAATATTCTTGAATCCATAATATTATTCAGGATACTTATTTTCATTTCATGGAGAAAATAAACAAAATGTTTTATCTCATATTCTTTGTAAGGGGGTTTTAAAATGAAATATATATGGATTAAATATTTCATAATCAAAACATAAAATTAAAAAACATTATAATTTTTTTTTCAATAATAAATATTATCACAAAATTTTTCCTTGGAAGTAACAGTTTTGTAATATAATAGATAACAACAACTAAATTATTTATGAAAAAATTGATATTATTGGATATAATTTTCTCAAAAATCATTATATTTCATCAACCAAGATGTTACATGAAGATATTTTAAACATATGTGTAAATAACTCTAAAATATGACCAAATAATTTTTCTAATGTGAACTACTGTAGCATTGGTAGTCTATTTAATTATATTACATAGTCATTATTGCATATCCAATACATTAATTATATGTAGAATGATGGATTTAATTCATTTAAAATATTCCATTTAAACGTATATCAGTATTTAGTAATGAATATGGATTTATAAATAATTTCCCATGTATTAAAATAATTTCAATTTATAACATAATATTAATAAACTGTATACAATTTATGATATAATCATATCTATTATACAAAGAATATGTTTTAAGTCATATGTAATATCCAATAATCAAAAGTAATTGAATGTTTTAAAAAATAGAATAATTAAAACATATCCACCAGTAGTGGATAGTTTAAAAAAATTGTTTTTAAATTCTTTAATATAAGTACAATAAATATACCAGTAATACATTTTTTAGGAAAATTACTTTTTCACTTTGAAATCCACTTTTTTTTTAAATAATAATCTCATAAAAATTAAGGATATGGTTTTAATTGAGAATATAATTTTTAAAATATATTGGAAAATTAAATATTATATTTTCATAATAATAAGAAATTATTTTTCGGCTATATAATCTAAAAAACATTCATTTTACTTTTTAATAAGAAAATATCCTCTTCAGAAAATGACAATAAGAATCATTTATAAACATTTCTATAAAAAATAGAAAATATAGTTGGAAATTACGTTGATAATTCAATGTAAAATTGAAAATAAAATATAAATAAATGTAATATTAAATATGGAAATGGATGGAATATATATCCTATCCAAAAATAAATTTCATCATTTTTTCTTTTAAACTATTATTTTGGTGATTCAACTTCCAATAAGATGAAAGGTAGGAAGAAATATTGAATCTCGTAACAATATTAATATAAAAATTAAAATTAATAATTATTAATTAATAAATATTAATTTAAAATAACACACTAGTATTGTATATACAAATCATAAAAATAAATAGGCCTATAGTACGAAATACGACTCAATGGAGTGGAAATTTTGGTGAAAATCATTACTTTTGTTTGACTTTCCTTGTAAGGGAATTTATCCTCTATTAAATAATTTTTTATTTGTTTTAAATAAATAGAAGAATCATAAAAATATATATAATTTGACCAATGGTCTATCTATAACATTTTATCATCCTTTTGGGGATGAATTTTTTACTATTATAATTTTTATTGGTATTAACTACTTTGTTTTTCATGTATGTTTTGATTTGGTAGTTCCATTCATTTTATTTTTATTAATTTTCTATAATCTCAAAAAAATTATTCATTTTTTAAATAACATATTTACACATTATATTTATATTTATACTAATCCATAAGAAATGGAGACAGATAAGGTAATAAACTTATTTATGGAGATGTTAGGTCGAACATATACATGAATAATGCTATCACATTCAGATAGAGGGAACAAAATAAATTTGAATAATAATTAATCATTTTAATTAGTTATTATATCATATATATATATATATATATCAAATATATTCATTAAATATATCTGTATTACCATCCATGTAAAAGAAAATTTTAATACATATCATATCTCTTGGTTGAGGTGGCAGTCGACATTTACACACGAGCAACATTATCGTTTTCCAAGAAATTGTAAGGTATAACGGTATCTATTGTATTATAAATCCTGAAGAATATTATTGTAATAAATATCATATAAAATAATTATTTCCATTCTGTAACCATCATAGTGAAATGGTAATGAAAACGAATTATATCACTATGTAGTTATGGTAATCATAACATATGAATGAGCAAAGTTTTCAATTATCATAAGATGAAAAAGAGATTATAAAATGGTATACCGTAATCATAATAAAATTTCATAATATTCATGATAATATATTTATTATTTTATGTTTGTAAAAAACATTAAAAGAGAGAGAAGAATCAAAAATATACCTAAAGGACTAAGAAAATCTAATTACCTCTTCTTCGATCGACTTCATTTAGATATATTATTAAGGGACATAGGGAACGTATTTTGGAAGAAAAAAACATTTATAACATGTATAAGGGCATTTATAAGGGATATTGTTAGGTTTTTTGTTGAGGTATTTGGCATAATGTGATATAAATATGTGACAGAAGATATTACCTTTTATAATTGAGGTGAGGGACACATTGGTAATTTCATAAAATATTAAATTATAATTATGTAATTTTTAGGAAATTTAATCCAAATGGATAGGTATCTAAACCAAAGAAATGATATATTTTAAATATAATTATATAATACATTTTTTACATATTTTGTTTTGTTTCAATTTTTTTTGGTTTAAGCACTTATTCATCATATTTTAACATTAACAAAGGTATCACATTTGTGAAATGTAAGGGTTTATATGTTTACATATAAGGTAACTATGGATTCATTCAAAACATTATATTTTAGACCATATATTACACCTT
The DNA here is from genome assembly GCA_963277665.1 of Viscum album. Classification (NCBI taxonomy): domain Eukaryota; kingdom Viridiplantae; phylum Streptophyta; class Magnoliopsida; order Santalales; family Viscaceae; genus Viscum; species Viscum album. Next base: position 1,689,172,922 of record OY728128.1, on the reverse strand, counting down.
TTCTAATTTTAATATTGTAATGAACTTAAAAAAATTTAATAAATTTTATTTTGATAAATTAACATCAATGTGAATTTTGATACAATTCATTTAAAGAGTAATTAAATACATAAATGCAACGTAGGTTTTGTAGTACAATAAATTTAAGGTCACTTTTTTCATATTAATATATTAAATTGAAATTAACCTAAAAAATCCAAATTATATAAATTTTTATATTTATAATGTCATTAAATTTCTTTTATTATTAATTGAAAGAAAAATATATTAGCATTGAACCAGAATTTAATGTAATTATATAAACACTAAAATTTTAAATAAAATATAAAAATTAAAATTAGTTATTATCCAAAAATATATATATTATTCAATAATAAAATTTTGTCCCTATATGGAAACATAAATTATTTTTAAAACTAAGAGAGTGACATTTTGTAAATTCTATTGATTTTAAAATTTTATTAGTTGTTTTTATGAACAAGTGATCATAAAAATTTTAAATTTAAATCATAAGGTTAAAAAGAAAGAATTAACTTCTTTATATTTTAATTGATATGACAAAATATAAACTTATAACATTGTTTTAACCTACAAAAACATGATTTACCCTTTACCGGGGAGATTCATTTTACTAGAGTAACTATTCATATATTGATAAATAAATGTTACATATATACCAAATTTTTTTCTCCTGATTGAAAATATTATATCCATATTTCAAAATTAAATATCTATAATATTCATAATCTAAATATAAAATATGTGTGAAAAATCAATAAAAATTCTCTTTTTAGGAGCCTAAAATTATTAATCATAAAATTGGTTTTATTATTATCCAATATCTAGTAATTCTCAATATAAATGTTAAAAACTATCATTTAATATTTAATATTTCAATTGAAATAAAATATTTAATCAATTTTAATCATGTTAATTTATTAAAAAAACATTGTTCATACATAAAAATAGGTTTATCGAAAAACATTTCTTTTACATTCAAATGTTTCTTCATTTTTATTATGGAAAAAATATTTTATTTTATAAATGTGGATACAATATTATTTTCATAATTTCATTAGTCATATTTTACATATAAATTTTAATAGTTAGTTTATAGTTGTAATATAAGAATATTTTAATTGTAGACCACATTTCGTTCAATCTCATTATTTCATAAAGGGAAAGATACAGATGAGGTTATATATATTTAAAAAGAAACATACCATAAGAACCGAGGGTGTTATAGGAAAATGAAACACATAATATTATTGGGTGATGTTAAGGTATGGTATGTTAGAACACCCACCTTAATCATTGAGGGAATAACTCAAATTTTTTTTTACCTTTAGTTTGAGTTCAAAAGAGAGAATTCAAAGAACCAAAAAACCCATAAGATATAGATTATTAGATTTAAATTCTGAGGTTGTAATCTATTTTGATGAATTAGAATAAATTAAGTAGAAAATAATGTCGACCTTCTATGAGCATTTGACTATATTAAATAGATGGAAGACCAACCAATATATAGGGTAGAAATACCATGTATAAAATGAGGAGGTAGTGGGACCCCATTACACTAAATTGTTTCCTAAAATTGTCTATAAGATGGATAAGAGAAAATTTGGGAAAAGGATTAATGGACCACATTTCCCAAATATTATCCTACATCAATCATGTAGGGACTCAATTTAGAGGGTTGAATTAGTGTACCAAATATTTTTCTATGTTTATTATTTCCATTCAGTTATCCCATCCTGCTCTAATAATTTCCCCATATAAGAATAATGGATATGATATGTTCTCTACACAATCATATATACATGTTATAATGATTTTATGTTATCCATATCACATAAGTATTTTTATAGTTTCCTATCATGATGTGAGGAACTAATACTTTCCATGATTAACATGTTATTATTTTATATATATTTTTACCAATATTAAATTAAAGTGATCAAACCCCACTATGGTTGGTGAAATATAATTAGGAAATAAATAATATCATTTTCTAAGTGAGTTCAATTATTTATATTAATAAAAAATTTATTCAATGAAATTTTATAAATTAGTACCAAATTTTCTTCATATATTTTCCAAAAAACATATAAATAAGTTCATTCAATCATCTAAAGGATTCCAAATATCAAATAGAATAACATATTATTTAAAAATAATTGAAATTCAAGAGACAATGAAATATAAAAGATAATTTAGGATTTTAAGCCAGGTTATATTTCTTCATTGTTAGACATTTCAGTGTTTATTTACGATAAAATAAATCATGTTGAATTATTCCAAATGTTTCAAACTCTTGGGCAGATAGTAATTTTATTATTAACGTTACAAGAATCAATAAAATGAGTTCAAGTGATTGACATAATTTTTTCTCTATTATATTATGCAGCAAAAATATTTCAAAAACTAAAATTATTATTCTAGAATTATTATCAAGAACACAATAAATCTTATTATTAATATTTTATGTTACTTATAATTTTATTCAATGTTTCAATACCATTTTTCTTCCAAGTCAATGGTATTTTATTCTCAATGTTCTTCTAGGTAGTTCTCAGTAAATGGTTAATGTGTTTCTATGAATATATGTAGAGTTCATGAAATTCATCTATTGGATGAAAAATATATTTAGAAACCTTGTTTCAAGTCCTTTATGTAACAAGAAATTATTGTATAGTCTATCATCATTCAATATCACTACCTTTCTGTAATTTCATCAATCCATCATTTGAACATATATCCCTATATACCAATATTCTTCATTACATGAAATATAGTTCTTCACATAGGAAAACCTTGTAGTGGCTTGAAACTATTCAAATTATACTCTTGTGAATGACCTATGTCACCTTCATGTGACTAGGGTAGCATGATAGAACCCTTTCTCTTAGAATAAAAAAGAATGTTCTATCACAATGATGTCTGAAAGAGTCGATAAATTTTTGGACCATGTTACTCAAATTACCCTCATGTATTCTTTATGTTAGAAAGAGTTTGTCGACAGGCCTTAATGTGTAAAATTGAGTTTATGAAATGAATCTCATCCATGTGACCATGAAAAGAGATGATATCCTATTGTTAATCATAGAAAAATTATGAATTAAAAAAACCTATCTTTATGAAACAAATGTTTAATATTCTATTTTTTATCATAGAATGATATCTCTAATTTTCTGAATAGTAAAATCCTTCTTAGGGCTTGACGTTCTCATTCTATAAGAGTGTTCCAAAACCTCGGAACAACCTTTGATTCCAAAAAAATATCCACATCAAGTATTTATTGAAGACACCAACAAATATTCCTTGTCAATAATAAATGAAAAACCAATTATCCTTGAATTCTTATTTTTGAAAATGGGTTTTAATATTAAAATATTTTGAATAACTTCTCCTCCCTTATTGTGAAATAAATCAATTCTTACAACATGTTCATAATTTTTCACATGATCAACAAATATTTAAACCCTAAAAATAATTCATGAACTAACAACATAAAATAACATATTATCTTCTTCTATAGAAGTATATTATTCAGATTATTAAATGAATGAAATATTTCGGTTGAATGAATGATGTCATGTATCTCTTGTTCTCAATCTGAAATTGATCACCAAATATGGTTTAATGTTAGGTGTACCTTGTGTCATTATCCTAATGGTGTTTGGGGTCTCGAATATGAAGATTATGAGTCTAGGTCAAAGATGAATATGTGGAGATTGATAATATGATAGATATTTAATAGATCCTACTTCCAAAAATATTTTTTTTATATTTTTAACATGTGAATAGTATATGGTGGTGCCACATCTGTAATCAGTTTTTTCATTGGTATATCTAAACTAAATAATATATTCCACTCCCACCACTTTTTTGATCCCTCACTATGGTTGTTAGCTTGGTAAACATACACACAATCACCTTTACAAGCCATCGCAGACACATGGATGGACCCCTAAGAACCACTTTATTCCATGTGGGTGCATAATCATGAGATCAATATAGTCTCTATGGTAGAAAATACTATTTTTCTCCATGGAATTTGTGGTCGATGTTCACCCATAAGGTTAAAACCTGGGTCCAACATTAATGTTTGATCAAGTACTCAGTTAGACATTTTTTAACCATTTTGTATTAACAAAGAGTATACATATTGTAATATTACTTGAAGGAAATTTCCAACACTAGACATACTCATATAATGAAATAATGCAATTATAAATATGTTCTTTATTTCTCACATGGACATCATCTGTCTTTATTAAAATAAATATTATCATATTCTTAATAAATATTAATTAGAGTATAAAAATCTATGTCAACTAGAACATTTTATTTAAACATCAACACCTGTTCCTCAATCTCCATACATACATGTATGACTATGCATCTATGACATCAAATTTTATTATATGAGTATACGAAAATTCTCTGAACATCATCACCAAATTTCGTCAGTATTTCTCAAAATATATCAATCTTTATAATTCTATGATTAATTAAAAATAATATAGGACTTCATCATACATTGAATTTTATTACCTATTTTATATGGAAAATGTTTTAATTATGCTAAAAAATAATCCACGTTGTAATTTCAATCTCAGAATTTTGCTTTATTTTAAAAAAAATTAAATAAAGTAAATATCTCTTCTTCCCTTTAATTAGTAATTTTGAAAAGAATTAATTTTGGTTATTTTGTAATGATTAAGATGATACCACATATTTTTATAAAAATGAGTGTTTATCTTGATAGCTCTAAATCATTATGGGATAACCGAGTATTCAAAAAAAGAGTGATTTCACCAAGAAATAAATTTTTTATAATTGATTCAACAAGTGATACTATTTTTTTGTTTTTTATCCTTGGGAATATATATAAAATATTTTATTTCTGAAATATAAACAGTTCAGTTTACTAGAAAAATATATCACAACTTTCAAATGAAAAATAATTACCCCCCTCTTTTTATGAGCTAGCTCATCAACCAAAACTCCAAAATTATACATATATTTTGATATAATTAAGTAAATGAGAATAATTTTATTTGGGTTAGAATAATTTTAATAATTTTTATATATTCATAGAACTTATTTATATTCATTGAATTTATTTTTAATAACATCCTTTTTTTATCCCTCAACGTATAATCTCACTTTATTTTACCTAGTGAATAATTTCAATATACAATCCTCATGATTTTCATATTCATGATCAAAAATTGGGAAATAATTATAGTTTTCATTAGATCATGAATATACATTCAAAATTATTCTATTTCACGTTGTTAATTTAGTTATCCTCGTGAAAATGAATTTTATTTTCAAATCCATTCAATGTTGGAATATACACATCAATAGAGTAATTACAGTTTTATGGGGGTTGACTAAAGTTCTTATTAATATATTCCCCCAAGATGAGTTTTTAAACTCAAAATATATATTTACTTAATTGTATATATAATTTTTGTTTTACTTATATTCATTATCTTAATTTTCATTTCACATTAAAATATTTATTTAATAGAATATACTATTTACATTCATTAACCATAATATTTTGAGGAATATTTGTATATACATCTACTATTAGTACAATAGCTTCCCCAGATGTGTTTTTTAACTTCTATGTTGGTATAGGAGTCATAAAATCTTTTGATATACCCGTATAATTCATTATCCTTTGACAAAAAATTATGCTTGATAGTTAAGTTATCATTTTTTTAAAACATATCATGAAATCTAATTTTAAATCATGTTGAAAAAATAATATGTATTTTTCTATTTCTCATGTTAGGGATTGAACATCAATTTCTTTTTCATTTCTCTAATAACCATCACTTGATAGTGAAAATTATAAGGTATTACTTCATAAAATTTATATTTTGGATCATCAATGTGGTCTCAGGAATTTCTTTTGTGTTAATATTTTTATTATATTTATCAAATTCTCCTTTAATAATTTTTCATTCAAAAATATATTCATGTTTCCCACATCGATTGATTCCCTTCAGAATTTTTTATTTATTCTATCCATCTAAATTTTCATATTCTATTTTTTACTGACCCATGGTATGAACACTCTTTCTATAGTAGAAGAATATTTTATTGGTTGAGATTAAATACAATATATTTATGTCCTCAGTCATATTATGAGATATTTGTTTTGTTATTTTCATATGTAGAACAAAATCCTTACATATTTTTCTCCAAATTCGGATATTTCTACCTTATTTATAACCTTGTTCAATTGGTGTTTTATCCTTCTATTTACATCATATTAATATTTTTACCTTGGCAGTGAATACCAACAATCATCTTCTATGTGAACATATATATTTCTCTACTCATAGAAATAGTCAACATATTTTGAATTTATTTTTAATGTTTATATTCAATATATTGAATAGAATATTCTTCTATTCAAAACGAATCTTTATTTAATAACATCTAATTCCCCTAATTGTATTAATTTTTTGGTTTTCATACACTTTCATATTAATATAACACACATCTTGCAGATCTCACAACGTCTAGATGCACCAATTGTATCAAATAATTCTTTTCATTTTCTTGTTATACATGCATAAGAAGATTTATTTTATTGAGATATATAGAATTTACGTAACATATTTAGACCCCCCATTTGGGAGTTATTTATATATATATGTATATATTTATATTATCCACCCTTTGTGTTTTGGTGGATTTATCATAAATTTTATATTCGAATATCTTCATTGATTTTTTCATGGAACCTAAACTAGAAAATGAGTCTAATATAATGGAAATAGAATTAATTCGGTTAAAAGTTTTTTTATTAAATGATCTTATATAAGGTTTATAAATAGATGATTTTAATTACTTATGTTCTTAAATTTGAGTTTCTTAACTCTCAAAAACTTTTTTTATAGAAACATCTATTTTTTTGTGTTTGACTATATTTATATATTTTGGGGGATGAATAATTCATAGTAGCGTCAGATGTTCCGACTAGTGTTTTCTTCAAATTTAACGATTTATCCCCTAGTTTAAGGCATTTCATATTTAGGTAATAAATTTCATTTTCAAATGAAGACAACATTCCATCCAATTAAAATTTCATTTTAATAATCTGATAATCTATGATCTACTAGCTTCATTCAATGAGTTTTCAGGATCATTGTTTCTTCTAATATTTAGTTGCTCTTGGGATTCATTAACATTTATTATACCATTATTTTATTCTTCAATATCATGTAACTTCTAAATATATTCTTGATGAAACATTTTCTCTTAATCCAATAAAATGTCATGCTCTATGAATTTATTTCTTTTTTCCTTCAATATCATCATTTATGATATTCATATAGGCATTTAACAATTTTTAAATTTTGTGTATTACATCTCTAAGACATTATTTACTCATGATTCCCTCATAAACATGCCTTTTCAATTATTACTTATTTAATGAAATAGGTTAAAAGTAAAGAGTCAAAAATTATTTCATTTACTCAATTATGTTTTAGAGAAATTCACTATTTATATTTCATACTATGTCTATCAATATATTTACAAATTACCTATTTGATATATTCATTGTCATGAATAATATAAGTGAAAAAAGTATATATAATAACACGTCCCGATGAACATTATTTTTTATTTATTTAAATTTTGAGTATACATCCTAAATGTATTTTATGGAATCTTTATCTATATACATTCCAAATATTGAGCATGTTCTTCTGGATAATTTTTATCAAATTTTATATGATATATCTAATCCTACACCAATTTCATTAGGACTTTCTAAAAACACAATACATCCCTCTTCTTCCACTTTTTGAGAGTCTTGGAATAGATGTCCATGCCTTCTTAAAAATGAGTGTAGTGTATGTATTTAAGTAACTGTACATAAATCACAAATTAAAATATATAGTTTATATAATCTATTGAATGGTAGATAAGGAAAAACTATGATCCAATCATAGGTAGACTTATGCTCTGATGCAATTTATAGATTAAATATAGATTATTCATGGAATCTAAGAGTGGGGTTGAATCAATGTTCCTGACATTTTACATAGTTTTGAAATCTATTTAAATTATTCCATTTTAAATCAAACCACTTCCCAAGTTATAGAGAATATATCTATAATTTTGTTAACATCGTAAAAATTATAGACGACAAACTTTGGATCGATAGTGTGTGTGGCACACAACACCAAACATAGAAAAGGATATGAACTATTGATAATTTATGGTATATTTACTATATTATATAAATTAAATATATTATATAACTTGAAATTCATTAAAAAATTAGTTATCTTGAATTTTATGCAATAACAAGTATCATCGATAGTTTTCATTACATGCATAATTATTTTTTCCGAACAACATTATATTATTAATATATATTTATTTAATATAATAAGGCATGACCAAGTTGTTAAATTAGATTTTATGAATTTTACTAACTAACATATAAAAAAATATTTTTTATAAAAATATAATTTTAATTAATTGTATACATATTATATAGAAATTAAAATATAAATAAATTGAATATTAATGAATTATTTTTTATTTTTATGCTCAAGAAGGTGTTCTATCCAAAAAATAATAATTTAGTTACGATTATTGAAATATACTAATGAAATTTATATATTATATATTCAATTAAAAAAAGTATATTCATATAATTAATTTTATGGGCATAAGATAAGAAAAAATTCAATTTTACGATTAAAAAAGCTATATTATTATAATGTCACTTTTGTCGCCTATTAATGGCCCACATATTGTAAACATGAATTTTATCACTTTAAGAGACATTATATTTTAAAATAAACTATATTTTCAAAATTTGAACAATAAAATAATGTTTTGGTGAATTTTTGTTATTTTTAATTAATATTTAATTTGTTGATAAATAGTGTAACATTTTTTAATTTTAATTCAAAACTACTTTTTCATAAAATCTATTTTTAAGGAGAAATTATATATTTTATTGGTTTTAATGTATAATTAGATCAAATTTATATAATTTAATGTAATTTAGTTCATTGTAATATATTCCACATTTGAAATTTGATATAATAAGAAAGCAATCTTTTTTACATTTATATATAAATTACACCATTTCTCATTCTTTCTGTGGGATTAATTTTCAATACATTTCTTCCACTGATCATATTAGAATATAGAAAAAAGGATTATATATTTAGAATCAAGATAATTTATCATTTCTAAAATGTTTGAAATCGTTTTTGACCAAAAGGAGTTATGAAATTAATTATAATTAATTAAATAAATTAAGAGGAAACATATTTTAACTAGAAAATAAAATGTAATATTAAAGGAAAAACTGACCTAGATTATTTTTCAAATTTAATTTTGAGGGCATATTTAGACCCTATTTTACATTTTATCTAATTTGGTTCATTTTTCGAGCAACTTCACATGGGAAATCATGGGTGTAATTTCCTTTTAATTAATTAATAATAATTCCACTCATCCTTCATGATAAAAAGAATCTTACACCTCACAGTTATTCAAAACCCTCTAGTCCCTTGGATCTTCCATACTATACGAAAATAGTCTACCAAAATCCTTCCCATAATCCTATTATCCAAAAATTGGGTAGAAATCAATCTATGTAAGTGTAATGATATAATCAAAAATTATTTACACGGATAAGAAGTAATGTTCTTCAAAGATCTCTTTTATTTCATTTACATATCATCCCCTTCAATTATTTTTATTCCATTATGAAATAATAACCTATGTTTCTTCAATATACATAGATTCTTATTCTAATATTTTTACCTAAACATTTATACACATATTTCCAAAAGGGATACACAATCGTCGTTTGTATGTGTAGTGGATTATCTCCTCACAAACCAATACAATTTGTTTTTACATTTACCACCTTTAAAAGTTGTAATTAATGATATTTTTATAGTTTATATATGTTATATATGATATTTATTATATATATATTCTTATATAATTTTTACATAATACATACCCTCATGATATCCATTTTGTAGAAATATGATAACATCATTTGTGGAAGTGTGGACTACTACCTCCACAAAGTGATGTGGTTTGTTCACACTATACATTGAATATATATATGTCAGTTTTAATAAAAATGTGTGAAATATATTACATATATATGATACTATAATTATTAAATACACACACACATTGATATATATATAATTTAATATTAATTCTATTAAATATGATAAGAAGATGGATGTAACTTTCATGCATATGTACATCTTACCGTATCCATGAACAGTTCATTTCATTTCCTATAACCAAAATTTATGGATTATTATAAATAAATATATAATGAATATATTATATTAAAATAATTTTTTACATTCTTTAGATGATGAAATTGTGTTCTATCTCACAAGAACAAAATATCTTTTCAGAACATACTTAAAAAACTCAGCAATTAGCAACTAATATAGTGAAAATAAAGAATGATTAATAATAAATAGATAATATGTCATTATAATAAGATTAAATATAATAGTATAATAATATTATATATGATTTTATATATATTATTAAGGTTATAATATAAGTTATTAACATGTTTAAATCCATTATAAACTTGGTCAAAAGGCATTCGCTCGAAAATAAATGTTATGTAAGGGATTATTATCTCAATTTTTCTGCTATGAGACATACACCATTTTCACCACTTATTTCTTTTGATTGTTGTATATACATCACTTATATAATTTTATACCATGAATAAATTTTTCTTAAAATTATTTACTATTTAATTTTATGTAATTTATTTCATGGGCATATTATTTAGTAATTACAATGTTATAAGGTATTTCATTGTAATTTCATTTCATTGAGGCATAATATATAATTATGAATATTGTTTCTTTTATATGGGGTATATACGTCACCTTATTCATTTAGAATCATTAATACTTTATTAATCATATTATATTGACTTTAAAGTTTAATTTTTTCTTCCACGGGGGTTTTATCATAATGTTACTAAGTAGTAATGAAATTTTAGTACTCAATTCCTTTTTATTTTCTTATATTACATCATCATTTTCATTTATATTCTATAATTAAGTTGATAATGAAATTGAAAAAAAAAATTATGTATTTAAACTTCTTATATTTTTATTTAAATTTGATACACATAACTAATGCATTGATTAATTATCATATAATGGTTATGATCATTAAATGGGATTAATTCACAAACTCATTCTAATAAAAATTTCTCATTCTTGAAATTACATTAAAAGATTTTGTATGATTATATCTTAATAAACAAATATATTTTATTCATTTATCATTATACCTGAATTTTTTAATATAATATTAACAATTATTCACTATTTTGTACATAATTATTTTTTAATAAATCCCAATATTGTGTCTCTCTTTAGTCAGATAACATATATTTATCTAAAACCATATTTTATAAAAAAAATGAAAAATTATTTTCATACATTCCAATAATTATTTAATAAATATATTTTTAACCTTTTTATATTTCAAATTATTTTAAAGGAATATTCTTGCCTCTTTCTCAATAGGCCAATTTTTTAACCTTATTACATTGAAAATCGAATGATTTTTTATCTTCTAAAACATGTATAGATTTAACCCCAGTCATTTCATTAAATATTTTTTTTCATGTTAATTTGGCAGTTTTTTTAAATAATATTTTTTTAAATGTAATTTTATTTTTTAAAAAATTAAATTTATATTTTACACAATTTTTTAAATTATTTTTATATAATATTCCCATTCATAATAAAAAATAAACCATTATTTAAATTCACTAAGGTTGTTTTTTATTGATACCATCATTATTATTTCACATAATGGTATATAATTTCATTGAATAAGGATTTTATTTACATTCACTACCTTGATTCTTTTTGTATTCCCCTTGAAATATTCAATTTCTAGTGACCATTTAATGTTTAGCATACCCTAAATATCCAAATCATTTTCCATTGATTTTATCATTTCCTAAACCATATAAATTTTTTATATATTGTGTGTACTTGAATGTAATTTGATTATATGTGTAAATATTGATAAATATGTATCTTTTAATGAATATGGATATTTTATTATTCCCATTTTTCATTAATTAAAAAGATTATTGGATATATGAGGAATGCATTGGTCAAGTATAACATAGGTGGGGTTTGGTTGTAGGTAGCCCCACAATGCATTGATATTTTCATGGGAAGAGTCTGTTGGCTTGCCATATTAGGTTTTTTATGTAGTATGTTTTAAAACATCTTGTCAAATATCATGATAGTAATGTTACCATATAGCTTGGTAACATGGAATCAATTTATTATGAATTTCATTCATTTTAATTTATTTATTAATTTTTATAATATTTTCTCTATGGAAAAATTATTGGATGTATTTCATTACACTTTTATGGGTTAAATGGAATTTTATTAGTTATTTACCTATCAATATTGATTATTCCTTATCCAGTTATTTTACTAGGAATATCTATTTTTCAATTTACCTTTATGTATTGTTTATGTAGTCCATGATGATTTATTGATTACATGGTATGGGTGTCATGTTATTTGGCATTATATATTGATAATTATCATTAATTCATTGTTTTTTATTCTATTCAAAACTCTTACTAATATTTTGATCTTACCATATTTTTTTCCAATTATTAAGGAATCTAAAAGTATTATTAAAATAGATATCAAAGGATACTCTATATGGAGTAAGGTTATTATCAAAAAAATTTCTATATTGTGTGTATTCATTTTTAAAACAAGATTCGGTTATGTATAAATTATACTAAGACTAAAAAAAATTGTGGCCCTTTGGGACTTGATTTACATCTATCTGATACCAATAAAATCATACCATGAACTGACTCTGAACTCTCTAGGGTTAGGTCCCTATAGATGGTGTAAGAGTAATTTTAGTATATTCCTTAGTAAATAGATTTAGTAAAACTTTGATTATATAACACAACCCTAAGGTATAATTTGATGATAATTATAGAATAACATCTAGAAATTTTGATAAGATATATATTATGTGGTTTTCCGATCAATACACCCCTATATATATACTACAAGTGGGAGTAGTTTTAGAAAAAATGTACTTGTTGACAACATCTTTGAAAAGGTGCATTATGAATGACATGAGCATAATAAGGTACATAACAATTAGAATTTCTACCAATTAGATTTGTTACTCCCAGGGGATTTAAATAGGATAATTCAAATTTTCATTAGAAGTCGTAATAAAGGATTTGAATAGATACGGACAATGATTGACCTATGCCAAGCCATATATCATGGAAGGACCTCTGAAGAAAAATAAAAGAGATGGCGTTTTTATTTATTGAGGTCATATATAAGACCATATGTTAAAAGGTTACTTTGTGATTTAAATTATTTTAATGATTTCCATCATATTTATTTTTTAAAATTGAATGAATATGGTTTTAGAAGTGGAAAACCCATATTCTGTGTGACAAACCATAATGTCTGGAAAGGGAATGTGACTTGAACTGTGATCAATGTATGATAATGGTTTAATTCTTACCAGTAACCTACACAATGTTATGGTTAATATTTCATTGTTTTTAGTGAAATCAAATTATGAATAAATATTAATGATGAACCCTTATTGTTACTTTAATTGTTTAGATATAATTTTATTAATCATATATTATTTTGAGAATAATTAGAGGCAAATGGAAGGACATGTAACACATTTATTTTCCTTATGGTCCGTTAGAAAAAAAATTTAGTCTAATAAATTGGTTCATTCTTGGATATCCATTTCATGGAGTAAGGGTTGAATTAGATCATGATGAAATCACTAGCAAAATAATGAATCAATCATATGAAATGGATACCAATAAAGTATATATATTTCTATATATTATTGGTATATAAATAATTTCCTCAATATTAATAGATGTTTCTTAAATTAAGATGTCATCATAATACCCAAATTTTTATTCGACTAATTATTTTTAAATCAACAAAATATTATGGCGTGGAGTCCCTTAACCTTACATTGATAATTATTTTTTTTGATCAGTTCCCTCAATAACCATATATTAATATTTATTCTTTTTTCCAAGTACATATTTTCACTTTCTAGTAATTTTCTCCTACAAATAGACCTAGTTATACGTTATTCCAAGTGACCTCTGTACTTCACATTCTCTCTTATTAAGATGATGTTTTATTAAGTCATCTCATGATGTCGTTTTTTCATCAAATTAATTTTAAAATATGAAACCGTTTATAAACGTGATCTATTTTTAATTTTGAGGGAATAATTTATTTTTTGTGGGGAGAATGTAATAAAATGAACGCCTTAGAAGAGTATCTTTTATTTTATACCGTGTATGACATGCAACACCAAACAAAAAATGGATATAACCTCCAGATACTATTTGGTATATTTAATATCTTAAATAAAATTAATGTATTCTATAGCTTATAATGAACAAAACCCTAATTTATCTTGAATATCATGAAACAATGAGTTTCTTTGATTGTTTTTTACACGAAGAACAGAGTTTTTACAAACAGCATTATATTATTAAAATATTATTATCTAATATATTAATACATAACTAACCTGTTAAATTATCAAATATGAATAATATTATCTAAATTAAAAAATTTATTTTCTATAAAAGTATAATATGAATTCATTGGTCACCATTTTAATAGAAATGAAAATAAAAAAATTTAATATAATAGAAGTATGAGTATTTTCATGCTCCAAAAGGTATTTCATCATAATAAATTAATTAAATACTATTACTGAATGAAAGGAATTAAATTTACAAATTATATATTTAATAAAAAAATTATACTAATACAATAAATTTTATAGGTGTAGGGAAATAAAGAAACCAAATTTTACGTATAAAAATCTATATATTTATAATGGCTATTTTGGCACCTTTTAATGGTGACCCAATTTTAAATATAAATTTTAATACATTATTAGATTTTAAATATCATAATAACCATAATTGTTGAATGTGGAATGTTAAAATTATCTTATGTTAATATTTATTGTATTTTACTGAAACATTTCATTTTTAAAAATTGTTAAAAAATAATGAATTTCAATTCCAATTTATTTTTTATTCTAAATTATTTATCAGGATAAATTATATATTTCATTTAATTTAAATTATATATAAATATATTTTTTAAAATTAATTTTTTTAGGTCATTTTATTCATTATATCATTTTAATTATATATTAAAATATACAGAACTTTGGAAAATATTTACTTTTAAATCATACGTTCTCATTCTTTCTACAAGATTAATTTTAAATTAATTTATTCCACTTCTGTGATTGTTATTTTGAAAAATGGACAACATATTTGGAATATGAATAATATATAATATCAAATTATATCATGTTATTTTTTGAACAAAATAAATCGGGAAATTAATATAAATTTATTATGACGATTAAGAATAAATTAATCTTAACAAAGGTCTAATCCTTAATCTTAATTGTAGAATTTACATAAATACTTTTCCAATATCCTTTGTATGGAAATATTTAGACCCTAAAATCCATTTTTCATGATAATTTTCATTATTTGTGACACATTACATTGGATAATCATGGGTGGAATTCCCTTTTCAAAAATACATAATAATATCACTCAACCTCATCTATAAAAATGCACTCATCCCTCCAAGTTTTTCAAATCTCTGAAGTCATTTTTCTCAAAAAAAATATTCTAAAATAATCCCCTCAAATTACACCCTTAATACCACAATACTCATCTTATTCAAAAATAAATCCATGCATTTCGTTGGTATGAACCAAAAGTGGTTTCTCGTATAAGAGGTAACTTTTTCAAAGATCACTTTAGATTCATTTACTAAATAAACTTTTTTTATTTTTATTTAATTGTTATTTTATAAAATATGTATTTTAAATATACTAATATTTTTTATATAATTTTTTATCCCTAAAGTTTTACACAAATATAACAAATGGGATACCTAATCATTGTTTGTGTGTAGAACTGACTACCAACTCACAAAATTATATAGTTTGTTCTTCCATTTAAAACATTTAATGTATTGAAATAATGATGTATTTAATGTATATATAAAAAATATATGATACCTATTATTATTTTCTTCTTTACTTGATATATAACTCATAATTTTATTCTTTTTATTTTATGGGATTACAAAAGCCTATTTTATATAATTGGGGACTATATCTTCCTCAAAGAGATGTGATTTATTCATGCTATACACGATATTTATAAATATGGTCTTAATATACCTATGCATCATATATGACATAAATGTGATATAGAAAATATAATATATATATATATATATATATATATATTATTAATATTTCACTGTTTTAAATATTTCTTGTATATTGAAGTAGAATTCATACATACGTATGGTCTACCGTCTCCATGAACAGTGCATTTCATTTCAATCTCCATGCATTATAAATTATTAAAAATACATATATACAATATATGTATGATATTAAAATAATGTTTTGTAGAATTTATATGATGAAATCATGATCAAATTATAAATAACAATAATAAAATAACATAACAAACACGAAATAATAGGAAATAATAAATAATAAATGACATCATTATACATTGACTTTGATTACATATTTTATATCAACAAAATATAACCACACAAATCACTAATTCACAGGGATATTTCACTCTCTACATTTAAATTTATTTTAAATATAATTTCCTTCAATAAATTCAATCTCTCTTCTACCCCTTGATGAATATAAATGAAAAGGATTTAGTTGGTCTATTTGAAATGAGTAAGATGATTCCACATTATTATATAGAAATTATTCTCCATCTTGATATCTCTATGTCAATGTGGGATAACCCAGGGTTGAAAAAAATAGTGATGTCACCATGAAATCAATTTTTTACAATTGATTCATCATGGGATTCAATCTTCTTGTTTTCTAACCTTGTGATTGTATATAAAAATTTTCATTCATGAAATATGAACCAATCACTTCACTAAATAAACATATCACATGTTTCAAGTGAAATTATAATTTACCCCACCATTCTTTGAGTTTTTTAACCAACCAAAACACTAGAATTATAAATAAATTTGATATAATCAGGAAAATGAATATAAGTTTATTTGGGTAAACAAAATTTTACACTTTTTAAGAGATTCATAGAAAATATAATGATTTATTGTTTTTTATAACATCCCTTTTTTATTCTTTACCCTCAACATATTAGACCACATCAATTTACCTAGTGTAAAATTACTTAATTCATTCTTCAAGACGTTCATATTGATGATAAACTATGCAGAAAAAAATTCATGTTTTGATTAGATTAAGAATAATCATTGCAATTTTTTTATAGGAATGTGTTCATTCATTTCTCATCTTGGAAATTAACATCACCTTAAAATCCTTAAAATATTTGAATATAAATTTCTATAAAAGAACTACAAGTTCAATGTTGGAAAACTATGTTCTTATTAATTAGTTCCTCTAGGATGAGTATTTAAACTCAAACTATATATTAATTTTTTTATATCTCTAATTTTTGCATATATCGGTTTTATTTTCTTATTTTTAATTTCACATTCTAATATTTATTTACTAGAATATACTATTCCCATTAATTCCCCATAATAGTTTGTGAATTATTTTTCTTTACATATACAATTAGTACAATATCTTCCCATATGAATTGGTCACTTTTGAGAAGGTATAAGATTCAAAAATTTATTGAAATATTCTTGTTGTTAATTAACCTTCAACAAAAATTATGTTTAACTCTTAAGTTATCATTTTTTACCAACATTTCATGAAATTTTTGTTCTACTTCATTTTGAAAATTTCTTTTTTTTCTTTCCTCTTATAAGTGACTGATCTTCAGTTTTTTGTAATTCTCTAGTAACATTCACTTGATAAATTTACAAAATTAAGTATTCCTTCATAAAATATTCTAATTTGGAGCTTTAATGTGGTTTATTGAATGTTTTTTAGTCAACATTTCTAAGATACTTATCAATTTCAACTTCAAGATTTTTTTCAATCAAAAACATCATCATGTATCCCTCATACATTGATTTTCTTCTATATTTGTTACTTCTTCTATGCTTATAATTTTTCATATAGTGATTGTACTAGACCATGGTATGAACTCTCATTACATAGTATAAGAATCTTTTATTAGTTGAGATGAAATTAAATACATTCAACCACTCAATCTTATTAAGAGTTATTTTTTTTGTTTTCATATATTGAACAGCTTATTTAACCATTATAACTACCATGGTAGATAGTTATCAATTGTTTATAACCTTATTATTTTGAGGTTGTATCTATTTATTCACATTGACATAATATGGGTACCTAGATAATGAATACCAACACTCATCATCTATGTTTCCACATATACCGTAGTACTCATATAAATATTCAATACACTATTATTTTGTTTCTACTATACATAATGAATCTATTATATATATTCTTCTTCTATTTAGAATGATTAATTATTTATTAATATATAATCTTTCTAAATGTAGTAATTTTTAAGTCTTCATACACTATCATATTAATCTAACTACACATTTTTGATGTCAGAACATCTAGTCATAGCAATTGTAGATCTTTTTCTTATTATTCAATCCTAATGAGAATTAGTTCATTTCAATTTATGGATATTCATTTTCATTCAGAGATCACAAATTTTGGTGTTATATATATATATATTATCCACCCTGGGTTTTTTGGTGGATATATTGGAAATTTTATATTCCAACATCTTCATTGATTTTTCCTTTCAAACCTAAACTAGCAGATTAGACCATTTTAGTTGAAATAGAATTAATTGTGTTGTGAGTTTCCTTCTTCCATGATCTTATAGAAGCTTGATAAAGAGATGAGTTTAATCACATATTTCCACTAATATGAGTCATTTAACTCTCATAAAGTGTTTTTATAGCAACATATATTTTTGGGGATTGGCTATATTTATTTTTTTGGTGGAAGAATTATTCATAGTAGCGTCAGATCTTCCAACATGTGTCATCTTCAAATTTAAAAATTTATCCTCTATTTTAGGGAATTTAATGATTAAGGAATACATCTCTTTTTCAAATGATGATATTTTTCCTCCATATTAAAATTATATTTTTATAAAATTATATTCAATTGATCTACTATATTCATTTAATGAGTTGTTACAATATTTGTTTCTTCTAACATTTATGTCCAATAGGGATTCATTAAAATTTATTGTAACATTATTTTATTCTATCATAGAATGTATCTTCTAAAAATAATATTCCTGAAATTTATTATTTTAATCATATAAAATGTCACATTTCATGACCTTATTTGTTATTTATTCTATATCTTTATTTATGATATTCCTGGAAATGACTAACACTTTTTAAATTTTGTTTATTATATCAGTAAATTATTATTTACTAATGATTCCTTCATAAACATAACATTAAAATTATTATTAATTTAATGAAATCAGTTAATAGGATATAGAAAAAATTATTTCATTTACTATATGAAGACATTGAGAAATTCTCTTTTTGAATTTCATACTTGGTATATCATCATATTAATCTATTACCAATTTTATATGTTCTTTTTAATGAAAAATATACTTGAAAAAATATATTTGGTACCACATAATCCTAAAAATTATTTATAATTCATTTAAATTGAGAGTATAAGTTAATAGTGGTTTTTATAGAATCTTTATCCATATACATTCCAAAGCTCAATAATGTTTATTTTGTAGAATAATTCTAATCACTATTTATATGATAGAACTTATCCTTCTCTAATTTATTTAATATTGCCTAAAAACACAAGGCATCCCTCTAATTCCTCTTTTTGAGAGTCTTGGAATCAATTTTCATGCATTCCTAAACTAGAGTTTAGAGTATGTATTATAGTCAAGGGGAATGAAAACGAAATGCAAATATATAGTTTATATAATCATTTTATTGACAGATATGTAAAAACCATGATCCAATCATAGCTATACATTTTCTTGGATACCACTTATAGAGCCAATATAGACAATTAATCGACACTGAGAGGGTGGTTGAATCAATGTGACCAAAATTTTAAATAGTATCAAAATTTATTTAAATAATACCATATTTATATTTAGACACTTCCCTAGTCACTAAGAATATATCTTTAATTTTTTTAACACCCAACTAATTCTTGATGACTAGCGTTTAATCCATGGAATGTATGACACAAAACACCAAATGTAGAAAAGAATATGACCTCTTGATAATTTATGGTATATTTTCTATATTAAATAATTATAATTTATTCGATAAGATGAAATTTAAGAAACAATTAGTTATATCAAATCGCATGCAAAAAAACATGTTCGTCAACAATTTGGGTCACACACGGAACCGTTTTTAACTAAACAAAAAATATATTTTTAAAATATTACGATTTAAAATACTAAGAGATAACTAAGTTGTAAAATTAGATTTTCTAAACAGTATTAACTAAATAATGGAAATATATCATTTATAAATATATAATAAGAATTAATTTCTAACAAATTAATTATAATTAAAATATAAATTAATTGACAATAAAGGAATTGTTTTTTATTTTTATCCTCTCAAAGTGGTTTTATCCTAATTAATTAATTTAGATA
Source organism: Viscum album (assembly GCA_963277665.1). Classification (NCBI taxonomy): domain Eukaryota; kingdom Viridiplantae; phylum Streptophyta; class Magnoliopsida; order Santalales; family Viscaceae; genus Viscum; species Viscum album. Next base: position 1,689,152,158 of record OY728128.1, on the reverse strand, counting down.
TTATTATTTAAGGATCCCAAAAATATATATATATTATATATTCAATATTTTTTTTATATTCATCTAATAGATTTTATTGGAATAAGATAAGAACAGACTCAGTTTTGCACATAAAAAGATGTATTTTTATAAAGGCACTTTTATTGACATTTTATGGCGCACGTATTTTAAAACTGAATTTTGACAATTTTAAAAATTATATATTTTAAAGTATACTATAATTTATAAATTTTAACAGTAAAATTATCTTTGGGTGACTTTTTGTAATATTTTTTAAATATTTCAATTTTTGTTGTATAGTGATAAATTTTAAATTTTAATTCCAAACTACTTTTTCATCTAATTAAATTATAAGGATGAATTATATATTTTATTTTTTTAATTTTTAACTTGATCAGATTTATATTATTTAATTGAATATAGGTCATTTTAATCTATTTCACAATGATATTTTATATAAAAACAATGTAATATTTTAATCATTTTTATTTAAAGAACACACTTTCTCATTCTGTATGTGGTATTAATTTTAAAAACAATTCATTCAAAAATCTGATTAGAATTGCGAAAATAGAATTCCATAACTGGAATCATAATAATATATAATTTATAATAATTACATCTTCATTTTTTGACCCAAAATAATTATGAATGTAAAGAAAATTAATTAAATCGATTAAGTGGAAAATTTGTTTATCAAGGGACTAAACATTATTCATAAGGGAAAATCACCTAAAAGAATATACAAAATAAAATTTGAGTACTTATTTCGGCCCAATGTTAACTTTTCTCTAATTGGGATCATTATTTGAGAACTTGACATGGTAAAAATGTTGGTGGAATTCCATTTTTAGGGATTTATAATAATACCACTCCTCCTCCAATATAAAAATAAACTCACACCTTATACTTATTCACACCTCTACATCCCCTTGCCTCAATGAAACTCTAGCCAAATAATCTCCCAAATTACCTCCCCTCATCCTATTATCCACACCATGGGCATAACTAAATCCATGTAAGTGATTTTATATAAATTAAAATGAGTTACCCAGATAAGAGGTAACTTTCTTCAAAGGTATGTTTTGTTTCATTTAGATATCCACCTATTCAATTATTTGTATTCTATGATGATATAAAAACCTCTATATCTTCAATAAAAAAATAAATTTTTTCCAAATATTTTTTACCTAAATATTCATACACATCCTTCACAATGGGATACAAAATCGTCTTTCATTTTATGGAAAACAATATTCTTACAGACTGATGCCATTCCTTATTCCATTTAACACATTTCAAAGTTGGATGTAATGATTTATTAATAATCTATATAAGTTATATATTATATTTATTATGTATATATTTTTATTTACTTTTTATATAACACATATCTTCATGGTTTCCATTTTCTGGGAATATGATAACATTGTTTGTGAATGTGTGGACTAAGGCAACCAAAAAGTGACATGATTCATTCAAATTATAAATTGAATGTATAAATGAAAATTTTAATAAACATATGTGAAATATATGAAATAAATATGAGAGTATAGTTATATAATACATATATATATTATTTTATTTTCATTCTCTTAAATATGAAAAGAACATGAAAGTAGCGTTCATGCGTTTGTACAGCTTACCATCGCTATGTTTAATGCATTTCATTTTTTATATACATGCATTATAGATTATTATAAATACATATATATTGAATTTATATGATATTAAAATAACTATTTACAAACTTTAGATAATTAAATTATATTCTAGAAAAGATGAACAATAATAACAAGTCAAAACATACTAAACAAACGAGTCACTTAACTCCTGAAATAGTAAAAATAATGAATGATTATTAACAAACATGTAATATGATATTATAATATAATAATATATGATGTTATAAATATTATTAATGTTTTTTATAAGTTAATTAATAGTTTAAATACATTATATATTAGGATATATTACATTAACCTGAAAAGAAATTCATCGTAAGGGATACATATCTCAATTTTTCTTCCATGATAACTACAACATTTTTAAAACTGATTTATTTTAGGTTGTTTATATACGTACCTTATAACATTTTATATAATGATTAAAATTATCTCCATGGTATTTAATGGTTAATTTTATGTAATTTATTTCATGGGTCTTATTATTTAATAGTTACATAGTTGTAAGGGATTTCATCAGAATTTTATTTCATTAAGGCATGCTATAATATTGTGCACCTAGTTTATTTTATATCTTGTATATACTTACCCATTGATATTTAGAATCATTAATACTTCATTAATATAGTTATATTAAGGTTGAATTTTAATTTTTTCATCTACGGGGTGTGAAACATTATATTACCAATTAGTAATGAAATTTTATAACTCAATTAAATTTCAAGGGGTTATATTACATATTTATTTACATTAATATTCTATGATTATGTGTATAATTATATTGACTATTCATTAATGTATTTACAATTTTTATATGTTTATTTAAATTTGATACACATAAAAAATTAATTGATTAATTATCACATTATGTTTTTTATAATTCTAATGGTTTATTTCACATTATCATTCTAATCAAGATTACTCATTCGTGAATTTCCATTAAAGGAATTTTCAAGATCATTGTTCACTAAACGCGTCAATTTTATTCATTTATAATTATCCATGCAATTTTATATATAATAATATTTCTTTCACTCTTTGTTACATAATTGTTTTAATAAATCCTGATATCATGTCTCTCTTTAGATTGAGAACCAATTTTCTTATAAAACACTATTTTCTAAAAATAATTTGAATATTGTTTTTTCATATCCAAAAATGATTAAATTCATAAGTTTTCACACATTTTCTATTTATAATTATATCAAAAGAATATTCATTTCTCATTCTCAATGGACTACTTTTCTATCTTTTTTACCTTGAAAATTCAATATTTTTACCTTGTAAAACTTGTATAGAATTACCCCTACATGCCTATTTTAAGATTCCATTGCATGTTTAATTGGTATGTTTTTTTATAAATATGTTTCATGAATATATTTTTTTAATAATACGATTTTCAAAAAATTTAAAAAATGAAATGTTTATTTTCCAATATTTTTTTAAGTGATGTATTTATAGTATATTCGGTCATCA